>CM016614.1:65412785-66044615 GCA_005393395.2 Gossypium australe | reverse complement strand
CGAGTCCTTCTTAGTAGGCGTAAGGGGAAGCCCACTAACAAAGTCCATAGTGATTCTCTCCCACTTCCACTGCGGAATCTTTATCGGCTGAAGTAATCCTGACGGAACTTGGTGTTCAGCCTTGACTTGCTGACACGTTAATCACTTCCCTACAAACTCTGTAACTTCTCGCTTAAGACCAGGCC
Source organism: Gossypium australe (assembly GCA_005393395.2). Classification (NCBI taxonomy): domain Eukaryota; kingdom Viridiplantae; phylum Streptophyta; class Magnoliopsida; order Malvales; family Malvaceae; genus Gossypium; species Gossypium australe. The sequence goes on along the minus strand of CM016614.1, from coordinate 66,044,430 downwards.
ACCAAAACTGTTCCCTTAGATCTCTATACAACTTACTACCTCCAGGATGCATAGCATAAGGGCTACTATGTGATTCCTAAAGAATTTTCCGCCTTAACCCCTTATCCTTAGGTATACAGACTTTACCCTTGAAACACAATACTCTATTACTGTCAACACCATAATCCTCTAACTCTTCATTCTGCACTTGCCGCAACTTAGCACTTAAATCATCATTTACCATCTGACTTTCTTTCACCTCCTTCAACCACGTCGGCTTAACTTGCAACTCTGCCAGCAAACTTCCGTTGTCATACAAGCTTAGATGTGCAAACATCACCCTCAGATCCGACACAACCTTCCGACTTACGGCATCTGCCACCACATTCGCCTTGCCCGGGTGATACTCTATCGAACAACATAGTCCTTCAGTAACTCCACCCACCTTCGCTGTCTCATGTTCAACTCCTTCTGAGTCAATAGATACTTAAGGCTCTTGTGGTCTGTGTAGATCACTAACTTTTCTCCATAAAGATAATGCCTCCATACCTTAAGAGCAAAAACTACTGCCGCCAGCTCCAAATCATGCGTCGAGTAATTAACCTCATGTGGCCTCAATTGCCGAGACGCATAAGCGACTACCTTCCCGTCTTGCATCAGAACACATCCTAGTCCCGTGTGAGAAGCATCACAGTACACAAAAAAATCCTTCCCTGCCTCTGGCTGAATCAAAACCGGAGCTTCAGTCAAAACCCTCTTAAGCTTCTCAAAGCTCTCCTGTTGCTTATCTGTCCATACAAAAGGTACTTCCTTCCTCAGCAACTTCTTCAAAGGTGCGGCTATCAACGAAAACCTTTCTACAAAAGTTCTATAGTAGCCTGCTAATCCCAAGAAACTACGAATCTCTGCCACAGACTTAGGTGGTTTCCAATCCAACACTGCTTCAATCTTCCGGGGATCCACCCTTATTCCTTCCGCAGACACCACATGCCCTAAAAACGTCACCTCCTTCAGCCAAAATTCACACTTGCTGAATTTGGCATAGAGCTTCTTCTCTCTTAACACTTGCAACACTATCCGAAGATGCTCATCATGTTCTTCCTCTGACTTGGAATACATTAGGATGTCGTCTATGAACACCACGACGAACCAATCCAGGTAAGGTTGAAAAACCTGATTCATCATATCCATGAACGCAGCTGGGGCGTTCGTCAATCCGAACGGCATCACTAAGAACTCATAATGCCCGTATCTTGTCCAGAAAGCTGTCTTATGGATATCCACTTCCTTCACCTTGAACTGATGATATCCAGACCGTAAATCTATCTTCGAGAATACCGCAGCCCCCTTAAGCTGATCGAACAAGTCGTCTATCCTTGGCAAAGGATACTTGTTCTTGATGGTCAGCTTATTCAACTGACGATAATCTATGCACATACGCATAGTTTCGTCCTTCTTCTTCACGAACAAGGCTGGTGCTCCCCATGGAGACACACTGGGTCGAATAAAACCACGATCCAGCAACTCTTGGATCTGAGCCTTGAGCTCAAACAACTCCTTTGGTGCTATCCTATACGGAGCAATTGACACAGGAGCTGTACCAGGTAGCAAGTCAATTCCGAACTCCACCTCCCTATCCGGGGGTATTCCAGGTAACTCCTCCGGAAAGACATCCACAAATTCCCTTACTGTTCTAACTCCACTAACTCCCTTTTCTTTGGCATCCAACGCACTAACAAAAGCCAAAAATGCCTTGCACCCTTTCCGAACCATCTTACTAGCCTTTAACACAGAGACTACGTTAGACAAATAGTTCCTCCTTTCTCCTATCATAATTATTTCCTCATCCTCCTGAGTCCTCAACTCCATTCGCTTAGCTGCACAATCCAATATAGCCCGATGTTCCACTAGCCAATCCATGCCAAGTATGAGATCGAATTCTCCGAAAGGTAATTCCATTAAGTCAGCAGGGAATACTACTCCTTGAATCTCTAGAGGTACATTTCGAAATATCTTATTCACCACTACAGTTTGACCTAACGGGCTCACTACAGTCATCTCCCTATCAGACAGTTTAGAGGCTATGCCTAGAGTTTCAACTACTCTACATGCAACATAAGAATGGGTAGAGCCCACATCAATTAAAGCAAAGTAAGGCTTGCCAACTATAAAGAACATACCGGTTATGACGTCCGGTGCGTCTCCATCTTTCTTTCGGTGAACTGCATACACCAGACCAGGCTGTCTTGCCTCTGTATTACCAACACCTCTGCCAGGTGTCCTTCGTCCTCTTCCAGCACCATTACCTCTACCATTCGGACCACGACCCTGCTGAGGCTGTTGTCCACCTCTTCCAGCCTGATTAAATCCCTGATCTGCTGGTCGATTTCCATCTGGTTTCATAGGACAGTCCTTAATCATGTGATCCTTGGATCCACACTTAAAACAGCCCTCTGTCTTCTTCCAACACTCTCCTAAATGCATCTTTCCACACTGAGCACAAGTACGGTACTGTCCTCCCATAGCAGCCTGCTGTCCTCGCTGCCCATCAACTCGATGCCTCTTTTGAACATTCCCGGATGACCCTGACGATCCAAAACCTCTCTTTTGGCTATTCCGATCCGTATTCTGTCTCACAGAGTCCTTAATCCCTTCAGCTACCTTGGCCTTTTCTACCAACACGGCAAACTCCCGCTCCTGCTGTGGAGCTATGAACAACCTCAGATCATCCCTCAGTCCGTCCTCAAACCGGACACATCGTTCATGCTCCGTAGCCACTATTCCTCGAGCATACCGACTCAACCTTAAGAATTCCGCCTCGTACTCTGCTACGGACTTATTACCTTGAACCAGCCCTAGGAAAGCCTTTCTCTGTGCATCAATATAGCTAGTTCCGACATACTTCTTCTGATACGCCGCCTTAAAATATTCCCAAGTGAGTTCCTCAGCTGTAGCACCATCCTGAACTGTGAGCCACCATTGATATGACTCATCGCGAAGAAGCGACACCATTCCTTTCAATTTCTCCTCAGTAGTCAGATCCAGCTCATCCATAATTTTCTGTCGCCTCCAACCAATACTCAGCTGTACTGGGCGCCACACCAGATACACCACGGAACACCTCAGCTCCATTGGCTCGGAGTCGCTCGGGTACAGATTTCTGAGCTCCCATACTTCCGCCTGCTCCAGCCACCATCTCAAGAACCCGCAGCACCACCTGCGATACTGCGTCATCCCCCGTCTGATCCTGATGCTCAACTCCAGCAGTTGGTGGTGGGGGTGGTGGTACCTCATTCTCGGACCCTTGACCAGACCTAACGGGTTCCGATACTGCCATTCTGCCTCTACCACGGCCTCGCACACTACGACCACGTCCCCTAGAACTCATGTCTACGATCGCAATCTGGTTAAAAAGTTTTATGCATTAGTCTTTGTTCCACTGATTATTCGCGAAGAATTTTATGAAAAGAAGTTTAATAGTGGTTCTTTCGATCAATCAAAGTTTTAGTTTCAAGTCCTCTATCCTAATTCAGAGAAAACACATTCATTCAATAGTATCTACCACACACCTTCATCATTCGAACATTTTTGTCTATTCCTATCCTAGGGGTATTTTCGTAATTTGTCCTATAGGGGTATTTTGGTAAATTTCCAAATCAGGGTATCTTGGTATTTTGCAAATAGAAGTTTTTGGTATTTTGTAAAGGAAGAATATTTTAATAAAAGTCGAGGGTAATATGGTAATTTTATAATCCAAGGGTATTTTAGTAATTTTGTACAAACTAGGGGTATTTGGGTAATTTTGTAAATCGGGAATATTTTGGCAAAATTTTCAAAAATAATTTTTTCTACAAATCAAAGGGGTAATTTGAGGATTTTTAATACTAGGATTTTTATAAAACAGTATAGCTAGTCCCTTTCGGGTTTTAATTATTGGATTTAGCCCGTGAATAAGTCCTCTTGGTTAGGGTGAACCGTCACTACGCACCAGGTAGGATTCGAGTGGAGAGGAGGTGAGTCACTAGGACTGCTTAAATACCAGGCTCCCACCGAAACCAATCCTAGACATGCGCACAATGGTTGCCACACCCTAACTCGGCGACTTAAACACAGGTTTGTTTAATTAGGCTTTAGAGTTTTATGTTATTCTGTATTGGAGTAAGCTAATCCTAGGGTTCAATAACTTAGTATACTAATCTACGATCCCGTTATACCAATATACAAATCATACAACAATTCACACAACAGTTAGGGGTACTTACCTGGTGGACTTCGGGTCGGAGACTTAGGTGCCATGCCAGAACAACCTGCTTAATTCCAAAAATTTTCATAAAATCTTAATTGGGCTTTATTTTGAAAATGTTGTGGGCTTCAAACCCAAGGCCGAGAGCTTAAAACTGGGCTCTGATACCAAACTGAAACACCCCAAACCCGACCCGCAAGCCTCGACCGAATTTGGTATGTTCCTCGAGAAAACCGGTTCAAAACTTGATGGTTGTTTTGGAAAATTTGGGTGTATTTGAAGAAAATTTGATTTGTGTTGAGTTCGAATTGAAAATGTCTGGATTTTAATAAAACTTCATTAAATGTTCCAAAGTTATAAGTTGAAATAAATACCGAGTTTTTATAGTTTAACATTAAGTTGGAAGTCGTTTGTGTTTAGGTGTCAAAACATTTAAAAGTTTATTTTTAAGAAAAGATTACTTAACTTTAATTTGAAAAAAAAAAATCGTATCATACTAAAATAATTAAAACGCATGCATAAAACAGTTCAACACTAATGGCCTTATTACATCGAAGAAAACCCGAAATAAATCCAAACTTAAATAAATAGTCTTTAAATAAAATAACTCTAAGCTGAGCATGGCCACCACTAAGTTCCTGCCGACCCGGTCCATCTACTGAGCGTCACCTGAAAAGATATCCCAGAACGGGGTGAGTCAAACAGACTCAATGTGTAACAGCCAACACAAAGTCCCAACGATTTAGGCATACAAACATATGTAAATCACATATAATCAATGATGCATTCCCGAACCCAAACCTAGATAACCATCCGCTACACATCACCCGTACCAACCAATCACACCGTGGGGATTACTAAATCGACCCTCCATCCGCTACACACCATCGAAGGCAGTCACTGCAGTCGACTGGCACATCGCCCTTATAAATTCGTGGCATAGCCACCAGATAATAATATGTGACCTTGGTTACCAAATAACATTTTGTGACATAAGTCACCACATTCAGATTACGTGACATGAGTCACCAGATATTGTGGTAAAAACCACCGGATCACTTCCCCTTTTCAATATCACCCATATGCCCATATGTCATACAATACATGCATAAATCATGCCATATTTCTTATTTCACATTTCACATTCATATCAAATTCACGTATATGTCATAACAGATATTCTTATCACTATTAACATAGCTTTAGAGAATAACGTACCTGAATATGCTGTACCAGTAAATGGTACCTTTAGCCATATCGTTCACATGCATTAAAATAATACCATAAATCATTTAAGAGTTAGTGTGGGGTTACACACCTGATACTATCGTGTTCACTGAAATCCCGAAAATCCCGATCTAATGCTTTAGATCCTTAGTTCCTACATTCGGCCAACACTGAACAATTTAACAAAAAGCCATTCGGCTACTTAATCAAATCCCGAAGGATTATCGCATCCAAAATCCTTACCTTGCTGCCGATTTAGCTACTAATGAAATCCCGAAACTCCGTGATGTTACCCCTTGCAATCGGCCAAACACTAGATCACTTAACCAGTTAGTTTCGGCTTTTGAACAATTAAGAAACAGATCTGAATCACTAAATATGGCATTGGCCGAATATCATATACACTTACCTTGTGGATCTAAATCCCGAATTATCTCTTCCTTGTAGTCGACAACACCCAAATCCCGAAACCTTTTTCATAGTTTCGGCCAAGGAACAATAATAGGGATTAGTTCCTAGATTTTGACAAGCCTAAAAGAAAAATAATGTAAATCGAATTTGATCTTACCCTTACTGAAGAAATCGACTGTACCCTTGCTTAAATCCACAGAGGTATTCGGCTATAGGCTAGATAGCGATAAACAAGTTTCAGCTTTTGGGATTTAATGGAGCAATCGGCTAGGGGTTACTTTGAGTATTCAGCTTTGAGTGAATTGCAAAAGAAGAAGAGAAGGTTGATGATGGAGATTCGGCTTCAACAAGAATGAAAAGGAAGAGTATGATGCTTTGGAAGAATTGGCAATGATGGGATTTTGAGAGAGATATTCGGCCTTTGATGAAAAGAAGGAGGGAATGTGGTTTGATGAGTTTCGGCTTATGAAAGTGAGTAGCAAAGGAAGAAGAAAAGAAAAGCAACACAAGTTGATTACTTTGGGATTTTCGGCACAAGTGAGAAAGGTGAGAAGAGAAGCAAATTCGGCACACCTAGGCTACTAATCACCAAAACCGAAAATGCCATCAAACAATCCCTTGGCTGGCCAACTCTCTTCCCCCCATCTAATCCCTTCCTTTTCTCCTAAAACTTCTCTTCTTTACCCATTAAAAATAATTTAGATAAATCCACATTTATCTCCTTAGCTTATCCGAACTTTTAAAAGAAAAAAAATAACCATATCTAAAGCTCATCCCCTTGGTGTTTTAATGCCGCCCAACTCCCCTCCTTGCTTGATGCAAAAACACTCCAAAAGTGCTTCCCTTGCATCTTGAACCTAGGCCTTGCACCCATGCTTGTGGCGTCACTTACTAAGGCTTTAAGTGGCGCCTCCTTGCCACTTTACCAAGCCCACTTGTGTGTCTAATTTTCCTTACTAATTTTCTTCAGGCCTATCTAGCTTGGCTCCACTTCAAGACTTAAAATTAAATAATTTCTAAGGCATTCTTCTACATTCTAAAGTTCTCAAAATTCATAAAACACATTCACAACACACATAGGCATGCTATTTCATACATTTAAGCAATAATGCATAAGCCGTAATCCCGAATATTACAGAGGAGTACCAGGAGGAGTAATGTAACATCCGGGTTTTAGGGGTTATGCGTTTAGTGCATAATCCAAGTGAAAGTGGGCTTAGTGTGTGTTTGGATGTGTTTTAGGGGTTCCTAAAACCCTAGGGTGTAGGAGAGTGTCTTAGGAAAATTTTGTTTTTAAGTGATAAGAGGGGGGGAGCTAGGTTAAGGAGGCCTTAAGAAAATTTGTAGGGACTCTTGGACATTAAATTGGGCTTGTCAAAGTGGTTGCAAGGCGCCATTTAGGGCCTTGGTGAATGACGCCTCAAGCAAGGGAGAAGGGCTCAGGTTCGAGTCTTGTTGGCAGTAGGCAGTGTGGCTTTTATTTTGCTTTTTGCGTCAAGAGAGGGGAGAAGTGATGGATGGCATTTGGGACTTTGAAAAGGTAAGGATAAGACTTGTTTTCTCTTTTAAAATTCGGCTATAAGGTAAGGGATAACTGTTGTTTAATTCAATTTATTTTGAATAGGTGGATAAGAGATAAAATAGGAGAAAAATTTGAGATTTGATAAGTAAGGAGGTAGTGGCCGGCCAAGGGGCTCTTAGAATGCCAATTTCGGTCATGAAAAGGGGGGGATTAGATGCCCAAATTTAGTTTAGCAAGGTGCCGAATTGGTCTTTTCTCTCTAGCCGAATTTGTTCATTTTTCTGCCTAGTCTCATTCTTTTCTTCATGCCGAAATTTTATGGTGATCAACTCTCTTTTTTCCTCTTTTGATTAACTTGGCCGAAACCTCAAAGAACACTGAGGGCATTCCTTGTGTTTTCTTCTCTTCTTCCGCTCTACTACTAGGCCGAATCTACCTTTCTCATCCTACCTCTTTTTTATTTCTTTGGTAGTCTTAAAACCGATACCTACCCTTTTGATAGCCGAGTGTTCCATTTTCTTTTGAGAGCCATAGCCGAACCTTATAGCCCCATTCTCTACTCTTTTTCTCTTCACCATTAAAGTGCCGAAACACCATCTCTACCTTGAAGCTGAATCTCAGTCTTAGTGTAGGCCGATTCTTTGTAAAGCCGTAGAGATCTATCATTAAGGTAAGGTTACGATTACTCCTCTTCATTTGGGATTTATGTTATGGCTGAATGGCCCTATGACCCTTTAAAGTGTGTTAAGGCCGTTTGTAGGGGAAGGTACAATCTAACGCAGGAGATCTTTCGGGGTTCTTATAGCCAAAGTTTGCAAAAGTGATCCTTCGGGATTTGTGTGATCAAGGTAAGTGAGATATAATATTCGGCCAAGGGCCATGTTCATGGATTTATGTATGGTAACCGATTTTATCAATGGATTAGCAGGGAATTTCGACAACTTCATAGACCAGTGGTGATTCAGGATTTAGTTTAGCAAGGTAAGTGGTTGCTAATATTCGGCCATAGGCCATATCTTGGTATTAGTGCCTAACCGATTTCACCTATGGGTATTAGGAAGGAGTGCAATCAGTTTTGGTAGACTTTCGGGATTTCAAGGAACTCGTTAAGTATACCAGGTGTGTACCCCACACTAAGCCTTAATAGATTTATGGTTATGTTTTAATGTGTTAATAAGAATGTGTAAGATGTGGCTAAGAGTACCATGCAATGGTACATAATACTCAGGTACGTAACTTACTACTACTGTAGTTATGATAGCATGAAAATCTGTTATGGCACATATGTGAGACTATAAGAATGTGAATAAGGCATAAGGCATGAGATTGCATGATATGTATGATATATGGAGCATATGGGTGTTATATTAAGGTGAAGTGATCTGGTGGTTTTATACCACAATATCTGGATGTGGTGACTTATGTCACGTAATCTGAATATGGTGACGCATGTCACAAAATAATATCTGGTGGCTATGCCACGAAATATATAAGGGCGATGAGAACGTCGTCTGCAGCGACTGCCTTCGATGGTGTGTAGCGGATGGAGGGTCGACTTAGTAGTCCCCACGGTGTGATGGTTGGTACGGGTGATGTGTAACGGACGGTATCTAGGTTTGGGTTCGGGTTTGCATCATTATGCTTAATTGCTATATGTATATGTATGATTTGATATGCCTGAATCGTTAGGACTTAGTGTTGGTTGTTACACACTGAGTTTGTTTGACTCACCCCGTTGTGGGATATTTTTCAGGTGACGCTCAGTAGATGGACCGGGTCGGCAGGAGCTTAGTGGTGGCCATGCTCAGCACGAAATTTATTTCATTTGGACTTTTTATTTTAAGTACTTTGAATTTATTTTGGGGTTTTGTTTTGATGTAATAAGGCCACTAGTATGAACTGTTTATGCCTGATTTTAACTATTTTATTATGGTATGAGTTTTTATCAAATTAAAGTTTAAGCAACTTTTCTTTAAAATAAATCTTCAAACGTTTTGACACCTAACTACAAATGATTTTCAATTTAAATAGTAAACTCTAACGACTCGACTTTTACCGGTAACTTATAAGTTTTGAAATATAACAATAAAGTTTAACAAAACGAAATCTTTGAAAATAACGATGTTTTCAATTTGACCCCAAATCGGATTTTTCTCTAAAATCACTCAAAGTTTTCCAAAGAAATAAACAAGTTTGAATCATTTTTCTCAAGGAACATACCAGATCTGGTCGAGGCTCGTGGGCCGGGTTTGGGGTCTTTCAGCTTGGTATCAGAGCCCAGTTTTAAAACTCTCGGCCTTGGGTTTAAAGCCCACAACGTTTTCAAATCGAGCCCAAATAAGTTTTATGAAAATCTTTTTGAAATTGAGCAGGTTTTTCTGGCATGGCACCTAAGTCTCCGACCCGAAGTCTACCAGGTAAGTACCCCTATCTATTGTGTGATTTATAGTATGATTTGTAGAAGGGTATAAATGGAACGTAGATTAGTATATTAAGTACTTGAACTATAGGACTAGTTTACCCCAACAATTACATAAAACTTTAATGCCTAATTAAACAAACCTGTGACTAAGTCGCCGAGTTAGGGTGTGGCAACCATTGTGGGCATGTCTAGGATTGGTTTCGGTGGGAGCCTGGTATTTAAGCAGTCCTAGTGACTCACCTCCTCTCCACTCGAATCCTACCTGGTGCTAGTGACGGTTCACCTTAACCAAGAGGATTTATTCACGGGCTAAACTCAATAACTAAAACCCGAAAGGGACTAGCCGTCTTTTCATAAAAGCCCTAGTTTTAAAATCCTCAAATTACCCTTTTGATTTGTAAAATCTATTCTATAAGATTTTTCTAAAATATTCCCGATTTACAAAATTACCTAAATACCCCTGGATGTAAAAATTACAAAAATGCCCTGGCTTTCTAAAATTACCATACTACCCTCAATTTTTACTAAGATTTTCTTACTTTATAAAATACCCAAAAATCCCTATTCTGTAAAATGTCAAGATACCCTGATTCAAAAATTTACCAAATTACCCCTGGTTTACAAAATTACCAAAATGACCCCGATTTCCAAAATTTCTACCATACCTTTGACTTGAGAAGATTTTCAAAAAATACCCTAGAGTTTTGAAATTTCAAAGTGCCATGATTTATTAAGATTTTCAAATTGACCCCGATTTATTACCAAAATACCCTGTAGGACAAATGACGAAAATACCCCTGGGATAGGAACAGACAAAAATGTTCGAATGATGAATGTGTGTGTGATAGATACTATTGAATGTGTGTATTTCTCTGAATTAGGGTAGAAAACTTGAAATGAAAACTCTGAATGATCGAAAGAACTACTACTAAGCTCTTTTTCATAAAATTGTTCGCGGATAATCAGTGGAACAAATACTAATGCATAAAACTTTCTTAAATCAGATTAAAGCGCGATCATAGACATGAGCTCTAGGGGACGTGGTTGTAATGTGCGAGGACGTGGTAGAGGCAGGATGACCGTATCGGAACCCGTTAGGTCGGGTCAAGGGTCTGAAAATGAGGTACCACCACCACCCCCACCACCAGCTGTTGGTGTTGAGCAGCAAGATCAGACGGGGATGATGCAGTATCGCAGGCGGTGCTGCGAGTTCTGGAGATGGTGGCTGGAGCAGGTGGAAATATGGGAGCTCGGGAATCTGTACCCGAGCGACTCCGAGCCAATGGAGCTGAGGTGTTTCGTGGTGTATCTGGTGTGGCACCCAGTACTGCTGAGTATTGGTTGGAGGCGAGCGAATGGATTATGGATGAGCTGGACCTAACTGCTGAAGAGAAAGTGAAAGGAATGGTGTCGCTACTTCGCGATGAGTCATATCAATGGTGGCTCACAGTTCGGGATGGTGCTACGGCTGAGAACTCACTTGGGATTATGTTAAGGCGGCATACCAGAAAAAGTATGTTGGTACTCATTATATAGATGCGCAGAGGAAGGCATTTCTGGGGCTGGCTCAAGGGAACAAGTCCGTGGCGGAGTACGAGGCTGAATTCCTAAGATTGAGCCGGTATGCTCGAGGAATCGTGGCTACGGAGCATGAGCGGTGTGTCCGGTTTGAGAACGGACTGAGGGATGATCTGAGGTTATTGATAGCTCCACAAAAAGAGCGGGAGTTTGCTGTGTTGGTAGAGAAGGCTAAGGTAGCCGAAGGAATTAAGGACTCTGTGAGGTAGCACACTGATCGGAATAGGCAGAAGAGAGGTTTTGAATCAGCAGGGTCATCGGGGAATGTGCAAAAGAGGCCTAAAGTTGAGGGGCTGCAAGTACAGCAGGTTGTTGCAGGAGAGCAGTACCGTACTTGTGCTCAGTGCGGAAAGATGCATCTAGGGGAGTGTTGGAAAAAGACAGGAGGATGCTTTAAGTGCGGGTCCAAGGATCACATGATTAAGGACTGTCCTATGAAACCAGATGGGAATCGACCAGCAGGTCAGGGTTTTAATCAGGCTGGAAAAGGTAGTCAGCAGGCGACGAAGGGTCGTGGTCCGAACCATGGAGGGAATGGTTCCGGCCGAGGTCGTGGAGCACCAGGCAGAGGTGCTAAGGATGCAGATGCGAGACAACTAAGGTTGGTTTATGCAGTCAGGCGCCTCGAGGAGGAAGATCTGCCAGATGTGACAACGGGTACATTTCCTATTTCTAGAATACCCTTTATTGCCTTGTTCGTTGTAAAGTCAACTCATTTTTGTATTGCTAGTGAGGTGTTTGGAACCTGGACTATGAACTTTGAGATTGTGCATAGGAAATGTGTTAGTTTTATTAAGATCAGAGTGCGCAGCAGTAGCGTAGTGTGGTGAGTTAGGATGTATGGTTGTTCGTTAGACAGTAATTTCGAGGACGAAATTATTTTTAAGGAGGGTAGAACTGTAACATCTGGGTTTTAGGGGTTATGCGTTTAGTGCATAATCCAAGTGAAAGTGGGCTTAGTGTGTGTTTGGATGTGTTTTAGGGGTTCCTAAAACCCTAGGGTGTAGGAGAGTGTCTTAGGAAAATTTTGTTTTGAAGTGATAAGAGGGGGGAGCTAGGTTAAGAAGGCCTTAAGAAAATTTGTAGGGACTCTTGGACATGGAATTGGGCTTGTCAAAGTGGCTGCAAGGCGCCACTTAGGGCCTTGGTGAATGACGCCTCAAGCAAGGGAGAAGGGCTCAGGTTCGAGTCTTGTTGGCAGCAGGGAGTGTGGCTTTTATTTTGCTTTTTGCGTCAAGAGAGGGGAGAAGTGATGGACGGCATTTGGGACTTTGAAAAGGTAAGGATAAGACTTGTTTTCTCTTTTAAAATTCGGCTATAAGGTAAGGGATAAGTGTTGTTTAATTCAATTTATTTTGAATAGGTGGATAAGAGATAAATTAGGAGAGAAATTTGGGATTTGATAAGTAAGGAGGTAGTGGCCGGCCAAGGGGCTCTTAGAATGCCAATTTCGGTCATGAAAAGGGGGGGATTAGATGCCGAAATTTAGTTTAGCAAGGTGCCGAATTGGTCTTTTCTCTCTAGCCGAATTTGTTCATTTTTCTACCTAGTCTCATTCTTTTCTTCATGCCGAAATTTTATGGTGATCAACTCTCTTTTTTCCTCTTTTGATTAACTTGGCCGAAACCTCAAAGAACACTGAGGGCATTCCTTGTGTTTTCTTCTCTTCTTCCGCTCTACTACTAGGCCGAATCTACCTTTCTCATCCTACCTCTTTTTTATTTCTCTGGTAGTCTTAAAATCGATACCTACCCTTTTGATAGCCGAGTGTTCCATTTTCTTTTGAGAGCCATAGCCGAACCTTATAGCCCCATTCTCTACTCTTTTTCTCTTCACCATTAAAGTACCGAAACACCATCTCTACCTTGAAGCCGAATCTCAATCTTAGTGTAGGCTGATTCTTTGCAAAGCCGTAGAGATCTATCATTAAGGTAAGGTTGCGATTACTCCTCTTCATTTGGGATTTATGTTATGGCCGAATGGCCCTATGACCCTTTAAAGTGTGTTAAGGCCGTTTGTAAGGGAAGGTACAATCTAACGCAAGAGATCTTTCAGGGTTCTTATAGCCAAAGTTTGCAAAAGTGATCCTTCGGGATTTGTGTGATCAAGGTAAGTGAGATATAATATTTGGCCAGGGGCCATGTTCATGGATTTATGTATGGTAACCGATTTTATCAATGGATTAGCAGGGAATTTCGACAACTTCATAGACCAGTGGTGATTCAGGATTTAGTTTAGCAAGGTAAGTGGTTGCTAATATTCGGCCATAGGCCATATCTTGGTATTAGTGCCTAACCGATTTCACCTGTGGGTATTAGGAAGGAGTGCAATCAGTTTTGGTAGACTTTCGGGATTTCAAGGAACTCGTTAAGTATACCAGGTGTGTACCCCACACTAAGCCTTAATAGATTTATGGTTATGTTTTAATGTGTTAATAAGAATGTGTAAGATGTGGCTAAGAGTACCATGCAATGGTACATAATACTCAGGTACGTAACTTACTACTACTGTAGTTATGATAGCATGAAAATCTGTTATGGCACATATGTGAGACTATAAGAATGTGAATAAGGCATAAGGCATGAGATTGCATGATATGTATGATATATGGGGCCTATGGGTGTTATATTAAGGGGAAGTGATCTGGTGGTTTTATACCACAATATCTGAATGTGGTGACTTATGTCACGTAATCTGAATGTGGTGACTCATGTCACAAAATATTATCTGATGGCTATGCCACGAAATATATAAGGGCGATGAGCACGTCGTCTGCAGCGACTGCCTTCGATGGTGTGTAGCGGATGGAGGGTCGACTTAGTAGTCCCCACGTTGTGATGGTTGGTACGGGTGATGTGTAGCGGACGGTATCTAGGTTTGGGTTCGGGTTTGCATCATTATGCTTAATTGCTATATGTATATGTATGATTTGATATGCCTGAATCGTTAGGACTTAGTGTTGGTTGTTACACACTGAGTCTGTTTGACTCACCCCGTTGTGGGATATTTTCCAGGTGACGCTCAGTAGATGGACAAGGTCGGCAGGAGCTTAGTGGTGGCCATGCTCAGCACGAAATTTCTTTCATTTGGACTTTTTATTTTAAGTACTTTGAATTTATTTTGGGGTTTTGTTTTGATGTAATAAGGCCACTAGTATGAACTGTTTATGCCTGCATTTTCACTATTTTATTATGGTATGAGTTTTTATCAAATTAAAGTTTAAGCAACTTTTCTTTAAATAAATCTTCAAACGTTTTGACACCTAAATACAAATGATTTTCAATTTAAATAGTAAACTCTAACGACTCGACTTTTACCGGTAACTTATAATTTTTGAAATATAACAATAAAGTTTAACAAAATGAAATCTTTGAAAATAACGATGTTTTCAATTTGACCCCAAATCAGATTTTTCTCTAAAATCACTCAAAGTTTTCCAAAGAAATAAACAAGTTTGAATCTTTTTTCTCGAGGAACATACCAGATCTGGTCGAGGCTCGTGGGCCGGGTTTGGGGTGTTTCAAGTAAGTTGTGAGACAATCCCACATTCTTTCAAAAGATCATCAAACTCTAGGCTCAAATACTCTCCACCTCGATCAGATTGATGTGACTTGATAGTTTTGCCTAGTTGATTTTGTACTTCATTTTTGAATTCCTTGAACTTTTCAAGGGACTCAGACTTATGGCGCATGAGATAAACATACCCATATCTACTGAAATCATTAGTGAAAGTAATGAAGTAGTGAAATCCACCTCTGGCCTGTGTATTTATTAGTCCACATACATCAGAATGTATTAGGTCCAATCAATCACTAGCTCGTTCACTTTTACCAGTAAAAGGAGATTTAGTCATTTTTCCCAATAAGCAAGATTCACATACTTCAAATTGTTCAAAAACAAATGAATTCAAGAGACCATCTTTATGGAGTTTGGATATGCGTTTCTCACTTATGTGGCCCAAACGACAATGCCAAAGATAAGTTTGATTTGAGTCATTTATTTTAGATCTTTTAGTATTTATGTTGTAAATGGGATTCGTTTGATCTAAAAAATAGAGGCCATTAATCAATTGTGCCGAACCATAGAAAACATTATTGAGATAAAATAAGCAACAATTATTCTTAATAATTATCTCAAAACCAATTTTGTCTAAACAAGAAATTGAAATAATGTTTTTAGTCAAACTGGGTACAAAATAACAATCTTCTAAACATAAAGCAAGTCCACTAGGCAAAGATAAAGTATATGTTCCCACAGCTAATGCAGCAACTTTTGCTCCATTTCCAACTCGTAGGTCCACATCTCCTCTAGCCAAAGTCCTACTCCTTTGTAGTCCCTGTACAGAAGTACAAATATGAGAACCACAACCAGTATCTAATACCCAAGAAGTAGTAGTTGATAAATTAATATCAATAACATAAATACCTGAAGCAGACATTCTGCTTGCTTTAGCCTTCTTGACCTCTTCAAGATAGACAGGGCAGTACCGTTTCCAATGTCCAGTCACACCACAATGAAAACAGTTTCTTTCCTTAGATACCCCACCTTTAGGTTTCAGTGCAGCCTTTCCCTTTCCAAATTTGGGCTTACCTTTGCCCTTGGGCTTTGTTTGAACTTTGGCCTTTCCCTTGCCCTTGTTATTACGGACCATCAGTATGGGCTTGGGTCCAACCTTTTTCAAGTTGCCTTCAGCAGTTCGTAACATACTGAGCAATTGTGGTAGAGTCTTGTCAATTTCATTCATATTGAAATTGAGGACAAACTGGCTGTAGCTATCCAGCAACGATTGTAAAATAACATCAGTGGCCAACTCTTGGCACAATGGAAACCCAAGCTTAGACAAGCTTTTAATATAGCCAATCATCTTAAGGACATGAGGTCCTACTGGGCTTCCTTCAACCAACTTACATTGGAATAAGGCCTTAGAGATATCAAACCTCTCTTGCCGTGCTTGCCCCTGATAAAGTTCTTTCAGGTGCTCGATCATATCATAAGCAACCATGTCCTCATGTTGCTTCTGAAGTTCAGGATTCATAGTGGCAAGCATAAGACATCCAACATCTATCATGTCATCGAGATACTTCTTGTAAGCATCTCTATCAGTCCTCGAGGCATTAGCGGGTGGTTCATTAGGAAGTGGTTGTTTAATGACATATAATTTCCGTTCTTGTTTAAGGACAATCCTCAAGTTACGGAACCAATCAAGAAAATTCAAACCATTCAATTTGTCCTTCTCAAGGACCGATCGCAATGAGAGTGTGCTAGTGTTTGCAGCCATAATATATCTACAACAATTAAATATGCATGTAAGTAAATTTACCAATTTTATATCAATCATTAAAAAGACTTTATTAAATGATATTCCCACAATTTTATTTCAAAATTAATAACCCTCGTATATTAATTTCGGAAAAATTTTCTCAAAAGTATTTCTAGTAGGTTAAGGATCCATATTTAGGAATTTTAAAGTGGATTTTTTACCACCGATCACCAAGTGACCTAACATTTCATTTCGTGGGCTTTCTACCACCGATAACCATGTGATCTAACATTTCATTCAGTGGGTTTTCTACCACCGATCACCATGTGATCTAACATTTCATTAGGTGGGTTTTCTACCACCGATCACCATGTGATCTAACATTTCATTAGGTGGGTTTTCTACCACCGATTACCATGTGACCAATCATGCTCTTCCCCTTTTCATATCAAACCCATCCCATGCATACATTCATGCAAAATCAAACAATCTACTACCTAAGAGATTACAGTCTTTCGCATACATCGATACACATAGAGAAGTTCTATGATTACGTACTTGGCATTCCTTGCCTAACCCTTTTTGGGTTTCATTCGACTATCTACACAGCCACTTTCCGGCTTTTTAGCACATAACATAAACATACATATATTCATACAGATTATTAGTGTGTTAGAGATCTACACAGACTGTTCATACAGCCTTATTTTCTAGCTTTTCAGCCCCTAACAGATATAATACAAAATAAAACTTATGTGATAAGGATCTACACACGGCTGTTCATACAACCTCATTTTCCGGCTTTTTAGCCCCTAACAGGTATAATATAAAATAAAACTTATGTGATAAGGATCTACACACGACTATTCATTCAGCCTCATTTTCTGGCTTTTCAGCCCCTAAGAGGTATAATAGAAAATAAAACTTATGTGATAAGGATCTACACACGACTGTTCATACAACCTCATTTTTTGGCTTTTCAGCCCCTAACAAGTATAATATAAAATAAAACTTATGTGATAAGGATCTACACACCTGATTACCGTTATAACGAGACCCTCTAAGTCAACGCTATCCGTAGCCAACACCACCGCTATCTGCCTTGAAATCACAAAAAGAGATATGAGATTCAGGGACTAGTGTTTCCGGCTTTTAGATCTAAGAGATTTACTTACTAGAGAAGATTCGACTACTCCCAGAGGATTTCGGCTTTTTGCAAAAATCAGGAAGAGAAGATGATTCGAAGAAATCTATAGAGATTCTGCTTTTAGAAGAAAGAAGAGAAGAGAATAATGGAGTTTTTGGTTTTTAGAAGAAAGAAGAGAAGAGAATAATGGAGTTTTCGACTTTTAGAAGAAAGAAGAGAATGATGGAGTTTTCGGCTTTTAGAAGAAAGAAGAGAATAATGGAGTTTTCGGCTTTTAGAAGAAAGAAGAGAGTAATGGAGTTTTCGAGTTTTAGAAGAAAGAAGAGAATAATGGAGTTTTCGGCTTTTAGAAGAAAGAAGAGAATAATGGAGTTTTTGACTTTTAGAAGAAAGAAGAGAGTAATGGAGTTTTTGGCTTTTAGAAGAAAGAAGAGAATAATGGAGTTTTCGGCTTTTAGAAGAAAGAAGAGAATAATAGAGTTTTCAACTTTTAGGAGAAAGAAGAGAAAAGATTAATGGGGTTTTCGGCTTTTAGAAGAAAGAAGAGAAAAGAATAATGGAGTTTTCGGCTTTTAGAAGAAAGAAGAGAAAGAAAAGGTGGAAACCCTAATTGTCGCAAAATAAAGAAGAGAACCCTCCCTATTTATAGAAATTTCGGCTAACTCCTAGCCTTGTAGATAGCTCCTATCTTTTCTCGTTTTATCTTCCATATTATCAACTATAATATCTACATTATCTTATTCGTATAAATCCTCCTATTTTTTAGCGTTGTTGCCATCCACTCCACCTAACCCAAATGCCGAAAATTAGCTAACTTAAACTAAAAGAATTGGGCTCCATGAAACTTAAATTTGGGCCCCTTATTCCCTTGTGTGGCGTCACCTCCTTGCTCCCTAAGTGGCGCCACTGACCACTGGGCCATAAGCCCATTTTGATGTTTTAAACACAGATGCTACCTTTTAAACCCTATAATGTCCAAACAGATAATTTTAACCAAGGCCTCTGCCTAAGCCTGAGCCCAATTTGGACCCCTAACACTTAAATTAACTCATTACACATGTTCACCCATTAAACGCATAGGCCCAAAAATTCAGGATGTTACACATAAGGGTAATTCGGCTAATCATGGGTGTTTTGAAATTTTATGAATTTTTGATTTTGTGTAATAAGGACTAAATTGTGAAATTGTGAAAATTTAAGAGCAAGGTGTAAATGTATATCGGGTTCGGGCCATGCATCGGCTGATTTGGTTTTGGGCCATGATATTAGAATTTCAGATAAGTTACCTTCATTTGGCTTCGGGCCATGGTATAGGTACTTATTGTGTGAGACCTTGAGTATCCGGACTTCTATTCTGAGTGGTTCAATGGGTAATGAAGAATGTGGTCGAGTATGAGATTGGTACGAAATGGTACAGGTACGTACAGTAATGAATTGAGTATTGAAATTATGGAATCGATGAGTTCCTTTGGTAAGTTATGTGAATGATCATTTATAGCTTTGAGATCAATAGAATTGTTATATATTGTCTTCTATTATTTGAATGATTAATGAATGGTGATATTTACGCATTGTTAACATACGAGCTTACTAAGCTTTATAGCTTATTTTGTGTAATTTACGTGTTTTATAGTGTTATCGAAGCTAGCTCGGACTTAGGGATCGTCGGAGATCGTTTCACACTACCACCTATCACTTGGTACCTTTGAATTTTGGTATTTTAAGTATATGGCATGTTATGTATTTTAAGTATACGAGCTTTCTGAGTCATGTGATGTTTTGGTAATGACTTTCGCCAAATGAATTGGCTTGTAAATGTTTATATTTTGGTTTGTATATATAGCCATGGCTAATGGCTTAACTTTGGTATATTGGTATGTTTGAATCATGTGCATATATATATATATATGCTTATGTCTTATGTTTATTGAGTTGGTTGTGATGATTGATGATAATTGGTACTATGAATGGTAAATTGATGGTTTGTGGATATAGCCATGCTTGTGAAATTCGCCCAAATAATGCATCTTTGATAATGGATATTTTGATGAGTTAAGATTATAAGGATTGGTATGAATTTAGATAGCATATTGTGGTACTTATGTGCCCTGAATTGGTTAGTATTGAAATGGTAAGATTTAGACTTGGCTTGGTTGCTTTGGATGGTATATTATGCTATGGTTTGGTGTCATTTGTATAGGTGAAGATGTGTACCAAATGGGATGGCAAAATGGCTTGGTAAATAGCCTATTTTTGTCCAAACGGGTAGAGACACATGCATGTGTCTCAGTCGTGTGTGATACACGGTCATGTTACACAGCCGTGTGTTCCCTGTGTTGATATTGAAATGAATTTAGTATGCTCCACACGGTCTCACACACGGGCATGTGATCGGCCGTGTGGCACAAGTTAGTATACCTCACTAATTGGCACACGGCCTAACACACGGGTGTGTGACTTGGCCATGTTGCATAAGTCAGTATACCCTGCAGGTTTTGCACGGCCTAGCACATAACCTGGCACACGGGCATGTGTGGCCACTTCGAAGGGCACACGGGCGTGTGGTTGGCTGTGTGACCCAAGTCAGTAACCTCACTTGTTTGGACACGGGGTAGGTCAGGGGCTAGGACACGGCCATGTGCTCCCATTTCGAATGTTCACATGGCTTGTGACACGGGCGTGTATCCCCTATTTTGGAGAAAATTTTTGTAAGTGTTGAAAATTTCTCGAGTTATTGGTTTAATTCCGAATCACTCTCAATGCATGTTTAAGGCCTCGTAGGCTTGTTTAAAGGACACTATGATTGAGTGTGATTGATTTGTATTTGAATTCATAAATTGTATATGAAATGTGTCTTTAAAAGTGTTGTAGGTTTGGTAATGCTCTGTAACCCTATTCTGACGGTGAATACGGGTGAGGGGTGTTACAAAACCTGCACTTAATTCGAATTAAATTCACTAACCACACGGCCTAACACACTAGCATGTGGCACGGCCATGTGGCACAAGTTAGAGAGCACCAAAATTGAACACAGTCTAAAGCACGGGCATGTCCCAGGGCCATACGGGCGTGTCCCTTGGACCACACGGGTGTGTGAGCCCTGCAGTTAGCAAAAATTTTCTAAGTTTTGTAAAAATTTCCTGAGTTCTCGGTTTAGTCCCAAACCACTTCCAATGCATGTTTTAGGCCTCGTAGGCTCGTATTAGGGACTTTATGATTTAATATGTATGGTTTTAAATTGGACGCAAATTTATGACTTGGAATTGTGTGAATGCTTATGTTGTAAGTTTGATAATGCCTCATACCCTGTTTCGGCGCTGAATACGGGTAAGGGGTGTTGCAACGAAAATCTAACAGGACCCCTATGTAACTTCATCAATAATAATTAAATATTAAAACACAACCTCACATATTGGATTTATGGTCCCGAAACCACTATTTCCAACAACACTGAAAAACAGGATATTTCAACACAATTATACTTCATCAAACCGTAATATTCAATGCATCAAAGCGTAAACAACTAATTTGCATATTCAAGCCTATAAGAACAAGCATGATTAGCTTCTAAATATGAGAATGAAATTCAATTAAAAGACCATATAAACCAAATTACCACATATACCAAAACATTAATTTAGCACCAAGCCGTAAACAACTTAGTTACATGTCATATACCCAAAAAACATTTATATACATACAAAAAAGGTAACAAGATGTTTCTCAAGCTGAGCTATTGAGTTGAATGTTTGCCCACTTCTAACTATGTCAACTCTTATCCGAGACCTGTGTATGAAAACAAACATAATTGCACGCTATGTATTGAATACTCAGTGGTGCTACTATAATTCAAATTCAACACAATAAGATTAAACTAAAGCAAATATACAAATATAATATCAAATACATTTACACTACATCACAACATCAATAATTACATAATTCCCAAACTTTCTCATTCAATACTTATTTTACTATTTCATAATTCCATATCATGATATACCAAATAATTCAACATGTCATTCAATTTCATTTCAATGCTTACTTATTTCAACCCCTATTAACTGATGATAGACATTAGGATGGATACTCGAATCTATATAACGAGTAAGTCCACGAACCTCTGAGACTACTCAATTTGAATGTCAATATATGTCCACAACCTTCTAAGAATTAGGGCTACTTATGACCCTCTAGGAATTGGTGCTAATAAATCATTAATACCAATTACCATGACATGCCAACTGTACCTGGACTATGTCTAACATCGTTTAACGAGATATTAACATCATAATTATCATAACAATGCTTATCATCATAGTATTAATATTTCAATATTTATATATATATCAAGCATATAAACATATATACATATAACACAATTTCAATCATTCATAACTTTATTTGACTATTAAAATATCAAATTCATCATCTCATAGAATTTGGGGATAGATAGGGTTACCTTGGTGTGTATTCATACTTGTTTATAATAACTAATTAACCTACAAATGATTAATTGAAAGTGAATTATAGTAGCACAAACCGGAAACGACGATTTGTTAGCAACTTTAACTTTTTCTTTGTCTCAAGATGGTTCGACAACGTCTTTAGCTGTAAAATTAGACTTGAATGCAGAAACTCCTTAACCACTCAATTTTAACATAATTTATGATTATTCAAACATTAATACATCTATTACAATTTAGTCCTTGAAATTCCTAATGTTTGAAACATTCGTATCTCATGATTTACCCGATCGAATTTAAATTCGACTTTATAAATATAGTATATGAACCTCCTACAACCATTATTTATTGTCAAACCTCAATGTTTATATCTCTTACAATTTAGTTCTTAATAACACATAATTTGTCAAATAGTTTAATCTTGTTTGCAACTTAATTCACCATCATCTATCACACTTCTAACATGATTCTTACTTAATTTAACTAACTCCATGCACGCATGATCTCAAGCTATTTATTTCAAAGGTTTAAAATTTTCCAACAATGAAAACCTAACACAAAATCTTTTAATTCCATAGATTTATTCCATGGGCTTGTATGATCTAGCATTATTCATCAAGAATTTAACTAGAATTAAAAGTATAACATACCAAATTTCCCGATTGAAGCTATGGTAATGGTGAGGAAATGAAGAAGAAAATGTTCTTTTCTTTTTATGGACGGTGGAAGGGAAGGGAGAAGATAACCTTCTCCCTCCCACTTATTCACATATGCAGACTTAGGTTAATAAGTAATTAAGCTTAATTAATTCATATTAATCAATTAATATAAAGTCATTATTTATTATAAATCAAAGTAGTAATGATGAGTAAAATTAATCATCACATTCCACTAATCTAATGCTAACTTGATCTATTTGTTCTTTAGTCTCTAGCTTAATTTCTAACAAAGTCCATTCTCATTTTTCTAAATTAAAAATCATTAGCGATTTTTCTTTTACAATTTAATCCTTCACTATTTTTAATAACTGAATAAATTCAATCATACTCACTAATTCAATCCCTCAATTACATACTTTACATGTAACACCCCCAACCCGGCCCATACGTTTCGACCGGATCTGGCGTGTCACGGGTTGTACATTGAAAACTTTTGCTTTGTTGGTTTTGAAAGTTGTAAGTTATTTAGACCTAACTTAAATAGATAAATGACATTTTAAAAATAAACTCCTTTGTATTATTATTATTAAGTATAAATAAACTTTGTCATAAATTCATAAATTTCAGAAAATTGAAATCTGCTTAGTTGAATAAAAACTAGGGGCTTTATTACATAAATATTCCCAAAATAAAATAAAATAAACTTAAAGAAAACCCGAAAATAACTTGTAGAAATAAAAACTTGATGGCCCCTCGAGTCCGTCTCGGCTCCCATGACCACGATCTACTGTTCATCTAGAAGAGTAGAGAAAAAGGAAAGCGTGAGTCACCAAGACTCAGTGTATAAATCTCAAAGCACACAACGAACTAAGCCCACTAACACATTATGGGCCCTGGCCCATACATAAAGGTATCAATCATAATCACATGATAAACAATAAATAATGAATAATAACCCAACCCATCCTAGGTTTCCATCCTCTACACACCAACCCGTACCAACCATCACACCTTGGGGATTTCTACAATCAACACTCCATCCGCTACACACCATAACGACAGTAGTACTGCCTATTCCTGTTATTCAGGAATCATTAAACGTGGCATAGCCACCGATCACTATGTGACCTATCATTTATATTTGTGGGTTTTCTACCACCGATCACCAAGTGACCTATCATGCACTTCCCCTTCAATATCATAATTTTCCCCCCATGCATACACACATAAAGAAAACATCATGCAGACTTACATATATTTCGATACACATAGAGAGTTCTATGTTTACGTACCTGGCATCCTTGCCTAACCCATTCGGGGTTCCATTCGACTGTCTATAGAGCCTCTTTCCGGCTTTTTAGCCCATAACATATATATATATATATATATATAGACATACATACAGGTTTAATAGTGTGTTAGAGATCTACACAAGACTGTTCATACAGCCTCATTTTCCGGCTTTTCAGCCCCTAACAGGTATAATACAAAATAAAACTTATGTGATAAGATCTACACACCTGATTACTGTTAGAACGAGACCCTCTAAGTTGACGCTATCCGTAGCCAACACCACTGCTATCTGCCTAAGGTGTTGTTCAGAAGCTGGTCCACAACCAAGTGGCCAATCTCGAACGGCAGATACCGCTCGTTTCTTAAACTTAGGGATTCTCTCCTTTGCCTGATCCATATTTAATTCCATCACAAGTCCTTGTCAAAACTACTATCACAATATATGATCGTTAATCCTCATCATAAAGTTAAGATCTTGTATACAATGAACGAATCTAGTAAAAATCTAGGGAAAATCTCCTTACCTTAAAATCTCGAAATTGGAGACTAACGATTTTCGGCTTTTAGATCTAGCCGACCAAGTTTCCTTCAAATCCCGGAATGCCGCCCAACATAGAACCATTAAACTATTAGCTTTTTGGCTTCTGCCTTTCAAAAACCGAAATAAAACGTGAGAAACTAATAGAAGTCTACACTTACCTTAACACAGGGGATTTGGCTAGCACTAGAGAGAAGATTTGGCAAAGCCAAAGAAAAAGATTTAAATGTCGGAAGAATAGATCTAACTCACAAATGGGATGAATAGAGAAAAACTATGGAGATTTCAGCTTTTTAGAGAAATCGGCACAAGAGGAAAAGAATGGAAAAGAGAGTGAAGGGAGAGGTTTCGGCTTTTGAAGAAATTAAAGAAAAGAAATTGTAGAGGGAGAGACTAAGAATTTCGGCACAAAGAATGAAGAGGAAATTAGGGTTTAAATGCTAGAAGCAATGAGATATCCCCTCTATTTATAGAAATTTCGGCACTCCTATCAAAAACCCGAAAGTACCCTTCCTGATAACTAAAAATTAGGCTAATAAAAAGGGAAAATTCAGCACCCCTTTTCCATGAAGTAGCCGAATTCTTTACTCCTCTAGGTGATGGAATTTGGGCCAACACCTAGTCTTGCAGATAGCTCCTATCTTTTCTCCTTTTATCTTCCATATTATTAACTATAATATCTGCATTATCCTATTCATATAAATACTCCTATTTTTGATCCTTGTTGCCATCCACTCCACCAAACCCAAATGTTGAAAATTAGCTAACTTAAATTAAAAGAATTGGGCTCCATGAAACTTAAATTTTAGGCCCCTATCTCCCTTGTTGTGGCGTCACCTCCTTGCTCCCTAAGTGGCGCCACTGAGCACTGGGCCACAAGCCCATTGTGATAATTTAAACACAGATACCACCTTTTAAAACTCTATAGTGCCCAAACAAAAATTTCACCAAGGCCTTGACCACATCCTGAGCCCAATTTGGACCCCTAACAGTTAAATTAACTCATTACTCATTTTCACCCATTAAGCGCATAGGCCCAAAAATTCAGGATGTTACAGTTCTACCCCCTTAAAGAAATTTCGTCCTCGAAATTTCCAACTAACTACTAATCGTACTACCCAAGTCTCACCACTATGCTTTCACTGTGCACTCTAATTTAATAATATATAAACATTGCACGCATACAGTTTCTATACCCAAAAATATAGCATCCACACAAAACATACCCGATTAATGGTGATTAAACAATCCCGAGCCTTATGCTTCTCAGACCCGCATCTTAAACACGTTCCTGACTTCCTCCAACATTCACCCGGATGATGCCTTCTGTAATATTCGCAAACCCGAAAGTTTGGACGTACCTTAACATGCTTCACAGAATGAGACTGCAAACCTAGAAAACTACGATCTCTTTTTTTCTTACAGTCCATGCACCCAAACCGAAGTGTTTCACCGATTTCTTTAACCTCCTTCAGTACCTCCCTACTAGCTGAGTCAGCACATCAGTCCTAATACTTCCACGGCCTTGGCCGCGGCCTTTTCTTCCTCTTCTAGCGCTCATCGTTGATTCTCTAAATTAGAAATTTTATGAACTATTAATTTCTTTCACTGATTAACCACGAACAATCTTATGGAAAGTAGTTTTAAGAGTGGTTCTTTCGAATTCGAACCTATCTACAGTTTCAGTCTCAAGTTTATCTCCTAATTCTAGAAACCACATACATTCATCGCATAAGGGTATTTTCGTCATTTCACTACCCAGGGGTTTTTCCGCAGTTTTGCCCTACAGGGTATTTTCCAAAATAGAGTATCTTGGTGATTTTTTTTCGAATACTTTGGTATTTTTTTAAAGCAAGGGTAATTTGGAAAACAAGTTTTTTTTTTTCCTTTTTGAAGCAGGGGTACTTTGGAAAATCTAATTTTGCAAACCGAGTTACTTTTGTAAATCTAGGGGTTTTCGGGTAAATTTATAAAACATGGGTATTTTATAAAATCACGGTTGTTTGGAAATTTTCACAAACCAACGGTATTTTGGAAATTTTGCCAACCGGAGTGTTTCGGTAATTTCACAAATTTTGGTAGGTTTACAATTCTGGGGTATTCTGGAAATGTTCACAAATCAAGTGTATTTTGGAAATTTTGGTTGCAAAATAGGGTGGCTGGTCCCTTTCAGGTTTTAATTATAGATTTTGGCCCGTCAACAAATCCTCGTGGCTAAGGTGAACAGTCACTACGCACCAGGTAGGATTCCAGCGAAGAGGAGGTGAGTCACTAGGATTGCTTAAGTACCAAGCTCTCCCTGAATCCAATCCTAGACATGCGTATGCCTGTTGCCACACCCTAACCCTGCGACTTGTTCACGGGTTTGTTTGGATAGATTAGGTCTTATGAATTTAAATAGTTGTTTAAACTAAGCCTAAAGTCCATCAATACTATCATACTAGTCTACGTCCATCAAGCCCATCAAACCCAACATATACATCATATCAAGAGTTAGAATACTTACCTGCGCGGATCGGGTGCCGGTAGACTCGGAGGCCATATCTTCTTCCGAAATTTTTTTTTTCCAAATTCACATCAACTTTACAAAACATTACTAGGCCCATTTCACAGTCCGAGTTTTGAACTGGGCTCTGATACCAAATTGTAACACCACAAACCCGGCCCATATGTTTCGACCAGATCTGGTATGCTACGGGTTGAACATTAAAATCTTTTGCTAAGTTGGTTTTAGAAAATCATAAGTTATTAGGTAATATTTGAATAAATAAGTGACATTTGAAAAGAAACCTTATATTATTATTATTTGGTATAATAAACCCCTGACATAAATTCATAAGTTGCAAATATTAAAAAAAAAACTACTTAGGCGAATATAAACTATGGGGCTTATTACTTAAATATTCCCAACACAAAACTTAAAGGAAAACCAAAAATAATCTATAGAAATAAAAACTTGATTGCCCCTCGAGTCCATAACTGGGCTCTGATACCAAAATGTAACACCACCAACCCGGCCCATACGTTTCGACCGGATCTGGCGTGTCACGGGTTGTACATTGAAAACTTTTACTTTGTTGGTTTTGAAAGTCGTAAGTTATTTAGACCTAACTTAAATAGATAAATGACATTTTAAAAATAAATTCCTTTCTATTATTATTATTAAGTATAAATAAACTTTGTCATAAATTCATAAATTTCAGAACATTGAAATCTGCTTAGTTGAATAAAAACTAGGGGCTTTATTACATAAATATTCCCAAAATAAAATAAAATAAACTTAAAGAAATCCCGAAAATAACTTGTAGAAATAAAAACTTGATGGCCCCTCGAGTCCGTCTCGGCTCCCATGACCACGATCTACTGTTCATCTAGAAGAGTAGAGAAAAAGGAAAGCGTGAGTCACCAAGACTCAGTGTATAAATCTCAAAGCACACAACGACCTGAGCCCACTAACACATTATGGGCCCTGGCCCATCCATAAAGGTATCAATCATAATCACATGATAAACAATAAATAATGAATAATAACCCAACCCATCCTAGGTTTCCATCCTCTACACACCAACCCGTACCAACCATCACACCTTGGGGATTTCTACAATCAACCCTCCATCCGCTACACACCATAACGACAGCAGTACTGCCTATTCCTGTTATTCAGGAATCATTAAACGTGGCATAGCCACCGATGACTATGTGACCTATCATTTATATTTGTGGGTTTTCTACCACCGATCACCAAGTGACCTATCATGCACTTCCTCTTCAATATCATAATTTCCCCCCATGCATACACACATAAAGAAAACATCATGCAGACTTACATATATTTCGATACACATAGAGAGTTCTATGTTTACGTACCTGGCATCCTTGCCTAACCCATTCAAGGTTCCATTCGACTGTCTATACAGCCTCTTTCCGGCTTTTTAGCCCATAACATATATATATATATATATATATATAGACATACATACAGGTTTAATAGTGTGTTAGATATCTGCACACGACTGTTCATACAGCCTCATTTTCCGGCTTTTCAGCCCCTAACAGGTATAATACAAAATAAAACTTATGTGATAAGGATCTACACACCTGATTACCGTTAGAACGAGACCATCTAAGTTGACGCTATCTGTAGCCAACACCACTGCTATCTGCCTAAGGTGTTGTTCAGAAGCCGGTCCACAACCAAGTGGCCAATCTCGAACGGTAGATATCGCTCGTATCTTAAACTTAGGGATTCTCTCCTTTGCCTGATCCATATTTAATTCCATCACAAGTCCTTGTCAAAACTACTATCACAATATATGATCGTTAATCCTCATCATAAAGTTAAGATCTTGTATACAATGAATGAATCTAGTAAAAATCTAGGGAAAATCTCCTTACCTTAAAATCCCGAAATTGGAGACTAACAATTTTCGACATTTAGATCTAGACGACCAAGTTTCCTTCAAATCCCGGAATGCCGCCCAACATAAAACCATTAAACTATTAGCTTTTCGGCTTTTGCCTTTCAAAAATCGAAATAAAACGTGAGAAACTAACAGAAGTCTACACTTACCTTAACACAGGGGATTCGACTAGCACTAGAGAGAAGATTCGGCAATGCCAAATAAAAAGATTTAAATGCCGGAAGAATAGAACTAACTCAAAAATGGGATGAATAGAGAAAAACTATGGAGATTTCAGCTTTTTAGAGAAATCGGCACAAGAGGAAAAGAATGGAAAAGAGAGTGAAGGGAGAGGTTTCAGCTTTTGAAGAAATTAAAGAAAAGAAATTGTAGAGGGAGAGACTAAGAATTTTGGCACAAAGAATGAAGAGGAAATTAGGGTTTAAATGCCAGAAGCAATGAGATATCCCCCCTATTTATAGAAATTTCGGCACTCCTATCAAAAACCCGAAAGTACCCTTCTTGATAACTAAAAATCAGGCTAATAAAAAGGGAAAATTCGGCACCCCTTTTCCATGAAGTAGCCGAACTCTTTACTCCTCTAGGTGATGGAATTTGGACCAACACCTAGCCTTGCAGATAGCTCCTATCTTTTCTCATTTTATCTTCCATATTATCAACTATAATATCTGCATTATCCTATTCATATAAATCCTCCTATTTTTGAGCCTTGTTGCCATCCACTCCACCTAATCCAAATGCTGAAAATTAGCTAACTTAAATTAAAAGAATTGGGCTCCATGAAACTTAAATTTTGGGCCCCTATCTCCCTTGTTGTGGCGTCACCTCCTTGCTCCCTAAGTGGTGCCACTGACCACTAGGCCACAAGCCCATTTTGATAATTTAAACACAGATACCACCTTTTAAAACTCTATAGTGCCCAAACAAAAATTTCACCAAGGCCTTGACCACATCCTGAGCCCAATTTGGACCCCTAACAGTTAAATTAACTCATTACACATTTTCACCCATTAAGCGCATAGGCCCAAAAATTCAAGATGTTACACTACACGCAATTATTCTATTATAAATCATTTAATAATTCAATTCATTAAATTCAGTTCAAAACTAAATTTCTTGACATTGTTCAGATCATTACAAAAACTTTACTTTACTTTATATTTTTTATTAATTAACACTTTTTATAATATTTTTATCAATTTAATGTAATTTTCTATTTTCTATATTTTCCCTTCTTTTAATATTAGAAAACATCGATTTAATTCCTTTTCTTTCAATTGGAACAAAACCCTATCATTGTTTGGATAAAAGAGTGAGAATAAAAAAATTTTCAAAAAAAAGAAAATAAAAAAAAATATTTGGTTTTAATGGGTGTTTTTAAAATATTTTTGTAGGACCAATAACTCAATTTACTACTTATATATATATATATATATATATATATATATATATTTTCTAAATTTGACCCCACCACCTAACATTTGGCTTCGCCACTGGAAATAGGTATTGTATAAAAAGTAACCTATAGAGGATTTACTTCCATGTAATAATTTTTCATTTTCCTACACATAATAAAAGGTTAATATAATATTTGGTACTTAAGTTTGGCTTCAATATTCAATTTGGTACTCAAATCAAATGACATCATGTGGCCCCATAAATATTTGATACGTGTTGACTAGTAAATCTATATATAGGTACTTAATTGAGAAAAAATAAAACTTAAGTACCAAATTGAATATTGAAGCCAAGCTTAGGTGCTTAATTGGGGCAAAAAAAAAATAAGTATCAAATTGAAAACACTCAAGTACTGATTTGAATATCAAAGCCAATACTAAATTGTGAAAAAAACCCCTAAATATCAAATTAAATATTAAAAACAGACTCAAGTATCAAATAATATATTAACCCAATATAAATTTGTTATTAGTATTACTCTATATTATTTAATATTATAATATTATAGTACCAACTTAAGGAAAATTTGCTCAAAGATATAATGGCATGTGAAAATATATTTACATGTCATTAAAAATTTTAACAACTCATTTCCAAATTCTTTTATCTCCTCCTTTCTCTTGTAATTATTGAGTTTTGCAAAGTTTTTTTCGATTTTTGAACTAACAAAAGGAACAAAAAATTTTGGCTCTTGAACAATATCTTTTTTAGGAGAAGAGAGATGACTTTTAATTACATGTGCAATCAACTATGTGTATCAATATTCTTTCCTCAATAACTTTAGAATCAAGGGGAAAGGGCATATGTGCACAAGAACATAAATGCTCTATTCTTGATTGGGTGATCTATTTGCGAATGTAGAAGTTTTAACTTATTTGTAAGATGTTGTAACATAAAATGTTCATAGACTAAAGATATAATTGATCTGAATCTATACACAATTTTTCATATTGGTTATCAAGTTTTATGGTCCTATGCTAGTTAAATTGTAAGGAAAGCTAGTTAAAAATTAACCGAACGTGAACTAGAAAGGTTAAAGCTAATTGAGTAAGATCTTAAAGGTGGCATATTTTGATAAGGCCACTTAGTCTTGATGTGACGATTACCAAGTTCCCATAGAGACTTGGGTTAAGTTCAAGGGACACTCCGGTTGGTTTAAGAAAGGTTATCTTCTTTCTCTTTTTCCTCTGAAAAACAAATAGGAATTAAGGTAAAAAGAGTGACATAAAC
The DNA here is from genome assembly GCA_005393395.2 of Gossypium australe. NCBI lineage: Eukaryota > Viridiplantae > Streptophyta > Magnoliopsida > Malvales > Malvaceae > Gossypium > Gossypium australe. The sequence continues at coordinate 66,012,576 of CM016614.1, read as the reverse complement.
ATTTCTCTAACCTGAGTTAGGAATCTTGAATATTTCCAGTGATTCTTTACACTATAAGGTATGTTCATGACTCAGTTTGTCAAGGAAACATAGATCTAGGAAGTTGTAGCATCCTGCTGAATGATGGATCTAAAAGCAAAGCTGCTCTCCCAGGTTATAAGTTTACAAGGGATAATGTGTCAAGGGACGATGTTAGGGTTACACCAAGAAGGAAGTGGTGCAATAGGTTGTTGTGCATACAGAAGAAGTTAAGTGGCATGTTAAATATTATGCATTAGTTCATTTAGTAACATTTCAATATGTACACCATAGGGCGAGAAACCTAAATAGAGATCACTAAAATTTTTATTGAATTACAATAGAAACAATACATTCTACAACAATAAGAAAAGCTGTCATAGATAGAATTTTTACATAGGCAAAATGTTAGAGGAAAAGTCTAAGTTACATCTGTATAAGGCGTAACACCTGAGTTTTGGATTAGGTAGATCAGGTCAGATCAAGGGCATTACAAAGGCCCCCTCAACACAAACCTTACTTTATTAAACTCAACTTAGAACATAATATAGTAATTTTAACTATTAAAGTTGTGTTTATAATTTACACCAATAGTTAAAAATACTAAATTAAATCAGAAGAAGTAATAGCCAAGTCATAATGCATCAAAGTAAACATACACCAAAGCTTAAAATCACAGTTCGATAATAGTCCACATAGCACACCATCATCGTCAAATTAGTATTATCAAATGAGTATCATTTCAGAATTATAAAACTAGATCAAATAGATTGTTAAGAAGTAAAGGAATCATCACCACACAAAATTAACACCATCTTCAACATTCGAAACATTTTCTAGAGACATAACTTGTAACATCCTAGATTAGGGGTTATGCGTTCGTGCGTAATTTATGAGATAGTGGGCTCAGTGGGTGTGTTGGATGGATTCTGAGGAGTTTTGGGAACCCTAAGATGTAAGGAAATGTATGGAAATGTAAGGAAATGAAAGGAAATGTAAGGAAATGTCCTGGAAATGTAAGGAAATGTCTTGTCTTGGAAATGTAGGGAAATGTCCTAGAAATGTAAGGAAATGATTTAGAAATGATTCAAAAGAGGAAAGTAAACATTTCAGGAAACTTGGAAATGTAAGGAAATGTTAAGTTTAAAGGAGGCAAACGAAAATTTTTGGAAACTTGGAAATGTAAAGAAATGTCAAGTTTTAAGGTTTAAAAAGGGGAAATTAAGGCAAGGTGGCCTTAAGAAAATTAGTAGGAGGAATTTGACACAACAATCAGGCTTGGAAAAGTGGCCTGAAGATGCCACTTAAGGCCCAGGTGGGTGACGCCACAAGCAGGTATTTGGGCCAGGGTTCGAGTCACTTGAGAAGCAAATAAAAGAAGTTTTATTTTTGCTTCCAGAAGCAGAGAGGTGGACGGCATTAAGGCTCTTAAAAGAGGAGTTTTATTCTCTTTAAATTTCGGTTAAATAGGAGATAAATAATTGATTTATTTATCATTATTTTCAAGAGATAATTGTTGGATTAATTCTTTTAAAAGTGATAATTCAAGGGATAAAGCTATCAAAATAGAAGAGTGGTGGCCAAGTAAGGGACTCTAGCCTAGTAATTTCGGCTATAAAAGGAAGAGTAAGGCTATTCTTCATTCATTCTTTTCTCTTCAAGAAAACCTCTGCCGAAATTCTCTAAAGTTTCTCCTTTTCTCTCTGCCGAATTCTCTCTGCCATTATTCTTTTTTTCTCTTTTCTTTTCTTCTTCTATTACAAACACAATCAAAAGCCGAAGATGCCAATAGCCCTAGCCGATTTCTCACTAAGCCTCAAGAGCCAAAATTGTTATCCACATCAAAGCCATAGCCGAATACTGCTAAGGGTTCAAGCAAGAGTTCCATCGAATTCTTCAGTAAGGATAAGATTAGGTTAGATTCTCATTTCTATTTCTTTTAAGGCTGTCGAAATTAAGATTCTAATACCCTTAATATCTTGTTGCCGAAACTTTGAAGAGATCTTTCGGGACTTACTAAGTGTTGACTACAAGGAAGGAGAAGTTCTTTTCCCGAAGGTACACCATTGGCCGCGTGTTCCCTAGTTATTCGGTGAGTTTCGGGATTTAAAATTCACAAGGTAAGTGTCTATAGCATTCGGCCAAGGCTTAGTTTGATATCTAGATCTATTTCATAATTGTTTAAAAAGCCAAAACTAACCTGGGATGTGATTTAATGTTTGGCCGAATACAAGAAGGAATACAACAAAGTTTCGGGACTTGATTCTTAAGTCAATCGGCAACAAGGTAAGTTTTAGTGTACTAATCCTACTAGGATTTGGTTTTATAGCTGAATAGGCTTTATGCTAATATATTAAGGTTGGCCGAATGTAGGAATTTAGATCTAAGGCATTAGATCAAGCTTTTCGGGATTTAAGTGAACTGCTAAGCAAATCAGGTGTGTACCCTACCGTAAGCTTTAATATGTTCATGGCCAAGTTTTAGATTAAATGTGTTATTAAGAATGTGAAAATATGGCTAAAGTACCATGCAATGGTACAAAGTACTCAGGTACGTTTCCTACTCCTACTAGGATTATGAATATATGTTATTTGTAACATGTGAAAAAGTGATAAGAATGTGAATTAAGGCATGATGTGCATGATATGTATGATATGGGGCATTCGGGTTATATGAAAAGGGGAAGTGAATGTGGTGACCTAAGACCACGAACACGGTGACCTAAGACCGTGATATCTGAATGTGGTGACCTAAGACCACAGTAATCTGAATGTGGTGACCTAAGACCACAGTAATCTGAACGTGGTGACCTAAGACCACGAATGCGGTGACCTAAGACCGCGATATGGAGTGTAGCGGAAGGAGGGTCGATTTAGTAGTCCCCACGGTGTACAGGTTGGTACGGGGGAGTGTAGTGGATGGCTTAATAGGTTTGGGTTTGGGTTGCATCATTATTTTTACCTGTTATTTGAATATGTATGTGATATGATAATGCATGCCTGAAATGTTAAGACTTAGTGTTTGTGTACACATTGAGTCTGTTTGACTCACCCCGTTGGGGAACTTTTTCTTCCAGGTGATGATCAGTAATGGACCGGGTCGGCAGGAGCTTAAAGGTGGCCATGCACAACAAGGAAAATTTTATTATTTGGACTTTTATTTTATTTAAGCACTTTAATTCATTTTTGGGAATTATTTGATGTAATAAGGCCATAGTTGAACTACTTTATTTTTCCTTTATTTATTACGGTACCAATTTTTATTAATTAAAGATCAAGTGAAATTTATTTTCAAATAAACTCTAAATATTTTGTCACCTCAAATAAACTCGTTTTCAACTCAAGCCCAATCCAAAACAAACTTTCTTTCAAAACACCCAAGTTTTTCTAAGTCACAAAAGAATTTGAAACGGTTTACACCGGGGAACATACCAGATCCGGTCAAGGCTCGTGGGCCGGGTGTGGGGTGTTTCAGTTTGGTATCAGAGCCCAGTTTCAAACCCTCAGCCTGGGGTTTAAGGCCCAAAACGTTTTCAAATCGAGCCCAAATGAGTTTTTGAAGATAAGCAGGTTTTCTGGCATGGCACCTAAGTCTCCGACCCGAAGTCCACCAGGTAAGTACCCCTAACCTTTGTGTGAATTATAGTATGAATTGTAACATCCCAAAAACGGGGCTATTTGGAAATAAATTATTTTTCTTATGTATGAACTGCTGTGTCATTATTTATGGAATAATAATGATCAATTTAAGGCTTTGTGTTGGTTCGATTTGGTAGGAAATTTTAGTTTTAACTTTTAAGATAGGGGGCCTTAGCAGGAGGGTGTTATAATAATAAATGGGGATAATTTGGACATAAAATGAGCCTAGACTAAGTGGCAAAGTAAGCCCACTTAAGAGCTAGCAGGTGACGCCACATCAAAGGGAAGGGAGAGCCTTGGTTCGAGTCACAAGGATCCCTCTTTTTGCATTATGGATGGACGGCACATGTGGAGAGTTTTTCTCTCCTTTAATTCCTTTTATTTTGGATAATAATAGGGATTTTATTATTTTTTAAGGGATAATTTAAGCACTTTAAATTGATTTAATTTGCTTAATTCTTTAGATAATAAAAGATATATGATAATTTCATAGGATAATCAAGGATATTATTCGATTAAAAGGGATTATTAAGTGATTAATTCAAATTATTTGAATTAATTGAAATGAGTGGCCAAGAGAGGTTGTAAGAGTTTTGCCGAAATTTGAACTCTCCCTAGGGAGAGTGGACGGCAAGTAATAGGAAGGGGGGTGCCGAAATCCTATATAAACCCCCATCTACCATCTTGAATTCTTTTTAGAATTTTTTTTTAGTAGCCGAAATTCTCCCAGCTAGTTGCCACCTGATTTCTTTTCTTTCTTCAAAGTTAAGAACCACTTCCATCTCTTAGTCTCTAGCCGAATCTAATCCCTATTGGTGTGCCGATTTCCCTTAGTCTCTTCTCTCAATTTTCGGCTAGCCTTCATTAGTTGTTGTTTATTCTTTGATTATTCTTCCAAAAACCGATAAAAGAAAAACCCTCTCTTCTTTTGGAACCTTGGCCGAATACTGAACAAGGAGGGGGAAGCATTCTCTAATCGAATTTGGAGGGTAAGTATGCTAGGCCGAATGTCTAAGATTCTCTTTTCTTTTCTTGTCGACTTGGAGGTTGGTAAGTGACTATTTCGGCAATGACTGTTAAGGCTACTAATCGCTTGATTAAATATAGGGCCTTCGGATTTGGAAGCAAGCAGGTGAATCCGTTGCTTTGGAACAATTGGTTTTGGGGTAAGGTGGTAAGATCTGTTTTCTTTATTCATGATATTCGATTAAGCCGAAGGCTACTAACTTAATGATTGCCGATTAGGGAAGCAGAAACACTTGGTGGCTAGTACTCAAGGGTGTTAGGTAAGGCTTTCGGGTTAAATATTAACCCTTTGAATATTTTGGATTTGGCCGAATAGGCCATAAGACTAACCCATGTTTTTGGCCGATTATAGGACAGATAGACCTGTGGTGACCAACGTTTCTTCTCGGGATATAAGACTATCGTAGTAACAGGTGTGTACATACACACCATTTAACTTATTAAATTATGCTAAGTAATGTGATTGCTAACTTGATGTATGTAGCAATGGCTTGAATACCATAACGGTATATGGGGTAACCAGGTAAGTACCTGTGCATATGATTGCTATTTTATGCTTTTGGGAAGCATGCTGTGATAATACATATGATAAATCTATATGTGACTGTTGACTATGTGGGTTGATGAGTGGAGGGGGCAGTGATAATGTGCCGACGGGCACCAGTGTTTTGGTAACACACTGTGACTACGGTCACCAGAGGTTTGGTACCTCCAGAGGTTTGGCACCTCAATAGCGACTTATCCCTGTGGTTGAAACCACCGTGGGTTGGCCCCACTAGAGATATGGGATCGTCTGCCAGTGATTTGGTATCACACGATGGGTTGGCCCCATCACCCGATTTGTGTCTACGGACACCAGTGCTTTGGTAGCACAACGTGACTATATGTCACCAGTGGTTTGGCACCACCAGTGGTTTGGCACCACAACGGGGTAGACAGTGGCGTATGGCTGGCTAGGTTGGGACACATGATGATTTGCATAATTAATTTGTTATTTGATGTGTATGAAAATGCTTTAAAATGGGGGAAGGGTTACATACTGAGTCTTGGTGACTCACCTTCTCCTTTATATTTTTCAGGTGACACTTAGATCGCGGATGTGGAGCCGGGTTGACTCGAGGTGGCCATGCAGTGGAATTAAATTTAAATGACTTTAATTTCTATTTAATTATTTACTTTGGGTTTATTTAATTTGGTTGTAATAAGGCCTCCTGATACTTTATTTATTTTTCTTTTATTTTCGTATGATGGATATTATCTTAAACTCGGATATAATTATTGTTGAACTTAAATTACACATTTTCCAATTAAACACGAAAATATTTTAAAATGCCAACGGGCACAGTTGAAAGTTGTTTCATAACTTGACATAAATATTTTTTTTAAATAAACACTAAGTATGATTTAATCAAGATAATCCAATCCGAAAAGTTTTTTTTTTCAACAAAGCTTAATGGGTTTAGAAACGGTTTCGAAAAGATTTTTTCCCCGTAACGATCCAGATTCGACCATAGTGTTTGGGCCGGGTTTGGGTTGTTACAAAGTTGGTATCAGAGCCCAGTTCAAAGCTCGGCTATGGGGGCCCAAGGCCCAAAAATGTTTTGGTAGGCCTTTTGAATTGTTTTTGGGTTTTAAGCAGCATGGCCCGAGTCTCCGGCACCGATCCGCCCAGGTAAGTACTTCTGAACCTCTTGGTGAATTATATTTGTAGAAGGGTAGGAAGTATGGAACGTAGATAGACTTATAGGACTTGAACCCTAGGATTAGATTACTCAAACACATGAACCTAACATAAGACATTAAAGAACTAAACCAATCTATGACTTAGCCAGTGAGCTAGGGTGTGGTAACCCCTGTACGCATGTCGAGGATTGGATCCGGAAGAGCCTGGTATTTAAGCAGTCCGTGTGACTCACCTCCTCTTCGCAGGTATCCTACCTGGTGCGTAGCTTCGGTTCACCCTAACTCAGAGGGCTCAGTGGTGTGGCAACCTCTGTGCGCATGTCTAGAAAGGTTCGGTGAGAGCTTGGTATTTAAGCGGTCCGCGTGACCCACCTCCTCTTCACACGAATCCTGCCTGGTGCGTAGCTTTGGTTCACCCTGACCATAAGGGCTCGGTCATAGGCTAAACACTATGATTAAAACCCGAAAAGGGAATTAGCCATGTTTTGAAAGGAACGAAACAACAAGAACCCTAATGTTTTCAAAACTTTTGCAATAACTCTTTCAAATCGGAGAACATCATTTTTACAACTTTTTCCTCGAAAAATTTGATTTGTGGAAAATTACAAAAATACCCTTAGGGGTAAAATTACTAAAATGCCCTCAGTTCATAAAATATCAACTCAATGGTTTTGCCCAAAATTTTACCTATTTTGCAAATATTCAAAAACTCAGTTTTGAAGATCATCAATAAAATATTTTGATTTTGGAAAATTACGAAAACGCCCTCAATTTGTGGAAATTACCGAAATGACCCTGATCTTTGGAAAACTTTACCAACGTCACTATTTGAAAAGGAAAACTTTCAAAAAGGACCCTCAAAGTTTTACAACTGACGAAAACATCCCTGATTTATCAAAATGACAAAATTGCCCCTGATTGATAAAATTACCAAAATACCCCTGGTTTCAAAACGATTACAATTTTACAAATTTTCATAGATATCCTCCAGTTTTGGGAATTTCAAAATGACCTACTTTCCTAAAGTTTTAAAATTCCTTTATTACGAAAATACCCTGTAGGGAAAATGACGAAAATACCCCTGGGATAGAAATGGGCAGAAATGTCCGAAGAGCGAATAGGTATGGAAAGTATTAAGGAATGGATGCAAGAACTTCTTTGTGTGAACTAGGTTAGGAAACTGGAAACTTGTTTGCTCGAAAGAATCTCTGATTAAACTCTATCCATAAAATTTCTTCGCGGATAAGAAAGTGGAACAAATGCTAACGCATAAAATTTTTCTTAATCAGATTAAAAGCGCAGTAGATAGAATGAGTTCTAGAGGACGTGGACGCCGTGGACGCGGTAGGGGTAGGATGACGGTGTCTGAACCCGTCAGGTCAGGTCAAGGTTCAGAAAACGAGGTACCACCGCCACCACCACCTCCTACTTTCAGGGCTGAGGAGCAGGACCAGACCGGTGGTGAGGCTGTGTCGCAAGCTGTTTTGCGAGTTTTGGAGATGGTGGCTGGGCTGGTGGGAATTTGGGAGCTCGGAAGTCTGTTCCCGAGCGAATTCGGTCTAACGGGGCCGAGGTATTCCGTGGTGTCTCAGGAGTGGCACCCAGTGCCGCAGAATATTGGTTGGAATCTACGGAAAGGGTCATGGATGATCTCGACCTGACTGAGGAGGAAAAGCTGAAAGGGGCGGTGTCGCTTCTAAAGGATGAAGCGTACCAGTGGTGGCTGACAGTCCGGGATGGAGCCACGGCTGATGATCTCACATGGGATTACTTCAAAACTACTTTTCAGAAGAAGTATGTGGGCACCAGTTATACAGATGCTCAGAGGAAACTTTTTCTGGGTCTAGTACAAGGAGCTAAGTCCGTGGCCGAGTATGAAGCGGAGTTTTTAAGACTGAGTAGGTATGCTAGAGGCATCGTGGCTACTGAACACGAGCGCTGTGTCCGCTTTGAGGACGGACTCCGAGATGATTTGAGGCTGCTGATAGCTCCGCAGCAGGTGCGTGAGTTCTCATCCCTAGTGGAAAAGGCCAAGGTGGCCGAAGGGATCAAGGAGGCTGTGAGGCAAAGTTATAGTAGGAATAATCAGAAGAGAGGATTTGGGCCAGCTGGGTCAGGTGGTAATGTCCAGAAAAAGGCTAGGCCAAGTGGGCCAAATCAGGCAGCAAGGCCCATGACTACTAATCAGAGGCCGACTCAGTGTAACCGCTGTGGAAAGACCCATTGGGGAAGTTGTTCGATCGGCGATAGAGGATGTTTTGAGTGTGGGTCGTTGGAGCATCGTGTCAGAGATTGTCCTCGGAAACTAGCCAAAAATCAGCCAGAGGGGCAGAATCGTACGCAGGATAGAAATATGGGACCACAGAGGGGTCGTGGTAATGGCAGAGGAAACAACGGTCCTAACCGAGGTCGTGGAACTCAGGGCAGAGGTTCGGGTAACACAGAGGCTAGGCAGCCTGGCTTAGTCTATGCAGCTAGGCGTCGCGAGGAGGGTGACGCACCGGATGTCATAACCGGTATGTTTTTAATCTCTGGTTTTCCTTATGTTGCATTGATTGATGTGGGTTCAACGCACTCGTACATTGCTAGTAGTGTGGTAGGAACTATGGACCTAGACTCTGAGATTACTTCTAGGAAGATGACGGTATTAAGCCCTCTAGGACACTCTGTAGTCGTAGACAAACTTTATAGAGACATACCCCTAGAACTCCAAGGGGTCGTATTTGTAGCCGATCTGATGGAACTACCATTTGGGGAGTTCGATTTGATCCTTGGAATGGATTGGCTGGTTAAGTATCAGGCGAATTTGGATTGCGCAGCTAAGTGCATGGTTCTTAAGACGGCTGAAGGTGGTGAAGTGGTTATGATAGGTGATAGAAGGAATTACCTATCCAATGTGGTGTCTACCTTGAAGGCGGAAAAGATGGTCAAGAAGGGTTGTAAGGCGTATTTGGTTCGAATCTGTGCTTTGGAAGCTAAGGAGTCAGTAGTTGGAAGGGTCCGAACGGTTGGGGAATTTGCTGATGTGTTCCCAGAAGAGCTTCCGGGTCTGCCTCCAGATCGGGAAGTCGAATTCGGTATAGACTTGCTACCCGGAACAGCACCCGTGTCTATAGCACCATATCGAATGGCACCTAAGGAATTGGTGGAGCTAAAGGCTCAAATTCAGGAGCTCTTGGATAGAGGATTTATCCGACCTAGAATATCTCCATGGGGAGCACCCGTGTTATTTGTCAAGAAGAAGGACGGATCTATGCGGATGTGCATCGACTACCGTCAGTTGAACAAGTTAACAATCAAGAACAAGTACCCGTTGCCTCGGATCGACGACTTATTTGACCAATTGAAGGGAGCGTCGGTATTTTCAAAGATTGACCTTAGGTCGGGTTATCATCAATTAAGGGTGAAGGAAGTGGATGTTCACAAGACGACATTCCAAACTCGGTATGGGCACTACGAGTTCCTCGTAATGCCATTTGGGTTGACCAATGCACCGGCGGCGTTCATGGATTTAATGAATAGAGTATTTCAGCAGTACTTGGATCAATTCGTCGTGGTATTCATAGACGACATATTGGTCTATTCTAAGACGGAGGAGGAACATGACAAGCATTTACGGATAGTTCTGCAAGTATTGAGGGAGAAGCAGTTATATGCCAAATTCAGTAAGTGCGAATTTTGGCTGAAGGAGGTGGCTTTCTTAGGCCATGTAGTATCAGCAGAAGGAATTAGAGTAGATCCTCGCAAGATTGAAGCAGTATTGGATTGGAAACCACCAAGAACAGTGGCTGAAATACGAAGCTTTCTGGGTTTAGCGGGGTACTATCGGAGATTCGTAGAAGGATTTTCTTTAATTGCAGCACCATTGACGAAGCTGCTAAGAAAAGGTGTTCCATTCGTATGGACGGAGAAGCAGCAAGAAAGCTTTGATAAGCTAAGGAAAATTTTGACGGAAGCTCCGGTTTTGGTACAGCCCGAAGCAGGAAGGTTGTTTACTGTCTATTGTGATGCATCCCATACTGGTTTGGGATGTGTGTTGATGCAGGATGGGAAGGTAGTAGCCTATGCATCCCGTCAGTTAAGATCGCATGATGTTAACTACCCGACGCACGACTTGGAGTTAGCAGCAGTTGTCTTCGCTTTGAAGATATGGAGGCATTATCTCTATGGGGAGAAGTCGATAGTTTACACGGATCATAAGAGTTGGAGGTATCTTCTGACTCAGAAGGATCTGAACTTGAGACAGCGTCGGTGGATTGAACTTTTAAAGGACTACGATTGTTCAATCGAGTACCATCCAGGCAAGGCCAACGTGGTGGCTGACGCGTTGAGCCGGAAAGTTGTGACGGACTTAAGAGCGATGTTTGCTCGGTTGAGTCTATATGATGATGGAAGTCTCTTGGTGGAACTTCAAGTAAAGCCAACATGGATCGAGGAGATTAAGGACAAGCAGTTAGTAGACGAAGGGTTAAATGCTAAGAGAATGCAAGTTCAGGATGGTGGTTTGGAAGGGTACAATCTATCTAGTGATGGAGTGCTATGTTTTCAAGGGCGAGCATGTATGCCAAAAGATGCGGAGATGAGGCGGAAAATTCTCCAAGATGCTCATAGCAGCCCATATGCTATGCATCCGGGAGGAAACAAGATGTATGGGGATTTGCGGAAACAGTTTTGGTGGCCTGGGTTGAAGCGTGAAGTAACGGAATTTGTAGGAAGATGCTTGACATGTCAACAGGTTAAGGCTGAACATCAGTTGCCATCAGGGCTACTTCAACCGGTAAAGATCCCTCAATGGAAGTGGGAACGGATCACTATGGATTTCGTTAGTGGGCTACCCCTTACGCCCAGCAAGAAGGACGCAGTTTGGGTGATTGTGGACCGGTTAACCAAGTCAGCTCACTTTGTACCTGTAAGAATGGATTATTCACTCCAGAAGCTAGCAAGGTTATATGTGGCTGAGATAGTCAGATTGCATGGTGTGCCAGTATCGATTATCTCGGATAGGGATCCGAGGTTCACGTCGAGGTTTTGGAAAGCATTGCATCAAGCTTTGGGTACACGGTTGGATTTCAGTACAGCCTTTCATCCACAGTCCGATGGACAATCAGAGAGAGTGATACAGATTTTGTAGGATATGTTGAGGGGTTGTGTCTTGGAGTTCCGAGGTAGTTGGGAAGAATTTCTACCATTAGCGGAATTTGCCTACAACAATAGCTATCAAGCGAGTATCCAGATGGCACCATACAAAGCATTGTATGGACGGAAATGCCGTACACCTACATGTTGGACGGAGTTAGGTGAAAGACAAGTCTTGGGTCCAGATTTGGTTGCAGAAACTGAGGACAAAGTTAGGGCGATTCGGGATCGTCTTAAGGAAGCATCGGATAGACAGAAGTCTTATGCTGACTTGAAGCGCAAGGAGATGGAGTATGAGGTAGGTGACAAGGTTTTTCTGAAGGTGTCACCTTGGAAAAAGGTGCTGAGATTTGGTCGAAAAGGGAAGCTGAGCCCAAGGTTCATTGGCCCATATACAGTTGTAAAGCGAGTGGGACCGGTAGCTTATCAGCTAGAGTTGCCGGCAGAACTGAGTCAGATACATAACGTCTTTCACGTATCAATGCTGAGACGGTATCGGTCAGACCCATCGCACGTTGTGCCAGTGGCAGAGATCAAGGTGGATGCGGACTTATCTTTCGAAGAAGAACCAGTTCAGATCTTGGATCGAGATGTGAAGGTTTTACGTAGGAAGTCAGTGCCCTTAGTGAAAGTACTATGGCGGAACCACGGTTTGGAGGAAGCCACGTGGGAGCCCGAGGATGTGATGCGGCAGCAATACCCTCACCTGTTTTGATCAAGGAATTTCGGGACGAAATTCATTTTAAGGGGGGTATAACTGTAACATCCCAAAAACGGGGCTATTTGGAAATAAATTATTTTTCTTATGTATGAACTGCTGTGTCATTATTTATGGAATAATAATGATCAATTTAAGGCTTTGTGTTGGTTCAATTTGGTAGGAAATTTTAGTTTTAACTTTTAAGATAGGGGGCCTTAGCAGGAGGGTGTTATAATAATAAATGGGGATAATTTGGACATAAAATGAGCCTAGACTAAGTGGCAAAGTAAGCCCACTTAAGAGCTAGCAGGTGACGCCACATCAAGGGGAAGGGAGAGCCTTGGTTCGAGTCACAAGGATCCCTCTTTTTGCATTATGGATGGACGGCACATGTGGAGAGTTTTTCTCTCCTTTAATTCCTTTTATTTTGGATAATAATAGGGATTTTATTATTTTTTAAGGGATAATTTAAGCACTTTAAATTGATTTAATGTGCTTAATTCTTTAGATAATAAAAGATATATGATAATTTCATAGGATAATCAAGGATATTATTCGATTAAAAGGGATTATTAAGTGATTAATTCAAATTATTTGAATTAATTGAAATGAGTGGCCAAGAGAGGTTGTAAGAGTTTTGCCGAAATTTGAACTCTCCCTAGGGAGAGTGGACGGCAAGTAATAGGAAGGGGGGTGCCGAAATCCTATATAAACCCCCATCTACCATCTTGAATTCTTTTTAGAATTTTTTTTAGTAGCCGAAATTCTCCCAGCTAGTTGCCACCTGATTTCTTTTCTTTCTTCAAAGTTAAGAACCACTTCCATCTCTTAGTCTCTAGCCGAATCTAATCCCTATTGGTGTGCCGATTTCCCTTAGTCTCTTCTCTCAATTTTCGGCTAGCCTTCATTAGTTGTTGTTTATTCTTTGATTATTCTTCCAAAAACCGATAAAAGAAAAACCCTCTCTTCTTTTGGAACCTTGGCCGAATACTGAACAAGGAGGGGGAAGCATTCTCTAATCGAATTTGGAGGGTAAGTATGCTAGGCCGAATGTCTAAGATTCTCTTTTCTCTTCTTGTCGACTTGGAGGTTGGTAAGTGACTATTTCGGCAATGATTGTTAAGGCTACTAATCGCTTGATTAAATATAGGGCCTTCGGATTTGGAAGCAAGCAGGTGAATCCGTTGCTTTGGAACAATCGTTTTTGGGGTAAGGTGGTAAGATCTGTTTTCTTTATTCATGATATTCGATTAAGCCGAAGGCTACTAACTTAATGATTGCCGATTAGGGAAGCAGAAACACTTGGTGGCTAGTACTCAAGGGTGTTAGGTAAGGCTTTCGGGTTAAATATTAACCCTTTCAATATTTTGGATTTGGCCGAATAGGCCATAAGACTAACCCATGTTTTTGGCCGATTATAGGACAGATAGACCTGTGGTGACCAACGTTTCTTCTCGGGATATAAGACTATCGTAGTAACAGGTGTGTACATACACACCATTTAACTTATTAAATTATGCTAAGTAATGTGATTGCTAACTTGATGTATGTAGCAATGGCTTGAATACCATAACGGTATATGGGGTAACCAGGTAAGTACCTGTGCATATGATTGCTATTTTATGCTTTTGGGAAGCATGCTGTGATAATACATATGATAAATCTATATGTGACTGTTGACTATGTGGGTTGATGAGTGGAGGGGGCAGTGATAATGTGCCGACGGGCACCAGTGTTTTGGTAACACACTGTGACTACGGTCACCAGAGGTTTGGTACCTCCAGAGGTTTGGCACCTCAATAGCGACTTATCCCTGTGGTTGAAACCACCGTGGGTTGGCCCCACTAGAGATATGGGATCGTCTGCCAGTGATTTGGTATCACACGATGGGTTGGCCCCATCACCCGATTTGTGTCTACGGACACCAGTGCTTTGGTAGCACAACGTGACTATATGTCACCAGTGGTTTGGCACCACCAGTGGTTTGGCACCACAACGGGGTAGACAGTGGCGTATGGCTGGCTAGGTTGGGACACATGATGATTTGCATAATTAATTTGTTATTTGATGTGTATGAAAATGCTTTAAAATGGGGGAAGGGTTACATACTGAGTCTTGGTGACTCACCTTCTCCTTTATATTTTTCAGGTGACACTTAGATCGCGGATGTGGAGCCGGGTTGACTCGAGGTGGCCATGCAGTGGAATTAAATTTAAATGACTTTAATTTCTATTTAATTATTTACTTTGGGTTTATTTAATTTGGTTGTAATAAGGCCTCCTGATACTTTATTTATTTTTCTTTTATTTTCGTATGATGGATATTATCTTAAACTCGGATATAATTATTGTTGAACTTAAATTACACATTTTCCAATTAAACACGAAAATATTTTAAAATGCCAACGGGCACAGTTGAAAGTTGTTTCATAACTTGACATAAATATTTTTTTTAAATAAACACTAAGTATGATTTAATCAAGATAATCCAATCCGAAAAGTTTTTTTTTTCAACAAAGCTTAATGGGTTTAGAAACGGTTTCGAAAAGATTTTTTCCCCGTAACGATCCAGATTCGACCATAGTGTTTGGGCCGGGTTTGGGTTGTTACATGAATTGTAGAAGGATAGAACTGGAATGGCACGTAGAGTAGTATGATAAGTATTTGGAACCCTATGACTAGTTTACCCCAACTATTACATAAGACTTAATGACTAATTAAACAAACCTATGGCTAAGTCGCCGAGTTAGGGTGTGGCAACCATTGTGCGCATGTCTAGGATTGGATCCGGAAGAGCCTGGTATTTAAGCAGTTCTAGTGACTCACCTCCTCTTCGCAGGAATCCTACCTGGTGCGTAGCTGCGGTTCACCCTAACCAAGAGGACTCAGTCACAGGCTAAACCCAATAACTAAAACCCGAAAGGGATTAGCCACATTTTTTATGGAAACCCTAGTTTTAAAATGACTAAATTACCCTTTTGATTTATACAAGCTATCCCATAAAATTTTTCTGAAATATTTCTTGATTTACAAAATTACTAAAATATCCCTAGTGGTAAAATTACAAAAATGGCGTTGGTTTATGAAATTTCCAAAATACCCACAGTTCTTATTCAAAAAAAAAATTCATTACTTTATAACAATTCCAAAAACCCTAATTTGCAAAATATCAAAATACTTTGATTTTGGAAAATTACGAAATTGCCCCTGACTTACAAAATTACCAAAATGACCCTGAATTTCAAAAATTTTGCAACATCGCCGATTTGGAAAACAAATTCTCAAAAAGAACCCTCAAGTTTTGCAAATTTTGGAAATACCCTTGATTTAGTAAGATTTACAAATTTACCCTGGTTTATTACCAAAATACCCCCGAGTTTCAAAATTTACCGAAATACCCCTGTAATTTAAAAATTTCTGAAATACCCCCGGGATTTCAAAAAAAATTACCAAAATACCCTTATTGACAAAATCACCAAGGAACCTTATTTTGACAAATTACGAAAATACCCCTGTAGGGCAAATTACGAAAATACCCCTGGGTAGTGGAAAAACAGCAACAATGAAAACTACAACATTTCTCTGAATGAACGAAAGTTCATAATTGATTGATGAATGTATGAATGAAAAGACTGTGTGCATGTATGAATACGAAAGAACCACTCCTAAAATTCTCTTCATAAAACTTCTTAATCGCGACGTTAGAAATGAGTCCTAGGGGATATGGTCGTCATGGATAGGATAAGAGGAGTTTTGGACCGTCAGAATCGTCTGTGGGTCTTCAAGAAAAGACCGAAGGTTGAGAATTTTGTTCGTGTTTTTAAGCCAACTACTGGAAATCCGGACCGTCCGTGTGCTCAGTGTGGAAGGTATCATGTTGGCGAGTGCTGGAACCGAGATCGGAAATGTTTTAGATGTAAGTCTGAGGCTCATTTGGTTAAGAATTTCCCTCAGGAAACGAAGGTTCGTGGTCCAAACCATGGAGGAAATGGTTCTGGTCGAGGTCATGGAACATCCGGCAGAGGAGCTGAAGGTTCGAATGCGAGACAACCAAGGATATGATAGCGGATAAGTTCCTTGTTTTGGAATATTATTTATTGCTTTAGAGATAGTTCATTTTTGTGTTGCTAGTGAAGTGCTTGAAACCTTGGATGTGAACTTAAAGACTGTGCTTAGGAGGTGTGATAGTATTATTAAGATCAGAGTGCGCAGCTCTAGAGTAGTGTGATGAGTTAAGGATGCACGATTGAACAATAGTAAGTAATTTCGAGGACGAAATTATTTTTAAGGAGGGTAGAACTGTAACATCCTAGATTAGGGGTTATGCGTTCGTGTAATTTATGAGATAGTGGGCTCAGTGGGTGTGTTGGATGGGTTCTGAGGAGTTTTGGGAACCCTAAGATGTAAGGAAATGTAAGGAAATGTAAGGAAATGTCCTGGAAATGTAAGGAAATGTCTTGTCTTGGAAATGTAGGGAAATGTCCTGGAAATGTAAGGAAATGATTTAGAAATGATTCAAAAGAGGAAAGTAAACATTTCGGGAAACTTGGAAATGTAAGGAAATGTTAAGTTTAAAGGAGGCAAATGAAAATTTTTGGAAACTTGGAAATGTAAAGAAATGTCAAGTTTTAAGGTTTAAAAAAAGGAAATTAAGGCAAGGTGGCCTTAAGAAAATTAGTAGGAGGAATTTGACACACAATCAGGCTTGGAAAAGTGGCCTGAAGATGCCACTTAAGGCCCAGGTGGGTGACGCCACAAGCAGGTATTTGGGTCAGGGTTCGAGTCACTTGGGAAGAAAATAAAAGAAGTTTTATTTTTGCTTCCAGAAGTAGAGAGGTGGACGGCATTAAGGCTCTTAAAAGAGGAGTTTTATTCTCTTTAAATTTCGGCTAAATAGGAGATAAATAATAGATTTATTTATCATTATTTTCAAGAGATAATTGTTGGATTAATTCTTTTAAAAGTGATAATTCAAGGGATAAAGCTATCAAAATAGAAGACTGGTGGCCAAGTAAGGGACTCTAGCCTAGTAATTTCGGCTATAAAAGGAAGAGTAAGGCTATTCTTCATTCATTCTTTTCTCTCCAAGAAAACCTCTGCCTAAATTCTCTAAAGTTTCTCCTCTTCTCTCTGCCGAATTCTCTCTGCCATTATTCTTTTTTTCTCTTTTCTTTTCTTCTTCTATTACAAACACAATCAAAAGCCGAAGATGCCAATAACCCTAGCCGATTTCTCACTAAGCCTCAAGAGCCAAAATTGTTATCCACATCAAAGCCATAGCCGAATACTGCTAAGGGTTCAAGCAAGAGTTCCATCGAATTCTTCAGTAAGGATAAGATTAGGTTAGATTCTCATTTCTATTTCTTTTAAGGCTGTCGAAATTAAGATTCTAATACCCTTAATATCTTGTTGCCGAAACTTTGAAGAGATCTTTCGGGACTTACTAAGTGTTGACTACAAGGAAGGAGAAGTTCTTTTCCCGAAGGTACACCATTGGCCGTGTGTTCCCTAGTTATTCGGTAAGTTTCGGGATTTAAAATCCACAAGGTAAGTGTCTATAGCATTCGGCCAAGGCTTATTTTGATATCTAGATCTATTTCATAATTGTTTAAAAAGTCGAAACTAACCTGGGATGTGATTTAATGTTTGGCCGAATACAAGAAGGAATACAACAAAGTTTCGGGACTTGATTCTTAAGTCAATCGGCAACAAGGTAAGTTTTAGTGTACTAATCCTACTAGGATTTGGTTTTATAGCCGAATAGGCATTATGCTAATATATTAAGGTTGGCCGAATGTAGGAATTTAGATCTAAGGCATTAGATCAAGCTTTTCGGGATTTAAGTGAACTGCTAAGCAAATCAGGTGTGTACCCTACCCTAAGCTTTAATATGTTCATGGCTAAGTTTTAGATTAAATGTGTTATTAAGAATGTGAAAATATGGCTAAAGTACCATGCAATGGTACAAAGTACTCAGGTACGTTTCCTACTCCTACTAGGATTATGAATATATGTTATTTGTAACATGTGAAAAAGTGATAATAATGTGAATTAAGGCATGATGTGCATGATATGTATGATATGGGGCATTCGGGTTATATGAAAAGGGGAAGTGAATGTGGTGACCTAAGACCACGAACACGGTGACCTAAGACCGTGATATCTGAATGTGGTGACCTAAGACCACAGTAATCTGAATGTGGTGACCTAAGACCACAGTAATCTGAACGTGGTGACCTAAGACCACGAATGCAGTGACCTAAGACCGCGATATGGAGTGTAGCGGAAGGAGGGTCGACTTAGTAGTCCCCACGATATACAGGTTGGTACGGGGGAGTGTAGCGGATGGCTTAATAGGTTTGGGTTTGGGTTGCATCATTATTTTTACCTGTTATTTGAATATGTATGATATGATAATGCATGCCTCAAATGTTAAGACTTAGTGTTTGTGTACACATTGAGTCTGTTTGACTCACCCCGTTGGGGAACTTTTTCTTCCAGGTGATGATCAGTAATGGACCGGGTCGGCAGGAGCTTAAAGGTGGCCATGCACAACAAGGAAAATTTTATTATTTGGACTTTTATTTTATTTAAGCACTTTAATTCATTTTTGGGAATTATTTGATGTAATAAGGCCATAGTTGAACTACTTTATTTTTCCTTTATTTATTAAGGTACCAATTTTTATTAATTAAAGATCAAGTGAAATTTATTTTCAAATAAAATCTAAATATTTTGTCACCTCAAATAAACTCGTTTTCAACTCAAGCCCAACCCAAAACAAACTTTCTTTCAAAACACCCAAGTTTTTCCTAAGTCACAAAAGAATTTGAAACGGTTTACACTGGGGAACATACCAGATCCGGTCAAGGCTCGTGGGCCGGGTGTGGGGTGTTTCATAACTAGCTTCATTGACAGCTTCAAAAGGACATATACTTCTCATATAGCATGGAAGCACCAATCACTGTACAACAACCAAAACACACTCAACACTGGCAGCTTCCATATTCCATATCTATTCTACTCCCATCTTATGTACTCTACTCCCCCTTTTTGTTCAAAAAAGTTGCCAATTAGAATGCCCAATATCCTTAATCTCTAGATTTGACCAAGGCAAAAGAATATTGAAGAATATGATGATTAAAACAATACAATCTAATCAAGAGTACAAGATTACTAGATTCAACTATCATAGTTAACACTCAGCCTGGTAAGGTATTATCCACTTTGGGAGCACATAGCTCTCATGACTTTGTTCTTGGGAGCGCCCATACACCCCCAAAAAGGCCTCTTACCACTTAAGTGTTGCTACCCCTTTATATAGTCCAGGTCTCTCTCATGCTTTGCCAATGTGGGATTTGCCTAGGGTGTTACATTCACCCTTTTAGGGACTCAACATCCTCGTTGAGGTTTGCCCCACCATCGCTCAAGAGGCATGATGAGTGGCTTTGAGACCACCATATGTACTGCCCCAAACCCGATCGAAATGGACCAACTCGAATCCAGCACGTCACATTAGCCACTTGCGTAGTTCTTCTTACTAATCAACCAACACACCACAAACCAACTATCACACAAACTAAAAACATGCTTAAATAAGTAATTTTAAATAAACAAGCCTAAATCATGTTTCATCTATCACAATACAACAAAATAAGACCAAGGGTAAAATTGTCGTTTTACACATCATCAACGAAAAATACGTAAATTATAAATTTGGACCAATTAGTGTCCTAAGCATTTTATTTTAAACCATTTGTGAAAAATTCAGCTCAAAATGTCATTTAAAAATCAATTTTAAAACGAAGTTTAAAGACTAAAACGTAAATTTTACAAAATATCCAGATAAACCATTTTAAGTAATCGAAGCTAGCATGAGTGAAATTAAGTCATAAAAATTTTCAAAATATTCTGTTTAGTTTAAAGACTGTAATTGCATTACCTTAAACTTGCTAACACTCACGAATTCACATAACACATTTAATAATAATAATAGGCAAACTAACTCATGATAACATAATAAAACAATTTGCCAAAGTCCACACTATGCATAGCCCACAAATTTACTTTTCACAAAGTTGGCTGACACTCAAGGCATATAGTTAAAAACACAAAAAGTCCTGGTGGACAGGCACTATGCTAATTGCCTTGTAGACTGACACATGGAGAACACTCATATGGCTTACACTCCTATGGTAAACTCTCCTATGGCGAATTGCTCTGCGATAAAGTTTGGCGGAAAGACACAACAACATCTGGTGGACTATCTTCTAAATTGTTTTATCCAACTCAGTCTCTTATTGTTTCTTTTATTAGTTAAACCCTAATTATATCAGAGGTATTTTAGGTACATTGCACCCCAAGTTTAGCCTATATAGGTCACCTTATAACTACATTAGAAAGGGGGTCCAGCTAGTTAGATAGCTTTTCTTATATTATTTTCATTAGTTTTTAGTTTAGTTTTAGTTTTATGTTTCTGTAAGCAGAGTTCTTTCTACTTCGATGTGAAGACGATTGGGAGCAGAGATTGCTCCGGAACCCTGTTTCCATCTATTTATTCATGAGCATTTTCTTCATTCTTGTCATTCATTCATTTATTTATATTTTGTTAACCTAGTCAATTGTTGTTTGTATGAATATTGGGATTAATTCTTGTGCTTTATTCATATTTTGAATGATATGGTTATTTAATTGATTTGTTGATTAAGTAATTATTTACCTAAATTTTGGTGTTTATTCAAAAGTATTTAGTATACTAGGAAGTGACGACCCTAGTAGAATATCTAGACAGGTGGGACCGAGAGGGTATCCTATTGAGTATAACTTGTGTCAAACAGTGAGATTGAGAGGGAATTTGTATGCCTTGGTAAGACTGAGAGGGTATCTTAGGTGGTAATCCTTAGTGACGATGAGATCGAAAAAGTATTATTAGCTAAGGATGAAAAATCACTCAGTTAAGGGTAATTGGTTGCTTAGTTGATAATTATGCATTTAATCAATCATAAGTTGGGAGCTCGCATCATTGACACTAGGAATAGGAAATTCCATTAGTTTATTTTAGGTTAATTAATTTAATTAGTTTAATTAATATTTTAATTATGCATCAACACTACTAATTTGTGATTCAATTAGATTAGTAATTATTTTTGGTAATAAATTCCTCGAATATGCAATCCCTTGGGTTCGATACTCGGAATACTTCCCAAGTGCTTCGCTGTAAACAAAACTATATTACAATTTTGCCTGTTTGCTTGTAGATACCACACTTAATTATATATCTTTTATTTGCAATATTTAATTATATATATTTTATTTGTAATATTTACACTCTCGATGTTCGCACGTTGGGAGGTGGTCAAGTTGTTGGCGTCACTGTCAGGGATTGCGATGGTAAAAATTGTTATTGAATTAATTATCTTGTATAAACAATACTAACCGAAAGACAAACAACGTAGATAGTGTGCTAAATTTTTTTATTTTTTTTATATTTTTATTTACATTATTTACATTATTTTTATTTTATTTACCTTGTTGACTATCAAATTTAATCATGGAAGAATTTGATGATGATTATAGTTGGTGTTAGTCAAAGGGGATGTCCTTTTGGTATGAAGATTGGTACCATAACAAAAGACTGAGTTGGGGGAACAGAGCTCCGATGTAACACCCCAAACCTGGCCTAGATGTTATGGCCCAATTTGGCGATGTCACATGGAAGTACGTTTGAAAACCTAAACATTGCTAAATCTGTTTCCCGTTTAGAACTTATCATTACATTTCATTGCTAAATCGTGATTCATTTCCAAAACGCTATACTTTGTAGAAGTTTTTAAAATAGTGTGCGTGTGCATGGTATTTTGATGAAACATTCATCTCTTTTGTAAACCCAAGTTTTACCTACTTCTAGCAGATATAAACAGAAAACAGTATAAAATCACAATTTTTGGTAAAAATCCATAGAGGCCATTATTACAGAAAAATACCCCAAAATAAAACTTAAAATCATGAATAAATATCAAATAGTAAAAAAAGAGTCGTGTGGCCACCGCTGAGTCCTCCGCTGCACCGATCTGCCTATGTCTATCAATGCCAAATAAGGTACATTATAAATGAAAAACATATACGGCGATGGGAAGCATAAACCAGTGCAGGCTGTCTCACCTTAGTCGATCCAGCACCTCTGTCCAGTGCTCTCTATCCTCAGCCCATGCCATTACCACCCCTGGCCTGACCTCGGCCCCTAGGTGGCTGTTGAACTACACTCTGCAGCTGCACAGCACCAGTAACTATAGCTTGCACCTGATCAGTTCTCAACGGACAATCCCAAACACGGTGCTCAGTTGACCCACATCTCAAACATGCCCCAGTCGTCCTCCAGCACTCGTTCGGATGGTGTCTACCACAGTGCCCACAAGGCGCCACCCCAGCAGGGGCAACAGGAGGCCCAATTCTCACTGGCCCATCAGACCCGGCCTTCTTCTTAGGCCTCATCATAGAATTTGAGGGCTCCGATTCCCTCTTATTCTTTCCTTTTTGCAGTTTTGGCGCTCAACGCGCTTAACCTCCTCGGCAATCTTTGCCTTATCCACCATTGTAGCAAACTCACGCTCCCTCTGCGGAGCTATCAGAACTCGCAAGCTGTCCCTGAGTCCATCCTCAAACCAAACGCAACGCTCATACTCCTTCGTCACCATGCCTTGGGCATAACGGCTCAGTCTCAGGAACTCGGCCTCATACTCGACAACTGAACGATTTCCTTGGGTGAGATTAAGAAACTCATGCCTCCTAGCATCGATGTAGCTGGCTTCCACATACTTACTCTAGAAAGCCGTCTTAAAGTAGTCTCAAGTCAAACGGTTGGGCTTAGTGCACTCCTTAACTGTCAGCCACCACTGATACGCTTCATCGCGAAGCAGAGAGTCAGCCCCTTTAAGCTTCTGTTCTGCAGTAAAGTGCAAATCATCCATGATTCTTTAACCAAAGAATCCCTAGAATCTGAAACATTGATGTAGACCAGATACGCCTCACATCCCTTATGAGCCAACGACCCTCAATGTCAAAATCACATTCGATAAATAATTCTGACGTTCCCCAATTACGACTACCTCGCTGTCCCCCTCAATTCTCAGTGTAACCCTTTTTGTGGCACAATCTAAGCTCACTCGGTGTTTGACTAACTAGTCCATTCCCAGTATCAGATCAAATTCTCCAAAAGGCAGTTCCATCAGATCAGACAGAAAGACAGCCCCTTGGACCTCTAGAGGAACATCTCTAAATAGTTTGTTAACCCTTATTGACTGCCCCAACAAACTCAGTACAGTGACCTCACTCGTAGCGCTCTCAACCAGTATACCCAAATTTTTAGATACGGTACAAGCTATATAGGAGTGAGTGCATTCTATATCTATCAGCACAGTATAAGGTAATAAGGGGTAAAATCGTGCTTGTATATACTTGTTAATAAGGGGTTTCGATTGGATTGTAGGTAATAACCCTGAGTTCAAGTGATCATCGTTTCCAATGAGTGAAGTGCGTAGGGATTCGATTGTTCAATCAAGGTAATTGGCTGGCGATTAAATGGTTATGTATATTGATTAGGGTTCGTTTTAAATTTAATTGATAAGTGAGTAACCAAATGTTATAGGTGAACTTAGGCTCTGAAGTGATCGAGGACTATCTACGCATCTTTCGGATCCAGGTGTGTAACAGTACCCTAATAAACAGTATCAGTGAAATGCCGAAAAGTGTGTAAACACCGCCCAAATCGTAAGCGAGCAAAAGCCAAAAAAGTATGACATTGACGCTACATGAGCGTGCGCTCGCTCGTATGGTAAACTGAATGCATAAAACGTGGGCATTAGATTACTGAGGCCACCATGAGCGGTTTCATGGACTTGGGCCGTTTTGTGCCATGTTGGGCCGAAATGGGCCGTGTGGACCCAACAGGCTTGTGGGCCCCACACGGGTAAACCGCATAAACGTGTGGAGAATCTTGGGCCAAGTTGTTAATTTATATAGCCAAGGCCAATTTTGGGTTAAGTGGGTCACACGAGCGTGTGGCCCCATATGGGCCCGCATTAGGGGCCTTAGGCCCATTTGCACTGTTTGACTGTTATGGTTGTACGGGTCGCCCGAGACGACTGTGGACCTACTGATGGGTCAATAAGTACACTTAGACCCCAAACTGATAAAATAACTGTTATGCCCCTATGGTAAAATGACTGTTATGCCCTATGGTAAAATGACTGTTATGCCCCTATGTATGTATGACCGTATATGAGCATGCCATGATATATATATATGTATTGTAACACCCCAAACTCGGTCAACACACCACGACCGAATCTGACATGTTACAGAGGAAAAACGTTTTGAGGAAATCAAGTTAAGGTTAAATTTTAGTGAAAAATTCTTTGTTGTTTTATGCCTAAAGAAATCAGAGCATGATTATTTAAAAACTGATAGTTTACTTTGGGATCCCGGAAATCAGTCTTTAAAACTTAGTTGCCGATCCATAGATTAGAAAACCTTGTTGTCATTTTAAAAAAAAACCCAAATGATTAATTTGAAAACCGTTTCTATTTGAGTGTGGAAACTTAAGTTTGAGAACCGTTTAAGTTGTCGAAAACATTTGAGTTGTCATTTATTATCAAGTGATTTGTATTACCCGATGGTAAAGTTTTGAAAACCATTGCGTTTTGTAGTTTAGAAAACCTTGCGCTCACATTATTAAATTAATCAAGTAATTCACTTAACCATGTTCGAAATAAAATCCAAAACATATAAATAATTCAAAACATAATTTAAAAGGCCTTATTACAAACCCAAATAATAAAGCAAAATATAAAATAATTACCCAATTCAAAAACCAAGTAAAACCAAATGTTTTAATGCATGGGCCACCTCGAGTCCACCCGGCTCCTCATCCGCGATCCACGAATCACCTAAAAAGATAAGGGAGAAGGTGAGTCACCAAGACTCAGTGCATAATCCCTCCCCCGGTTAATACAACAAGCTTACACAAATCATAACCAAGCAATATATCCTGCACCCAAACCTAGCCATCCATAACTCCGTTTCTACCCCGTGTGGTACCAAACCACTGGTGGTGCCAAACCATTGGTGACCCAAAGTCACGAATAATCCATCTGTGGGGCCAACCCACGTTGTGATACCAAATCACTGGCGACAATCCCGTCATATCAAATGTGGGGCCAACCCACTGTGGTGCTAAGCCACTGGGACGAGTCGCTATGAGGTGCCAAACCTCTGGTGACCCAAAGTCACAAAATAGACTGTGGTACCAAACCACTGGAGGTGCCAAACCTCTGGTGTCCCAAAGACACGGATATCAAATCTTCCCCCTCCTCTCATATCACCCACATCAATGCATCACATGTACAAATCATGCCATCATGCCTTAATATGAACATATAGCAAATATATCATAGTTCATGGTATTAAGTATCATATAGCAAAATCATATTGAAACGGACTTACCCGTATCCTTGCTCATACCCATAAGGTATCATATCATGATCTTCACAGTTTTCGGCTTTTCACATATTTAGGTTATTAATATATATATTTACTAAGTTATAAAGTGTGTAAGTTACACACCTGTTACTAGCGAAATCACTAAATCCCGAAAACCCGATCTACCGCACTAGATCTCCTTGTCCTACATTCGGCCAAACCACAAAACCATTAACAAGGCCATTCGGCCACACCAACAAATCTCGAAGGGTTAACGCATGGAACCCCAAACCTTACCTTAATGCTCCTCGAATACTAGACACCACCCAAAGTATGCGAGATCAAACCTTTCCCTACAATCGGCCAACGTTAACACACAATCTCAAAAGCCTTCGGCTTTTCAAATATCTAATGGAAAGACTGAACTAACATAAATCCTTACCACTTGACTTACCAACTTCGATCGCTAAAGAATAGGGGCTTAAATCGACTGCTTCCACAATCCCGAAGAACCTAGGAGAAATCGGTTCCCATTAATGATTAACAACACTATCAACAAATGCCGGATTAGGCTTTCACCTATGTGTGTCGACAGAGAAGAAGAGAAAGTAAGAAGGGAGTTTTGGCCATGGACACTTACCTTCTTAAAACTGATTGAAGAACAACCAAAAGAGATCAAGGCTTGATTGAGATTCATCCAAAATAAACTAGAAGAAAGAAAGAAGATTCGGCTATGGTGGATAGAAGACAACAAATGAGATTCGGCAAGAGTGGAAAAAGAGAAAGGAAAAGAAAAATTCAATGGAAGAGGGAGGATTCGGCAATAGAGTATGGTTGATAGAAGAGAAAAGCAATTAAGATTCGGCTTAACTAAAAAGGAGAGAAAGGAAGAAATATTAATAGTATTCGGTTTTGATCAAGAACGAGAGAAAGAAAAAGAGAGAGATAGGGAGAAAGAGATTCGGCCAAGGTAGAAAAAGAATAGGATGAAAGAAAAATGCCTCCCTTCAATTGTAGAATATTTTCGGCACAAAGAGAAAAAGAGCTTGAGAGGAAAAGAAAACAATACCAATTTGGTCAAGAATAAAAGCCAAAACCAAAACAAAAGCTTACCTATTGCTCAAATTCGGTTTAGGAGAAAGAGTTTTGAGAGAGAAGAAAATGATGCACAAAATGCTAAGGAATTTGACCAACTAGCTACCAACCTACCAAAACCTTCAACAAAAATTCGGTCACCCCCCTAGACCATAAAGCCGTCCACATACATGGACAAGTTGGCCATTAAAAAGTTTCCAAAAACTTCATCCTTAATCCAAGCCTTATGTCCCCTTACCATTCCTTAATCAAAATGATCCCTTTCCCCAAGTTCAAGCTTACCTAAACTATTTGTCATCTTGCCATAAAAATTTAAAGTCCAACTTACCAAAAATACCTCTTGACCGATACTTAAGGAAAGCATGCAAAAATAATCTCAATTTGCACACAAAGTGATTCGAACTCCTTCCCTCAAGGTACTACAAGTAACGCCATAACCACTTTACTAATAGCTCATTTATGCTAGCTATTTACTCATAAATTTCTATATGTCTTGAAGCTACTTACCATCTCTCCTTAAAGTGCTAAAATACAAATTTTTCCTAAAGTCCAATTAAACCCGAGACTTCATAGAAACCTTGTAACCTTCCAAATCCACTTAACTAATAAGTCCAATTTACAATAACACCATTCTCATATTCTTGAAGATTTAAACACTCCTAAGCCCAAGGCCCAATCGGCCCAATCCTACTAGGCCCAATTTTGGGATGTTACATGTATGCTACATCCATGTGTGATATGTTGCATAGGATGGGATTATTATGATTTGAGGAAGTGTACTGTACTGGCAGCTCTGCTACAAATACAGTTTACTGCCGCAACCGGTGCTAATTTTTGGCGTGTAGGGATGGATGGGTGATTTTATCCCCACATGGAGTGTTGTGCTGGACGGAATGGAGTGTAGAGGTCGGTTGCGTAGGATTTCTGATTACATGATTAAACTGTTACTGATACTATTATGGGCTAAGGCCCACACTGATACTGGTACTGCAATGGGTGTAACATCCCGAAATTGGGCCTAGTAGGATTGGGCCCAATGGGCCTTGAGCGTAGTAGCATTTATAATTTTTGGAGAACAAGCGATTGGCTTAAATGCAAGTTTGACCTATTAGATAAGTGATTTTGGAAGGTTAGAGGGCTTCTATGAAGTCCCGGGGTCAAACTTTGGCTTTGGGGAAATTTTGGTTTTAGGTGAAAAAAAACCCTGGGAGTTGGTAGGTAGGCTTTAAGAATAAAATATAGAGGAAAATGACGCAAAAGGAGTTGTGGTCTAGTGGAAAATGGCGCCACATAAGAGACAAGAGGGTGACGCCACAAGGAAGGAAGGAGGTCCAAGGTTCAAGTCTTGGCTTTTGCATTTTGGTTTTCTTTTTACATGGACCTTAGAAGTTGGCTATAGATTCATATTTTATCGCACATGGTTTTAGACACAAGAGGAGCTTGTGGCCAAGTGGTTAGTGGCGTGGATTATGTTGCAAGGGAGCCTGGGTTCGAATCTCATAAAAAGCAAGGGAGTATTTATTTTGCGAATTGGTCGGGAAGAGTTTGAGTTGGATTTAAACTCTGCTGATGGAAAGATCCCACATCGAAAAGATACAAAGAAGAAAGGTGAGAAGCTGGCTATATAAAGAGCATTGGGGTAAACATACCTTGGTGGGCGTTTGGGCACAGGAGTGGTTGCAGCGCGGTTTAGCACCAAATTCCTATCAGGTGTGTAACTCTCTCTACTCTAGTTGTAAAGCGAAAAAAAGTCAAAGTGCCGGTCACGGTAATAGTATCCACACGAGCGTGCGAGTGCATGTGTGGGGCTTCGACGCGATAGTTGAGGCCATCAGTAGTATTCTTGTGGGTTGAGGCTGCTTGGGCCACGATGGGCTGAAGTGGGCCCAATGGGCCCATGGGCCGAATTGAAGAAATTGTATGATGGTTTAGTATATAGTGAACTAGACTAGGTGTATCTCATATACGTGGCTAGATTTGTGTTAGGTGGGCCACATGAGCATGTGGGCCTGAATGGGCTGAAATCGGGTTTTAGGCCTAATAGTCCGGTACAACCGGAAATGGTAGCTGAGTCACTCGGGGCGACATTAGGCCTCTGGAAAGGCCATTGCAGGTGCGGAATTATTGAAATACCCTTGATAGGTAAATTACGAAAATACCCTTGGTGGGTAAAATTACTGTTATACCCTTAAAGGTAGTTTTAGCGTGATTGTGTATAGACCCGAACACACTTTATTTTTTAATGTATTATTAATGGTATGGGCTAAAAAGCCGGAGAAGGCTATGTATACAGTCGAAATACCCTGGTGGGTAAGGCAAGGAGTGCCAGGTACGTGTCTGGAATGACTTAGTATGAGGTTGGATGTATGTGATAATTTAATGCCTTGTTAATAGCATGTTACATTTATTATGACATATATGCTGTGCATGTGTAACATCCTGAAAAGGGCCTATGCATTTTCGGTTTAATTGTACGAAATGACATGTCTTATGTGTTATGAATGTATTTTGAAAATTTTTGGAAACTTGGAAATGATTTAGAAATGTTAAGTTTCAAAAGAGGAAAGTGAACATTTCTGGAAACTTGGAAATGTAAGAAATGTTAAGTTCAAAAGAGGAAAGTGAACATTTCTGGAAACTTGGAAATGTAAGGAAATGTTAAGTTTAAAGGAGGCAAACGAAAATTTTTGGAAACTTGGAAATGTAAAGAAATGTCAAGTTTTAAAGGTTAAAAAGAGGAAACTAAGGCAGGGTGGCCTTAAGAAAATTAATAGGAGGAATTTGACACACAAACAGGCTTGGAAAAGTGGTCTGAAGATATCACTTAAAAGCCTAGCAAGTGACGCCATAAGCTTGTTTATTTGGGCCAGGGTTCGAGTCACTTGGGGAGCAAATAAAGGAGTTTTATTTTTGCTACAAAGAGCAGGGAAGTGGACGGCACTAAGGAACCCAAGGGAAGAGTTTAAATTCTCTTAAAATTTCGGCTAATAGATGGATAAATAATAGATTTATTTTAGATTATTTTCAAGAGATAATTGTTGGATTAAATTCTTTTATTAAGTGATAATTCAAGGGATAAAGCTTTCAAAATAGAAGAGTGGTGGCCAAGTAAGGGACTCTAGCATAGTAAATTCGGCTATAAAAGGAAAAGGGAGGCCATTCAACATTATTTTCTTCTCCTTTTTCTCTCTACTGAATTCTCTCTGTCATTGATCTTCTTTCTCTTTTCAATTCTTCACAAAGCCGAAAGCAGAATCCCCCTAGTCTTTTCGAATTTTCCTAAGTTTTATATCTTCTTCTTCTTTCTTTGAAAAACCAAAATCCTCTACTGTTCATCAAGAAGCCGAAATTGTAATCCACATCAAGGCCATAGCCGAGTATTGTTAAAGGCTCAAGCAAGGATTGTTAATTCCCATAGTAAGGGTAAGGATCTATTATTATCATTATGTTCCTTTTCTTCAAGACCAAGATTAAGATTGTAATGCTATTTGTATCTCTTGGCCGAAACTACAAAGGATCTTTCAGGATTTACTAAGTGTCGACTACAAGGAAGGAGAAGTTCTTTTCCCGAAGGTACACCATAGGCCGCGTGCTCCCTAGTTATTCGGTGAGTTTCGGGATTTAAAATCCACAAGGTAAGTGTCTATAGCATTCGGCCAAGGCTTATTTTGGTATGAAGATCTATTTCTTATTTCGTTTAAAAGCCAAAACTAATTAGTTAAGTGATTTTAGTGCCTAGCCGATTGCAAGGGGACAACTCTGCGAAGTTTCGGGATTTGACTATAGTCAATTCGACACCAAGGTAAGTTTTAGTGTACTAATCCTACTAGGATTTGGTTTTATAGCCGAATAGGCTTTATGCTAATATATTAAGGTTGGCCGAATGTAGGAATTTAGATCTAAGGCATTAGATCAAGCTTTTCGGGATTTAAGTGAACTGCTAAGCAAATCAGGTGTGTACCCTACCCTAAGCTTTAATATGTTCATGGCTATGTTTTATATTAAATGTGTAATTAAGAATGTGAAAATATGGCTAAAGTACCATGCAATGGTACAAAGCACTCAGGTACGTTTCCTACTCCTACTAGGATTATGAATATATGTTATTTGTAACATGTGAAAAAGTGATAAGAATGTGAATTAAGGCATGATGTGCATGATATGTATGATATGGGGCATTCGGGTTATATGAAAAGGGGAAGTGAATGTGGTGACCTAAGACCACGATATCTGAATGTGGTGACCTAAGACCACGAAATCTGAATGCGGTGACCTAAGACCGCGATATCTGAATGTGGTGACCTAAGACCACGAAATCTGAATGTGGTGACGTAAGACCACGAATTTTATAAGGGCGATGAGC
Source organism: Gossypium australe (assembly GCA_005393395.2). NCBI lineage: Eukaryota > Viridiplantae > Streptophyta > Magnoliopsida > Malvales > Malvaceae > Gossypium > Gossypium australe. Next base: position 65,981,442 of record CM016614.1, on the reverse strand, counting down.
ACGTCGGTTGCAGCGACTGCCTTCGATGGAGTGTAGCGGAAGGAGGGTCGACTTAGTAGTCCCCACGATGTGCAGGTTGGTACGGGGAAGTGTAGCGGATGGCTATCTATGTTTGGGTTTGGGTTGCATCATTGTTTTTACTTGTTATATGAATATGTATGTGATATGATAATGCATGCCTGAAATGTTGATTCTTAGTGTTGGTTACACATTGAGTCTGTTGACTCACCCCGTTGTGGGACTATTTTCAGGTGACGAACAGTAATGGACCGGGCTCGACAGAAGCTTAGGGATGGCCATGCACAGCAAGAAATTTACGATTTGGACTTTTATTTTATTTCAAGTATTTTAATTTTTAATTTTGGGATTATTTGATGTAATAAGGCCATAGTTGAATTTCTTTACTTCACTTTGATTTATTATGTTACAAATATTTATTAATTGAAAGATTAAGTAAATTTATTATCAAAACCAACCCTAAACGTTTTGTCACCTAAAGCTAAAGGAGTTTTAATCAAATAAACTCGTTTCCAACTCAAGCCCAACCCAAAACAAATTTTCTTTCAAATCACACAAGTTTTTCCTAAGTCACAAAAGAATTCGAAACGGTTTACACCGGGGAACATACCAAATCCGGTCAAGGCTCGTGGGCCGGGTTTGGGGTGTTTCAGCTTGGTATCAGAGCCCAGTTTTAAACTCTCGGCCTTGGGTTTAAGGCCCAAAACGTTTTCAAATTGAGCCCAAATGAGTTTTTGAAGATAAACAAGTTTTCTGGCATGGCACCTAAGTCTCCGACCCGAAGTCCACCAGGTAAGTACCCTAACCTTTGTGTGAATTATAGTATGAATTGTAGAAGGGTAGAACTGGAATGGCACGTAGAGTAGTATGATAAGTATTTGGAACCCTAGGACTAGTTTACCCCAACTATTACATAAGACTTAAGGACTAATTAAACAAACCTATGGCTAAGTCGCCGAGTTAGGGTGTGGCAACCATTGTGCGCATGTCTAGGATTGGATCCGGAAGAGCCTGGTATTTAAGCAGTCCTAGTGACTCACCTCCTCTTCGCAGGAATCCTACCTAGTGCGTAGCTTCGGTTCACCCTAACCAAGAGGACTTATTCATAGGCTAAACCCCTAACTAAAACCCGAAAGGGATTAGCCACATTTTTATGGAAACCCTAGTTTTAAAATGACTAAATTACCCTTTTGATTTATACAAGCTATCCCATAAAATTTTTCTGAAATATTTCTTGATTTACAAAATTACTAAAATACCCCTGGTGGTAAAATTACAAAAATGCCCTTGGTTTATGAAATTTCCAAAATACCCACAGTTCTTATTAAAAAAAATTCATTACTTTATAACAAGTCCAAAAACTTTACTTCTGCGAAATATTAAAATACTCCAACTTGGAAAATTTACGAAATTGCCCCTAACTTACAAAATTACCAAAATGACCCTGATTTCCAAAATTTTTGCAACATCACTGATTTGGAAAACAAAATTCTCAAAAATAACCCTCAAGTTTTATAAATTTTGAAATACCCCTGAATTATTAAACTTTACAAATTTACCCTAATTTGTAAAAATTTACTGAAATACCCCTGGAATTTCAAAATTTCCAAACATACCCAGGGAATGCAAAATTACAAAAATACCCTTATTGACAAAATCCACAAGGAACCCTATTTTTGAAAAAAATTTTACGAAAATACCCCTGTAGGGCAAATTACGAAAATACCCCTGGGTAGTGGAAAAACAACAACAATGAAAACTACAACATTTCTCTGAATGAATGAAAGTTCATAATTGATTGATGAATGTATGAATGTAAAGACTGTATACATGTATGAATACGAAAGAACCACTTCTAAAATTCTTTTCATAAAACTTCTTCGCGGGTAATTAGTGGAATAAAGGCTAATTCATAAAATTTCTTAATTAGATTAAAGCACGATCGTAGAAATGAGCTCTAGGGGACGTGGTTCTGGAATACCTTAATTGCCTTGTTCGTTGTAAAGTCAGTTCGTTCTTTTGTGGCTAGTAAGGTGTATGGAACCTTGATTGTAAACTAAGAGAATGTGCCTAGAAAGTATGATAGTTCTTTAAGATCAGAGTGCGCAGCAGTAGCGTAGTGGGGTGAGTTAGACCGTACGATTGTTCGTTAATAAGTAATTTCGAGGACGAAATTATTTTTAAGGGGGGTAGAACTGTAACATCCTGAAAAGGGCCTATGCATTTTCGGTTTAATTGTACGAAATGACATGTCTTATGTGTTATGAATGTATTTTGAAAATTTTTGGAAACTTGGAAATGATCTAGAAATGTTAAGTTTCAAAAGAGGAAAGTGAACATTTCTGGAAACTTGGAATTGTAAGAAATGCTAAGTTCAAAAGAGGAAAGTGAACATTTCTGGAAACTTGGAAATGTAAGGAAATGTTAAGTTTAAAGGAGGCAAACGAAAATTTTTGGAAACTTGGAAATGTAAAGAAATGTAAAGTTTTAAAGGTTAAAGAGTGTAACATCCCCAAACCCGGCCCATTCACTACGACCGAATCTGGTTATGTTAGTGCGGAAAAGTCGGTGGAAAATCTATTTAACTTAGAAAAATTTAGTAAAACTTGCTAACTTTTGAAAAATCCATGTTTATTTAAACCTATGATTAAAACTTTGTTATTAAAATATACTCATACTAAAAGATTAATTTATACAAGCCAAATTGAATAAGTAGGTTGGAAAAATATAATCATCTTCACATAGTGTTTCAAATTCTTCAAACCATAATAAATACTAATAAAATAATTACAAAAAACAAATAAGAGTCAAAAGGCCTTTATTACATATTCTATTTAAAACCAAATACTTAAAGTAAGCCTAAAACGTTTAATCCCTTCTTCTGCATGGGCCACCATGTGTCCTCTCCGATCCCGGTCCAAACTACGTGTCACCTGAAATGTTAGAAAAATAATAGGGTGAGTCTTAATGACTCAGTGCATAATCAAGACACAGATTTCCCGCGTATGGGCTTGGCCCCATACCAAACAATTCACATAGCAAGTCATGCCCATATGCATCTCAGCCCAACCCTATTGTCCAACCGAACACCAACCTTAGCAGACTCCCTGCCTAAGGCCGTGGGAAACTCCCCACCGATCACATTGTGATCCAAACATCTTACCTTGGCAAGCTCGCTGCTCAAGGCCGTGGCTGAGCCACCGATCAACCTAAGTGATCACAATATCGCAATCTGCCTACGGTGATGCACATAGCAATCAACCGCCGAGACGGGCACCTAGCCAACATCTCCCTTGAGGTAGCACAAAGCTAACCATCAAACGCTAATGTAGCCGGAGCTATCATTAGACCACGTACACCTTGTGTACACTTCCTCCTTCATCGAATCAAACCCAACCTCATGCAATTATGCAGATGTTACATGTGAAGTCATCATATAACATGAGTATATATATGTATATATCACAACATTACCATATATTTACACATACATCACATTAACATAATATCCAAGTGTTACTCACCTGATGTCTGATTACCCATAATTATGGTATCCACCAGTCAAGCCAACATAACTGGCTACCATACACAACACATCTGAATACACATAAAAATAACTAACCGGAGAATCAGTGCGGTGATTACGCACCTTAATAGCACAAACGATCCAATCCCGAAGTGCTGGTTGACTAACTCTCTGCCGAAACACCACCTTAAACAACCCATAATAATACCATATTAGATCCGACCCAAAACTTAGAAACATAACCCTCGAGGCCCTTGGCCGAACATTATCCTTACCTCCTTCTTACCGAGTTCGGTTGCAGAAGCTTGACTGAATACTACAAATCCCCAAAGTGCCTTCACTAACCGATTGCACACCAAGGCCCGAAGAGATCTACTTCCAATATTTGGCAACGTTAAGTTTAAATAAAAGAAAGGAATTTTGGCACAGAGGTAAGGTGTAGGTTCGACTTTGCAAAACTAGAAGACAAAGAAGTGTGTGCTAGGGTGCTTCAAAAGGTGTTGCGGCAATCAGAGAAATGAGGAGAGTTTATGGTCTACCAACGAGTGAAATGGATAAGAAAAATGGAAGGAGAAAGGGACTTGAAGTTTCGGCTCAGATGAATAAGTGAGAGAGAGAGGCGCTTTGATGTGGTTGAGGTATGAGGAGGAAATGAAAATGGAGGCTAAAAGGAAAGGCTAAAATTCGGCAAGGGAGAGAAAGCCAAAATGATGAATGGAATGAACACCTCCCCCCCTATTTATACTAGAAGGCCAAGCTCCAACCCCCCAAAAAATAATCCTCAAAACTCTCCTAAAATACCTCCCTTCCATCCATTCAAAAACTTTGAAAAAGTCAAACCTATCTAGCTAAATTCAAAAAAAAAGATGACCAAGTCTTCTCCACCTTTTAAGCCTTTCAAAACCGTCCATCCACCCCACCAAGATGACGCAAAAACAATGCCCATCTGCTGCTCTTGCGAATCGAACCTGAGCCCCTTCCCCCCTGCAAATGGCGTTACACCCACAAGGCCTTAGTGGCGCCTATCCTGCCACTCCACCAGCTCCTTTCTTGTGACATAAACTCCCAAATAATTCCCTTAAGACACCCCTCGCCAAGCTCCCCTCTTAACCCCAAAAACTAAAAATTTTCCAAAGCGTTCCCCCACTACCTAGGGTTCTCCGGACCCCTAAAACTTACCCAACCACACCTTAGAGTGTGCCAACACCCGAGCTAAGCACCAAACGCCTAACCCCTACAACCAGGGTGTTACAATTCTACCCTCCTTAAAATAATTTCGTCCTCGAAATTACTTGTCTAAACTAACAGTCCAATTCCTCCCACTACGCTATAGCTGCGCACTCTGATCTTAAAGAGCTAACACACCTTCTAGGCACCGTTTCTAAGTTCATACTCAAGGTTCCAACTACTTTACGAGCAACAGATCAAACAATCACCAAAGCGAACAAAACAACAAAGAGTATTCCAGACTTAAGGAACTTACCAGTTGACCCACTAGACACATCATTATCCTCTCTCCGACGAACTGCATAAACCAGACCTGGCTGCCTTGCCTTAGTGCCACCATTACTGCGGTCTACTGCCACACGACCTCGGCCGAAACCATTTCCTCCATGGTTCGGACCGCGACCCCTCGCTGCTTGCCGACCACCTCTGCCTGGTTGCACATAGCCTTGGCCTTCTGCTTGAGTCCCATTCAGATTCTGGGGACAATCCTTAATCAAATGAGACTTGGACTTGCATCTGAAGCACTCTCGAACACGATTCCAGCATTCGCCAACATGGTACCTTCCACACCGCGCACACGGACGATCTGGATTCCTCTCAGTTGTCTTAACAATATGAACAGGAGTCTCAACCCTCGGTCTCTTCTGGACCCTCTCAACCACTTCTAGCGATCCAACACTTCTCTTATCACGGTTCCTTTCCCTATTGAGCCTCTCAGCCTTCTTGACCTCCTCAGCTATTCGAGCTTTCTCCACTAAAACGGCGAAGTCTCTTTCCTGATGCGGAGCAATCAAAACTCGCAACTCATCCCGCAGACCATCTTCAAATCTGACGCATCTCTCATAATCCGTTGCCACGATGCCCCAAGCATACCGGCTCAAACGCAGAAACTCAGCTTCGTACTCCGCTATCGACTTGTTTCCTTGCACCAAGTTAAGGAACGCCTTCCTCTGAGCATCAACATAGCTTGCTCCGACATACTTCCCTTCAAACTTGATCTTAAAATAACCCCAGTCCACTCGATCCGCAGGGGTACTTTCCTTAATAGTGAGCCACCACTGGTAAGCTTCATCCCGCAGCAACGAAACAACACCCTTAAGCTTCTCCTCAGCAGTCAAGTCTAAGTCGTCCATAATCCTTTCAACAGCCTCAAGCCAGTATTCTGCCACGTTCGGAGCTACCCCAGACACTCCTCTGAAAACCTCAGCTCCATTCGCCCTAAGCCTTTCGGGCACTGACTTCCGATTCCTATTGCCCACATTGGCTCCTGCCACTCGTTCGAGCATTCGCAGCTCAGCTTGTGACACTGCATCGTCTCCTCCAGTCTGATCCTGCTGTTCAACCTCAACAGCTGGTGGCGGAGCATCGCTTTCTGACCCATGGCGTGACCCAACCAGTTCTGATACTGACATCCTGCCTCTGCCACGTCCACGAGTATTGCGACCACGCCCCCTAGAGCTCATATCTAGCGCCTCGACTTAGTCTGTTTAGAAAGTTTTATGCATTAGAAATTCTTGTTTCACTGTTTTATCCACGAGCAATTTTATGGAAAGGAGTTTCCGAGAGTAGTTCTTTCGAGCAATCAAAGTTTCATTCCCTACCCAGGGGTAATTCCGTCATTTTTCCTATAGGGGTATATCAGTAATAACTCTGGGTCAATTTTGAAAATAGTTTTTCCAACTTAAAGATATTTCAAAAAAATTCACAAAATCTCAGGGGTCATCTTGAAATTTTTGTTTTTCAAACAAAGTGTGTTGCAAAAATTTCAGAAAGTAGGGTCATTTTCGTAATTTTGGAAATCATGGGCATTTTCGTAAATTCTCCAAATCGGAATACCATTGTATTGCATAAAATAGGGTTTTCTGATATTTAGTAAAACAGGAATATTTCAGTAAATGTTGAGAGAAAATTTAGAAACCAAGGGCATTTCGGTAATTTTATCAACCAGGGGTATTTTCATAAATTTTCACAAACTAAGGTATCTTAATATTTCGAAACCTCAAGATTTTGATATTTTATAAAGTAAAAAAAATCATTTTATCAAAAGTTGAAGGTAGTACGGTAATTTTGCAATACAGGGGCATTTTTGTAATTTTGCCACTAGGGCATTTTGGGAAATTTTGTAAATCGAGACAACTTTTTTTCAAAATCTGATTTAGAGTTTTACAAACCAAAGGGGTAAAGTTGGAAAAAAAATTTTAAAACAGAAAGTTTTTAAAAAAAAACAGCAAGGCTAGTTCCCTTTCGGGTTTTAATAATCGGTTTAGCCTATGAACAAGTCCTCTTGGTTAAGGTGAACCAAAGCTACGCACCAGGTAGGATTCCTGCGAAGAGGAGGTGAGTCACGAGGACTGCTTCAGTACCAAGCTCTTCCAGATCCGGTCCTAGACATGCGTACCAAAGTTACCACACCTTAACTCGGCGACTTACTTCACAGGTTTGTTTATTAGGCACTTTAAATCTTATGCACGTGTTTGAGTAGTCTAGTCCTAGGGTCCAACAGATCCTATTATTCTATTCTACGAGCCCAAACTAAGCCCAAATCAATTCATACAAACAAATCACTTCAAGAAAGTCCGAAGTACTTACCTGGTGGACTTCGGGCCGGAGGTACAGGTGCCATGCCAGAATAACCTGAAAACCTTTTTCTTTTATAAAAGCCCACATTTCAAAAAGCTCAATTTGAAAATGTTTTTGGGCCCAAAACCCTCAAAGCTGAGTTTTGAACCGGGCTCTGATACCAAACTGTAACATCCCCAAACCAGGCCCATTCACTACGACCGAATCTGGTTATGTTAGTGCGGAAAAGTCGGTGGAAAATCTATTTAACTTAGAAAAATTTAGTAAAACTTGCTAACTTTTGAAAAATCCATGTTTATTTAAACCTATGATTAAAACTTTGTTATTAAAATATACTCATACTAAAAGATTAATTTATACAAGCCAAATTGAATAAGTAGGTTGGAAAAATATAATCATCTTCACATAGTGTTTCAAATTCTTCAAACCATAATAAATACTAATAAAATAATTACAAAAAACAAATAAGAGTCAAAAGGCCTTTATTACATATTCTATTTAAAACCAAATACTTAAAGTAAGCCTAAAACGTTTAATCCCTTCTTCTGCATGGGCCACCATGTGTCCTCTCCGGTCTCGGTCCAAACTACGTGTCACCTGAAATGTTAGAAAAATAATAGGGTGAGTCTTAATGACTCAGTGCATAATCAAGACACAGATTTCCCGCGTATGGGCTTGGCCCCATACCAAACAATTCACATAGCAAGTCATGCCCATATGCATCTCAGCCCAACCCTATTGTCCAACCGAACACCAACCTTAGCAGACTCCCTGCCTAAGGCCGTGGGAAACTCCCCACCGATCACATTGTGATCCAAACATCTTACCTTGGCAAGCTCGCTGCTCAAGGCCGTGGCTGAGCCACCGATCAACCTAAGTGATCACAATATCGCAATCTGCCTACGATGATGCACATAGCAATCAACCGCCGAGACGGGCACCTAGCCAACATCTCCCTTGAGGTAGCACAAAGCTAACCATCAAGCGCTAATGTAGCCGGAGCTATCATTAGACCACGTACACCTTGTGTACACTTCCTCCTTCATCGAATCAAACCCAACCTCATGCAATTATGCAGATGTTACATGTGAAGTCATCATATAACATGAGTATATATATGTATATATCACAACATTACCATATATTTACACATACATCACATTAACATAATATCCAAGTGTTACTCACCTGATGTCTGATTACCCATAATTATGGTATCCACCAGTCAAGCCAACATAACTGGCTACCATACACAACACATCTGAATACACATAAAAAATAACTAACCGGAGAATCAGTACGGTGATTACGCACCTTAATAGCACAAACGATCCAATCCCGAAGTGCTGCTTGACTAACTCTCTGCCGAAACACCACCTTAAACAACCCATAATAATAATACCATATTAGATCCGACCCAAAACTTAGAAACATAACCCTCGAGGCCCTTGGCCGAACATTATCCTTACCTCCTTCTTACCGAGTTCGGTTGCGGAAGCTTGACTGAATACTACAAATCCCCAAAGTGCCTTCACTAACCGATTGCACACCAAGGCCCGAAGAGATCTACTTCCAATATTTGGCAACATTAAGTTTAAATAAAAGAAAGGAATTTTGGCATAGAGGTAAGGTGTAGGTTCGGCTTTGCAAAACTAGAAGACAAAGAAGTGTGTGCTAGGGTGCTTCAAAAGGTGTTGCGGCAATCAGAGAAATGAGGAGAGTTTATGGTCTACCAACAAGTGAAATGGATAAGAAAAATGGAAGGAGAAAGGGACTTGAAGTTTCGGCTCAGATGAATAAGTGAGAGAGAGAGGCGTTTTGGTGTGGTTGAGGTATGAGGAGGAAATGAAAATGGAGGCTAAAAGGAAAGGCTAAAATTCGGCAAGGGAGAGAAAGCCAAAAAGATGAATGGAATGAACACCTCCCCCCCTATTTATACTAGAAGGCCAAACTCCAACCCCCCAAAAAATAATCCTCAAAACTCTCCTAAAATACCTCCCTTCCATCCATTCAAAAACTTTGAAAAAGTCAAACCTATCTAGCCAAATTCAAAAAAAAAGATGACCAAGTCTTCTCCACCTTTTAAGCCTTTCAAAACCGTCCATCCACCCTACCAAGATGACGCAAAAACAATGCCCATCTGCTGCTCTTGCGAATCGAACCTGAGCCCCTTCCCCCCTGCAAATGGCATCACACCCACAAGGCCTTAGTGGCTCTATCCTGCCACTCCACCAGCTCCTTTCTTGTGACATAAACTCCCAAATAATTCCCTTAAGACACCCCTCGCCAAGCTCCCCTCTTAACCCCTAAAACTAAAAATTTTCCAAAGCGTTCCCCCACTACCTAGGGTTCTCCGGACCCCTAAAACTTACCCAACCACACCCTAGAGTGTGCCAACACCCGAGCTAAGCACCAAACGCCTAACCCCTACAACCAGGGTGTTACAAAGAGAGGAAACTAAGGCAGGGTGGCCTTAAGAAAATTAATAGGAGGAATTTGACACACAAACAGGCTTGGAAAAGTGGTCTGAAGATATCAATTAAAAGCCCAGCAAGTGACGCCACAAGCTTGTGTATTTGGGCCAGGGTTCGAGTCACTTGGGGAGCAAATAAAGGAGTTTTATTTTTGCTACAAAGAGCAGGGAAGTGGACAGCACTAAGGAACCCAAGGGAAGAGTTTAAATTCTCTTAAAATTTCGGCTAATAGATGGATAAATAATAGATTTATTTTAGATTATTTTCAAGAGATAATTGTTGGATTAAATTCTTTTATTAAGTGATAATTCAAGGGATAAAGCTATCAAAATAGAAGAGTGGTGACCAAGTAAGGGACTCTAGCATAGTAAATTCGGCTATAAAAGGAAAAGGGAGGCCATTCAACATTATTTTCTTCTCCTTTTTCTCTCTGCCGAATTCTCTCTGTCGTTGTTCTTCTTTCTCTTTTCAATTCTTCACAAAGCTTAAAGCAGAATCCCCCTAGTCTTGCCGAATTTTCCTAAGTTTTATATCTTCCTCTTCTTTCTTTGAAAAACCAAAATCCTCTACTGTTTATCAAGAAGCCGAAATTGTAATCCACATCAAGGCCATAGCCGAATACTGTTAAAGGCTCAAGCAAGGATTGTTAATTCCTATAGTAAGGGTAAGGATCTATTATTATCATTATGTTCCTTTTCTTCAAGACCAAGATTAAGATTCTAATGCTATTTGTATCTCTTGGCTGAAACTACAAAGGATCTTTCAGGATTTACTAAGTGTCGACTACAAGGAAGGAGAAGTTCTTTTCCCGAAGGTACACCATAGGCCGCGTGTTCCCTAGTTATTCGGTGAGTTTCGGGATTTAAAATCCACAAGGTAAGTGTCTATAGCATTCGGCCAAGGCTTATTTTGATATGAAGATCTATTTCTTATTTTGTTTAAAAGCCGAAACTAATTAGTTAAGTGATTTTAGTGCCTAGCCGATTGCAAGGGGACAACTCTGCGAAGTTTCGGGATTTGACTATAGTCAATTCGACACCAAGGTAAGTTTTAGTGTACTAATCCTACTAGGATTTGGTTTTATAGCCGAATAGGCTTTATGCTAATATATTAAGGTTGGCCGAATGTAGGAATTTAGATCTAAGGCATTAGATCAAGCTTTTCGGGATTTAAGTGAACTGCTAAGCAAATCAGGTGTGTACCCTACCCTAAGCTTTAATATGTTCATGGCTATGTTTTAAATTAAATGTGTAATTAAGAATGTGAAAATATGGCTAAAGTACCATGCAATGGTACAAAGCACTCAGGTACGTTTCCTACTCCTACTAGGATTATGAATATATGTTATTTGTAACATGTGAAAAAGTGATAAGAATGTGAATTAAGGCATGATGTGCATGATATGTATGATATGGGGCATTCGGGTTATATGAAAAGGGGAAGTGAATGTGGTGACCTAAGACTACGATATCTGAATGTGGTGACCTAAGACCACGAAATCTGAATACGGTGACCTAAGACCGCGATACCTGAATGTGGTGACCTAAGACCACGAAATCTGAATGTGGTGACCTAAGACCATGAATTTTATAAGGGCGATGAGCACGTCGACTACAGCGACTGCCTTCGATGGAGTGTAGCGGAAGGAGGGTCGACTTAGTAGTCCCCACGGTGTGCAGGTTGGTACGGGGAAGTGTAACAGATGGCTATCTAGGTTTGGGTTTGGGTTGCATCATTGTTTTTACTTGTTATATGAATATGTATGTGATATGATAATGCATGCTTGAAATGTTGATTCTTAGTGTTGGTTACACATTGAGTCTGTTGACTCACCCCGTTGTGGGACTATTTTCAGGTGACGAACAGTAATGGACCGGGCTCGGCAGAAGCTTAGGGATGGCCATGCACAGCAAGAAATTTATGATTTGGACTTTTATTTTATTTCAAGTATTTTAAATTTTTATTTTGGGATTATTTGATGTAATAAGGCCATAGTTGAATTTCTTTACTTCACTTTGATTTATTATGTTACAAATATTTATTAATTGAAAGATTAAGTAAATTTATTATCAAAACCAACCCTAAACGTTTTGTCACCTAAAGCTAAAGGATTTTTAATCAAATAAACTCGTTTTCAACTCAAGCCCAACCCAAAACAAATTTTCTTTCAAATCACACAAGTTTTTCCTAAGTCACAAAAGAATTCGAAACGGTTTACACCGCGGAACATACCAGATCCGGTCAAGGCTCGTGAGCCGGGTTTGGGGTGTTTCAGCATGGGATGTGGGAATGATGATAAAGGGGAAGTGATAAGGTCACATATTGATCAGTGGCTCTGCCACACTTGATTATAAGGTCACGTAGTGATCGGTGGCTCTGCCACAAATGATTTATGAGGTCACATGGTGATCGGTGGCTAAGCCACAGTGGATTTTAAGGTCACATAGTGATCGTTGATATAACCGGCAGCATGACTGTCGAGACGGCATGTAGCGAATGGAGGGTTGATTGTAGAAATCTCCACGGTGTATTGGTTGTTACGGGTTGGCGTGTAGAGGATGGAAAAAGTAGGTTGGGCTGAGACATGCTGCATTCATTTATTTCTATGCCATATTGAGTGCGCTAAGACCCAACATGCATTTGCGGGCTACGAGGCGTTTATGTGTTTCAGGGAATCTACACACTGAGTCTCGATGACTCACCCCTTTGTTTAATTTTGCTGGTAATCATTAGATCGCGAATTTTGGAGCTGAGGAGAACTTGTGGTGGCCATGCAATGTTTTCTCGTAAACTCGTTTCTTTTATTTGGACTTATTTTTATTTGGGTTTTTGTTATGTAATAAGGCCACTATAACTTTAATTTTTTTATTTTATTTGGTTTAGCTTTTAATTTGATTATGGCCTATTATTATTAAATGTTCAATACGGGAATTTCCTAAACCCTTAGTAACCGTTTTCCAAAATGTTAACAAAAGGATAACAAGCGAATAAATATTTAAACTCGAAATTTTTAACAAACGCGCAGTTTTTTAAACAACCCTTTTATGTGACATGCCAGATCCAGTCGTAACGTTTAGGCCGGGTGTGGGGTGTTACAATTATGGTATCAGAGCCTAGGTTCAAAAACTCGGCTGCGGGTTTGGGTTCAAAAATGTTTTCAAAGGATGGTTTGGAAAATGGTTTAGAAAAATATATATCTCTTTTCTGGAAGTATGGCACCCGTGTCTCCGGCACCAATCCGCACTGTAAGTTTCCTGATACTTTGCTTTGTTATATGCTGTATTTCTGGTATCTATTCTGTTTGTTTGGTTTGGATGTGATGTTCGGATATAGAGTTGGTTGCGTATGAAATATTTGTCTGCTTTATGGCTAGGTGTTTTTGAGTATGTGTAGGAGTTCTAAGTTCTAGTTAAAAGTATATTAGTGTTATTAAGATCAGAGTGCACAGCAAGAGCGTGGTGTGGTAGGTTAGGATGTGTGACTGTTAGTTAGTTGGAAATTTCGAGGACGAAATTTCTTTAAGGAGGGTAGATTTGTAACATCCTGAAATTGGGCCTAGTAGGATTGGGCCCAATGGGCCTTGAGCGTAGTAGCGTTTAAAATTTTTGGAGAACAAGAGATTGGCTTAAATGCAATTTGGACCTATTAGATAAGTGATTTTGGAAGGTTAGAGGGCTTCTACGAAGCCCTGGGATCAAACTTTGGCTTTGGGGAAATTTTGGTTTCAGGTGAAAAAAAAACCCTGGGAGTTGGTAGGTAGGCTTTAAGAATAAACTATGGAGGAAAATGACACAAAAGGAGTTGTGGTCTAGTGGCAAATGGCGCCACATAAGAGACAAGGGGGTGACGCCGCAAGGAAGGAAGGAGGTCCAAGGTTCAAGTCTTGGCTTTTGCATTTTGGTTTTCTTTTTACATGGACCTTAGAAGTTGGCTATAGATTCATATTTTATTGCGCATGGTTTTAGACATAAGAGGAGCTTGTGGCCAAGGGGTTAGCGGCATGGATTATGTTGCAAGGGAGCCTGAGTTCGAATCTCATGAAAAGCAAGGGAGTATTTATTTCGCGAATTGGTCGGGAAGAGTTTGAGTTGGATTTAAACTCTGCTGATGGAAGGATCCCACATCGGAAAGATACAAAGAAGAAAGGTGAGAAGTTGGCTATATAAAGAGCATTCTAGGAGGGGGTAAACATACCTTGGTGGGCGTTTGGGCACAGGAGTGGTTGCAACGTGGTTTAGCACCAGATTCCTATCAGGTGTGTAACTCTCTCTGCTCTAGTTGTAGAGCGGCAAATGTCGAAGTGCCGATCACGGCAATAGTAGCCACACGAGTGTGTAAGCGCACGTGTGGGGCTTCGACGCGATAGTTGAGGCCATCAGTAGTATTCTTATGGGTTGAGGCTGCTTGGGCCACGATGGGCCGAAGTGGGCCCAATGGGCCCGTGGGCCGAATTGAAGAAATTGTATAATGGTGTAGTATATAGTGAACTAGACTAGGTGTATCTCATATACGTGGCTAGATTTGTGTTAGGTGGGCCACACGAGCATGTGGGCCTGAATGGGCCCAAATCGGGTTTTAGGCCCAATAGTCCGGTACAACCGAAAATGGTAGCTGAGTCGCTCGGGGCGACATTAGGCCTTCGAAAAGGCCATTGCAGGTGTGAAATTACTGAAATACCCTCGATAGGTAATTTATGAAAATACCCTTGGTGGGTAACATTACTGTTATACCCTTAAAGGTAGTTTTAGCGTGATTGTGTGTAGACCCGAACACACTTTATTTTTTAACTGTATTATTATTGGTATGGGCTGAAAAGCCGAAGAAGGTTGTGTATGCAGTTGAAATACCCTGGTGGGTAAGGCAAGGAGTGCCAGGTACGTGTCTGAAATGACTTAGTATGAGGTTGGATGTATGTGATAATTTAATGCCTTGTTAATAGCATGTTACATTTATTATGACATATATGCTGTGCATGGGATGTGGGAATGATGATAAAGGGGAAGTGATAAGGTCACATAGTGATCAGTGGCTCTACCACACTTGATTATAAGGTCACATAGTGATCGGTGGTTCTGCCACAAATGATTTATGAGGTCACATGGTGATCGGTGGCTAAGCCACAGTGGATTTTAAGGTCACATAGTGATCGTTGATATAACCGGCAGCATGACTGTCGAGACGGCATGTAGCGGATGGAAGGTTGATTGTAGAAATCCCCAAGGTGTGTTGGTTGGTACGGGTTGGCGTGTAGAGGATGGAAAAACTAGGTTGGGCTGGGACATGTTGCATTCATTTATTTCTATGCTATATCGAGTGGGCTAAGGCCCAACATGCATTTGCGGGCTACGAGGCGTTTATGTGTTTCGGGGAATTTACACACTGAGTCTCGATGACTCACCCCTTTGTTTAATTTTGCAGGTAATCATTAGATCGCGGATTTGGGAGCTGAGGCGGACTTGTGGTGGCCATGCAATGTTTTCTCGTAAACTCGTTTCTTTTATTTGTACTTATTTTTATTTTGGTTTTTGTTATGTAATAAGGCCACTATAACTTTAATTTTGGTATTTTATTTGGTTTAGCTTTTAATTTGATTACTGCCTATTATTATTAAATGTTCAATACGGGAATTTCCTAAACCCTTAATAACTGTTTTCCAAAATGTTAACAAAAGGATAACAAACGAATAAATATTTAAACTCGAAATTTTTAACAAACGCGCAGTTTTTTAAACAACCCTTTTATGTGACATGCCAGATCCGGTCGCAGCGTTTAGGTCGGGTGTGGGGTGTTACAATTATGGTATCAGAGCCTAGGTTCAAAAACTAGGCTGTGGGTTTGGGTCCAAAAATGTTTTCAAAGGATGGTTTGGAAAATGGTTTAGAAAAAGATATATCTCTTTTTTGGAAGTATGGCACCCGAGTCTCCGGCACCAATCCGCACTGTAAGTTTCCTGATACTTTGCTTTGTTATATGTTGTATTTCTAGTATCCATTTTGTGTGTTTGGTTTGGATGTGATGTTCAGATATAGAGTTGGTTGCGTATGAAATATTTGTCTGCTTTAACGGCTAGGTGTTTTTGAGTATGCGTAGGAGTTCTAAATTCTAGTTAAAAGTATATTAGTGTTATTAAGATCAGAGTGCGCAGCAAGAGCGTGGTGTGGTAGGTTAGGATGTGTGACTGTTAGTTAGTTGGAAATATCGAGGATGAAATTTCTTTAAGGAGGGTAGATTTGTAACATCCCGAAATTGGGCCTAGTAGGATTGGGCCCAATGGGCCTTGAGCGTAGTAGCGTTTAAAATTTTTGGAGAACAAGAGATTGGCTTAAATGCAAGTTGGACCTATTAGATAAGTTATTTTGGAAGGTTAGAGGGCTTCTATGAAGTCCCGGGATCAAACTTTGGCTTTGGGGAAATTTTGGTTTTAGGTGAAAAAAAAAACCTTGGGAGTTGGTAGGTAGGCTTTAAGAATAAAATATGGAGGAAAATGACACAAAAGGAGTTGTGGTCTAGTGGCAAATGGCGCCACATAAGAGAAAGGGGGTGATGCCACAAGGAAGGAAGGAGGTCCAAGGTTCAAGTATTGGCTTTTGCATTTTGGTTTTCTTTTTACATAGACCTTAGAAGTTGGCTATAGATTCATATTTTATTGCGCATGGTTTTAGACACAAGAGGAGCTTGTGGCCAAGTGGTTAGCGGCATGGATTATGTTGCAAGGGAGCCTGGGTTCGAATCACATGAAAAGCAAGAGAGTATTTATTTTGCGAATTGGTTGGGAAGAGTTTGAGTTGGATTTAAACTCTGCTAATGGAAGGATCCCACATCGAAAAGATACAAAGAAGAAAGGTGAGAAGCTGGCTGTATAAAGAGCATTCTAGGAGGGTGGTAAACATACCTTGGTGGGCGTTTGGGCACAGGAGTGGTTACAGCGCAGTTTAGCACCAGATTCCTATAAGGTGTGTAACCCTCTCTACTCTAGTTGTAGAGCGACAAATGCCGACGTGCCGGTCATGGTAATAGTAGCCACACGAGCGTTCGAGCGCACGTGTAGGGCTTCGACGCGATAGTTGAGGCCATCAGTAGTATTCTTGTGGGTTGAGGCTACTTGGGCCACGATGGGCCGAAGTGGGCCCAATGGGCCCGTGGGCTGAATTGAAGAAATTGTATGATGGTGTAGTATTTAGTGAACTAGACTAGGTGTATCTCATATACGTGGCTAGATTTGTGTTAGGTAGGCCACACGAGCGTGTGGGCCTGAATGGGCCGAAATCGGGTTTTAGGCCCAACAGTCTTGAACAACTAGAAATGGTAGCTGAGTCGCTCGAGGAGACATTAGGCCTTCAGAAAGGCCATTGTAGGCGCGAAATTACTGAAATACGCTCGATAGGTAAATTACGAAAATACCCTTGGTGGGTAAAATTACTGTTATACACTTAAAGGTAGTTTTAGCGTGATTGTGTGTAGACCCGAACACACTTTATTTTTTAACTGTATTATTAATGGTATGGCTGAAAAGCCGGAGAAGGCTGTGTATACAGTCGAAATACTCTGGTGTGTAAAGCAAGGAGTGCCAGGTACGTGTCTGAAATGACTTAGTATGAGGTTGGATGTATGTGATAATTTAATGCCTTGTTAATAGCATGTTACATTTATTATGGCATATATGACGTGCATGGGATGAAGGAATGATGATAAAGGGGAAGTGATAAGGTCACATAGTGATCGGTGGCTCTGCCACACTTGATTATAAGGTCACATAGTGATCGGTGGCTCTGCCACAAATGATTTATGAGGTCACATGGTGATCGGTGGCTACGCCACAGTGGATTTTAAGGTCACATAGTGATCGTTGATATAACCGGTAGCATGACTGTCGAGACGGCGTGTAGCGGATGAAAGGTTAATTGTAGAAATCCCCACGGTGTGTTGGTTGGTACGGGTTGGCGTGTAGAGGATGGAAAAACTAGGTTGGGCTGGGACATGTTGCATTCATTTATTTCTATGCCATATTGAGTGGGCTAAGACCCAACATGCATTTGCGGGCTACGAGCCATTTATGTGTTTCGGGGAATTTACACACTGAGTCTCGGTGACTCACCCCTTTGTTTAATTTTGCAGGTAATCATTAGATTGCGGATTTAGGAGCTGAGGCGGACTTGTGGTGGCCATTCAATGTTTTCTCGTAAACTCGTTTCTTTTATTTGGACTTATTTTTATTTGGGTTTTTGTTATGTAATAAGGCCACTATAACTTTAATTTTGGTATTTTATTTGGTTTAGCTTTTAATTTGATTACTGCCTATTATTATTAAATGTTCAATACAGGAATTTCCTAAACCCTTAATAACCATTTTCCAAAATGTTAACAAAAGGATAACAAGCGAATAAATATTTAAACTCGAAATTTTTAACAAACGCGCAGTTTTTTAAACAACCCTTTTATGTGACATGCCAGATCCGGTCGTAACGTTTAGGTCGGGTGTGGGGTGTTACAATGGGCTAAGGCCGAACTGAACTGAACTGTTATTGATTTGGGCTTAGGCCCGGACTGTACTTGTGTAACACCCCAAACCTGGCCCAGAAGTTATGCCCGAATCTGGCGTGCCACATTGTAGTGTTTTTCGAAAACCATGTTTTCATTGAAAACCCTCCTTAATATTTAAAAACTAAAGTCTCTGTCTGTGTTCGTTCAATTTCAAAATGTGGTTCATTGAAAAGTTAATCACTTTTAAAAACGTTATTAACTTCGTTAAAAAGCTCTTTTAGTTGCGGAAGCTAATTTAAGGTAAAGAAGTTTAAAACGTATGTTTTTTTAAAAAATAGTAATTGGGTTGAAAACTTGTCTACGTCTAACAGATATAAAACGTAGCAAAATCCTAAACTTAGAATTAAATCCAGAGAGGCCTTATTATAGAAATTTAACCCAAAATGAAATTTAAAACATATATAAAGTCCAAAGCATAACAGCCGCAGCCGTGTGGTCAGCTGTGAGTCCTTCGCAGCATCGATCCTCTTAACGCTGAGGATTACCTGCACAGTTAAAAACGGGGTGAGTTTACGAAAACTGAGTGTGTAATCCCTTTACTAGAGTTATAGTCAGTATACAGAATCAGAAATCGAAACAGTATGGGGCAAAGACCTTTAACAGTAACAGTACAGTTCAGTTTAGAGCATACGTGGGCCAAGCCCACTACAATATCATTTGGGTCACAGCCCATAACAGAATCAATTGGGCCTAGCCCAAACCAATAATAGAACAACTGGCCTAAGCCCAGTACAGAGACAGATCTCATAAAAAGATATGCAACATTGTGAGGATGCATCCCAACCCGATCTAGCCAACACACCACCCGTACCAACCAACACACCATGTGGGGATAAAATCGACCCACCCAACCAACACACCAAGCTTAGCACCAGTTGCGGCATTAAGTCAACATAACGGCTCGGCACCTTGGACAGAATGGCTAAAAGCCATAAACATCACAACAACGTTGCGAGTTAACAGAACGGCTAAAAGCCATAAATAGAATGGTTATAAACCATAATCAGGATGACACAGAGCCATAATTAGGATGGCATAAAGCTATCGGTAACTGTATGTAATATCCTAGATTTAGGGGTTATGGGTTTAGTGCATAATTCAAGTGATAGTGGGCTTAGTGTGTGTTTGGATGTGTTTTAGGGGGTTTTAAGAACTTTAAGATGAAGGAGAGTGCTTTGGGAAATTATTGAATTTTAAGTGAAAAAGGGGAAGCTAGGCTAGGGGGCCTTAAGGGAATTTGTAAGGGATTTATGACACAAAAAAGTGCCTTGGTAAAGTGGCTTGAAGGCGCCACTTAGGGTCTTGGTAAGTGACGCCTCAAGCAAAAGGGGAAGGGCTCATGTTCGAGTAGTGGTAGC
Source organism: Gossypium australe (assembly GCA_005393395.2). Classification (NCBI taxonomy): domain Eukaryota; kingdom Viridiplantae; phylum Streptophyta; class Magnoliopsida; order Malvales; family Malvaceae; genus Gossypium; species Gossypium australe. The sequence continues at coordinate 65,961,718 of CM016614.1, read as the reverse complement.
TGCATGGGAGCTTTTATTTTGCGTCAAGGAGGGGAGCAATTGGACGGCATGTGGACTTTGGAAGGATGAGATAAGGCTTGGTTTTCTTTTAAAATTTGGCTAAGGTAAGTGCATGAAGGTTTGACTCATTCAAACTTTTTGAATGAGTGTTGAAGAGAGAAAATAGGAGAAGATTTTGGGATTGGAGAGGGGGATGAGAAGTGGCCGGCCAAGGGACTCTTTGGTTGACATATTCGGTCATGTAGGGGAGGATAAGTGCCGAAATTATTTTTTTCTTCTTTAGTGTTGCTTGCCGAAAATTTTAGTCAAAGAAGCTCTCTCTTTTCCTCTCTTTTCTTTGAAGCCAAAACCGAATATTGAGGTAGCCATATGTGCATTTTGTGCATCTTTTCTTCTTCCCATTTCCTTTGCCCAAAGCCGAACCCTATAGACTCTCATTCCCTTTTTCTTCTTCACAGATTCTTGAAGCCGAAATCTCTCCACCACTGTTCACCATTGCCGAATCCTCCCAAACCTCTCCTATTCTTCTTTTCTCCAACTCCATACCTATTCTTGAGATAGCTGAATATTCAATCACCTTTTGAAGGGCTTAGCTGAATCTTCTGTGGCCATATTCTCTCATCTCTGTCGCAAGTTTTGGAAGCCGAAACCTCTTCTCTTTTGGTCTTTTCAAGCAAGCCTTAGTGGTAAGCAACGTGAAGTGGTAAATGTGTTCTTCTTTAGGCAATCGGTTTTATCTCATCTTCATTTAGTATGCCGAAATCAAGGGTTGGCCTTGATTTCTAAGGTTGGTCGAATGTTCTTTAAGCCATACTATGTGTCTCTGTTGAAGGTAGCCAACGCTAAGGAGCATTAAAGTAGATCTCTCGGGTTTTGAACATCAAGGTAAGTGATATGTAGTTTTGGCCAAGGGCCATTTTCCATAGATTTGTGTTTAAGCCGATTCTAACATTTGCTAGATAGGGATTTCGACAACTTCAGGAGCAAGCAGACATTTCAGGATTTAGTTAGCAAGGTAAGTGATCTAGGACTTTCGGCCTAAGGCTATATTTTGGGTATTTAGTGTTGACCGATTTTGTCTATAATGGTTTAGGGGCAAATCGACAGAAGTAAGCAGGCCTTTGGGATTCTAGATCGTTTCGGTAAGGAAGTTTAGATTATGGTTTTAATCGTTTTAGATCTCGTTTAGTGATGATTAACCAGTTGTTCTGATTAAGTGTTCTACGATGGACGTGGATACTAGTCAAGGAGGACAAGGGGTCCCTAAGTTTAAGAAGAGAGCAGTCTCTGCAGTTCGAGATTCGCCACCGGGGTGTGGGCTAGCGTCAGAACAGGAAAGTAGGCAGATAGCCGTAGTGTCGCTTAGTGATAGCATCGGGATCGAGAGCGTAGTACCTCAAGTGATCAGGTGTGTGATTAACCCACCGTTTTCCGGGTACATGCTTATATTTGTATGAGTTATGTATGTGCTAATAAGTGCAGTGATCATTATGAAATGGATATCCTTAAGGGGTATGCCGATAATCAGGTCAGTATCAAATCTGACGGAAATGTGGTTATTAATGTGTATATGTATGGTATGCTGAATAACATGTACATGCATTCTTATGTTATGTCGCTATTGTATGTTGCATGTGCATGGGATGGGAATGAATATGAAAGAAGGACAGGGTGTACTTCGAGTACGTGGTTGATATCGGCTATGTGCCATATCGTGGTTTTATGAGTGGCTATGTGCCTCATCGTGGTTTTGATGTTAGCTACGAGCTACATCGTGGATTGGCGCTGACTGAGGTCGCGTTGTGGATTATTTGCGATTTAGTTCGCGTGGACGGCATTAATTGCCAAATTGGTGTGTAGAGGTTGGAGGGCGATTTAGTAATCCCCTGGTGTGTGGTGGCTGGATACGGGGGTGTGTAGAGGATGGACCCTAGGCTGGGTTGGGTGCATTCTGCATAAACTCATTATCTGACATGTGGATTAATGTGGAAATGGGCCAAGCCCAATATGTGGACTCATGTGGATAAATTGCCTCATTATATGATATGTGATGTGGATATGGGCCAAGCCCAATAAGGGCAATCATGTGAATTATTTGTCTTGTTATCTGACATGTGGATTAATGTGATAATGGGCCAAGCCCAATATATGGAATTATGTGGATAACTTGCATCATTATATGATATGGTGGTTGTGGGCTAAGCCCATGTGGGTGGAAATCAGTGGACTAATTACACACTGAGTCTGTGTGACTCACCCAAATTTTATCAACATTGCAGGTGATGCATAAAGCTTGGACCGGGTTGGAGTGGATACGAGGTGGCCCATGCAGAAGATATTTTAATTGTTTACGTATTTATATTTTCAGTATTTTTAAGTATTTATTTATTGTAATAAGGGCCATTTAAGGTACTTACGAATTATTATTATGTTTTAAGTTGGATTGTCGATTATATTATTATCTGGAAATGTTTATTTTTAGCAACTTACATTTTAAAATATTTATATACTAAAGTTTATAATCCGGGAATTTGTAACAACTTAATTTATTTCGGGATTTTAAATACACAATGTTTTTCTAAAGACAAAAATTTATATGTTTTTACTTTAAGCCGTAAGCTTTTCAAACGTTTTCCGCAGTGGCATTCTGAATTCGGCCGTGGCTCGTGGGCCGGGTTTGGGGTGTTACACTGTAATAAGTTTGGCACATAGCTATCAGTGACGGTAATATAATCGACACACAGCCACAGGTAATTATGATCGACACAGAGTCATCAATATATATGTTAGGCATATAGCCACAGGTAAATACGATTGGCACAAAGCCATAATCAAGATGGCACAGAGCCATATTTAGGTTGGCACAGAGCCGTAATCAGATTACGAGGCTTTAAGCCATCCGTCAGTCCACAGTCGTCTCATGCGACCCGTGCGACCTTAACAGATCAATACTGGATCCACAGTCGTCTCATGTGACCCGTGTGACCTTATCAGAACTTCCTTCGTATCAATGTCCCAACCCCATGCAATATGTCGTGTATGTCATGCTCAATCATTACACGTGTATGCAAAATGGCCATGCTCAGTAACAGTCATTTAAACATATATTAAAAGCATATCAGTCACACGACCACAGTCAAGTCAGTTAAAACACAGTCATACGATCACAGTCAATTCAGTTAAATCATAGCACAAGTCAGTCATTTACCCACAAGGGCAAAATAGTCATTTTATCCTATAAGGGTATTTATATAATTTTGCAAATCGAGGGTATTTCAGTAATTTTGCAAATCGGGGGTATTTTGATAATTTCACAAATTGAGGGTATTTCGATAGTTTTGCAAATCGGGGGTATTTCGATAATTTTACAAATCGAGGGTATTTCGATATTTTTACACATCAAAGGTATTTCAGTAATTTCACAAATCACGGGTATTTCGGTAATTTCAAAAATCCGGGTTATTTTGGTAATTTCACAAATCGGAGTCTCAACGACCCAACAGAAGGTCCACTGTCGCCTTGAGCGACTTAAGTAACCTAAACAGTCCCAACGGTGTATATGGACCTAAGGCCCATTACTCGGCCCAATTGGGCCCACTCAGTCGTGTGGCCCATTTAGCCCAAAAATAGCCACAATTATGCAAACGTCACAGTCCAAACAACACTTACCCCATCACATACATTTCATTCGTCTGGGCCCATAAGCCCACTGGGCCTACATAGCCCATTTGGACCCAAGAGGCCCAGAACAGCCCAAGACCACGAGAGCACTCGTGGTGGCCTCTGCAGACTAACGCCCATGTTCGTGGGCTCGGTTCACCACACGCTCGATTGCACGCTCATGTGGCATCATACGCCATATTTCTGGCTTTTCGGCATTTTGTCGATATACAGTCATAGCAGTGTAAACAACACATACTTTCGGCTTTTCAGTCGATCATCGAATACCGCATAAAAATACACACACTTTATCGGCTTTCTTGCCGACTATCGAATACAGGGTACTGTTACACACCTTTGTTGTGAAGAAAGCGAATAATCCTTGAGCACCAAGACCTACATCGATTCCCAACACACGATTAATCACATGTTGATAAGGATACAACCAACCTTAATAGTCACATAAACATACCACCTTCTTAATGCTTAGCCCCAAAACATTCACCACCCTTACCTTGATTGAGTGAGTGCCTCCAGTCCTCTAAGATCACTAACTATGATAGATCACACGCCTTGCCGCCAAGCTGCACTATGATAGATCTCTGTTAGGTAGTACTGATCATAGATGTAGCCTACAACCCAAATTTTACTTTGCAAACCCATAGGGCCTAATCGGTCTATACCCAAAGAGTAAGATATCAAATTATCTTAATCGGACGATGAGAAAAAAACCTTGACGACCTTAGCACTCTAGAACTTCTTTGCTCATCGGATTTGACTAGCCCCCAACGAGCATCATATCGCGCAAGAGAGTCAAGAACGTAATTAGAGTCCAAAAGAACAGAAGCATTCGGCTTCCAAAGAAATACTAAAAGAGATCAAATTTGAGTGTAAAGGAGAAAATATAAACACCTACCCTTCAGTCAGGAACACTTGCAGAACCGATTAACAATACCAACAGTGGAGCATAGAAATATTTGGCCAAGGATAGGGAGAGAAGAAGGTTGAGTACCTTCGGTCTACCAAGTAGAAGAAAGAAAAGAGGGAAGAAGGAATAGAGAAGGAGCAATCGGCTAGACTAGAAACCAAAAAGAAAGAATGACACAGTTTTTCCCAGATAGTCAATTAGACAACCCCAGTAACAAAAACGCAAACAGAAAGTGAACTAATACAACACTTTAGAGCTCAAAACAACTCGGCACAAAAAAAAAAAAAAGATTTTTCCCAACTCAAAAAGTGACCAAAAACTAAACCAAATGGGAGAAAAGCCCTTTTGGCCGAATTTCCCTAAGCATAACACCCAAATTCGGCACAACTTCACTCCATAACAAATTCCCCTTTTTCCTCCCTCTTATCCCTCTCCTAAAATCTCTCCACCTTATTCTACTCAACCACCTATTCAAACTCCTTTCAAACTCCTCCAAGTCCATATCCCATAAATCTCTCTCCCCAAGACCAATTCCACAACCACTTGAGCAGAATTCAATTCCAACACAACCACTGGGCGGCACAGCTGCAAAATGAATAATCCATAGCTTACTCCAAGTCTCGAACCTTTGACCTCCTTGCCATACTTGTGACGCCACCTTCCACCACACCACCAGCTCCTCTTTTGTCACCTTCCACCACATTTTATTTATAACCCTACTAACCAAAGATAGGGGTTTTGATCACTTAAAACACAAAATTTTTCTAAAGCCCAGGTTTGAACCCAAGGCTTCTCCAATACTCTTTAGGACCCTTAATCACCAAAGCAGACATACTTTTGTGTTATTCACTTGCATAACTAAATTCCAATTCCTTCGATACACGAAGCCCATTTCTTCTAGGCCCAAAAGTCGGGGCATTACAACTTGCTTAAGGCATGATTGGCCTTTTACTTGCATGGGGTTACACACTGAGTTTTCGTAAACTCACCTCTCTATTTTTCTGTACAAGTAATCCCCAGTCATAGGCGGATCGGTGCTGCGAGGGATTCAGAGGTGGCCATACAACCGCACCTATTTGTATATTTGAGTTTATTTCCTATAAATTTAATTTGGGTTTTTGTTATGTAATAAGGCCTATTTATTTTTTAACTTTTAAATTGGGCATTTTACTTATTTTAATTTACATTTGATTTGTAGTAGAACGCGGTTTTCCAAAAGATAATTGGTTTTCAAAACACCACGTTTTCGTAATTTATAATAAAAGCTTCCGCATCAAACTTGGTTTTAAAATATGGTGACAAACTAATAAGATCAACGTTCTACTAAAATAACTTAAGTTTTGAAAGAACAAGATACCCTAAATTTCTGTTAAGATACATAAACAAGGTTTAATAATAAGCTTGGAATTTTTTTTTAAAGAAACGATGTTTTCGAAAAACACTTCAATGTGATATCGCCAGATTCGGCCATAATGTCTGGGTCGGGTTTGGGGTGTTACATCCGACGAAAGAGTGTAGTTATTGTAACACCCCTAAACCCAAATCCGTCGCTGAATTAGGGTTACGGGCATTTCATTGACTCCCACCAGTTCTAAGTATTCTTTAAGAACAGTTACCAAAATAAACACATACCAAACTTTATTATAATTAATAAAATCAAACACACATCATTTTTATACATAGATTCACTTTTATCTACGAAACATCTCATTTCACCAACCTATTATTCTATTAACCAAAGTAACTAATTCCTTAACATCGTTATTACCATATTCGGCATCTTACCTCATGCATATAACTATTCAAATATTTCATGCATACACATTAACATTTCCTTTCTATATTATTCAACCTATAATACAATCAAGACCGAACATACATCGTTAATAGTAATACACATATCTAGTATACAACTCCTATAAATGATTTATACTCACTTAGTCACACCTATAACCATATGCCGAATATATCAATCATCATTCAAAAACTATATAGGCAACTTGATCTTATTATAAAAGCAACATTGAATACCATTCATCATAACATATAGATTCATAACAATTTAACAATGGCCGAGAAAATGAAAATTCAAAACAACCAAAAACTTAGCCATTTTCGCATGGCATACATAATTACATCTCAACCAAAAGAGACCAAAATATCCAAGCTATTACATGCCATAATTTTCCTAAGGTTTAACGACAAAAGGATGGTACCAAAATAGGTCATAATGTGCTAGACTTCGACAGGATCCACGAGTGCGAGCTTCAACTTTAAAGATTTATTACAAGAACAAACAAATACACGACGGTAAGCTATTGAAGCTTAGTAAGTTATAAGCAAAGATGAAAGTACATAATTGAGTAGTAAACAGACTTTTCCTTTGTCTAATCCATATTAAAAATTGAATACGTTTCAACCTCATTACAAGCATTAAGATACCATTCATCAAATGCTAACTCATTGGATCACCAAAACCAAACATTTTCATGACTACTATTTAAGTCGAAATAGCATGCATAATTTATACCAAAATGAAATATCTATCACCCTTTATACACTTACCAGAGATTTCCATTTACCTTTTTCTTTTTAAAGTATTTGTGTTCTTGAGGAAATCCGAAAACTGTAACGTATCGCTCACATAGAGCCGTTACTTAACATATCCGCATACTTGGTGCTCCTTTCCGTAAAGTATCGCTCACATAGAGCCGTTACTTAACATATCCGCACACTTAGTGCCCCTTTCCGTAACGTAGCGCTCACATAGAGCCGTTACTTAACATATCCGCACACTTAGTGCCCTTTTCCGTAACGTATCACTCACATAGAGCTGTTACTTAACATTTCATACTCTCGATCGCATAATACACATATACAAATGTTCACATTTCAATGCATATGTCATTCACATATACCTATTTCGAATTAATCCTTCTTTCTATGTCTATCATCACATTCGACCTTATTCTCATAAACACATAGATAACTATTTTATTTCAATCATCACTTAAGTCAAGGTTCACATTCAATTACTATCCATTCCCAAAATATATATATATATATATATCAACCCAAGTATATTAGCTGCTTACATGATTCAACTCACATTAGGTGGTGTCCATGTACGATCTCTTCTCTTATAGCATTTATAAAACCTATATACATCTTATACTTGATTCAACCAACCGAGGATTTATATAATGACTACATATCCATAATCATATATTACTATGTTCGACAATCATATTTAAAAATCAAAAATCTCATTCGACCATTCACGAATTTAGATGATAATTCATTCGAAATATACATTTCAATTTAATATTTATGCATGTATTATCAATTGCTTATAAACTTACTTTGATAGTTGAAGGGTAAAGATGTAACACCCCAAACCCGGCCCAAACGCTACGACCAGATCTAGCATGTTACGGGTTTAATGTTGAAAAAACATAGTTCCTTATTTGCTTTTAAGAGGGCACGTATCCCTTTTGAAAATGCTTCGATGACGTGTTGTTTGAAAACTTAACTTTCTTGGTTTGGAAAATCTCGGTTTGATTAATCAAAGATTCAATACCTTAGGTTTTCTTTCCAAAAACATTTCGTTACGTTAAGCGTGTTTGAGATTCCCATTTCATTACTTATAATAATTAAGTCTTTGAAAATAAATTTAAAACATAAACATTAAGACATTAACAGATATAAATTGATAACTTATGCTATGGGGCCTTATTACATAAACATTCCCGAAATTAAAACTTAAAGAAAAACCAAAAAAAAATAATTTATGGAAATAAAAACTTGATGGCCCCTCGAGTCCACCTAATAGTCCATCCTCTACACACCAGCCCGTACCAGCCAACACACCTCGGGGATTTCTACAATCAACCCACCAACCGCTACACACCATATCGACAGTCATGCTGCCTATTCCTAACATTCAGGAATAAATTCAACGTGGCTTAGCCACCGATCACTATTGTGACCTAATTTATAATTCGTGGTTTAACCACCGATCACCAAGTGACCTATTACATGCTCTTCCCCTTCATCATATTTATCCCACCCCATGCATACATCCATGCAGAATTAAAACAACATGTAACCTAAAAGATTGCAGACTAACACATACATCGATACACATAGAGAAGTTTCTATGATTAGTGTGTTAGAGATCTACACACCTGATTACAGTCAAGACGAGACCTTCTATATCGACACTATCAGAAGCCGATACGACTGCTAACTACCTAAGATCTTGTTCTGAAGCCGGTACACAACCCGGTGGCCAATCCCGTACTACTGACACCGTTCGTTTCTTAAACTTAGGGATTGGTTTTACAGATCCAATCCCCTCCTTTGCCTGACCGACATGTGATTCCATCAAAAGACCTTATCAGTTGCTACCATCACAACATATGGTTGTTAATCCATATCATAAAGTTAAGATTATAAACACGATGAACGAATCTAACGAAAATCTAAAGAGAACCCCTTACCTTGAAATCCCGAAAGGAAAGATATGAGGTTCAGAGACTAACGGTTCCGACTTTTAGATCTAAGCGATCTACTTCACTTCTCGAATGTCGCCCAACACGTAACACAAGAAACCAACAATCCATTAGACTTTCAGCTTTGTCTTCTAAAAACCGAAAGAGAAAAAGAATAGATCAGAAGAAATCGGCACCTACCTTTACAGAGATTTCGGCAACTCCTAGAAGATTTTAGGTTTTAGTGAAGAGATCGGCAAAGAAATCCCAAAAGAACAACGAACATTCGGCTTATAGGCACAGGATGAAGAAGGGAATTGAAATTAAGGTTTCGGCTCTTTGATAAAGAAACAGTTGAGAAGAGAGGAGTAGAATAGAAGGAAAACGGTAAAGAGAAAAGGATTTCGGCAGACTAGAGGTAGTTCGGCTTTAGCAGAATAATGAGAAAAGAGATTGAGAGAATAAAGACCTAATTGTCGAAATTGAAGAGGAGAATGGAAGAATAAAACCCTAGTGCCGAAAATAAAAGATATTCCCCCTTACTTAACCTAATTTTCGGCAACTACCTCTAAAAAAACCGAAAGTGCCCCTTTTGATAACTTAAAATTGATCAACTAATAAGGGAAATTTCAGCACCCCTTAACCTTATTAAAACCGATTCCTTCCCCCTCTTAGAGTTGGAAATTCGGCCATCACCTTGACCTATAGATAATTCCTAGACTTTCTCCCTTATCAACATCTGATCACTCATCCTCAAGTGACATGGATAACACCACCTCTTCCTTCCTTTACCTGCCACATTATCCACATTATCCCACTCATTAAATCTTCCTATTTTTAAGCCTTGTTGCCGTCCCACTCTATCCATTTAAATGCCAAAAATTAGCTAAATTTTAGTTAAAAGAATTGGGCTTCATGCAACTTGAGTTTGGGCCTCCCCAGTTGACGCCAATTCCCTGCTCTTTAAGTGGCGCCACTTTGCCATTGGGCCACAAGCCCATTTGTGTCTTAAAACGCAGATAACATCTTTTAAGCCTTATCTTATCAAGCTTTCCACTAGACTGTCCAAGCAGATAATTTTAACTAAGGCCTCGGCCCAATCCTGAGCCCAATCTGGACCCCTAAACACTCTAATTAGCACATTAAACGTAACACACATCAAATGCAAAGGCCCATTAATTCAGAATGTTACAAAAGATGTTCCGGCTACTCGTCTAGTTTAGCTTTCCCCTGACCCATTTCCAATTCTTTCCTCCATTGATCTAAAGCAAAGTTCGAAAAGAGCCCATTCAAATAATTTCCATTCATTTTAATTCGAAACACATAATTGTACCATTCTTCCAATCTATCATTCATAGTTTGTAATTCCTACAATTTAATACTAATTTTATTCATTCAAATATATAATAATTTATACACATTTAAGCTAAGGTCGTATACTCCTCAAGCTCCTTTAAGTCCCTTTATAACATTAAAATAAATCATAACATGTAATTTACCAATTTACAAATTTACCCCTCTAGTTTCACTTTCTTACAATTTAGTTCCCAAACATAAAACACAAAATTTACATGAAATTCGGACTAACCCCTTAAGGACCGAATTTTCTTCATTCATATACAAGTCTATATAAGCCATTTATTTTTGCATTTATACCCTCAACTAATTATTTTCATAATTTAAGCCTTCACATATCCATTTCATCTAAATTCCTATACAAACATGTTGATGTCTCATCTATGCTTAATATTCTTCTATCAAACACAACAAAACCAAGGTGTTCATCCATGGCCAAACCTAGAACAAGCTTCAAACTCCAAAATTTCCACATGGATTTGATAATATTCGAGATAACTAACACAACCATGCAAGAACTTACAAAAATTAAGCTTAATTACTCACCTTAGAAGACATGCCATGACCGAAACTATGGAAGTTTAAGTTTCTCCTCTCTTCTCTTTGTTTTCATGGAGATGATGAAGAAAGTGGGGAGAGAAAAAAATATGTTTTCTTATTATTATTTCTTTATTCTCTTCATATTAAAAATAAATAAATAAATAAATAAAATGCCACTAGCTAAAAACAACTTAATTTAATATATATGCTAATCAACTTGCCGTCTACTACCATGAGAATTGGGTTATTTGACATGCAAGTCCATTCATGTAGGCAACAATTCAATTAAATCATCTCACTTAATAAGGCCACTTTTACTACTTTAACTATTTAATCCTTTCACTTAAAGTAATCACCCAAACACACAAATTAGTAAATAATATTTTAACACATGCTTGACCCCATATCATAGTCATCAAATTAATACAGAAAAATATTTTTCTAATTCGGATTCGGGGTTCCGAAACCACCGTTTCGATTACAGTCGCAATTGGGTTGTTACAGTTATTATGGAGAATGCAATATTGATACGAGCTCATCTACGAAGCCTGAGACGGACGTCAACCATGACCCGATGAGGTTACCTAATGGGCCAATTACACGTTCACGAACCAAGCAATTCAAAGATGCCACAATGGTGTTGGTGGCACAAATTTGGAATGACCATAAAAGAGAGCCCAAAAACATGCTGAACTCATACAACTTATTTGATGTTGAATATACTAGCTAGTCCAACTGCTAGTTTATTTAACACTTTAATTTACGCATGTTTTAATTTTAATTTTTCAGTAGTAACTTCATTATTCATATTTCATATTTTAGATGATACAAGTTTTTAGTTAGTCTTTGTCGAAATTGAATATTAGTATGTTCTTACCTAGTGTTTAAATAAGGTGATTAAAATTCTGTCTAGTCGAATTTTAATTAATGTGATTTTTTATGTATTTTGTAGTGCTCCAAGTTTTTGATAAGATGTTGGAAGGTGGTAGCTGAAATTCAATACATGTGCAAGCATAAACGGCACCATGCTTTGACTTATAGTAAAATAATCACCATGGTGTATTTATCAAGTTGGATATACGGCACTAGATACCTAAGCATGATGAAATGGAATTTTAAATTCTAGCAATTGGGGGTGGGGAGCAAACGGCACCATGGAGAATTAAAGAATTAAAATTGGAGCAAGCACAATTGGATGACAAAGAATTTAAGCATGTGATAGTGGAAATATTAAAGAAATAAAAACATGAAGGCTAGTGTTGGACGGCAATGCATGGAATAAAATACTTAGTGCTTGAAGTCTTAATGGAGCATAAAATTAATGAATTGAAGGTTTTTAATTGAAGCACTACATGGGACGGCAAAATGGGAATGAAGGCATGTTGTGGTGTAGAATAAACAAATAGCATGGAATGTTGGCCTATTAAATTATTTTATGGAAATTGCTAAATAGGCAAGCACTTGGACGGCAAAGTGGGGAGAGCATAAAATAATGGAGCAAGTGGTTGAAATTAAAGGAGCATAGCCGAACCTCCAATATTGTTTTGAACATTCGGCTGCCTAATTTTTAGGCTATAAATACTAGCTATTTCATTTTGTAAAAAAACAAGACTTGAATTTGAATGAAAGAAAACTTTCTTTTGGTGAGTATTTTACTCTCCTTATTCTCGAGGTTGAATTGACTTATCTAGATTTCTAGTGGCGTCATTCTTTCCTTGTTTTCGAACTTATCATCCTAACGGGTGTGGCGTTCATCTACCTATACCGTTGGTTCCTATCTCGCTAGATAGTGGGTCTCGGTTTTTATCTCAAAATTCATTCCATCAATTTGAAACTTATAAGATTCGGGTCTTTAATTTTTATTAAAGGTTCTTTCTTGTTTCAAATACGTATCCATTCAACCCATCACCTATCTTTATTTTTTTTTTAAAGATATTATTTTTCCAACAAAATTATCCCTTTGTTAGTTAAACGAGAAACTGTCTAATTTACGATCGGGCAACATTTACGATTCGCCTCCTAACCCGGGACGGACCGTTATCATCTGGTATCAGAGCCAATCAAATTAGGCACGTTTTGATCGTCTTGAGTATTTCCGAGTAAGTTTTAAAAAAAAATTCGAGTTAAAAAAAATTCGAGTTAAAAAAAAAAACTTCTTCCTACCTTGGCCTGTTTAGATTGTCAAGTTCTTCTCTAAGAAGGCAAACGACATTTGCTTACTTATATTCCCAGTGTTTTACAAAGTATAATAACTGAGACGAGCCCTTGTCTGTATAATTAGTTAGCTCTATAAGATGTTGGGAATCAACTATAGTTGACTTCCCCGCAATTGTTACCTCCTTCAACATATCTTGGTCATCTCTTGGCTTTTCTACATTAAACTGCTTCCCAGCTATCAACCAAACTTACCTTTTTAACTCTCGAAACGACCTACGAACTGCTAGTAAGTCAAAGACAACCTTCTAGAATCTAGAAGAGTGAATTCGAGCGGTAAAAGGCAAGAGTGAATACATTAAGAAAAAAGCCAGAATTGAGTAAAAACACGAGTGTGAGTGTTGATAATTTTCTTTGTGAGTGAACAAGTGAGGATTGTAGTGAGGAATTCATTAATTTTGTTTAAAAACGTGTCTAGGAACCCCGAACATCTAGTAATTAGTGACGAAGCATCTGACGCCGCCGGAGGTGGGGGAGGATTACAACCCCGAAGAAATGATCCCGAAGGGAGAAATCAGGATGTGCAAACAGTAATGCAAGAAATCACACGTATGTTCAGAACAATCACCGAACAATTAGATCGAAGAGATGAACAAAGACCTCGAGCAAACACCCCTCCAATTCTGAGAAGGGGACGAGAACAACCTTGGTTACGTGACAACGAAGTCTACGAACCAAGTGAAGCCGACAGCAACCTGGCTTTTGAACACGATGAACGGAGAAGAGATCCACGAGCCCGTGAGCGAAGGGATCGAGAATGGGCCGATGACGACTTAAAGAACATTAAAATGATGATTTCTGCTTTCCAAGGGCGATCCGATCCGGAAGCCTACCTTGAGTGGGAAAAGAAGGTGGAGTTAATTTTCGACTGTCATAATTATTCAGAAAATAAGAAGGTGAAACTTGCTGCCATCGAATTTTTTGATTACGCCCTTATCTAGTGGGATCAACTAACGACGAGTCGAAGACGGGATGGTGAACGACCAACATCCACATGGGCAGAAATGAAGGCACTAATGCGGAAAAGGTTCATCCCAACCTACTATCACCGCGAGTTGCATCAAAAGTTGCAAAGCCTAACTCAGGGTCACCGAAGTGTGGAAGATTACTACAAGGAGATGGAAGTGGCTATGATCCGAGCTAATGTAGAAGAAGAACGAGAAGCCACCATGGCACGTTTTAGCGTTGGCCTTAATCGAGATATCGCAAATATTGTAGAATTACACCATTACATCGATATCATCGAAATGGTCCACATGGCAATAAAGGTCGAAAAACAGCTGAAACGAAAAGCTACGCCTAGAGCAACCCCCAATCATGCTTCAACATCTAAGTGGGGGCAAGTGACCAACAAAAGGGACATGCCGAATCGAGCCAAAGAAACCAGTGGCGCACCCAAGTCTAACAAACCGATCGGTGAAACAAGTAAAGGCAAAATGGAAGCTCTTCCAAATCGATCCCGAGACATTAAGTGTTTCAAATGTTTGGGACGAGGACATATCGCAAGTCAATGTCCAAACCGAAACACTATGTTTATCCGAGATGATGGCGAGATCGAATCTGAAAGTGAAAAGGAAGATGATGCCAGTGAGACATCCCAAGATGAAGAAGAGGTAGAACAAGCCGAAAGTGGAGAAATCTTGGTGGTAAAAAGGAGCCTTAGTTTACAAGGTGTCGAAAATGAACAACAACGCGAAAACATCTTCCATACGCATTGCCAAATAAAGGGGAAGATTTGTTGCGTCATTATTGACGGAGGAAGCTGTACTAATGTGGCTAGCACCATATTGGTGGACAAACTTGGATTGACTACCACAAAACATCCCCATCCGTATAAGCTACAATGGCTTAATGACGCGGGAGAACTTAAGGTAACAAAACAAGTTTTGGTTTCCTTTTCAATAGGGAAGTATCAAGATGAGGTTTTGTGCGATGTGGTTCCGATGCTAGCGGGACATCTCCTGCTTGGACGACCTTGGCAATTTGACAAGCGAGCAATCCATGACGGCTACACTAATCGGTACACTTTTAAATACTTGGGCCGGAACGTGACATTAGCTCCGCTAACACCCAAGCAAGTGTACGAAGACCAGTTGAAAATGAAGGCATCAATAGAAAAATCAAAAGAAAGCGAGCGGAAAAATGAGAAAGAAAAAGAGAAAAATTTTAAAAAAAAGAGGGGCAAGAAATTAAGTGATAAAACAAGAGAGTGTGAACAAAAAGAAGAGGAAACGAAGGAAGAAAAAGAAAATGGAAAAATGAGTGTTTTTGCAAAAGCAAGAGATATTCGAAAAGCTTTGTGTGTGAGACAACCGATGTATGTCTTACTATACAAGGAATTATTTTTGAACACTAACAACTTACCCGAGAATCTTCCTTCTTCTGTGTTGTCTCTGATTCAGGAATTCAAGGATATATTTCCAGAGGAGTTACCAAGTGGTTTACCGCCCATTCGAGGCATAGAACACTAAATTGACTTGGTGCCGGGGGCTTCTCTGCCCAATCGACCTGCGTACCGGAGCAATCCCGAAGAAACAAAAGAACTCCAAAAGCAAATCACTGAACTGCTAGAAAATGGGATATATCCGAGAAAGCCTTAGTCCATGCGCGGTACCGGTGTTACTAGTGCCAAAGAAAGATGGTTCGTGGCGGATGTGTGTAGACTGTCGCGCAATCAACAAGATTACCATCAAATACCGACACCCTATACCCCGACTCGATGACATGCTCGACGAGTTAAGTAGAGCTCGAATCTTCACAAAGATTGATCTCAAAAGTGGCTATCACCAAATTAGGATGCGGGAAGGCGATGAGTGGAAAACGGCTTTCAAAACAAAGTTAGGTTTGTATGAATGGTTGGTAATGCCATTCAGACTTACAAACGCTCCGAGTACTTTTATGAGACTTATGAATCATGTTTTACGAGCTTTTATTGGCAAATCATGTGTTGTTTATTTTGATGACATATTAGTGTACAACAAATCTTTGGAGGATCACCTCCAACATTTACGTGCGATCTTGGAAACACTGCGGAAAGAGGTATTGTACGCCAATCTCGAGAAATGTTCTTTTTGTACTAACAAGGTTATTTTCTTAGGCTACGTCGTAAGTGCAAATGGATTAGAGGTGGATCAAGAGAAGATTAGAGCAATCCAAGAATGGCCCCGTCCTACAACGGTTAGCCAAGTACGAAGTTTCCATGGGTTGGCTAGTTTTTACCGCCGATTCGTGCCCAACTTCAGCACAATAGCCGCTCCTCTAACGAGCGTAATCAAGAAGAATTCAGCTTTCCATTGGTCCGATGAGCAAGAACGGTCTTTTAATGCCATTAAAGAATTTCTTGTTAAAGCTCCATTGTTATCCCTTCCTGACTTTAATAAAACTTTTGAAATTGAGTGTGATGCATCAGGTGTAGGGATCGGAGCCGTTCTAATTCAGAATGGAAGACCGGTGGCGTACTTCAGCGAGAAATTGAATGGAGCTGCACTCAACTACCCCATGTATGACAAAGAGATGTACGCTCTAATAAGATCGCTTGAAACATGGCAACATTACTTAAGGCCGAAAGAGTTTGTTATTCATTCAGATCATGAAGCACTCAAGTATATTAAAGGTCAGCACAAGCTCAACAAACGACATGCAAAATGGATCGAGTATTTAGAATCGTTTCCGTACGTAATTAAGTATAAGAAAGGTAAGGAAAATGTGGTAGCGGATGCATTATCACGGAGGTACTCTTTATTAACCTTTCTTGATTCTAAAGTACTTGGTTTCCATCACATTAAGGAATTGTATGCTAATGATGCTGATTTTGGCAATGTCTATAATGTTTGTGAGAGTGGTGCTTTTGATAAGTTTTACAGGCATGAAGGATTCCTTTTCAAGGAAAACAAGATTTGTATACCGCAAGGTTCTATACGAGACATGCTTGTGATAGAAGCACATAGTGGTGGCCTTATGGGTCACTTTGGAAGAGACAAAACATTGTCCACTCTTCAAGAAAATTTTTTTTGGCCAGGAATGAGCAAGGATGTTGAACGGATATGTGAACGTTGCATTGCTTGCAAACAAGCCAAATCACGGGTCCAACCTCACGGTTTATATACGCCCCTTCCTATTCCAGACACTCCGTGGGTCGACATTTCTATGGATTTCATCCTTGGATTACCAAGATCAAAAACTGGGAAGGACTCGATTTTTGTTGTAGTTGATCGTTTCTCTAAAATGTCCCATTTTATTCCTTATTCTAAGACTGACGATGCTGTGCATATTGCAAACTTGTTTTTTAGGGAAATCATACGATTGCATGGAGTTCCGAAGGCGATCGTATCTGATCGGGACGTAAAATTTTTAAGTCATTTTTGGCGAACTCTGTGGGGAAAGTTAGGGACGAAACTACTATTCTCAACCACGTGTCATCCTCAAACAGATGGACAGACCGAAGTTGTGAACCGAGTCCTATCAACCTTGTTGCGAGCAATAGTGCAAAAAAATCTCAAAACATGGGAAGACTGTCTGCCCCACATCGAATTTGCTTACAATCGAGCTGTTCATTCTGCAACTAAATTTTCGCCTTTTGAGATTGTTTACGGGTTTAACCCTCTCACCCCTCTTGATTTATTTCCATTACATTCAGATAAATTTATCCATCCTGATGCTAGGAAAAAGGTGGAATACATAAAGGAGCTGCATCGAAAGGTACGCGAGAATATTGAAGCAAAAACCAATCAATACGTCCAATGAGCTAACAAAGGTCGTAGACGCATTCTCTTTGAACCAGGGGACTGGGTTTGGGTTCATATGCGAAAAGAAAGGTTTCCCAAGCAAAGGCGATCTAAACTTCTCCCAAGGGGAGACGGTCCATTTCAAGTCATTGAACGCACAAATGACAACTCGTACAAATTGGACTTGCCAGGTGACTATAATGTGAGCGCAAGTTTTAATGTTTCTGATCTTTCTCCTTTCGATGTAGGTGATGATTCGAGGACGAATCAACTTAAAGAGGGAGGGGATGATACGAGCTCATCTACGAAGCCTGAGACGGACGTCAACCATGACCCGATGAGGTTACCTAATGGGCCAATTACACGTTCACGAACCAAGCAATTCAAAGATGCCACAATGGTGTTGGTGGCACAAATTTGGAATGACCATAAAAGAGAGCCCAAAAACATGCTGAACTCATACAACTTATTTGAAGTTGAATATACTAGCTAGTCCAACTGCTAGTTTATTTAACACTTTAATTTACGCATGTTTTAATTTTAATTTTTCAGTAGTAACTTCATTATTCATATTTCATATTTTAGATGATACAAGTTTTTAGTTAGTCTTTGTCGAAATTGAATTTTAGTATGTTCTTACCTAGTGTTTAAATAAGGTGATTAAAATTCTGTCTTGTCGAATTTTAATTAATGTGATTTTTTATGTATTTTGTAGTGCTCCAAGTTTTTGATAAGATGTTGGAAGGTGGTAGCTGAAATTCAATACATGTGCAAGCATAAACGGCACCATGCTTTGATTTTATAGTAAAATAATCACCATGGTGTATTTATCAAGTTGGATATACGGCATTAGCTACCTAAGCATGATGAAATGGAATTTTAAATTCTAGCAATTGGGGGTGGGGAGCAAACGGCACCATGGAGAATTAAAGAATTAAAATTGGAGCAAGCACAATTGGATGACAAAGAATTTAAGCATGTGATAGTGGAAATATTAAAGAAATAAAAACATGAAGGCTAGTGTTGGACGGCAATGCATGGAATAAAATACTTAGTGCTTGAAGTCTTAATGGAGCATAAAATTAATGAATTGAAGGTTTTTAATTGAAGCACTACATGGGACGGCAAAATGGGAATGAAGGCATGTTGTGGTGTAGAATAAACAAATAGCATGGAATGTTGGCCTATTAAATTATTTTATGGAAATTGCTAAATAGGCAAGCACTTGGACGGCAAAGTGGGGAGAGCATAAAATAATGGAGCAAGTGGTTGAAATTAAAGGAGCATAGCCGAACCTCCAATATTGTTTTGAACATTCGGCTGCCTAATTTTTAGGCTATAAATACTAGCTATTTCATTTGTAAAAAAACAAGACTTGAATTTGAATGAAAGAAAACTTTCTTTTGGTGAGTATTTTACTCTCCTTATTCTCGAGGTTGAATTGACTTATCTAGATTTCTAGTGGCGTCATTCTTTCCTTGTTTTCGAACTTATCATCCTAACGGGTGTGGCGTTCATCTACCTATACCGTTGGTTCCTATCTCGCTAAATAGTGGGTCTCGATTTTTATCTCAAAATTCATTCCATCAATTTGAAACTTATAAGATTCGGGTCTTTAATTTTTATTAAAGGTTCTTTCTTGTTTCAAATACGTATCCATTCAACCCATCACCTATCTTTATTTTTTTTTTAAAGATATTATTTTTCCAACAAAATTATCCCTTTGTTAGTTAAACGAGAAACTGTCTAATTTACGATCGGGCAACATTTACGATTCGCCTCCTAACCCGGGACGGACCGTTATCAAATATGCTCGAATATTTAGTTCAACGAGAATTGAACTTAAACATGGATGGCAATATATATATGCATTTATATAAGCAACATAGGTGCAATCAAAGATCAAGACGATCGATCGAAGCCTCGATGAACAAATGGAATTATTACAACGGATGTGGCAAAAACGACTATTCATACAAACCTCCTTATGAGTCGTATGACCAAGAGGATGAAATGATTGAATATCTAGACAAGTTTTCTTATAATTCGTATGAGATATTTTCATGAGAAGAGATTGAGCAGTCCATATCCAAATAGTTAGAGGTTATGTCGGATCAAATGTCACTTACAAACCCTTGAATAACCCAACAAGAGCACCACAACTAAGAAAATTGGACCAAGCAATGTCGAAGCAAACTCAGATACCACTATCGAACACAATGCCCAAGCAAAACAATCATTACAACCTACAATTCACCCACCCCCACCATTTTCCCAGCGCTTTCAAAATCACAAACAATACTAAAATTTCAAATGATTCTTGGATGTCCTTAAGCAACTTCACATCAATATACCTTTAGTGGAAGCCTTGGGGCAAATGCCTAACTATGTTAAGTCAGTTTCATAGTAAATTTTGTCGAAATTCACACTTTAATTATAAAATAATTAATTTGCACTTAAATTATTAACATATTGAATTTTAATTATTTTTATAATAAATATTCACAAATTTGTTTTATTTTCTACAATTTTGCACAAAAGGTGAAAATTGACTCGATGGACACCTCAAAAGGCTTGAACTATTGAAGAATTTTTGCACCAAGTGAACCAAGGGCAAGATTAAATATTTTTCCAGCCAAGGTCGGTCCAAGTTAAAGTGGGTTAAAATTTAATATAAAGCTTGAATGAGAAAATGGCCTAATGTGTTAAGCATTAAAGACAGATCCAATGAGAAAATGTGCAACCCAAAACTGACCCAATAAGCTGATCCAATTAGCTTATTTACCTGATTAAATAATTTCAAAACAACCCTCCAGTTTCCTTAAAATCCTATTCAAACCCCTCCACTTTCTGTGCCCTTAAAGATTTGTCTCGAGCTAAATTTAGCAAAGTTTGAAACATTTAAACTTTGCTACTTGTGTGGCCAGCCAAGGGGAGTGTGTTCTTACTAATTATTTACCATCTTTATCAGCCACTCCCATCTATACGTACCCCCTTTCACCTATTCATTCAAGACACCTCTCATTCCACACTTCTATCACTCTTTTACTCACTTTCTCCCTTCCAAAACCTCCTTTTGTTTCCCATTTTTTCCTTCTACTTTTCTCTTTTGATTTCCCTCTTGGAAAATAGCCTTCAACCACCTTGGGTAGCAACATCCAATTGGTTATAGAAGCCTTGGATCAATAGAATGAGTGGAGAAGGAGAAGAGCTCACTAGTCTGGCTTCGGAGAAAAACTGGATTTGCTTCTAATTTCTTTTCCTTTAAATTTTCTTGTTGTTGTTATGATCATGTCTATGAATAATTGTTATGTTTCTATTCTAAATTTAATTAACATGGTTTAAATTTAATTCGTGTTAGGTTTATTGCATTTCGTCTACTTAAGTTATTAAAATCATATTTGTGTTGTTATAGGTCTTGGTAAATTATTTGATTAAGTAAAATCATGATTATGTTATACTTGCATTATAATTGTAAGGTAACTAATGAATTAATTATTAATCATATTGAAATTGTAATTAATTGACACAATACTTAATCAGTGAATGTTTAATCTTCTAAGGTAGCTGAGGGTTAAATTAGCGACGGTATTAATCGATACAGTACCCTTGCATAACATGCAAGATTATTATGATTAAATTGTTTCAATGTAGGAATATATTGTCACTTCACTTAATCTTTTACTTGCTTATTAAAATTGATTAATTGTTTAAATTGACAAAGTAATATGTTCAAGAGATTAGTTAATTTAGTAAGCTTGTATGTGCTATAAACAAAATACCAAGTTGTCATGAATTTATTCGTAACAATATGAACATTGTTTTAGTAATATTAAGTTAACAAAAGTAATTGATCTAACATAATTATGTCATATTGATTAAACTTATTTTTCAGAAATCGTGCTTTGGAATTTTTACCTTTTGATCTTCTTAGTTAATTTTCTTAGTTAAAATCTAGTTTTATTAAATCTTTTACCTTCAAAAAAAAAAAAAAGAATTTCCTTTACCAAAGTGTTTTTAATTGCATTTCATAAATATTTTCTTACACAGTTGCTGTTGGTACGATAACTCGACATTTACTTGTCACTTTATTACTTGTTGTGATTGTGTACACTTGCACATTTCCATCGTTCCATATTTTTGGCGCCATTACTGGAGACTATTTTAAAAAAGACATTCTTTATGAATTTGTTAATTTTACATTTTGTTTTTTTTTTCTGATCAATTTTAACTTAGTCAATTTTTCTATGTTTGTTTTAGGTGTTTATGATTATTGATCTAAACTTAGTCAATTTTTCTATGTTTCTTTTATGTGTTTATGAGTATTGATCGAATTATCAATTTACTCCTCGTAGATCCTAAATTGAAAGAACCTTTCGACAAGGAAGAAGACAAGCATTCAAAGAAGGACCGAAGAGATGAACTTTGAAAATCCAAATCAAGGAAGCAGAGCAAACCCTACTCAAAATCCTATCCTTATTGCTGATAATAGGGATAGAGCTCTAAGATAGTATGTCGTGCCGGTGTTTCATGATCTTAATCTGAGTATTAGGAGACCTAAAATCGAGGCACAACAGTTCGAGCTGAAGCCAGTCATGTTCCAAATGCTTCAGACAGTGGGCCAATTCAGTGGAATGTCTACTGAAGATCCTCACCTTCACTTAAGACCGTTTATGGAGATGATCGATTCTTTCAAATTAGTCGAAGTACCCAAAGATGCACTACGATTAAATTTGTTCCCATATTCACTAAGGGATAGAGCTCGAGCCTGGTTGAACTCATTGCCACCAAATTCTATTACCACATGGCAAGAGTTAGCAGAAATATTTCTTATAAAGTACTTCCCACCTAGCAAGAATGCTGAGGAATGAGATTACTACGTTCCAACAATTGGATGACGAGTCCTTGTATGAGGCGTGGGAGAGGTTTAAAGTACTATTACGAAGATACCCTCATCACAGAATCCCTCATTGCATCCAAATTAGAGACAAATTATAACGATCCTAATGCTCACACAAGAATGGTAGTAGATGCTTCTGCTAACGGTGCTCTCCTTTCTAAGTCTTATAACGGGGCTTATGAAATCATTGAGAGGATTGCCAGAAACAACTACTAATGGTGAACCAATTGAGTAGTGTCAGGAAGACGAGTCACTAAAGTACATGAAGTGGACACTCTCACTTCACTTGCAGCTCAAGTATCCTCAATATCCTCAATGCTTAAAAACTTTGCTACTAATGGGTTTAACAATTTTGCAGCTCAACCACTAAATCAATTTGAAAATGTACCCTGTGTTTATAATGGGAAAGGGCACTCATTCGAAGAATGTCCATAAAACCCAGAATTCATATATTACATGGGTAACCAGAACCAAGGAAGGCAAGCATTGCAACCCAATCTTTATAACCAATCTTGGCGAAACCACCCTAATTTCTCTTGGAGTAACCAAGGGGCTGGACCTAGTAACACTTATGCACAACCTAGACCGACCCAGCCACCTGTATTTACCCAACAAGTTCAAAAACAACCTCAAGCCGAATCTTCCAATTGCTTAGAAAACCTGTTGAAGGCATATATACTGAAAAATGATTCCTTAATCCAAAGCCGAGCAGCCACATTGAAAAACCTAGAAAACCAAATGGGCCAGCTTGCAACTAAACTTAGGAACCGACCACAAGGTGCTTTGCCTAGTGATACAGAGAACCCAAGAAATCCAAGGAAATAGCATTATAAAGCATTGACTTTGAGGAGCGGAAAGACATTAGAGCCCAACACTGTCGAAGTTGAAGAGGAGCAAGCTGATGCTCAAAATTCTGTGGAAGTTCAACCAAGTTTCAAAATTTTAGCTTCACCTAAATCAATCAATTATGATAAACTAACAACTTTGCTAGATGTAGAATTTCCACAGAAGACGAATAAACCAGTTCCAATAAAGAATCCTCCACCACCCTACCCTCAAAGACATCAAAAGAAGAACCAGGAAATCCAATTCAAGAAATTTTTAGATGTACTCAAGCAACTTCATATCAACCTTCCATTGGTAGAAGAACTTGAGTAGATGCAAAACTATGTTAAATTCATGAAGGATATCCTGTCCAAGATACGAAGACTTAGAAAATTTGAGAAGGTGGCCCTAATAAAGGAGCGCAATGCATATCTTCAAAATAAACTACCCCCAAAGATAAAGGACCCTTGATGTTTTACCATACCTTGCAACACTGGAGCAACATATTGTGGTAAGGCACTATGTGATTTGGGTGTGAGTATTAACTTGATGCCCATGTCAATATTTAGAAAATTGGGGATAGGTGAAGTTAGACCTACTATGGTTAAATTTCAATTTGCATACTGATCTTTAGCACATCGAGAAGGAAAAATTGAGGATGTATTGGTACGTGTAGACAAATTTATTTTTCCTGTTGACTTTGTTGTTCTAGACTTTGAAAAAGATAAAGAGGTGCCAATCATTTTAGGAAGGCCTTTCCTAGCAACTGAAGGACCCTTATTGATGTGCAGAAGGGCAAACTTACCATGCGTGTTCAGGACGACCATGTAACATTTAATGTTTTTAAGTTTATACGTTTTCCTGACATAGTTAATGATTATTCTGCAGCATCCAAGTTAGGGGAATTAATCATGGAAAAAGAACTCAAATCTGTTGAGAACCCATTGGAGCAAATTTTGACATCAAACCCTCCAAGTGATGAAGAGGAGGAGGAATACCTAGCTTTGCCGAAAGCTAATCGAAGGGGATTTAATATGCAATCCTGCTTTGAAT
Organism: Gossypium australe; assembly: GCA_005393395.2. NCBI lineage: Eukaryota > Viridiplantae > Streptophyta > Magnoliopsida > Malvales > Malvaceae > Gossypium > Gossypium australe. The sequence goes on along the minus strand of CM016614.1, from coordinate 65,937,025 downwards.
CTTTAGAGTTAGAAAGTAGAGATAATGCCCAGCCAAAAGCGTCAATTGATGAGCCACCTAAATTAGAACTGAAGGTACTTCCCTCAAATTTAAAATATGTTTATTTAGTAATGCTTCTACTTTGCCTGTGATTGTTTAAGCAGAGTTGACTGAAGAGCAAGAAGAGAAACTCATCCTGTAACATCCTGAAATTGGGCCTAGAAGAATTAGGCCCAATGGGCCTTGAGCGTAGTAGCGTTTAAATTTTTGGAGAACAAAAGATCGGCTTAAACGCAAGTTGGACTTATTAGATAAGTGATTTTAGAAGGTTAGAGGGCTTCTATGAAGTCCCGGGATCGAACTTTGACTTTGGAGAAATTTTGGTTTTAGGTGAAAAAAACCCTAGAAGTTGGCAGGTAGGCCTTAAGAATAAAATGTGGAGGAAAATGACACAAGCGGAGTGTGTGGTGTAGTAGCAAAGTGACGCCACATAAGAGACAAGGGCGTGACGCCACAAGGAAGGAAGGAGGTCTAAGGTTCAAGTCTTGGCTTTTGCATTTTGGTTTTCTTTTTACTTGGACCTTAGAATTTGGCTATAGGTTTAAATTTAGTTGCGCATGGTTTAAGACACAAGAGGAGCTTGTGGCCAAGTGGTTAGTGGCGTGGATTATGTTGCAAGGGAGCCTGGGTTCGAATCTCATGAGAAGCAAGGTAGTATTTATTTTGCAGATTGGACGGCAAGAGTTTTAGTTAAATTTAAACTCTACTGACGAAAGGATCCCACATCGGAAAGATACAAAGAAGAAGGGTGAAGAGCTAGCTATATAAAGAGCATTCTAGGAGGAGAGTTAACATACCTGGTTGGCGTTGGGCAAAGGAGTGCTCGGAGCGCGGTTTAGCAGCTTCAGATTCCTATCAGGTGTGTAACTCTCTCTACCCTAGTTGTAGAGCGGCAAATGCCGAAGTGCCGGTCACGGCAATAGTAGCCACACGAGTGTGCAAGCGCACGTGTGGGGCGTCAACGCAATAGTTGAGGCCATCAGTAGTATTCTTGTGGGTTGAGGCTGCTTAGGGCCGCGATGGGCCGAAGTGGGCCAATGGGCCGTGGGCCCAATTAAATAAATTGTATGATAGTGTAGTATAAAGTGACCTAGACTAGGTGGAACCTATATACGTGGCTAGATTTGTGTTAGGTGGGCCACACGAGCGTGTGGGCCCGAATGGGCCAAAATTGGGTTTTAGGCCCAATAGTCCGGTACAACCGGAAATGGTAGCTGAGTCGCTTGGGGCGACACTAGGCCTTCGAAAAGGCCATTGCAGGTGCGAAATTACTGATATACCCTTGGAAGGGTAAAGTACCAAAATACCCCCTGAAAGGTAAATTACGAAAATGCCGTTGGTGGGTAAATTACGAAATGCCCTTGGTAGGTAAAATTACGGTTATACCCTTAGAGGTTGATTAGCGTGATTATGTTGTTTTATGTCTATCTAATTATGATGGTAATTCATGTTATACTTATATTTGATATATGTTAGCATACATGACATACTGCATACACGAATTATTATGTCATATTGCATGGATATGATGAGAGGAGGGGGAAGATATGATTTTTTGTGACTTTGGGTCACTAGTGGTTTGGCACCACCAGTGGTTTGGTACCACATATGATTATTTGTGACTTTGGGTCACCAGTGGTTTGGCACCACCAGTGGTTTGGTACCACATATGTTATCTTCGTGACTCGTCCCAATGGTCTGGCACCACAGTGGGTTGGCCCCACATATTATATCAAAAGGGATTGTCACCAGTGGTTTGGCACCACAGTGGGTTGGCCCCACATATGATTATCTGTGACTTTGGGTCACCAGTGGTTTGGCACCACCAGTGGTTTGGTACCACATATGTTTATTTGTGACTTTGGGTCACTAGTGGTTTGGCACCACCAGTGGTTTGGTACCACACGGGGTAGAATCAGGAGTTTCGGATGGTTAGGTTTTTGGGTTGCATGACATACATACTTGTTTATGAACTGTGTAAGGGCTTGTTATCTTCGGGATGGGGAATTGCACACTGAGTCTCGGTGACTCACCCCTTCCTTTACATTTTGCAGATAATTCCTAGATCGCGGATATGGAGCCGGGGTAGACTCGAGGTGGCCATGTTCAATAGTTGGCTTCATTTTAAACGGTTAAATTTAGGTTTTACTTTGTTTTAAATTTTGGGGTTTTGGTTCTGTAATAAGGCCATCTATATTTTGCTTTGGGTTTAATTATTTATTTGAATTTGTGTTAAACATTAAAGCATGACTAACAAGTAAAGAAATTATAAAATGAATGTTTTCACAACCTTAATAAATTTCTAGATTTTTCCAAAACTTTACCATCGGGTAAATAAGTGAACTTGTAACAACGATAAGTCAACTCGATTCTCTTTAAAATAAACTTTGAGATGATTTTAATAAACTACTTAACGCAACTTTGGTTTTCATAAGATTAAGTGTTTTCTTCGCAAATTGATTGTCTTCCAAAAACGTTTTACCCTGTGACATACCAGATTCGGTCATAGCATTTTGACCGGGTTTGGGGTGTTACACCTCCTACTGTTGAAACAATTCAAGAAGCCTATCGAATGGACAATAGCTAATATTCATGGCATTAGTCCATCTATATCCATGCACAAGATCATCCTGGAAGATGGGGAGAAGAGGATGATTGATGGACAATGGAGGCTGAACCCCATCATGAAGGACGTGGTAAAAAAGGAAATCATTAAGTGGTTAGATGCGAGTATAATTTACCCCATCTCAGACAGTTCGTGGGTAAGTCCGGTCTAGTGTGTGCCAAAGAAAGGAGGTATCCCGGTTGTTGAAAACGAGAATAATGAGATCATACCAACCAAAACGATTACAGGATGGAGAATTTGCATCGATTACCAGAAGTTGAACAAGGCGACTAGGAAAGACCACTTTCCTTTACCATTTCTGGATCAAATGCTGGATAGACTCGCGAGAAAATACTATTATTGTTTATCCAATGGATACTCGAGATATAATCAGATCATAGTAGCACTGGAGGATCAACACAAAATAATATTCACATTTAGACTCATGCCATTTGGTTTATGTAATGCACCTACTACATTTCAAAGATGTATGATGTCTATTTCTACTGACATGGTCGAAAAATTTTTGGAAGTATTTATGGATGATTTTTTAGTATTCAGAGATACATATGATGATTTCATAGCCAATTTAGCCAATTCAAAGAAACAAACCTCGTACTTAGCTGAGACAAGTGTCATTTAATGGTACGATAAGGTATTATTCTAAGGCATTGAATAATGAAAAGGTAGATGTTATTGAGAAACTCCCACCTCCAACATCTATAAAGGACTTCTCCAAAATTGCTAAACCCTTATACAAATTATTGGAGAAGGACATGATGTTCAAATTTGATGAAGAGTGTTTAAGAGCTTTCAATTATTTGAATTGTCGGTTAGTTTCGACACCAATCATAGTCACACTAGACTGGGATTTGCCATTTGTATTGATGTGTGACGCAAGTGACTTCACGATAGGAGCTGTGATGGGCTAGCAAAGGAACAAAGTTTTTCATCCTATCTATTATACAAGTCAGACTCTGATGGGAGCTCAACTAAATTACACGGTAATAGGGAAAGAGTTACTTCCTATTGTGTTTGCTTTTGACAAGTTTTGATCTTATATTGTAGGTATGAAAGTGACTGTTTATATGGATTATTCGGTAATTAAATATTTACTTGCCAAGAAAGATGTCAAGCCGAGATTGATCTGATGGGTACTTCTACTCCACGAATTTGATCTAGAAATTCAAGATCGAAAAGGGGTAGAAAATCAAGTAGCATATCACTTATCCAGATTGGAGCCACAAGAAGGAAATTCTCCACTTATACCCATTTAGGAGACATTTCCAGATGAGCACATGCTTAAGGTAAATCATGTCTATAATACCCCTTGGTTTGCTTATTTTGCTAATTATTTAGCTTGTGGTTTGATGTCGATTGATAAGACGTATCAATAAGAGAAAAAGTTTATTCACAATGTGAAGTATTATTTCTGGGAAGAGCCATACTTGTTTAAGAAGTGCGCAGATCAAATTATTAGGAGATGCATGGCAGAAGATGAGGTACATGAAATATCATATCAATGTCACACAGCTCCAAGTGGGGGACACTTTTGAGGTTCACATACTGCGACTAAAGTATTACAAGTCAGATTCTTTTGGCTAACTTTATTTAAAGATGCATATGCCTATGTAAAAAAGTTGTGATCGATGCCAGAGGGTTGGAAATGTTACTAACAAAAATGAAATGCCCCGAGCAAACATCATTGAAGTCGAACTGTTCGATGTTTGGGGCATTGATTTCCTTGGTCCATTTTCTCCTTCTTTTGGTAACAAGTACATATTGGTGGCAGTAGACTACATATCTAAGTGGGTTGAGGCCGAAGCTTCTTCGATAAACGATGCTCAGGTAGTGATGAAGTTCTTGCAAAAACATGTGTTCACAAGGTTTGGAACTCCTAGGGGTATAATCAGTGATGAGGGATCCTATTTTGTGAACAAATGGTAGAAATGGTTACTCGATAGACATGGAGTGAAGCACAAGGTTTCCACAGCCTACCATCAGCAGATGAATGGGCAAGTTGAACTGGCAAACAAAGAGATAAAAGGCATACTCGAGAATGTAGTTTGCCCAAACAAAGAGATAAAAGGCATACATGGATGATGCTTTATGGGCATATAGGACAGCATATAAAACACCTTTAGGGATGTCACCCTATAGGTTGGCTTTTGAGAAAGTCTGTCATTTTCCCTTGGAGTTATAACATAAAGCTTACTGGGCACTCCAATAGCTCAACTTGGATCTTAAGCTTGCTAAAGGAAAATGGATGCTTCAACTCAATGAGTTAGAAGAATTCCAAATGTTCTCATACGAGAATGCCAAACTACTCAAGGAAAGAATTAAAAGATAGCATGACAAGCACATTCGAGTTCGAGAATTTGAAGCAGTTCAAGAAGTCTTGTTATTCAATTCCAAATTAAGGTTCTTTCTAGGTAAATTAAAATCACATCGGTCCAGTCCATTTACTATTCACCAAGTTTTTCAATATGGAGTTATCGAACTTCAAGTTAAGAGAGGTAATTTTCGAGTTAATGCTCAGCGCTTAAAACATTACTAGGGGATAAAATTGAGGGGGATAAAGTCTCGTTCATTTTATCGGATACTTAATTTTTCTTGTTTTCTTTTAAATAAAATATTTAGGGTATATTTTTAGGATTAGTATGTTAAATTAAATTCTGTCTAGGTGACTAGAACTTAAGCGGGACCACTTGTGACCCCTCCAAACTTTCTTGGGAATTGATTTTAACATAATCTTCGAAGAAGTTATTCCCTAAATGGAAAAATAAATTATTAGTTTTTCAAATAAAAGGGTCAATTTTGATCCAAGTTTTAACTGTAGCTCAATTTTCAAATTTCTTTAAGTCTAGGTACTTAATTGAATTATTTGCAAAATTTGGTTTTTCTTTTTGTAAATATTGAAATTAGCTATCTCTTTTTGTAAATATCTTCAAAAGTAGCTAAAATAAAATTTTAATTTTAATTTTTAATAAATAAGATGATAATAACTAATATATAATTATATTTATTATACTATATATTAATTATTATCAACTTTGTATAGAATTAAAGTTGGTTTAAATTTTATCATATTTTAATTAAGAGATTTTATATCAATAAATAAAGTAATAGCAAAAACTATTTTAATATACATTACATTATTCCTTAATTATTATTAACTTTATATGACATTATGACTTATAAGATTTTATTGCTAATTTGTTCTAAGAATTCTAATTAAACTCCTTCCCTCTATCATTTTAAATACCACCACCTTCATCCATCATTCACATCATTCACCATCTACCAAACCAACCTTCTACACAACCTTCCCACTTTCGACCTTAGTAGCTTCACCCTCCTAGTGCCGCAACTCTCATCGGCAACTGTTGAAGGCATCACCAGCAGCCGCACATGCCCAACAGCCACCATCGCACGCACCTTGCCACCTACTTGCTTGCGCACGTCGCTAGCCAACCTGCACAAATCCTTGCCCGTGCACCCTATTGCTTGCTCACGGTTGCCCCTGCTTGTGTCACTGCTACCCCTGCGCGCCACTGCTATCCCTTTCTTCAGGCCATACCCTTGCACAAACCGCACACCCCTTGTCATCTTTGCTCCATACTTCCATAACATGTAGCCACCAACCGATCACCCTTTCAACCAACCCTTGATCACAATCTTTTTCCTTTAAATTTTATTTATTTCATTTGAGCGTTTATTTTATATCAAAATCATGCCTCACAAAAGAACTCTTGCCTCTGTCCAAGTTGAAGAATCATAAAACAAATTTCACTATGAATAAGCCAAAGTGAGATATGATATAGCATATTCAAAAATCAAAAAATGCTCCCAGAAAAAGGCTTTACACTGAAAGAAAACAACTATATCAATTTCATGGTACGCATTTGACAAATTGTTGAAGCCCTCAATTGGAGTTGTTTTGTGAGAAAAGACCTAGTGTAGATGAAGAGTTAGTTCATGAATTTTAGCGAATTTGACCTTAAGCTAATTAACGAAAGTTTCTGTCCGAGGAATCAAGTTACCAATAAGCTCAAACGCTATAAATGAATTCCTTGAAGTACCTGATTTTGAAGACAACAAATATTCTTCTTTGATGAGAAATATTGAGGCTAAAAGACTGCAAGAAATTCTTGACGAACTTACAGTTCCGGATTCTGAGTGGACTGTGTCAGCATGGAACTAACACTTTTTGTAGAGAATATTTGACACCATTAGCAAAGGTATGGTTCTATTTCATTCGATTCATCCTTATGTCTATTTCACATAGGACCACAATTTCATTAGAGCGAATGGTCTTGTTATACTCGATTTTAACGACAATGACCATTGATGTTGGAAAAATCATTCTGAGAGAAATGCAAAATTGTGCCGCTAGACGTTTTGGCCCACAATACTTTCCCATTACAATAACAAATTTGTGCTTGAAAGCTAAAATTCTTGCAAACGTTAAGAAGACAGGTTATAGCCAGGGCACAATCACAGATTGGGACCTCTACCGAATAGCCAAAGATTCTATTCTGCATCAACGAGTTGAATTGAGCGAGGATCCCGAAGAAGAAGAAGAAGAAGATCCCACAGAGATCAAACCAATGCAGTCAACTGAAATTCCTGATAAGGCAGAACCAATGGAACCAATAACTGAACCTGACATGGCGACCTTAACATTCATGTAACACCCCTAACTCGTATCTGTCGCTGGAATAGGGTTACGAGGCATTACCGATCAGTTGACAAAATACAATATGCATTTATCAAACAAAAATCCATTATCACATAAACATTAATCAAACATAATCACATTGTCCCTTATAAGGCTCTAAGAGACCTCAAAACATGCTTGGAAGAGGTTTGGGACTAAACCGCTAACATTTGCAACCTTTGGGAAACTTATAAAATTTTCATGCATATAGGGTTCACACGCCCGTGTGCTAGGCCGTGCTCCATTTAGGGGGTATACTGACTTGTGCCACACGACCAGTCACACGCCCGTGTGTGAGGTCGTGTGGAGCATAGCAACTTCAAGTTAATTCCAACACCAGTGGACACACGGTCGTGTATCATGACCGTGTGTCGCACACGGCTGAGACATGCCCGTGTCTCTGCCCGTGTGGACAAGAATAAGCTATTTGCAAGGCCAATTTGCCACCCTTTCTCATGCTCACCTAAATATCCAAAATAATACCATTTCAACACATTTATAGTCAACCAAAACATGCTACTTCATATACAAAACATGCCATTTAAAATCCATCCATTCACTACTCAAATCATAATCCAAAACATACTAAAACAATATGCCATTACCAACAATTTCACCTATCTTCTCTATGCATTTTTCCCATCATCTTATCAACTAATTCATGTCATAAAACATACCAAATCATCATCTTAAAATCAAGCCACAACATGCCATTTCATCTTCAACCATACCTGTAACACCCCAAACCCGGCCTAGACGTTATGACCGGATCTAGCATGTCACATAAAAGGGTTTTTTAAAAGCTACGCGTTCGTTAAAACTTCGTATTCTTTTTGAAACTCTGAACTTTGTTGTTTGTGAAATTCAGATTTGCTATAATTGTTTTCTTGTAAAAATGTTCTTATTATTTTCAAAAATTTTGTTCATTACTGAAGTTTAATTAAGAAATTGCGGAAACGTGATATTTTGAAAACGATTATTGTCGTCTTAAGAAAACCCAAAGTGTAATCATTAATATTTTAAAAATATAGCTGAAATGAAAGTTTAAAAGGAAAATAAAATCCAATAGCCTTATTACATAATATTAATTCGAAATTAAATAATCATAAAATAAAGTAAAACCATATTTACTAATTTTCGTGAAAAGTAACTCCAATGTATGGCCACCACCGAGTCCTCCGCAGCTCCAAATCCTCTAACACCGGGGATTACCTGCAGGGTTAAGAGAAAGGGGGTGAGTTACGAGAACTCAGTGTGCAATCCCCTAAATAGACACTAACTGGGCCTGAGCCCTGTCAGTATCAATCTGGGCCTAAGCCCTATAACCATTGTAGTGCACTAATGGAATGCAACCCAACCCAATCCAACCAATCACACCCCCGTACCAACCAATCGTCACCTGCGGGGATCAAGTCAACCCACCCCGCCAATCACACCAATATTGCAGACAAGCTGCTAATCACAATATTTGTGGCTGAGCCACCAGAAAAATAATAATATATACGTGGCATAGCCACCAAATCAGTTTGTGGCAAAGCCACCAGGCTACACTTCCTCCGATCATCGAACCCAACCCATGCAACATGATATAAATGCAGTGTATCAAACTAATAAAAGTGTAAATAAAGTCATATACACAATATCTAACCATAATCGAGGGTACAACGATCGTTCTCACCCCTTTGGGGGTATTTCAGTAATTTTACCCATCGAGGGTATTTCTATAATTTGCCCATTAAGGGTATTTCGATAATTTACCCTTTAGGGGTATTTTAGTAATTTACCCTCCAGGGGTATTTCGATAGTTTACCCTCCAAGGGGTATTTCAGCAATTTAGTCATTTAACGGCCTTTCCGGAGGCCTAAAGTCGCCTCAAGCGATACGAGACCCCTCTTTGGTCCCTACAGTGCAATTGGGCCTGAAATCCATTTCAGGCCTGAAATCCATTTCAGGCCCAAACGGGCCCACACGCTCGTGTGGCCCATTTAGCATGTTTTCAATCTCAGTTTTGTAGACTTCGCAGTTGCATCAATCTTTCGGTAATTTTCTATTGATTTTGCCCATGTGGGCCCGTTAGCCCATTGGGCCCATTTTGCCCGTTTCGGCTCGATCAGGCCTGTTACAGCCTCAGTTTCGCGAGAGTGCTCGTGACACTCTCAACGATATACCGCCATTATTCGTGCCTCAATTTACCACCACAATCGTTCGCATGCTCGAGTGGTCACAGTTGCTGGTTTTCTGGCTTTTCGGCTTTCGGCCGATTCACAGAGCAATATATGCATTCATCAAGATTGGCATGAGATTACACACCTGTTACGGATTACGGATCACGTTACTCTCCGAAGCACCTAAGAACATAATTGGCTATCAGTTAGTCTTCCTGTTCGATAATCCCAAAATGTGAATACATAAAACTATTGGCTTAGCTTACCAACGAATACCAGCCTCTCTTCTAAGGAGCGTATTCGGTCCACCTTCTACTGATCAAAGATCCGTGCCCCTAACGAAAAGAACGTGTTAGAACGTTATTCAAGATAATAATAAGAGAAACGGCCTTTCGACCCTAACGAACTCAACAAGATAAGAGAACTATCACCCCTAGTCGGCCATGTCCACAACTTACCAACAAGAAGACGAGATCCCGAAGCAGTTTGAGCCAACAAGATACGAGTTTGCACCCTAGAGGATTCGGCCTTCACCAAAAGAGAATAAGAGAGGTTCAAAATAGAAGCGAGTGGGTAGGTTCGGTCTAGTTAAAAGGTGAGAGTTTTGACTTTAGTAAAGTGAAAAAGAAGTAAGATGTAACGAGAATGAGAGGATGTTGTGTTCGGTCAGGGAAAAAGAGAATAAAGTGAGAGAGAAAGAAGGAGAGTGAGTGTAAAGACTTACCAAATTCGGCCAAGACCCAATTGAGGAACGAATGAAGAAAGAAGAGTGTACGAAGATAAGAGAAGAGAAAATGTGCCAAAACAAAGAGCCCGAAATGCTCCAAACAAAAAAAGAACAAAAACCGAAAATGGAAAGAAAACCAAATGGGATTTCGGCTATAGACACTACCCAAAATGCATAACTTTCCTCCCTAGTTGAAAATGCATAGATTGAGTCCCCACTCACGGCACAACTCTCCCACACCTTGATCCACTCCACGATTCTCTCCTTAAATTCCTCCCCTCCTTTCATTCAAATGATTTGACTAAGTCTCCACTCTCCCTTGCAGAGTTCTAGCTGAACTCTACTTCTTCCACCCACCTAGCACAAAATAACACCTTTGTTTTGCCACTTGTGGGATTCGAACCCCATCCCTCCATGCTCTCATATTGACGCCACCACCACTTTGCCAAATGCTCACTTGTGTTGAAAACTACACTTAAATTTACTTAAACCCTGCTTCCAACAGCCCTCTCCACTAAAGGCCCAAAAACCAAAATTTTTCCAAGGCTTAGCCTCGACTCGAGGCCTCCCTAGAGTCCCTAAACACCCTTAAATCACCTGCAGAGCTAGCACAACATGCAATTATACAAAAATCACAAACCCCTAATTTTGGGATGTTACAATACCAAACATGCCAAAACACAAAACCATATATATATATATATATATATATATCACATATCACTTACCAAATTCATAAATTAAGCCAACTCAAATGGCCAAATACACACCCACATTTACATCATTTATAAGCCAAATCTCATGTCTAATATCATAACTCAAAACATAACAACTTAACACTAGCCTATACATGTCATATACCATATATACATAACAACAAAAGTACCAACAAGTTGATCGATAGTGTGACGATGTTCCTGATGATCCCCGAGTCTGAACTAGCTTCAATTATCTATCAAACAGGGAAAGAACACACCAAGTAAGCTTTAAAAGCTTAGTAAGCCATATACAAATAAAATTACCACATGAATCAATATCATTTTCATTAATAAGCAAATCATGAATAAGTATATAAAAACTCACAAATCTTTCCCATTGAACACATATTCAAATTCATAAGAGAATTCATCAAATACTTCCCTTTTCAATACTCGCATGAATCTCATACTACCTGAGTCACTTAACTCATTCGCACATTCTTTCTCGGCTTGACTTTGTCCGTTGAACCATTCAGAATCGTTAAGGATACTCAGAAATCACATATAACTCATACAATGCCATTTCCTGAATATGGTCTTACATGTTATCACATATCGATGCCACTGTCCCAGACAGGGTCTTATACGAAATCATATAATGATGCCAATGTCCCAGACATGGTCTTACACGTAATCACACCTCGGTAATCCTAATGTCATGACATTCGTATCCTATACTATTCCTAAGGTTCATATGGGACTTTCGAATATTGTAACCCTATCGATTCTTGCTCGTATTTGATCATTCAACATTCATGGTAGTTCAATGACAATTAAACATATATAATTCAATTTAAAGACATTTATTTGCATATGAACTTACCTTGTATTCGGGATAAACAGAGTGGATCGACTATTTGATAACTTTTGATTTTCCCCAATCTAAATCTGTTTTCTTTCATTCTTGACCTATATACATTCAAAATTAAATCATTTATTTATCATATCATACAATTCAGTTCACAAACACATATTTGGGCATTTTTACACTTTAGCCCCTCAAATTCCATATTTTTACAATTTAATCCCTATTTTATAAAAACACATTACACAAAATTTAACAAAACATATGCTTTACCATAGTACCTCTAGCAGCCCATATTTCTCATTTATTTCACATTTCAACCACATAATTTGTACTTTTTACAATTTAATCCCTAAATAGTATTTTTACCAAAAATTACTTAAAATATGATAATCTATCAAAAAATATCCAATTTTCATCATCAGGCATTTAAAAGCTTAAACATTCATCAATGGCACTTCACAAAATCATCAACAAACTCAGAAATTAGGGCACGGACTAGCTAGAATACAAAGTAACGATCTCAAAAACATAAAAATCAACAAAAATCGAGCTAAAACGAACTTACATGCTTGAACATCAATGGCCAAACCATTCAATGCTTTGGAGAAGATTATAGCATGAAATGGCTTTTTGTTTTATTTAATTAAACTTAATTTCTAAATTACAATTATAACCTTAATGAATAACATCTATAATCCACTCAACTATGTACATATTTGTCCATCCATGATTCAAAAGGTCTAATATCATCATAAGGACCTTTGATTTAATAAACCACAGCAATTAAACGCATTTAAAATATAAAATGCCACTTTTGCATTTTACGCGATTTAGTCATTTTATCAAATTAAGCATTCAATCGATAAAATTAAATCACGAAGCATTTACACATATATAATCACATGCTATAAACACCAAAAATAATATTAAAATAATTTTCCAACCTCAAATTTGTGGTTTCAAAACCACTGTTTTGATTTAACTAAAACTGGGTTGTTACAATTCAGAACTTAATCGCCTTGCCCAGATCTTCATAATGAGCTATCAAAGTTGATGGACCTAATGCAACATATGCAGTGGCAGCAACAAGATTACTAAAGATATTCAAAAATATGGGATGGCTCAATGAAAAGCATTTTTACGAAAATATTCAATGACCTATTTATTTTTGTGCTTGAGTTTCTAGATTTTATATTTGAGCTGTGGAGTCCAATATCGAAGAGGGAATGAAGTGATTCATTCAAAAACAAAGATGATGAAGCAAAAGATGAGTCAGATTCTGAGGGATCTGCAAATAAATAAAAATGGGGATCTTTACCTCATTTTATTCCTTAGGATATTTAATATTTTTAGGATTAGGTTCTATTAGGATTTTTATTTCTTGCATAATAAAATAAGAGGTGGAAGTCATAAATAAAAAATGAACAAGTTGCAAAACAAGAAGTGTGGCAATAGATATCTACATGTCTAGGATTGGATCTACAGAGACCTTGGTACTTAGGTAGTCAAATTGACTCACCTCCTCTTTTCTATAATCCTACCTGGTGTATAGTATCTATTCACTTCTAACAATGAGGACATTATTCATCTTAAGTATGGGAAACCAAATAATTGAAATTATTTCCTCTGAGAGTAAATTTTTCTTTTAATTTTGGTTAGGTTATATTTTGTCCAAAAAGTTGAAATTTTGTTAAATATGCTAAACTTTAGCATGAATAAAGTTCTATTATTTTTATAATTACTATGTTAACTGAATTGTGACATAAATGTACTCTTAATAGAGTATGTAAATCATACCATAATTTTTTTTCCTTAGGAAAGCTAGGCATGCATGAACGTTTAAGTCTCTAGAATTGACTAAGTAATTTCTTGAGTCGAAATCCTAGGAAGCATGGAATGTTGAAAATGATTTAGGCAAACCTTTTTTTGGACCGTTTGAGCCTTTCAAGTCAACCTTAATGAATTTTTATCTTTTGAAACCCAACTTTGAAACTATATGGCTTAATTTTCTTTGAACCTTTGCAATATTTAGCCATCACTTCTCTCATAATTATCTTTAAATTGTCCCAAACACTAAAATCAGTCAATTCAAAACATTCTTTGAAAATAAGTTTGGGGGAGCTGAAAAGAAGTATCAAATACTCAAAAAAAATGTAGTACATACAGCAAAATGCTCGTGTTCTAAAAAAAAGAGCATATGTACTCGAAAGAAATAGATGTAGAAAATAGCATGTAAAAGCAAAATGAGTGGGTGTATTGAAGGTGATTATTCCAAAGGTCCGATTCAAGCTGACTCTAGGACTTTTAGCCAAAATTTATCTATCTTTTACCTACCCCTAGCCTAGCCACGTTACAACCTATTTAAAAGACATATTGATTCAAGTTTCTGTGCTACCCAATTAGTGGAGAGAAATTGTTATGTTCAACATATGAAGGCATAAATTAAACTTAATGATTGCAACTTAATCTTAAATAAGGGAATAAAATCAAATTGGTAGGGATTTAACATGTCATTCTTGAGAAAGCATCTAGTCTATTTTTTTGCTATCATAATAATAATTGAGATTAATTTGAACGATATGTATACTTAAGTAGCATAAATCTCAAAATTTCTGTTCTTAAGCAGAAGTTTACTAAATTCATAATTTTGGGAAGAATGTTTTCAGAAGAAATTTTACAAATTTGTTTCCAAGAATTTTTTTCAATTTGTGCATTAATCGGGACGAGAAATGAATTAAGTTTGGGGTGTGGAAACACAAAAATATATAGACTTTTTCAGCACCTTTTGAGCCCTAATTCATGCGGTTTCGTAGTAAATTTTGTCGAAATTCAAACTTCAATTATAAAATAATTAATTTGCACTTAAATTATTAACATATCTAATTTTAATTATTTTTATATATTTTTTTCACAAATTTGGTTTATTTTCAACAGTTTTGCACAAAAGGTAAAAATTGGCTCGACAGACACCTTGAAAGGCTTGAACCATTGGGGAATTTTTGCACCGAGTGAACCAAGGGAAAGATTAAATATTTTTTCAACCAAGTTCAGTACCAATGATGATCATTTTATATGCTTTATATTTAATTTTTATCCAAGTTAAATTGGATTAAAAATTATTATAAAGCGTGAAGGAGAAAGTGGTCCAATGTGCTAAGCATTGAAGACTGATCCAATAAGAAAATGTGTAGCCCAAAACTGACCAAGTAAGGTGACCCAATCAGATAATTTAGATGATTAAATTAATTACAAAATAGCCCTCAAATTTCTTTAAAATCCTATTCAAACCCCTCCACTTTTTGTGCCTTTAAAGATTTGCCCCAAGCTAAATTTAGCGAAGTTTGAAACATTCAAACTTTGCTACATGTGTGGCCCGCCAATGGGAGTGTGTGGCTGCTAATTATTTGCTCCTTTTAGCATACACTCCCACCTATAAGTACCCCCTTTCACCTATTCGTTCAATTGATCTCTGAAATCAGAGCTTTAAAATTTATAAAAGAATGATCGAACCTGGAGACTAACTCTGACAACGATTAAAGGCAAGCGTACCTATCGAACAGTAGTATAGCATAGGCAAGACCAGATTATCGAACCCACAGGAACTAAAAGTATTAATACTAACTTTCTTTTTATTATTTAGCCTTAGAAATAGAGTGAAGTTGCTAAATTAATGACTTACTAAGATAAAGACACAAGAAAAAAAGAACGATTTGGAAAATAACTTGAAGAAAAACTCAATTGATTGTGACGATACCCTCAGGAAGAATCCACCTAGACTTCACTTGTTGTCTAACCCTGAACCATATGATTTCTTTACTTAGCTTGATCCGTGAGACTCCCTAACCTATATTAAACCCTCTCTAAAGGTGAATAACGCCTAACCCTAGGTTAATTAGTGGAACTCTCGTTCGCTTATAATAACCCCCTAGAATAGCAGTAAATCGATCAATGGACTCCCATATTAGGTTTCACCCTAATCCGGCAAAATCTCGTCACCCTATCTCTAGGCGTGCGATCAACTCCGCTTAATTATGCTAGATCTACTCTTAGGCAGGGTCTATTCCTCCTCCACCTAAGCACATCAGATTTGGATTAAGCAACATAATTAAGAACAAACTAAGTATTTATCATATAATTTCGAAATCAAATAACAAGATTCATCTAGGTTTCATCCCCTTCAGGTATCTGAGGGGTTTAGTTCGTAACGGATAAAGAAAACATCACAAGAGAAAAGATAAAACAAAACATAAGAAATCCCTAAAACCCCCTGAAGGAATTGAAGGAGAATTCCGCCGTCTTGAGTATAACTCCGGCTTCTTGGGATGGATCAACTGGCTATCCTCGCGCTATTCCCTAATTCTGACCTTCTCGGCTTGACTCATTGGCCTAACTTTGACGCCTTTTCAAAGGTGGCACTTGGGGGATATATATGGGCTCTTGGAATGCGATTTTTTCTCCCTAAGTATCCTTTTTCGACTGAAATTTCTCTTTCCAGTGACAGAGGCACGGCCATGGCACACGCCCGTATGGATCGACTTTAGACTGTGTTCGGACTTCTAACTTGAGGCACGGCCGTGTGAGGCGGGGTTGAGGTTGTGCTCTAGGTGATCGTTGAGGCACGGCCGTGTGTGATTTGGGTTAGGCCGTGTCAATTTCGTGCTAAGGCCCATTTACTCCATTTTGGGCCCGTTTTGTGTTCTTTTCATCCTCGGGTGCTTTCCTGGGTATAAAACATGAAAAGAAAGGATTACAAGCACCTTTTTATATAAATGGAAGGATAAATCATCCAAAAGCATGTTAAATGTGGGATTAAAATATGTTATAATTACGGTTTATCATCAATACACCTCTCATTCCACACTTCTCCCTCTCTTTTACTCACTTTCTCCCTTCCAAAACCCCCGTTTGTTTCCCATTTTTCCCTTCTACTTTCCTTTGTTGATTTCCCTCTTGGAAAAAAGCCTTCAACCACCTTGGGTAGAAGCATTCAATTTCTTATAAAAGTCTTGGATCAATAGAACGAGCAAAGAATAAGAGGAGCTCACTAGTCTGGCTTTAGAGAAAAACTAGATTTGCTTCTAATTTCCTTTCCTTTAAATTTTATTGTTGTTGTTATGATCATGTCTATGAATAATTGTTATGTTCCTATTCTAAATTTAATTAACATGGCTTAAATTTAATTCATGTTAGGTTGATTTTGTAACATCCCAAAATTGGGCCTAGGAGAATTGAGCCCAATGGGCCTTAGGCGTAGTAGCGTTTAAATTTTTGGAGAATAAGAGATCGGCTTAAATGCAAGTTAGACCTATTGGATAAGTGATTTTGGAAGGTTAGAGGGCTTCTATGAAGTTCCGGGATCAAATATTGGCTTTGGGGAAATTTTGGTTTTAGGTGAAAAAAACCCTGGAAGTTGGCAGGTAGGCCTTAAGAATAAAATATGGAGAAAATGACACAAGTGGAGTAAGTGGTGTAGTGGCAAAGTGACACCACATAAGAGACAAGGGGGTGACGCCGCAAGGAAGGAAGGAGGTCCAAGGTTCAAGTCTTGGCTTTTGCATTTTGGTTTCTTTTTACTTGGATCTTAGAATTTGGGTCATAGTTTATATTTAGTTGCGCATGGTTTAAGACACAAGAGGAGCTTGTGGCCAAGTGGTTAGCGGCATGGATTATGTTGCAAGGGAGCCTGGGTTCGAAACTCATGAGAAGCAAGGGAGTATTTATTTTGCGGATTGGACGGCAAGAGTTTCAGTTGAATTTAAACTCTACTGACGAAGGGATCCCACATCGAAAAGACATAAAGAATGAAGGGTGAAGAGCTAGCTATACAAGGAGCATCCTCGGAGGAGAGTAAACACATCTTGGACGGCGTTTGGGCACAAGAGTGATCGGAGCGCGGATTAGCCCCAGAGTCCTATCAGGTGTGTAACTCTCTCTACTCTAGTTGTAGAGCGGCAAAATGCCGAAATGCCGGTTACACGGCATTAGTAGCCACACGAGCGTGCGAGCGCACGTGTGGGGCTTCGACGCGATAGTTGAGGCCATCAGTAGTATTCTCGTGGGTTGGGGCTGCTTGGGCCTCGATGGGCCAAAGTGGGCCCAATGGGCCCGTGGGCCCATATGAGTAAATTGTATGATTGGTTAGTATTAGACTAGGTGGAACTTATATACGTGGCTAGATTTGTGCTAGGTGGGCCACACGAGCATGTGGGCCCGGATGGGCCGAAATCGAGTTTTAGGCCCAATCGTCCGGTACGACCGGAAATGGTAGCTGAGTCGCTAGTGGCGACATTAGGCCTTCGGAAAGGCCATTACAATTGTAAATTACGAAAATACCCTTGGTGGGTAAATTACGAAAATGCCCTTGGTAGGTAAAATTACGGTTATACCCTTAGAGGTTGATTAGAATGATTATGTTGTTTAGTTTTGGCCGATTGTAGGGAAGGCAGAACCTTTTTAGGAGGCGTATAGTCAGCATTTGTAGTAGTGATCTACCGAGATTTGGAGACTTGAGACTTTTAGGAGCCACGTGTGATTTCGGGGTTTAGTCAACTGTGCTAATCAGGTGCGTAATTATCGCACTGTTTCTCCTGTTATTTGTGTATTGATGTATATACTTGTGTATGATGTGTGGTAGCCGACAATAAAGGCTAAAGTGGTGGATACCCATGTTTGGGGTAATCGGTTAACAGATTAGTAAATTGTGATATTAAATTATTTATGGTGCCTGTTTGATATGGTAATGAGCATGTGATTATACTCACTCTATATGTTGATTTGACATGATACATTAACATATGTGCATGGGGATTGGTTTTGATCAAGGAAGGACGGGGTGTACATATTATGTACGTGGTCTAATGTTAGCCTCGTGCTACATTAGCGCTTGATGATTAGCTGTGTGCTTCATCAAGGGAGATGTTGGCTAGGTGCCCATCTCGGCGGTTGATAGCTGAGTGCATCACCGTGGACGGATTACTGTTGGGATCACTTACGTGATCGATGGCTCTGCCACGGCTTTGAGCAGCAAGTCTACCAAGGTAGGATTTGAGGGTCACGATGTGATCGGTGGCTCAGCCACGGCTTTGTGCAGCAGGTCTGCCGAGGTAGGATATGTGGGATCACTCGGTTGTGATCGGTGGATTAGCCACAGCCTTAGGCAGGGAGTCTGCTAAGGTTGGTGTAACGGATGGACTTAGGAATGGGCTGGGATACATTTTGCATATCTATTGGTATGGACTGTGTGGGTATGGGTTAAGCCCATACGTGTGGAAACATGTGTAATGATTATGCACTGAGTCTGTGGACTCACCCAAATTTTCTCAACCATTTCAGGTCATTCATGAGCTTGGACCGGGTTGGAGTGGATACAAGGTGGCCATGCAAAAGAAGAGATTTTGATTATTTTATGCATTTTTGAAATTAAGTATTTTGTTTAAATATTGGGTTGTAATAAGGGCCTTGTTGTTATTTTTGGTATTATTTTATTATGGGCTTGATTTAATTAAATTACTATGTGAAGATGATTTTATTTTTAGCCACCTATTTACTCAAAGCATATACATTAAAGTTTTAATTTGGACATTTTATAATAACAAAGTTTAAGTATAAATTTAAATGGACATGGTTTTCAAAAGTTAACAAATTTACATGTTTTATTCTAAAGTCAAAAAGATTTTCAACCGTTCTTCCGCAGTAACATACCAGATCCGGTCAGGGCTTGTGGGCCGGGTTTGGGGGTGTTACAGATTGCATTTTGTTTACTTAAGTTATTAAAATCATGTTTGTGTTGTTATAGGTCTTGGTAAATTGTTTGATTAAGTAAAACCATGATTATGTTATAGTTGCATTATAATTGTAAGGTAACTAATGAATTAATTATTAATCATATTGAACTTGTAATTAATTGACACGATACTTAATTAGTGTATGTTTAATCTTCTAAGGTAGCTGACGGTTAAATTAGTAAAAATATTAAACGATACATTAGCCTTGCATAACTTGTAAGATTAATGTGATTAAATTGTTTTAATGTAGGAATATATTCTTACTTTACTTAATCTTTTACTTGCATATTAAAATTGATTACTTGTTTGAATTGGCATAGTAATATGTTCAAGAGATCAGTTAATTTATTAAGTCTGTATGTGGTATAGTTAACAAATTACCAAGTTACCGTGAATTTATTCGTAACAATAGGAACATTGTTTTAGTAATACCAAAGTTAATAAATAAAATTGATCTAACACAATTACGTTATATTCATTAAACTTATTTTTCAAAAATCGTGTTTTGGAATTTTTACCTTTTAATCTTCTTAGTTAATTTTCTTAGTTAAAATATTGTTTTATTAAACTTTTTTCCTTTAAAACAAAATATTTTCCTTCACCAAAGTGTTTGCATTTCATAAATATTCTCTTACACAATCCCTGTGGGTACAACAAATCGGCATTTACTTCTCACTTTATTACTTGTAATGATTGTGTACACTTGCACATTTCTGTCGCTTCACATTGCTATGTTGAAAAATAAATTGCATCCAAAGTTGAAGGACCCAGGAAGCTTCACAATACCTTTCTCAATTGGCAACCAATATTTTGGGAAGGCCTTGTGTGATTTAGGAGCGATCATAAATCTTATGCCCAAGTCTGTGTTCAAAGAGCTAGGAATTGGTGAAGCAAGACCCACCATTGTAACCTTGTAATTGGAAGATTGATCATATGCACACCCAAAAGGTAAAATCGAGGATGTCCTGGTAAGTGTAGATAAATTCATTTTTCTTATTGATTTCATTGTGTTAGATTGTAAAGGTGGCAAAGATGTGCTTATTATTCTGGGTAGACCTTTCCTTGCTACAAGTAAGACTATGATTGATGTTTAAAAGGGAGAATTAACTATGAGGGTGAACGATCAATAAATCACTTTTATTTTTTTCAAGGCTCTAAAATGTGCTAATGATATCGAATAGTGTCATGCTATCAGATTGTTAGATTCTGTTGTGGAAGAGGAATTTGAGAAAGAATACCATGAAAACTAGTGAATCAGGTTAAGTTGTTATTGATGATAAAGACTTTAGGACACCATAATAAATTGCTAGAATCCAAACTAATTGTCGATAGACCTAGAAAGAGGTTTGACATATTAGATTTATCTACTCAAATTTTTAGCCCTTCTAAATTGTCCATAGAAGAACCACCCACCTTAGAGTTAAAACATCTACCTTCACAGTTAAAGTACGCATATTTAGGAAAGGATAACAAGCCACCTATGGTTATGTTTGCTGAGCTGACTGAGGAGCTAGAGGTTTAGTTGTTAGTTGTGCTTAAGAAACTCAAAAAGGCATTAGGTTGGACAATCGTAGATATTAAAGGAATCAGCCTGCCACTCTGCATACACAAAATTTTGCTAGAAGACTGCCATGGCAATTCTATTGAGCTGCAAAGGAGGTTAAACCCCAATATGAAAGAGGTGGTAAAGAAGGAGATAATCAAATGGTTGAATGTTGTCATTATCTACCCAAACTCTAACAACTATTGAGTGTGTCCAGTCCAATATGTTCCAAAGAAGGAAGGTGTCACTGTGGTCAGTAATGACAATAATGAGCTTATACCTACACAAATTGTCATGGGATAGCGAGTCTGCATGGACTAACGCTAGCTCAACAAAGCCACAAGGAAGGACCATTTTCCATTGCCCTTCATTGACAAAATGTTAGATTGATTAGCTGGAAAGGTTTCCTGCTATTACTTAAATGGATGCTTTAGGTACAATCATATTGAAATTGCCCAGAGGATCAAGAAAACACAACATTCACTTGTCCGTATGGTACATTCACCTTCAGAAGAATTCCCATTGGTCTATGTAATGCACCAGCAACATTCCAACGGTGCATGATTTCCATATTCTTAAATATGGTTGAGAATTTCCTCGAAGTGTTTATGGGATTTCTCGATATTTGGGAATGATTTCGAAGGTTGTTTACACAACTTAGAATTGGTACTTTAATGCTGTGAGGAGATTAACCTCATCTTAAACTGGGAGAAGTGTCATTTCATGGTAAGAGAACACATTGTCCTAAGGCATAAGGTTTCTCATAAAAGAATCGAAATTGATAAGGAAAAAATTGAAGTGATTGAGAAGCTGCCACCTCCAATGAGTGTTAAGAGAATTAGAAGTTTCTTAGGGTGTGCTGGATTATATAAGAGATTTATCAAAGACTTCTCCAAGATCTATAAGCCCTTGTATGCCTTGTTCGAACAATATTAACCTTTCATCTTTGATTAACCTTGTCTGTTAGCTTTCGAGGAGTTAAAAAAGTGACTGGTGGCTGCACCGATTGTAATAGCTCCTAAGTGGACATTGTCATTCGAGCTCATGTGTGATGCTAATGATTATGTCGTGGGAGCAGTATTGGAGCAAACAAAAGACAAGATATTTCATGCAATCTATTATGCCAGTCGGACTCTAACTAATGCGCAACTTAATTACACCACCACCGAAAAGGAATTATTGGCTATGGTATTTGCATTCGATAAACTCCAATTATATTTAGTTGGTACCAAAGTCACGGTTTATAGAAACCATTCTTCCATTAAGTATTTAGTGACTAAGAAAGATGCAAAGCAAATACTGATTCGGTGGATACTCTTGCTGTAAGAGATTGATTTGGAGATTCGAGATAGAAAGGGAACTAGAAATCAAGTGGTAGATCATCTATCAAGATTAGAAGCTGGAAATGAAGACGACAATATCAATCTTATTAAGGACGATTTCCCAGATGTGCAGTCGTTAATTGCCAAGGCATTGTCTTGGTATCCCGATATTGTAAACTTCTTAGTCAGTGGATTGTTGCCACATGATCTGAATAGCCAAGGCAATCGAAAATTCTTGAATGATGCAAGATTATACTATTGGGATGAGCCTTATCTATATAGGCAATGTGCTTATCAAATAATTCGAAGATGTATTCCTGATGAAGAGATGAACAATGTATTGCAACATTGTCATTCAGCCCTGTATAGAGGGCATTTTGGAGGAGTAAGAACTGTAGTAAAGGTACTCCAATCTAGGTTTTATTGGAAAAAAAATTTCAAAGATGCCCATGGATTTTATAAGACATGCGACCGTTGTCAAAGAATAGGCAACCTATCAATAAGACATGAAAAGCCACTGCAAAATATTTTAGAAATCGAGTTGTTCAATGTTTGGGGGATAGACTTTATGGGTCCATTTCCACCATCGTTCTAAAATTTATACATACTTGTGGCAGTAGATTAAGTCTCCAAATGGGTAGAAACCATAGCTCTACCTACCAATGATGCCAGGTCAATGATGAAGTTCTTGCACAAAAACATCTTTATGAGATTCGGTACACCTTAAGCTATCATTAGTGATAAGGGATCTCACTTCAATTGCAAGCTAGTTGCCAACACCCTGTAAAGGTACGGAGTAAAACAAAAGATTGCCATGATATATCATCCGCTAACGAATGGGCAAGTTGAAATTTCCAATAGGGAAATTAAGAAAATTTTGGAGAAATTTGATAATCCAAATTGTAAAGATTGGTCTTTAAGGCTGGACGAAGCTTTATGGGCAAATCGCACTGCTTACAAAGCCTCGTTAGGAATGTCACCATTCAAGCTTGTCTACTAAAAACCTTTCCATTTGCTAGTTGAGTTAGAGCATAAGGCATACTGGGTTGTAAAGTAATTGAACATGGATTGGAAAGCTGCTGGCAATAGATGATTGCTTGAATTAAATGAAATGGAAGAATTCAGGGCATAAGCGTATGAGAATGCTAAACTTTATAAGGAGAAAACCAAGCACTGGCATGATAAGAGAATTATGCCATGGCAATTTGAACCAGGACTACAGATTTTGTTATTCAACTTAAGGCTGAAAATGTTCCTTGGCAAAATGAAATCCCGCTATTCAGGTCCCTTTGAAGTAGCCAAAGTATTCTTTCATGGAGCAGTGGACGTCAAGGATATGCAGACGGGGTCATATTTAAAGGCAATGGATAACATTTAAAGCACTACCGGGGTGCTCATGTAAATCGAGACAAAAAATCCATTGACCTTAGAGATGTTTAAGCTCAACATCTCTTTCCTGTCTTTATTTTCTTTATTTGTTTTACTTTAATTTCGTTTTTACGATTTTCATTTTTAAATAATTGATGTTATTTTCAATTCTGATTATATTTTTTTATTAGTGTATAGATTTTGCAAGAATTATAGAGAAAGAATGAAGGTGCAAGCACAATAGATGTAGTACCAATAGGTTTTTGCCCCAGCAATCCAGGAGTAAATTATGCCACAGCAAAGTGGGTAAGTGGACATTGAAGCGAGAGACAATGTGGGTTGAAAAGAGAGAAAAAAGTCCAAGGAAAATATTTTGGACAGCTAAACCCTATCTTGGTTGGGAAGCCCATGAAGAAAGTGCCAAAATGTAACGCCCCTTAGCCGTATTCGACGCCGGAACAGGGTACGAGGCATTATCGAGGAGTACGGAACACTTACAGATGATTTAAACCATTTATTGCTCAAATATCAAAATTGATTATAGAAGTTCCTTTAACGGACCCTTGAAGTCCAGATCATGCATTGGGATTGGGTCGGGACTAAATCAGAATCATATGAAATTTTTCGCAAAATACCTAAGTTTATCTCATTTACAAGGGTCCCACGCCCGTGTGGCTCACATGGTCGTGCCTCTGGGGCATATAACTCTCTGACTTGCATCTATGAAGGAAATTGGGTCACACGGCCTTAGTACACGCCCGTGTTGCTAGGCCACGTGGTAAAGTTGTTTTTCACAAATTAGGCTATTTTCCAACCCATATTTCTCACTCATTTGATCCTTATTCTTCACCCACATTTAATACATACAAAAACCAATTTAAGATATTCAACTGAGCCTTATACTTAATACCATTTGTTAGTCGTACACTTCATATAAATAACAAGAAACGTATATGGGCTCAATTCTCATTAAATTTCTCTTGTACTTATACTTTTTCACACAATGTATTCATATAACATATACCAATCACACCTCTGTATTTCATAACATTTTTGTAACAAATTGTCTTGGTTTCAAACTACTTCATATTTGAGTTTTACTTATCAAATCATTTGAAACATCATCTTTACACATATAGTGCACTTGAGATGCACAATTCTATAATTATGAATGAACACATTTATCAAACATATTCCATGTTTTTATATATTATAGTCTCATATTTCCATGTATCAATTACCATCATTTCCTTGTATTTTGACAAATACATGTAACAATTCATAAACATGCAATTCAGTAACTCTTCCTGCCAATCACAATTTAAATTGACAAACCACTTATTGAGCCCAATTTCAATGTTCACTAAAATCTATTAGGATGTACGTATCCACCAATAAATTCTATGTACAGGTATCATCACCTCATACTTTCACATACATTTACTTTCCATATTATGAACTTAAATAACATATACAAGACATACCAATGTATTCCATGTATGTTTTCATAATATTTCATTTCAAATTTAGATTATGTCATATTAGAACTCTTCTCACTAACTCATTTGGAATACTAATTCATACGGATAATACACTCAAGGGTGTACAAATATATAATCACAAATGAACTCATTCATCAACCAAGTTCTATGTTCATGTCTCATCAACTCATACTTCCTTATATCACATAATTCTATGTAACACTTACCAACTTCGTCAAACTAGTGAACGTCTTACAGAATTGTTCTGCACCAGTATGCATTGAATTTCACTGATAATCACTGATGCCATAACATAGCTATGGTATTTTCACTAGAATGCCATAGCTCAGCCATGGTCTTACATCTTCACTATCATTATGCCATGGTGAAACCATGGACTTATCCGTCAATTCATCACTTTTCACTAGAATGCCATAGCCCAGCTATGGTCTTACATCTTAAACACGTATCACACCGATGCTATATCTCACATATGGTCTTACACGGAAATCACTTGTCACTTGTAGCCGAAGCTACCACTATTCACTGATCAGGTAGCCGGAGCTACCACTTTTCACTTTCACTTGTCCTTGATCAGATAAGTGTAGTCAAAGCTATCACTTATCACTTTCACTTGTCCTTGACCAGATAAGTGTAGCCGAAGCTATCACTTACCACTTTTAGTTGTCCTTGATTAGGTAAGTATAGCCGAAGCTATCACTTATCACTTGTTGCCATGGTTTAACCATGGTCTTTTCCGTCAATTCATCTTGTCACTGAACTGAAGTGCTCAATTTGATTATTTATTCAATTTTCATGCTTTTACATTATTCACGATTTCATCAATACATATGCAATAACACATCACTAAAATTTAGCCATATAAACTCACAAATTCAGTTTTTGTATTATAAATAATCATAATTTCATAATAAATATTCCAAATAAAACATTATATCATTTCTAATTCAACATTTATCAATTATAATCGAGCATGTAATCAATTTATACACAGGTTGTTCATATATTATTTTTCCTCCTCCTCTCCATCCACATTCTTAGTATAAACAACACACTTGTAAGTAACATTATCTGTAATTTTCACTAATTGCTTATGTGAATATTCAAGCTGTCCATCTGTGTCATAGTCACTAAATTATTTTTCTCTTGAGCTACAGAACTCCAAATTAAGATCCGTTAATTTTATTTGAAACTAGACTCACATATCTTCTTACTATAATGTTTTCCAGAATTTTTGGTGTGGAAAATTAGTAAAGTTTATTAGTTAATTTTTCCCCTGTTACACAGTCTGATAGCTCTGACCTATCTTCACTAAAAATCAATTATCTCATAGTACGATTTTCATATAGTGTTTTTAATTATTTATAATGAAAATAGGCTAAATAAGGAATACAAACATATAAATTATAACTCATAATTATTTTTTTACAGTTTTTAGTGAGTTTTCTAAAGTAAGAATAGGGGATCACGAAGTTATCCTAAACCAGTCTTAGAAAAATTTTGATATCTCAAAATTTAGACTTCTTTTGCTTGCTCTGTTTCTTTTATATGAAAATAGACTCAACAAGCTTTAATTCTATATCTCACTTAACTTCTAATTCAATTTATACCATTTTTGGTGATATTTCAAATTTAGACAACTGCTGCTGTCCAAAACTGCTTTAGTATAACATGTTGATTTCTATTTTGTCCCAGATTCCACATTTCATACAATTCAATCCTTACTCAATTAACCCCTCAATTGAGCTAATTTTCTCATTTAACTATCATTTTAAACTACTTCATAACCTTTGAAAATCAGAATTTTAACACTAGGCCGTAATTTCAACTCTTTCACAATTAGGTCCTAAAACCAATTTCCATCAATTTTACTTGATAAAATCATCATATAACAAAATTAAAGCTTCAATTCAATATTTATTCATCATATTCTTCCAGCACTAATCCACATCAACTTTAGAAATTAGCCATAGAATTAAAAACTAATGAATTAATAAGTTGGACCCAATTGTAAAAGTCCAAAAATATAGAAATTTCAAGGAGAAAGCAAGAATTAAACTTACATGAATCTTGAGTATGAAAACCAGATTGAACTCTCTCCCATGGCTATTTTTCAGCTGAAGAAAATGAAGAGAAATGAAGAGAATTCTAGATATTCCAATTTGGTCCCATATTTATTTAACTAATTTTGGCAATTTTCCAATTTTACCCTTATTTCACCCATTTCCTGATTTTTCTCAGCTATTGCCGCCCAAAATATTTCCTTTGGGCTTATTTACACTTTAAGTCCTTCGTCATTTGACAATTAAGCTATTTAATCCTTCTAGCAACTTTTATACCTTTTTCAATTTAGTCCTTTTTATTTAATTAACCACCCAAACGTCAAAATTTTCTAACGAAATTTTTATACTACCTTATTGACATTCCGTAAATATTCATAAAAATATTTATGACTCGGTTTATGACACCGAGATCTCGATACCTCTTTTTATCGATTTCTTGACCTAATAAATCTTTACAAAACACAATTTACTATTTCAAAAATATTTTAAAAGCTACATTTGGCTCGTAAATATTAAATAATATAATCTACAAGTTCATTTGTCAGATTTGATGGTCTCGAACCACTATTTCTAATATCACTGAAATTTAGGTTATTACACAAAAAGTTTTAGGGCTGGGTTATTCTAAGGTTTCTTCAAAAACCCTTTTTACTTTTCCCTCTTCCCTTTTTTTTTTCACACTACTGACCCTATATGTTTCTACAAACCTACCAATCCCTTACCCCTATTTACGTTTCTCCAACTGCCAACACTCTTTCATTTGCCCGCAGTTACACAATGTTTCCCTTTTCATCTTTCTTAATCTCCCTCACATCCCTTCTTCAACTCTAAACTTCCTCCCACTAACTTCTCTTAAGTAGTTTTGTAAACCATTTTCCTATTTAGATTATAGAAGACTCACAAGGATTCTTCAAGGCTAATCAATGGCAAGAGTAAAAATAGCTTCTCAGGGTGCTGAATCTTCTTAAGCAAGTGTCACCCAACTGGAAACCTTCTTCACCAATGTTGCTGCACCAAAATATGACAACAACATTTCCAAGAGGCCATTCTGCTTTGAGCAAGGTTTTTTGTTTAAGGATGAGCCACACATGGGTTATGAGAAGTTGGTTTCATCTATTGTGGAAACGTAAAATTGGAACATCTTCTACTTGCACCCGGGCGATGCCTTGGGAAAAGTTGTTCAAGAATTCTATGCACATATAACTTCCCCTGATAACCCCTTCATTTATGTTCGAGGAACATCGGTCCCATTTGATGAAAATAGAATCAATGCCCAATTTGGGCTGACAGATGTTCAAGACGAGCATACCCCATTCATTGATAACATCAATGTTGAAGGCTTCAATTAGGTGTTAAAGGACTTGTATGTTGAAATGCATAAATGTAGCAAATGAAAGGCTAAATTTAAACTCCCAAAAGTACAAATTGAAAAACTAAGTTTTGTAATAAAGACTCCATTTTCTGTCTCATTGAGTAGCCTAAGAGTTTGGTGTTTGCTCCATCTTTACTTTTGGGCAGAAAAAGTTTCAAATAAGAGTACCTTAAAGTAATTTTGGGGCACTCTGCTATGAAGGCTGCTAAGTAGCTTGGGAGTTTGGTGTTTTCTCCTTCTTCACTTCTAAGAAGAATGGTGGTTGGAAACATGAGTGAAGAAAATAACTTCAAATCATGACTGTGCTAAGTAACTTGGGAGTTTGGTGTTGCTTCATCTTCACTTCCAAGTAGAAAGGCATGTGTGATGAGGTGAATTCCCAAAAACAAAGAGTGAAGCAATAAATGGGAAAAGTATTAGCTAAAGTCAATTTGAAAGCAATAATAAATGGGTTAGACTAGGAATTCCTATGTTCTTTAAGAATTGACTAAATACAATTGAATGCAAACAACTACACTTAAGGAAATTCTTATTTTAAGGAAAGGTTCTTGCATTTCTAGATTTGATGAGTTTTTATTGGATAGATTGCACATATTCTTGAGTGTAGGGTATTCTGAAGATTGAAAATTGGTAATGTTTAATCAACTCAAAAGTATAAGTACAGGCAATGAAGTGCATTAGAGCATGCATTAGTTGTTAGGTTGCATTGCATTGTTTGAGGACAAGCAATAATTTAGGTTTGGGGTGTGATAACTCTTAAAAAGAGTTATAATTCATACTTTTAAACTTAATTAATTGCTTATACTTAAGTAAAACTAGCTTCATTTTAGGTAATTGCGTGATCATTTCAAATCAATCGAGTAGTGCATTCAAGAACTTGAGATGGTGATTACTTTATTACATCTTTACTTTTAATTGCTTGTGGGAAGGTCTTGTTGTGGATGAATGGCAAGTTTAAGGGAGAAGGATAGCAGAGGATGGAGGTTTGCCGAGGTATTATGAGAGGTTTCCATGGCAATGCTAGTGAAGGAAATGATAAACACCCAGTCAGAAGTGAGAGCACTCAGCATTTGGTCCCCCACATACACGTGTAATGGAGAATATTCACCTCAAAATTAGGGAAAAACCAATCATTGGCTGACGACTTTTACTATTACACCCCTCACCCGTATTCAACGCCAGAATAGGGTTATAGAGTATTACCGAACATTTTATACAATTACATGTACACTTCACATACATATTCCAATATCATACAATCATCATTGAATATCATACATTTCGTCCCTAGTATAAGCCTACGAGGTCTAAAACATGATTTCGGAGTGGTTTGGGACTAAACCGAAAACCTAGGAAACTTTTGGAACACTTAGAAAAAAATTTCAAAATATATGGGACACATGCCCGTGTCATAGGCCGTGTGCACATTCAAAATGGAAGCACATGGCCGTGTTTCATCCAGTGTCCTACCCCGTGTAACTCTCTGGCTTAGGTCACACGGCCAACACACACATTGTGCTAGGCCATGTCGAGCACACCAATTGCATTTTAATTTCAACACTAGGAGACACACTGTCGTGCAACATAACCGTCTGTCACACACGGCTGAGACAAACGCCCGTGTCTCTACCCGTGCGGACAAAAATAGGCTATTTACCAAGCCATTTTGCCACCCAATTTACATATACCTACATTAAACCAAATGGCACAATTCATGGCATAAAAATAGGCATTCTATTAACCTCATTCAAGCATAATTCACTCCATTTCAACACCAACCAACACAAAACACATCAATACCACAACACACCAATCAATTTCATACCAAAACTCACTTTTACTAAAACATCAGAATAACCAATTCCAAATATGCATTATTTGTTTAGATTCACTATCATACCAATATTATAGCTCAACCATTTGCTATCCATATTACCCATTATCAACAAGCATCACATATATCCATCATCAAGTTCACACACAAGCCATACGCACAATTATATACATAACCAAATCCAACCAAATTAAGCCAACTTCCATGGATACATACAAAACCAAACTTTGGACATTTATAAGCCAATTCAAATGGCTAATTTCATAGCTAACACAAACATACCGAAATAACCAAACTCCTATTCATGCCATATACTCAATATACTTAAGTTCAAAAGTACCAAAGTGATAGTAGGATAGTGTGATGAAGTCTCCGACGATTCTCGAATCCGACAAGATTTGAAATCACTATAAAACATACAAAACAAGCAATGTAAGCTATAAAGCTTAGTAAGCTCATATGAATTAATAAGAAAACTCACCATTTATTCACAATCAAATAATATAATCATAATATGCTACAAAACATTCAAATAAAAATGTTAACTTGTATTCAATCACAAATATAACCATGAACTTATAACTTCCATAAATTCAATGCTCACATAGTTTCGTACATACCTGTACTGTTACGTATGTATTCTCACCATTTTATATCTTCGATATACCCGTTGAACCATTTGGAATAATATCGGATACCCGGGAATCTCGTAAAATAAGTACCAAAAAAATATAGCCGAAGCTATCTCAATAATCTTGCACCCGAAGTGCCAATATATATATATAGCTGAAGCTATCTCAATAATCCTACACCCGAAGTGCTAATATATATATAGCCGAAGATATCTCGATAACTACCCTAATAAAATTTCACTCGTATCCTAATATATTCCTAAGGTTCAACCGGGATTTCCAATGCCGAATCATCGTCGAATATATCTAAAATGTCATATTTCAATGTTTATTCACTATTAAAGCATTTAAAACACAATAAAGATAATGCTTATTACATACGAACTTACCTCGAATGCAAAAACGTCAAAATGAGTCGATTAATCCAAAACCTTATTCTTTCCACGATCTAAGTTTGTATTCGCTTTTATTGATCTATATAATATCAAATTTAGCTTATTTAATAATCCCTCTATTCAATTTAATCCAAAATACACTTTAAATCCACTTTACATATTTGCCCCTAATATTTCACATATTTACAATTTAGTTCTTATTTCATCAAATTACAAATTCATGCAATTCAACCACAAACCATGCTAGATGGTTTTCAATTAGGTCCCTAGCAGTCCATATTTTTCATTAATTTCACATTTTAACCACAAAGTTTCCACATTTCACAATTTAATCCCTAATTTGCATTTTCACAAAAAATCACTTAAGAAAACTTGTATAACTATCATCAAACATTCATAATCTATCATAAATCATTAAAGCCCATACATATTCACCAATTGCAACATCCTAAAACTTTAACAGTTTTGCAAATTAGTCCCTGGGCTTGGTAGACCTAGTTGCACCGATCTCAAAAACATAGAAATCAATAAAAATCGAGTCAAAATCACTTACCAATTTATCCATGCCATTTTTGAACCCTAAATAGCATTCATGGGTGTTTTTATTTCTTAATTTCGGCTAGAATCAAAAAGATGGACTAAAATTATGGTTTTTGTTTTATTTAATTTACTTTAATTAACCAAATTACTTATTTAACCTTACTTATAAACTATCAATAACACTTAAATGATGTCCAAGATTGTCTACTCATAATAAAAATGGTATATTTCCCACATAAGGACCTCCACTATTTAATTTCATAGCCATTTGATACCTTTAACTATTAGAACATACATTTTACACTTTACCGATTTAGTCCTTTTTATCAAATTAAGCATTCAAACAATAAAATTTCTCAACGAATATTTCGCATAATCACAATATCATGCTGTAAACATTAAAATAATAATAAAATAATTATTTTGACTTCAGATTTGTGCTTCTGAAACCACTATTTTGATTTGAATAAAAACGGGCTGTTACAACTCTCCTCCCCTTAGGAATTTTCGTCCCCGAAAATCTTACCAGAAAAGAGGTTAGGATACTATTTTCTCATAGCTTCCTCGGGCTCCCAGGTTGCTTTTTCAACATCGTGCCATTTTCAAAGAACTTTCACTAAATCTATGTTATTATTTCTCAACTGTTTAACCTCTCGAGCTAAAATTCTGTTCGGTTCTTCCCTATACGTCATATCAGGTTGAATTTCTATTTCAGTTGGAGAAATGATATGCGATGGATCTAATCTATATTGGCGCAACATCGACACTTGAATCACGTTGTGAATCTTTTCTAATTCTGATGGTAACGCTAATCGATATGCCACTAGCCTTATTAGTTCAATAATATCACACGGCTCGATGAATTGCAGACTCAATTTGCCTTTGTGACCAAAACGAAGTATTTTCTTCCACGGAGATGCTTTCAGATATACTTTGTCACCGATCTGAAATTAAATATCTTTACATTTCAAATTTGCGTATGATTTCTGTCGATCCGAAGTTGTTTTCAAACTATAGCGAATTACTTTTACTTTCTCTTTAGTCTCTTTGATCAAATCAACTCCGTGAATCTTTTTCTCACTGAGCTCGGTCCAGTACAATTGAGTTTGGCATTTGCGACCATACAAAGCTTCATATAGTGCCATCTTTATGCTCGATTGAAAGCTGTTATTATACCGAATTCAACCAATGACAAATATCTCTCCCAATTGCCTTCAAATTCTAAAACACAACAACGAACCATATCTTCAAGAATCTAAATTACTCTTTCAGACTGACCGTCAGTTTGCAGATGAAATGCAGTATTAAAGTTCAACCTCATACCCAAAGCTTCTTGCAATTTCTTCCAAAATCGTGACGTAAACCTTGGATCTCTATCCGAAATAATAGAAATTGGTACCCTGGCAATCTAATGATCTAAAAAATGTACAATTCAGCCAATTTATCAAGCGAATAGTCTGCACTTATCGAGATGAAGTGTGCAGACTTCGTTAGTAGATCAACGACAACCCATGTAGCATCTTTCTTCTTTGGAGACCGGGGCAAACCCGATACGAAATCCATTGTAGTTCTATCCCATTTCCACTTAGGTATCACCATAGGCTGTAGGAATCCCGAAGGTACTTGATGCTCGGCTTTTACTTGTTGACAAACTAAACATCTCGACACAAACTCTAAAATGTCTCGTTTCATGCCCAACCACCAATACAACTGTTTTAAATCACTGTACATTTTTGTACTCCCCAGGTGAACAGATAAACAACCACTGTATGCTTCAAGTAGAATTTTCTGAATAAGTTCAGAATTCTTTGGTATGAAAATTCTATCTCGGAACATTAAACAATCATCAGATTCGGTCTGATAGTCTGAATCACTAGTCGACTCACATTGCAC
The DNA here is from genome assembly GCA_005393395.2 of Gossypium australe. Taxonomy (NCBI): domain Eukaryota; kingdom Viridiplantae; phylum Streptophyta; class Magnoliopsida; order Malvales; family Malvaceae; genus Gossypium; species Gossypium australe. The sequence goes on along the minus strand of CM016614.1, from coordinate 65,902,955 downwards.
TCTTTTAGCTTGCAATTCATTATCGTACTTCTGAGCTTCACAAATTTGCTGAAGAAATATCGGTTAGCTTTCAACTCTGCTTGAATCGAACCATCGTTAGACAAGGTTAACTGAGTATTCATCGCTCTCAAAGTAAATAATGATTTATACTCAAAGCAACTGCGACTACGTTTGCTTTCCCCGAGTGAAAATTAATCACCAACTCATAGTCTTTCAACAACTCGAGCCATCTTCGTTATCGTAAATTTAAATCTTTCTGAGTCATTATATACTTCAAGATCATGTGATCGATAAAGATGTGGCACTTTTCACCGTATAAATGATGTCGCCAAAATTTCAATGCAAACACAATAGCAGCCAACTCTAAATCGTGTGTCTGATAATTCTTTTCATACGGTTTCATCTGTCTGGAGGCATAAGCTATCACTTTTCCCTTTTGCATCAAAAGACAACCCAAACCGTTCAATGACACGTCGCTGAAAGTCACAAAATCTTTACCCGACTCAGGTTGAACCAACACCGGTGCCTCAGTTAACAATGCTTTCAACTGTTCCAAACTCTACTGACATTTTTTGGACCACTCGAACTTTACATCTTTTTATAGCAATCTGGTCATAGGTGTAGCAATCATCGAGAACCCTTTAACAAAACGTCTATAATAGCTAGCTAAACCCAGAAAGCTTCTAACTTCGGATACATTTCTCGGTGGTTTCCAATCAGCAACTGCAAAAATCTTGCTCGGATAAACTCGTATGCCTTCAGTTGAAACAATATTTCCTAAAAATCTAACTTCTCAGAGCCAAAACTCACATTTGCTAAATTTAGTGAATAGTTTCTTATCTCTCAAGGTTTGTAATACAATCCTCAAATGTTCGGCATGCTCAGATTCATCTCGTGAATAGATCAGAATGTCGTCAATGAATACAACTAAAAATATGTCTAAATACGGTCTAAATATTTGATTCATCAAATCCATAAAACTGCAGGAGCATTAGTTAATCTGAAAGGCATAACAAGAAATTCATAATGCCCGTACCTTGTTCTGAATGCAGTTTTCAGCACATCCGAATTGTAACAACCCATTTTTCAGTGAAATCAGAACAGTGGTTTCTGGACCACAAATCTAATCTGAAAATAAGTTTTATTTTTATTTCATTATATGGTCTGTATTATAATAGGCATGTCGTGTGAAAATTTTGATATGAAAGTTTTATTGATTAAGTGTTTAATTACGAGAAGGACTAAATCGCATAAAATGCGAAAGTTGAATTCTAGTAGCTATAAGGATTAAATAGCTATAGAATTCAAATCTAGAGGTCTTTATATGGTAATTAGACCGTTAAAGAAAAGTATGTTGATTATTGGTTACTCATCCATCGAAATACAGAGAAAATGCAAGGACTAAATTGGAAATTGCAAAATACTGAATTAATTAAAAGATGAAAAGAAAATATCATCTTATTTTCTCATCATCTTCAACCTATAAACACATGGAAACCCTAGGAGAGAGAGAGAGAGAGGAAACTTTCAAGGCCTAATTGGGTAAGTTTTCATCTCCCGTTTTTACTAATTTTGATATTTTTGAAATCGGGATAACTCAATCTCTCTATTTGAGGGATTAATTTGAAAAGTTATCAAAGTATGAAAAATGGGTCAAGGATGTATATGCTGAAAATTAGAAATTTATTGTAGAAAATGAAAGGTTGTTGATAGATAAACAACTTTTACAAAGTGATTTTTGATGGAAACATGATTTAGGGACTAAAATGTAAACTTGTGAAATTGAAGAAAAATTTTGAATTTTTATGAATAAAAGTGCTGTAAAATTTGTATGGGATTTTGGTTAGGCTTGGAATAGGGAGTAAATTGCACAAGTTTCATTTTTCGAGCCTAGGGATGAAATCAAAATGTATGGAAAAGTTAGGGGCAAAATGGTAATTTTTCTTAGGACGTAAATTGAGTCCATTTAAATATGAAATGTGTGAAATTGATGATTAAATTCATTTATATAGATCCAGACAACATTATTTCAAGGTTAGATCGAGGAAAATCAAGGTTAGATCGAGGAAAAGAAAAAAGTTTCGGGTTAGTAGATTTCTAACGCGAACAAGTGTCGAGGTAAGTTTATGTAACTTAATCGGGCATGTAAAAATGTTTAATTGAATGTTGTGTTGCATGGAATGTGATTTATATTGATGTACATTACTTGAATGCTATAATGAAAAATTTAATATATCTTGATATAGCTCGGACGAGTAATCCTATTGACCATATTATAGAAAGGATTTAGCTCGGACTTGTAATCTTGATATAATACCTCTCGAGTATATGTTACAATTAGGTTTTAGCCTGGACTGGTAATCCTAATTGAGCTCTTTTGAGCTTACATTATATAAAGGATTTAGCCTGGACTGGTAATCCTGTTATACGATATGTGGCTCGAGAGAGTGTTCCTTGGTTAAGTATCCTAATGGGTAACTTTGAATAAGAATTGATGGGTTATGGAACCGTACACCTTAAGTGTACTACTTGAGCATCCATCGAAATTTTAATAATTCAATGAACTTAAAACTCTTGACATGGCATGAAAATTAAGAGATGAAATGATAATGTCTTGAAAGAGTATTGCATGGTGAGCTCATCTATCCTTACTTGATGTATATGTAAACCTTGTGACTAACATGTTTGACTGAATATATGTGTATTAGGAAATTTAGCCAAATGGATGGAAAACATGATATTGTATGCTTAAATTTAATAAACGGGATTGGTAAGTTTAGTTTCTGTTATACGAACTTACTAAGCATGTAATGCTTACTCCGTTTTATTTTTCACCTGTTTTATAGTGCTTAGATGCTCACGAAGCTTGGAGATCATTAAAGCATCGTCACACTATCAACTAGTCATTTTGGGTATACTTAGTAAAATCATTTTGGTATAATGGCATGTATAGGACAACTTGGCCATTAGTGGCATGAAAATTATGTTTTGTAACCTAGCCATTGGAATGGCTAGTAATGGCTTATTTTGGTATGATTAAGTAGGTTATTATGATATATTCATATGTGATATGTTAAGTATATGTGATCAAATGATGTTAATGCCTAAGTTAATCCAAGGTAAGTTTATAATCACATAAGCATGTAATGGTATGCCACAATGAATGATGGAATTGTTTAATTTGAATGCTTGGACTGGTTGGTATTGGATGTGTGTTTCAAGTGCAAGTCTTGGGTGAAATTTTGGGTGAGAAATGAAGCTAAAAATGGCTTCATTGTGTCCACACAGGTAGACACATGAGCGTGTGTCTAGACATTGTGTGACACACGGCCTAGTAACATGGGTATGTGGTTAGGCCGTGTGTCCCCTGCACCTTAATTTTGAGAAATAGAATGCTCAAAATTGAGCACCCAGGCAGAGACACGGGCGTGTGTCTAACCGTGTGTGCTACACGGCCTAGAACACGGGCGTGTGTCTTGGCCGTGTGAAACTTGCACATAATTTCAAATTAAATTAAGTAACCACACAGCCTAGGCATGGACATGTGCACAAGTTAGAGAGTTACACGGGGTCGAACATGGCCTCTAGCACGGGCGTGTCCCAAGGTCACATGGGCGTGTCCCTTGGACCATACGGGAGTGTGAGCCATGCACTTTGGAAAATTTTTGTAATCTCGCGACAAATTCTTAGAGTCCCCGATTAAATCCCAACTCGATTCTAATGCTCGTATTGGACCTCGAGGGTTCAATTAGGGGACGTTTTGAATGATCTCGGTTAATGAATAGTAATTTACATAAATTATTTGTAAAATGTTCTGAAAGTTTTGGTAATGCTTTGAAACCCTGTTCCATTGACAGATATGGGGTAGGGGTGTTACACGAATCCTTAACTCATAGCTGATAGTAGCCCGATCTCAAATCAATCTTCGATAATACTGTTGCCCCTTTCAATTGATCGAATAAATCATCGATTCCCGGTGACGGATACTTATTATTAAACGTAACCTTGTTGAGCTGATGATAATCAATACAAAGTCTTATTGATCCGTCTTTCTTTTTTACGAATAACACTGGCGCACCCCAGGGTAAGATACTAGGTCGTGCAAAACCTCTATCTGTTAACTCTTGTAGTCGAGCTTTCAATTCTGTCGAAGCCATTCTGTATGGAGCTATAGATATTGGTGATGTTTCGGCACTAATTCAATGGCAAACTCAACCTCTCTAATCGATGGTAACCCCGGTAATTCTTCTGGAAACACATCCGAATATTCACAGACTACTGGCACAGATTCAATTTTAAATTCAGACACTTTTGTATCTAAAACATAAGCAAGATAAGATTTGCAAACTTTTCTCACACATCTCTGAGCTGACATAGACGAAATCACAACAGGTAATTCATTCGACTCATCTGATTCAATTCGAATGATTTCACTATTTTCACATTTCAATTTAATAGTCTTTCGTCTACAATTCACAATAGCATCATGCAGCGTCAACCAACCCATACCTAGAATTACATCAAACTCATCAAACGGTAAAAGCATCAGATTTGCCAGAAAACAACAACCCTGAATCATCAAAGGATAGTTCTTGCAAACTTTATCAACTAGAACATATTTGCCTAAGGGGTTAAAACAAACTCGGTAGACTCAACTGGTAAACTCTTACTAAACACTAAATTCATGCAGATATATGAATGAGTCAATCCAGGATCAATCAATGCAATAACATTAGTGTCATAGAGAGAAAATGTACCAGTGATAACATCGGGTGATGATGCCTCTTCGCGCAAATCGCGTAAGCTCTAGCAGGTGCTCTGGCCTCAGATCTCATAGCGGAGTCCTTTGTTATTCCTCTACTGCTAGTCATAGTCCCCACATTTCTCGGTGGCCTCACTGTAGTGGCAGGATTGCTCGGTCTTAAAGTCCGATGATTATCTTTCTTGGATAACTGAGGACAATCACGAATAAAGTGTTCTTGCGAACCACATCTGAAACAGGCTTTATTATTATTATTCATCCAACAATCTCCAAAATGTCGTCGACCACACTGTTGACACTAGGGCTTATTATTTCTCACGCTGCCAACACTCGATACTGATTTAACTTGAGCTTTAGGACTTGAGTATTACTTTCCACGATCTTAGTTTGGATACCCGATTGAAGCATTAGAAAGAGTTTACAAATCCTGTGATTTCTTTGACGAAGATTGGTATGGCTTGCTCATCAATCTCTTTCTTGAATCTCTAGCCTCGAAATTAGCTTTTCTCTTTTTTTGCCCATTTCTTCGGCTTCGCAAGCTCGGCCAACAAAACAACAAATTCTTTTAATTCTAAAATCCCGACCAGAAATCTAGTGTCTTCGTTCAGTCCATCATCAAACCTTTTACACATAATAGCTTCGGTTGAAACACATTCCCGAGCATATTTACTAAGCCTTACAAACTCTAGCTCGTATTCAGTCACATACATTCGACCCTATTTCAACTCCAAAAACTCTTTGCGCTTCTGATCAATAAATCATTTGCTGATGTATTTCTTCTTGAATTCAGCTTGAAAAAATTCCCAGGTAACTCTTTCTCTCGGTGCCACAAACACCAAAGTATTCCACCATTGATACGCAGTGTCCCTCAGAAGTGATACAGCACATTTTAACCACTCTGCCAGTATGCAAGAAAGTTCATCAAATAGTCTGATATTATTTTCAAGCCAAAATTCAGCTCTCTCGAAATCTTCATCAACATTAGCTCTAAATTATTCGGCTCCGTGCTTTCAAATCTTATCAACAGGCGGCTTATTTAGTTGTAGAAATTCAACACCTTGAGGAACTACGGGAACCGGTTGGGGATTAGGTAGGGTTGTGGTTGTTGAGCAACTAGATTTGTCCGAACAAACTCCATAAACCACTCATTCATCATTTAGAAGAAGGCTTCTTTAGCCTCTCCACCCTGGCTACCCGACATGGGTCTAAACTCCAATTACGTTACTTCGTGAACAGAGGCAGGTGTATTACTTTCCACTTTATCAGCTACAGCTCGATTGGGATCCATTTACTATACGAAAACATGAGTTAAACTATCAGGAGATATCACACTATCACAGGTTATATATGGCATGTATAGCTAGACTCTCACACACTCTACGTTAGTCAGAGAATCGACTAAATCGTAGCTCTGATACTAATAAATGTAACACCCCTCACCCGTATTTAATGCCAGAATAAGGTTACGGAGCATTACTGAACATTTTATACAATTACACATACACTTCACATACATATTCCAATATCATACAATCATCATTCAATATCATACATTTCGTCCATAGTATACCTAAGAGGCCTAAAACATGCATTTGGGGTGGTTCGGGACTAAACCGATAACTTAGGAAACTTTTGGAATACTTAACAATATTTTGCAAAATACAAGGAACACACGCCCGTTTGGCCCAGCCGTGTGTCTCACGCGGCCAAAGACACGCCCGTGCCACAAACCGTGGTGGACATTCGAAATGGAAGCACATGGCTATGTTCCAGCCTGTCCTACCCCGTGTAACTCTCTGGCTTGGGTTACACGGCCAACACACACGCCCATGTGGCTAGCACCTGTGCCCTAAAAATGGCCACACACGCCCGTGTGCCAAGCCGTGTGCTAGGCCTTGCCAAACCTATAGGGTATACTGACTTATGCCACACGGCCAAGTCATACGCCCGTGTACTGGGCCGTGTGGAGCATACTGACTTGATTTTAATTTCAACACTAGGGGACGCATAGCTGTGCAACATAATCATGTGTCACACACGGCTGAGAAACAAGCCCGTGTCTCTGCCCGTGTGGACAAAAATAGGCTATTTACCAAGCCATTTTGCCACCCAATTTACATATACCTACATTAAACCAAATGGCACAATTCATAGCATAAAAATAGGCATTCTATTAACCTCATTCAAGCATAATTCATTCCATTTCAACACCAACCAATACAAAACACATCAATCCCAAATACACCAATCAATTTCATACCAAAACTTACATTTACTAAAACATCAAAATAACCAATTCCAAATATGCATCATTTGTTTAGATTCACTATCATACCAATATTATAACTCAACCATTTGCTATCCATATTACCTATTATCAACAAGCATCACATATATCCATCATCAAGTTCACACACAAGCCATATGTACAATTATATACACAACCAAATTAAGCCAACTTCCTTAGCTGCATACAAAACCAAGCTTTGGAGATTTATAAGCCAATTCAAATGGCTAATTTCATAGCTAACACATATGTACCAAAATAACCAAACTCATATACATGCCATATACTCAATATACTTAAGTTCAAAAGTTCCAAAGTGATAGTAGGATAGTGTGATGAAGTCTCTAACAATTCCCAAATCTGAGCTAGCTTTGAAATCATTATAAAACACAGAAAAACAAACGATGTAAGCTATAAAGCTTAGTAAGCTCATATGAATTAATAAGCAAACTTACCATTTATTCACAATCAAATAATATAAACATAATATGCAACAAAGCATTCAAATCAAAATGTTAACTTGTACTCAATCACAAATATAACCATGAACTTATAAGTTCCATAAATTCGATGCTCACATATTTTCCATACATACCTATACTGTTACGTATCTATTCTCACCATTTCATATCTTCGATATTGAAAAACCCCAAACCCGGCCCACAAGCCCGACCGGATCTGGCATGTCCCTTGAGTAAAACTTAGCTAAATCTCGTTTTATTATCTTGAGAAGTATGGTGGTTTTAAAAAAAACAGGTTTGTCAAGTTGGAAATCATGTTGTCGTTCCAGTTTGTAAATCAAAAGAAAACGTTTTTTTCATAGTTCACGAATTAAAAGACTTGCCGAATTTAAAAGCTCATTAAATTGGAAAACCGTGAATTGATTAGGTGACAAAGCGTGTGAAGTTGTTAGGGAAAATATTTAGTTATTTGTTTGCCAATTTTCGAATGGAAATAAAACTTAAAACATAAGACTTAAACAATTAAATAGTGGCCTTATTACAAACTTAAAATACCAAATAAATCCCGAAAGAAAAGTATGCTAAAGTAAACGAAAAATTCAATCATTCAAAAACCCGAAAACGCTGAGCATGGCCACCCCGTAGTCCTCGCTGACCCGATCCATAAGACTATGCATCACCTGCAAAAAGTTATCCCATGAAGGGTGAGTCAACGGACTCAATGTGTAACGGCTACACCAAAACCCAAACGATCATAGCCTTATTCTTATCAACTCGGCAAAGCCCATTTTAGTCATATTCGGCCATAGGCCCATAATATAGCATATCGAATCATAACATATTAAATCACAATTATACATAAAATGAAATGTAATCCCGAGCCCACCTAGATATCCAACTTCTACACACCACCCGTACCTACCAAACACACCGTGGGGATTACTAAATCGACCCTCCATCCTCTACACACCCTCGAAGGAAGTCGCTACAGTCAACTGCACATCGCCCTTATAATCGTGGTATAGCCACCAGATAATGTGACAGAGTCACCGGATAATGTGGTAAAACCACCGGAACACTTCCCCTTTATCATTATCACCCATATGCCCATGCATCATGCAAAACATGCAGATATCATGCAATATACCTTACCCCATAGTCATAACGAAATCACACATATTTCATATCAATGTTTATAACATTATTAACGAAGTGTTAAGGGGTAACGTACCTGAATACACTGTACCATTAAATAATACCCATAGCCATGTTCGTTCACATTTCTTATTATCACATGCTTAATATTAATAATATTAATCTATCAGGAAATTAATGTAGGGTTACACACCTGATAACAGTGAGAACAACACTCTCGATACCGACACTCTCGCTAGCAGGGATAACAAAGATTTGCCTATCCCTTTCCGAAATAGATCTGAATCCCGAGACCCCTTCTTTATCTCTGTCGAAAACCCCCCTAAAATACCATAGTTAGAATCGGCCAATCCTTAACATATTATGGCCTTCGGCCGAATGTTATCTCTGCTTACCTTGGATCTCAAATCCCGAAAGATCCCCTTCTAACCGCCGGCTACAAAGAATCCCGAAATCCACCTTCATGGTTTCAGCCAAATGGGATATAGAGATTAGTATCCTTGATTTCGATAAGCTAAAATAAGAGAAAGAGATTTGAACCAGAAGAGATCCCTTACCGAACAAGAGTGACCAATCCGCAATGATCACTGGCTCTAAGAAATCGACAAGAGGAGAAAGATGATCGGCTTTCGGCTTTTAGTGCTTAAGAACAATCGGTTTCAATGGGTTAAGATGCAATGATCTTTTCAGCTTTAGAGAGTAATAACAAAGGTTATGGATTCGGCTTTAGTGAAAAGTAAGCAATCGGTTATGGCCAAGAAAGACTTTCGGCTTTTGAAGAATCGTGAAGAGCTAAAAAAAAAAAAGAGAAGAGATAGTTGGAGTCTTGAAAGGTTTCGGCTAGGGGAAAAATGAGAAGAAAGATTCGGCTAGAGAGGCTTCAAGAAGTAAACTTCAAAAGAGTAAGGAGGAGATATGGCACTTTCGGCTTCAGAGAAAAGGAAAGAAGATAGACGACAAACTAAAGAAGAGAGAAAATGAGACAAAAAGAAAAAGATGAACACTCCCCCTAGCACAAATTCGGCCAACTCTTCAACCCCTATCCAATACCTTCTTTTTCTCCTATTTTTCCTCCCCTCCACTCATTCAAATGAGATTGAATGAGTCAACCACTTATCTCCCTTCTTACCCACAAATTTAAGCTGTTAACGCAATCCATACCTCATCCACTTAGTGTTTGCATGCCGTCCAACTCCCCCTCCTCCTTGACGCAAAAAGAAACCCCATAATGCTTCCTCTGCAGCTCGAACCTCCTTCCTCCTGAAGCCCCTTTTGACGCAACCTCCCCCTTTGCTCTCTTGCGTCTCCATGCCACTTTACCACATGGTTTCTTGTGTCCTAAACTCCACCATTTATTCCTTTAAGGCCTAACTCCCTTAGCTCTCCCCCTTATAATTTAAAACAATAATTTCCCTGAGGCCTCTACCTACACCCCAAGGTTCCCAAAGCCCCGAAACACATACAACCAGCATACAAAGCTCACTACCACATGAATTATGAATTAAAACGCATAACCCCTACATCCTGGATGTTACAGATATACCCATTAAACCATTTGGAATAATATCGGATACCCGAGAATCTCGCATAATAAGTGCCAATAAAAATATATCCGAAGCTATCTCAATAATCTTGCACCCGAAGGGCCAATATATATATATAGCCAAAGTTATCTCGATAACTACCCTAATGACATGTCATTCATATCCTAATCTATTCCTAAGGTTCAACCGGGATTTCCAATGACGAATCACCGTCGAATATATTTGCAATGTCGTATTTCACAATTTATTCAATATTAAAGCATTTAAAACACAATAAAGATACTGCTTATTACATACGAACTTACCTCGGATGCAAAAACGGCAACATGATTCGATTAATCCAAAACCTTGTTCTTTCCTCGATCTAAGTCTGTATTTCACTTTTCTTGATTTGTATAATATCAAATTTAACTTATTTAATAATCTCTCTATTCAATTTAATCCAAAATACACTTTAAAGCCACTTTACACATTTGCCCCTAATATTTTACATTTTTACAATTTAGTCATTATTTAAAAGAATTACAAATTCATGCAATTCGACCACAACCCATGCTAGCCGATTTTTAATTAGGTCCCTAGCAGCCCATTTTCATTTATTTCACATTTTAACCACAAAGTTTCCACATTTCACAATTTAATCCTTAATTTGCATTTTCACAAAAAATCACTTAACAAAACTTGTATAACTATCATCAAACATTCATAATCTATCATCAATCATTAAAGCTCATATGTATTCATCAATGGAAACATCCTAAACCTTTAACAGTTTTGCAAATTATTCCATAGGCTAGCTAGACCTAGTTGTAACGATCACAAAAACATAGAAATCAATAAAAACTGAGTCAAAATCACTTGCCAATTTATCCATGCAACTGTCGATGTAACACCCCTAACCCATATTCGTCGCCGAATTAGGGTTACAAGGCAATTTCAAAGAAAATATAGTTTTCATAAATTCACATAATCACCTAGAACTTATCCACAAATGCATATATATATATACATGTATATGACAATTTACTAATTAAATATTTATCTTAAAAGATTAGTCATACTTGATATACAAATCATGTCTCACAGTTCAATCAAATTCATTTCAATTATAAATCATTTTAGCAAGTCAATATACATGTCTTAAAGTCACATAATGTGTCTTAAAAAAATACATACATAAATCATGAGCATACCATTATAATGACGTATTCGAACCACGCATATGATGTTTATTAGTCATGTACAAATGAAATCCAACACCAAATATATTTTCTACTTAAATCCATGCATTGCCGAATACATAACTCATGGGATTTATTTCTACATTTCACATTTAAGCAAAACATGTATATTCAATAATTGACATTACACAACTAAACACATCATGCCTATATGTCAAGACTAACCTATATATATATATATCTATCCATATATGTATACGATATGCACCTAGATTATAACCGAATATACCCACATACAATTCATAATATCCATGCATCATAATAATTTATATAATTTTTAACTTGTACCTCGAACACTCACATGAAATCCTAACATCATTAACCTATGAACAAAGCACAACTATGGCTCAAATAATCGAGTATACCAATGAATTATTCATACCACATTACCCAAGTCAAATGTTCATTTCACAAACATATATTTCCTTACCATATTCGATTTAAACCTTGATTGAATTTGCACAAGCACTAACGATATAAACCGACGATTATAACAATAGCATGAAAAACATACTTAACCAAAAGTTTAGCCATATTCGCATGGCTATTATATACATAAACAACAAGTTTTCATCAAAACAAAGTCAAAGTCCTTCCTATACATGCCTCTATCCGAAAATCAAAATGAAAGAGTACCAAAATAGATTGATAGTGTGGACGACTTCTTGACGATCCTGATGAGCTTGTAGCCTGAACCTAATCTATAAAACAGAGGAGAACATTTCACACAATTAAGCTTACTAGCTTAGTAAGTCCTAAACTCAAGATAATAATACATTTAAACACTTAAACATTTAACTTATAACATTGCACATAAACATTTAGGTATATTGATTTATACAGGGCCGAATACTAATAGTTCCTTAACCTAAGTAATTGTACTTCATTTCCATAAACCTGTATCTCCTCGAAGCACATAATAAGTATATTACAAGATTCACATGTTCCAACTCGTACAAATACAACATTCATATCAACCATATCATCGTACTAAAATTTCTTTTACTCTTAGTATTTCAATTTGGAAATCGAATCTCCATAATAGTACATTCAAGCTTAAATTGAATCGTATAATATTCATGCACATCAATCTTAACCTCAAATGTACATAACACTTTTCTCATAGTATTAGATCGACTCAAGTAACATTAAACATAACGTACCTTACAAGTTTACCTGAGCCGTTAACTAGATACATTAGTTATGGTTTACCTTGAACAAAAATTCGGTTTCTCCTTTGTAAAACACATCACCGGCATCAAGCTTGCTAGGCGTCAAAGCCCGATAAGTAACACCGGCACAAGGCCTGATAGGCTCAGAGCCTGAAATAAATCACCGGCACTAGGCCTGCTAGGCTTAAAGCCTGAAATAAATCACCGGCACTAGGCCTGCTAGGCTTAAAGCCCGAAACACATCAATGTGATCAATCATTCCACACACATTTCATAACTATATTACATATCCAATTCAACTAAACTTATTCACATTAAACAAATAAAATCATTACTTCATCGTACAATCCCACAATTCGCATTGAGACACTTATTCATATCACATTATCAACTTATGAAATCAATCTAATATACATATATACATTCGGCTATGACATGATTATGTACTAAAGTTTATCAAACATTATCATTTAATAAGTTCATAAATAATTCTTTAACATATTTCAGCTTAAGGACTTACCTCGGTTGTCGATAGACCGTGCAAATCGGCTATTCGAGAACCTTCGTCTTTCCCCGATCCAATCCCGCTTTTCTTTGCTCTTGATCTAAGACACATTAAATTCAGCTCATTCAAGTACATTTCAATTCAATTTAGTCCCAGAACACACAAATGGGCAAATTACCATTTTACCCTACTATTTCAAAACTTTACAATTTAGTCCTATTTGCATAAAACTCAAAATACACCAAATTTCCCCATACTCCTTAAGGGCCGAATATGTATAGGGACTATACAAGTCCATTTCTTTCATTTATTTTGCAATTAAGCCCCTCTAAAATTTCATTTTTACAAATTAGCCCAAAATACTCAAATTTACCAAAATTTCCAATGCAAAATATACTAATCTTTAACATATCATTTATATAAAATCATAAAACCCCAAAAATCACAAGAATTATAGCAATGGCCGAACCTCATACATGCTCATTTTCAAAGATTATAACATGGGTCAAGTACAGTTCGAAGCAACGATCTCAAAAACGTAAAATTTATCAAAAACTAACTAAAAACTCACCTTCAATTTTAGCTTCAAAGTGCCGAAATTTCAAAGAGTTAAAAGCTTATTTTCTTCCTCCACATTCGGCCATGGATGAATGAAGAGATAATGGCTTTCTTTTCTTGATTATTTTAACATATATTAAGTAATTACCAATTTACTAAACTAACTTTATAATTAAAAATAACTAAACATTTTAACTTAAGGACAAACTTGTCCATGGTCGGCCACTAACATCTAAAATGGGTTATTTACCCATTATATACTTTATAATATAAAGCCATAATCAATTAAGCACATATCACTTTAGTCTGCCACTTTTTCACTTTACGCGATTAGGTCCTTTTTATCAAATTAGGCACTCGAACGATAAAAATTTTCTACGAAACTTTCACACACATTAACTCACATATAATAGACTCAAAATATAATATTAAAATATTTCTCGGACTCGGATCCGTGGTCCCGAAACCACCGTTCCGATTAGGGTCAAATTCGGTCTGTTACAACTCTCCCCCTCTTTAGGATTTTCGTCCCCGAAAATCTTACCGTTAAACAAGGTCGGATATTGTTGCCTCATTGAATCCTCAGGCTCCCACGTAGCCTCTTCAACTCCGTGACGATTCCATAGAACCTTCACTAACAGAATTCTTTTATTTCTCAACTCTTTTATTTCACAAGCTAAGATACGGATCGGTTCTTCATCATATTTCAAATCAGATTGGATTTCAATCTCTGCCGGTGTGATCACATAAGACGAATCTGATCTGTACTTACGAAGCATCGACACGTGAAATACGTCATGTATCTTTTCTAATTCAGAGGGCAACTTCAATCTATAAGCAACAGGCCCAATACGTTTGATGATTTCATACGGTCCGATAAATCTCGGACTCAACTTGCCTTTCCGACCAAATCGGAGTACTTTCTTCCAAGGAGAGACTTTTAAGATTACACGATCTCCGACCTGAAATTCAATGTCTTTACGTTTCAAATCAACATAGGACTTTTGACGATCTAATGCAGCTTTCAAATTATCTTTGATTATGGCCACTTTCTGTTCAGTCTCTTTAATCAAATCAACCCCGTGTATCTTATTTTCGCTGAGCTCAGTCCAGTATAATGGTGTTCGACATTTTAGCCCGTATAAGGCTTCATAAGTGCCATTGTGATCCTTGATTGAAAGCTATTATTATACGCAAATTCAATCAAAGGTAGGTATCATTCCCACGTACCTTCAAACTCGAGAACGCAACATCTCAACATGTCCTCAAGTATCTGAATAGTTCGCTCGGACTGACCGTCTGTCTGCGGATGGAAGGCTGTACTAAAATGAAGTTTAGTGCCTAAAGCATCTTGCAACTTCTTCCAAAATCGCGATGTGAATCTCGGGTCTCTGTCTGAAATAATGGAACTCGGTACACCATGCAACCTTACAATCTGTGATACATACAATTCAACAAGTTTATCAAGTGAATAGTCTGTACGTACTGGCACAAAATGAGCTGATTTAGTCAGTCTATCAACTATAACCCAGACGACATCTTTCTTACTCGGTGTCATAGGAAGATCGGATACAAAATCCATTGTAATTCTATCCCATTTCCATTCAGGAATCATGATTGGCTGAAGTAGTCCGGATGGCATTTGATGCTCTGCTTTTACTTGCTGACAAACCAAGCATTTAGAAACAAATTCAGATATATCCCGTTTCATGCCAGGCCACCAATAGAACTGTCTCAAATCATTATACATTTTCGTGCTACCCGGATGTATCGATAGTCGACTACTATGAGCCTCACTCAGAATCATCTGAATCAAATCTGAGTTCTTTGGAACACACATTCAGCTTTTAAAATTCAAACAGTCATTTGTATCAATTTGAAAATCTGACTCTGTATCTTTTTCACACTGAATTCGCCTAGCAATCAAATTTTTGTCAACTTTCTGTGCATCACAAATTTGCTGGATAAACATCGGTCTTGCTTGTAACTCAGCTATGATCGAACCATCACTAGACATAGCCATCTGTGCATTCATTGCACGAAGAGCAAACAATGATTTCCGACTTAACGCATCCGCAACAACATTAGCTTTTCCCGGGTGATAGTCAATCACCAATTCGTAATCTTTTAACAATTCCAGCCACCTGCGTTGTCTTAAATTCAAGTCTTTTTGAGTCATTAAATACTTCAGACTTTTGTGATCCGAGAAAACGTGGCATTTCTCGCCGAATAAGTAATGACGCCAAATCTTCAGTGCGAACACAATGGCTGCAAGCTCCAAATCATGCGTCGGGTAATTTCTTTCATGCGGCTTCAATTGTCTCGATGCGTAGGCTACAACTCTGCCTTCCTGCATCAATACACAGCCCAAACCACTTAAGGAAGCATCAGAATACACAACAAATTCTTTACCCGATTCAGGCTGAGCTAACACTGGAGCTTCGGTCAAAAGGGCTTTCAACTGCTCGAAACTTTTCTGACACTTCCCTGACCACTCAAACTTGACGTCTTTCTGTAGTAGCTTTGTCAAAGGTGTAGCTATCACAGAAAAACCTTTCACAAACCGTCTGTAATAGCCCGCAAGTCCCAAAAAACTTTGAATCTCGAAAACATTCTTCGGTGGCTTCCAATCAAGTATAGCCGAAATTTTGTTCGGATCGACTCGAATACCTGATGCTGAAACAACATGTCCCAAAAAGCTGACTTCTTTCATCCAAAACTCACACTTACTAAACTTCGCACACAACTGTTGATCTCTCAAAGTTTGTAGCACTAATCTCAAATGCTCGACATGCTCTGTTTCATTTTTGGAGTAGATCAGTATATCATCAATAAACACTACTACAAACCGATCCAAAAACTGTCTGAAGACTCGATTCATTAGATCCATAAAAACAGCTGGTGCATTAGTGAGTCCAAAAGGCATAACCAGAAACTCAAAATGTCTGTACCTCGTCCGGAATGCAGTCTTTGGCACATCTGTATCTTTGACTCGCAACTGATAATAACCTGATCTCAAATCTATCTTCGAAAATACTGAAGCCCCTTTCAACAGATCAAACAAATCATCAATCCGAGGTAACGGGTACTTATTCTTTATAGTTACCTTATTCAGTTGCCGATAATCAATACACAATCGCATCATTCCATCTTTCTTCTTCACAAAATGAACGGGTGCACCCCAAGGGGAAAAACTCGGTCGTGCAAAACCCCTATCTGTCAACTCTCGCAACTGCGCTTTCAACTCTTTTAACTCAGTAGGTGCCATCCGATACGGAGCTATCGAAATCGGAGTCGTTCCCGGTACTAATTTAATGCCAAACTCAATCTCTCGTACTGGTGGTAAACCCGGTAGTTCTTCAGGAAACACATCTGGGTATTCACATACAACCGGTACGGATTCAATCTGTTTCTCAGACACTTTATTATCCAGTACATAGGCCAAATAAGCTTCACACCCTTTTCTCACATATTTTCGGGCTAACATCGAAGATATTACTGTAGGAAACCCACTTAAATCATTGGATTCAATTCTGATGATCTCACCGTTCTGGCATCTTAAATCAATAAGCTTTCTTTTGCAATTCACCACTGCATCATGTGAAGTTAACCAGTCCATCCCCAAAATTATGTCGAACTCATCGAAGGGCAACAACATTAAATCGGCTGGGAAGCAAGAATCCCGAATCATCAATGGGCAACCTCTACACACTTTATTAACAAGTACGCATCTACCCAAAGGGTTGGACACACGAATCACAAACTCAGTAGACTCAACTGGCAGAGTCTTACTGATTACTAGAGTTTCACACACATAGGAATGAGTCGAACCAGGATCAATCAATGCAATTACAGTAGTATCATTAAGGGTGAAAGTACCGGTAATGACATCGGGGGAGGAAGCATCCTCTCTGGCTCGTGTAGCATAAGCTCTAGCTGGAGCTCTGGCCTCAGATTGAACTGCAATGTTCTTCATTCCTCTCTGACTACCACCAACATTGCCTGAATGTCTGGGTGGCCTGCCTCGTACTGACGCGTTGCTCGACTTAATGTTCTGAACTGGATTCTGCTCAACTAACATCGGACATTCTCTAATAAAATGATCTGACGATCCACATTTAAAACAAGACTGATCATGGAATCTGCAACTCTCAGAATGCCATTTCCCACAATGCTTGCATTCAACTCGATTCTGTGGGGCGTTACCAACACTGGCCATCGAGGTAGCTCGGGATCCCACTAGAGGTCGATCACGTCTAGGTAAATCTGAAGTAGCTTTATGTTGGCTGAAATCATCTCTGAACTTTTTAGATGTGGAATGGAAATTCTTACCCGACGATCTCTTTCGAGTTTCTCTAGCTTCTGTCTCAGCCTTTCTTTTCTCCTTCCCGAGCTCTTCAGCTTTGCAAGCTCGCTCGACTAGTGTCACAAACTCTTTGATTTCAAGAATGCCAACAAGCAACTTTAAATCTTCATTCAAACCATCTTCGAACCTTTTGCACATAATAGCTTCAGTGGAAACACACTCTCTAGCATATCTGCTGAGCCTGACAAATTTCCGTTCATATTCTGTTACGGTCATTCGCCCCTGTTTCAGTTCAAGAAATTCTTTATGTTTCTGGACGATGAATCTCTGGCTGATATATTTCTTGCGGAATTCATTCTGGAAAAATCCCATGTCACTTTTTCTTTCGGAACTACTGATACTATGTATTCCACCAGTGATATGCAGTGTCCCGAAGTAAAGATATAGCACACTTCAGGCATTCATTGGGAGTACAAGATAGCTCATCTAATACCCGAATAGTGTTATCAAGCCACATTTCGGCTCGCTTTGCGTCATCATCATCATTGGCCCTGAATTCTTCGGCCCCAAATTTCCAGATTTTATCAACTAGAGGCCTACTAGATCTCGTCGGATCTATTATCGGGGGTGCTGAAGGAATCGGAGTTGGATTAATCGGGGGTGGAGGTTGAGGTACAGCTGGGTTAGTGTGAATAAACTGGGTAAACCACTCGTTCATCATCTGGTAGAAGGCTTGTTTAGCCTCCCCCTCGTGGCTACCCGAAACTGGTCGAGAGTCTACCGGCACTGATTCTCGTGCACGGTCAGGCGCTACACTCTCTACATCATCCGCTACGGCTCTTTTAGGATCAGTGTCCATTTACTATATGAAACACAGTTCAGAATGTCAGAAGTCACCACACTATCAATATATAACAAAGGCATGTATAGCTAGACTCACACACGCTACGGTACTCCTAGAATCGACTAAACCGTAAGCTCTGATACCAATAAAATGTAACACCCCTAACCCATATTCGTCGCCGAATTAGGGTTACGAGGCATTTTCAAAGAAAATATAGTTTTCATAAATTCACATAATCACCTAGAACTCATCCACAAATGCATATATATCTATACATGTATATGACAATTTACTAATTAAATATTTATCTTAAAAGATTAGTCATACTTGATATACAAATCATGTCTCACAGTTCAATCGAATTCATTTCAATTATAAATCATTTTAGCAAGTCAATATACATGTCTTAAAGTCACATAATGTGTCTTAAAAAAAAATACATACATAAATCATGAGCATACCATTATAATGACGTATTCGAACCACGCATATGATGTTTATTAGTCATGTACAAATGAAATCCAACACCAAATATATTTTCTACTTAAATCCATGCATTGCCGAATACATAACTCATGGGATTTATTTCTACATTTCACATTTAAGCAAAACATGTATATTCAATAATTGACATTACACAACTAAACACATCATGCCTATATGTCAAGACTAACCTATATATATATCCATATATATGTATACGATATGCACCTAGATTATAACCGAATATACCCACATACAATTCATAATATCCATGCATCATAATAATTTATATAATTTTTAACTTGTACCTCGAACACTCACATGAAATCCTAACATCATTAACCTATGAACAAAGCACAACTATGGCTCAATATAATCGAGTATACAAATGAATTATTCATACTTCATTACCCAAGTCAAATGTTCATTTCACAAACATATATTTCCTTACCATATTCGATTTAAACCTTGATTGAATTTGCACAAGCATTAACGATATAAACCGACGATTATAACAATAGCATGAAAAACATACTTAACCAAAAGTTTAGCCATATTCGCATGGCTATTATATACATAAACAACAAGTTTTCATCAAAACAAAGTCAAAGTCCTTCCTATACATGCCTCTATCCGAAAATCAAAATGAAAGAGTACCAAAATAGATTGATAGTGTGGACGACTTTCTTGACGATCCTGATGAGCTTGTAGCCTGAACCTAATCTATAAAACAGAGGAGAACATTTCACACAATTAAGCTTACTAGCTTAGTAAGTCCTAAACTCAAGATAATAATACATTTAAACACTTAAACATTTAACTTATAACATTGCACATAAACATTTAGGTATATTGATTTATACAGGGCCGAATACTAATAGTTCCTTAACCTAAGTAATTGTACTTCATTTCCATAAACCTGTATCTCCTCGAAGCACATAATAAGTATATTACAAGATTCACATGTTCCAACTCGTACAAATACAACATTCATATCAACCATATCATCGTACTAAAATTTCTTTTACTCTTAGTATTTCAATTTGGAAATCGAATCTCCATAATAGTACATTCAAGCTTAAATTCAATCGTATAATATTCATGCACATCAATCTTAACCTCAAATGTACATAACACTTTTCTCATAGTATTAGCTTGACTCAAGTAACATTAAACATAACGTACCTTACAAGTTTACTTGAGTCGTTAACTAGATACGTTAGCTATGGTTTACCTTGAACAAAAATTTGGTTTCTCCTTTGTAAAACACATCACCGGCATCAAGCCTGCTAGGCGTCAAAGCTCGATAAGTAACACCGGCACAAGGCCTGCTAGGCTCAGAGCCTAAAATAAATCACCGGCACTAGGCCTGCTAGGCTTAAAGCCTGAAATAAATTACCGGCACTAGGCCTGCTAGGCTTAAAGCCCGAAACACATCAATGTGATCAATCATTCCACACACATTTCATAACTATATTACATATCCAATTCAACTAAAATTATTCACATTAAACAAATAAAATCATTACTTCATCGTACAATCCCACAATTCGCATTGAGACACTTATTCATATCACATTATCAACTTATGAAATCAATCTAATATACATATATACATTCGGCTATGGCATGATTATGTACTAAATTTTATCAAACATTATCATTTAATAAGTTCATAAATAATTCTTTAACATATTTCAGATTAAGGACTTACCTCGGTTGTCGATAGACCGTGCAAATCGGCTATTCGAGAACCTTCGTCTTTCCCCGATCCAATTCCGCTTTTCTTTGCTCTTGATCTAAGACACATTAAATTTAGCTCATTCAAGTACATTTCAATTCAATTTAGTCCCAGAACACATAAATGGGCAAATTACCATTTTACCCCTACTATTTCAAAACTTTACAATTTAGTCCTATTTGCATAAAACTCAAAATACACCAAATTTCCCCATACTCCTTAAGGGCCGAATATGTATAGGGACTATACAAGTCCATTTCTTTCATTTATTTTGCAATTAAGCCCCTCTAAAATTTCATTTTTACAAATTAGCCCAAAATACTCAAATTTACCAAAATTTCCAATGCAAAATATACTAATCTTTAACATATCATTTATATAAAATCATAAAACACCAAAAAATCACAAGTATATAGCAATGGCCGAGCCTCATACATGCTCATTTTCAAAAATTCTGACATGGGTCAAGTACAGTTCGAAGCAACAATCCCAAAAACGTAAAATTTATCAAAAACTAACTAAAAACTCAGCTTCAATTTTAGCTTCAAAGTGCCGAAATTTCAAAGAGTTAAAAGCTTATTTTCTTCCTCCACATTCAGCCATGGATGAATGAAGAGATAATGGCTTTCTTTTCTTGATTATTTTAACATATATTAAGTAATTACCAATTTACTAAACTAACCTTATAATTAAAAATAACTAAACATTTTAACTTAAGGACAAACTTGTCCATGGCCGGCCACTAACATCTAAAATGGGTTATTTACCCATTATATACTTTATAATATAAAGCCATAATCAATTAAGCACATATCACTTTAGTCTGCCACTTTTTCACTTTACGCGATTAGGTCCTTTTTATCAAATTAAGCACTCAAACGATAAAAATTTCCTACGAAACTTTCACACACATTAACTCACATATAATAGACTCAAAATATAATATTAAAATATTTCTCGGACTCGGATTCGTGGTCCCGAAACCACCGTTCCGATTAGGGTCAAATTCGGTCTGTTACAGTCGAACCCTAAATAGCATCCATAGATGTTTTTGTTTTCCTAATTTCGGCTAGAATGAGGAAGATGGACTAAAATTATGGTTTTTATTTTATTTAAGTTACTTTAATTAACCAAATTACTTATTTAACCTTACTTATAAACTATTAATAACACTTAAATGATGTCCAAGATTGTCCACTCATAATAACAATGGTATATTTACCACATAAGGACCTCCACTATTTAATTTCATAGCCATTTAATACCTTTAACTATTAGATCTTACATTTTACACTTTACGCAATTTAGTCCTTTTTATAAAATTAAGCGTTCAAATGATAAAAATTTCACACAATCACAATATCATGTTGTAAACATTAAAATAATAATAAAATAATTATTTCAACTTTGGATTTGTGGTCCCAAAACCACTATTTTGATTTGACTAAAAACGGGCTATTACATTTACCCTAGAAGACAACGTAAGTATTAAAGGCAATAAAAAGGAGAGAGACAAAAAACAACAGTTTCTTTGAGCTTGGACAGAGGTCTCATGGCGACAAGAAGGGCAAGTTGAGCTGGCTATGAACTTTGGTGAAGACGAGCAACAAGACGCCAAGTTAGGGGAATTGGAGTTTTGAAACCTAGATTTCTTCCTTTGCATTTTGATTAGATTCTTTTGTTATGAACTGATATTTTGGGATATTGATGATATAAAAAAAAACTTACATTCGTGTAGCCCAACTATGAGCTAACTTAATACGGCTAGAGTTTTACTTTGGATGATATTTTAAATTCGATTAATGTTTAAGGATTAATATGGTTTATATTACTACTTTGCCCAATGGTTTTTTTTTATTTAAATGCTTAAGAGAGTGTTGATGAATGCTCAATAAGTCTTAAGGTAGCTTCACACCGACAGGATTAGGTTACTTGGACTGAAGTTGGGTAATATAAGTGAGTGTTGAGTGAAATACCCGTGTATACTCTAAACATAGAGCCTTACCTTATACGATTTAGAGGTTGAGCTTTAGTAGTAGTTGCTAATCTCAAGCCTATAGGCATATAGTGCCTTAAGGGTAAGTAACCCTAGGTCTTGCTTTCGATAGAGCTAAACCACATTAGTAACCAATCGAATAGTAAGCTCACCATACTTTTGCCATAGCATTGTTCACGGGTTAGAACAGATCCCTTAGTAATCCCAACTTTCATAACCAATACTCCAACCTTGTTAAAGTTCTTAGTACTCTTGTTTAATTTGTTGCAGTGGTAACCTCTACTAGTATACTTCATTACTCTGACTTCTAATGTGTTAATCCTATTTTAATTTCATTAAACATCATTCGATACATTTATCTTTTCTGTTCAATTATGATAACTTAAACAAATAGCACTCATCCAATCCTTGTGGGAACCATACTCACCCTCATCACTTTACTACTTGATTCGACGTGTACACTTGCATAATTAGCACATTATATTCACATGCGACAATGACTTTATCTGTAAAGTAGATAAGAAATTCAATTTTATTAGTTTTAATAATTTTTGGACTATTTAGAGGCCATTGGGAAACACTTTTAGCTAATTCTAAAGTTATAATTTTACTCCTAAGGGTATTTTGGTCATACAAGACCAATATATGATAGAATATTAAAATCTATGATGATGTGAGTGATGAGTTTATTTTTGGAATAATTGATCATGAAATGAGCCTTAAATTGCAATTTGATCAAATTCTTTTTTACTAGCCTTTGACTATTTGACCAAGCTAATATTTAAATAGATTAAAACAAAAAAGGGGAAAAGGACTCCTCATACCAACTTCTTTCAATCGGCCATTAAAGAGAAACAAGAAGAAAGCTTCTTCTTGAGTCGTTTTCATTTGCTACTCATTTTCTTTGCTATATTCCACCACTTTTCTTTGTTTTCTTGCAAAATCACCCTTTAGAAACCATAGTAGAACAAAAAATCCTCATCATTCACAAGCTTAGGGTTTTGAGCTTTTAATAAAAGAAAAATGGGTTAAGTGAAAAAGTGAAAATTGAACTAGGTTTTCATGATTTCATATCATTCTGACCACCATTTCATATTAATGAGCATTATTATAGTAGTTGGGCCATTTAAATGGCTATTTAATGTTGAAGTTATGAGTTTTCATGATATGTTTGTTTATTTGGTGATAAAAAATTTATAGAGAAAGAGGCTCTCAACAAAGGAAAAGAAAAGATTGCAAATTGAAATGGAAAGTGGTGGGAGCTTTACATCTTTTTTATTTTATTTTGTGTATGTTCTTATGGAACTTACCATAGTTATTTTTTTGTAGGTATTTTTTAGCTTAATATATGTTATTTAATTCATTAAAAAGATTAATTAAGAACTATGTGACATTTGTGTTTAGGGTGAGTTAGGAGGAAGTTACTTGAATGGTTATTGGTTGATGGAAAGTAGATGTGTATGTATGGAAATGTGGTTATATATGTGATTGGTAGTGATATAGGAAATTTGTGTAATGTTAATGTTATTCCAAGAGTGGTTAAAATTTAAAGGTGTTCTTTTTAGAATTAATGGTATGAGATTTAATGACATGAACAAGCTCATAATATGATATGGGACTTTTAAGACTCTTGGAAATGTTAAATTAATATGTTGATTGAGTAATGCCCTTGTGAACTTGGTAGAAGGTTTAGGACACATCTAGTATGTTAATATAGGTTATTAGAAAGCTTGCAAGTTATGTGGAGACTTGGAGATTGGTGTTCTTACCTTGGCATGACACTCGATGTGGGTCAAATGAATGTTCTCATTGAGAACCTTGGTAGTATGGGTTGGAATGCACATTTTTACAATGATTTATACTTGGTTGTGTGGGATGGAATTTCCAAGTGTTCGAGTCCCATTTTACTAGGTTACGAAGGACCTAATAAAATGAACGAATTCAAGAATGTCTAGTAAGATACAAAAATTGCACATTTTTAAGTACGAATGATAAAAATTAATTACTGAGATTTATGAAATGAACTGAATTAAAGTATTCTTGTTACTCTTGTTTATAAGATGATTGAAGTTGACCATCTATTTATGAAATATGCTTATATGATGTTACTTCTCTTTTTTTTTAAAAAAAACTACCTCAATGATTTTTATTTTATATCATGTTTATCTTTGTCCAATGGGTAACTATTAACTTAGCAACTCCTACTAGGAGAAATGACAAGTATGGTAAATTCCATTTGGACTTTCTAAGCAATTATGCCTATGCGCTATTGTTTTTGTGCGTAGATTGTTGATTCATGAAGCCAAGGCAAATTTGGGAGATCACAGTATCATTAAGATCTTCAACAGTATGAAAATGTCAAAATTTTAATTGTAGCGTGTACTAGGGTGTCTACATTTAAATATGTTAATTTTATAGTACTTAGTTTTTGTGTTGGAATGTTATTTAAATGTGAGCTTGGAAGCTCTACTTGGTATTTCACTATACTATTCTTCTTTTGGCTAATCGATGATATGCATGAATACTTTTGTAACATCCCGAATTATTGGACCTATGCATTTTATGTGATGTATGCTTAAAATATTAAATTGAGGGTTAGGGGTCCAGATTGGGCTCAAGAATGGGCTGAGGCCTTGACTAAATTTTTGTGTAGACACTCTAGCTTTAAAGGGTAGTTCTGTGTTTTAAATGACAAAATGGGCTTATGGCCCAAAGGTTGGTGGCGCTACAAAGGAGCAAGGGGTGGCGTCACTAGTGGATGGAGGGGCTCAAGTTTTGGCCACTTGGGGCCCAAGTTTTTGGGCCAAATTCGACATTTATAGAGGAGCTAGGGGGCGGCAACAAGGCTAAATTATAGGAGTTTTATTGTTTTAATATGTGGATAATTAAAGCTGATAAGGAGGGAAGAGTTGGAGATAATTAAGCCTTTTTTGGATGGGTGTTTTGATAGGGATAAGAGATAGGATGAGGATCTGACAGGAAGGCTAGTGTTGGCCAAAAATCAAACACAAGAGAGGGGGAATATCGGTTGAGTATAGGCTAAAGGTGTGTTGAAAATTTGAGGGCCATCTCTTTTGTTTTCTTTCTTCATCTTTTCTCTTCCAAAAGCCGAAAATCACCACCTCCCTCACCCTTTCTTCTTTCTTTGAAAATTTCCTTTTAGCTGAATCTTCTGATCTCCATTGTTGTTCTTCTCCCATTCACTAAAAACCGAAACTACACTCTTGTTTGTTCTTGTAGCCGAAATCTGCCTCTTGTTATAGCAAGGACGCCATTTATTTAGATTTTCCTTCAATATGTTAAATTATTTTGGGTTTTATATTTTATTGTAATAAGGCCATGGGCCACTAGCCTTATACTTTGGGCTTTCTTTTGGGGTTTTTACTATTATTGGACACTTAATTTCGGTGAAAAATATAAACTAGGGCATGTACTAAATTTCGGTCTTTAATTCATAAAGGCAACATATAAAATGTATATCTTTTATAAATTATCAAATCATTAAGTTTTCCGGTATAAATGTTTAAATTCGACAAATGTTTTCCAAAAATGCGACATATTTTACTAAATCTTCTTAGTAACATGCCAGATCCGGTCGTGGTGTTTGGGCCGGGTTTGGGGTGCTACAAATTGGTATCAGAGCCCGGTTCAAAACTCGGCTTTGGGGTTTTGGGCTCAAAACGTTTTCTAAAGATGGGTTTGGAAACATGCATTTTTATAAATAATACAGGATGGTTCTCTCGGCATGGCACCTGCGCCTCCGGCCCAAGTCCGCCAGGTAAGTGTTCTGAACTCACTGTGTGTTATATATGTATGTGGGCTTGATGGGATTTATGGGACGTAGACTATTTAAATTAGAACTTGATGGACTATAGGCTTAGCTTAAACAACTTCTTAAATCTCATAAGACTTAAGTCAACTAAACAAACCCGTGAACAAGTCGCTGGGTTAGGGTGTGGCAACAGGCATGCGCATGTCTAGGATTGGATCCGGAAGAGCCTGGTATTTAAGCAGTCCTAGTGACTCACCTCCTCTTCGCTGGAATCCTACCTGGTGCGTAGTGACTGCTCACTCTAGCCACGAGGACTTGTTAACGGGCCAAAAGTTTCTAACTAAAACCCGAAAGGGACCAACCACCCTAGTTTTGTAAAAAATTACCAAAACGATCTTGATTTGGAAAAATTACCAAAACATCCTTGATTTGAAGATCTTTAAAATGCCCTTGATTTGGAAAATTATCAAAATTTGTGAAATTACCGAAATACCCCTAGTTTACAAAAAATTACGAAAATACCCCGGGTTACAAAATTTCCAAAATACCCTACTTCACGAAATTACCAAAATACCCTTATTTTGAAAATTACCAAGATACCCATGATTTGCAGATATACCCCCAGATTTATGGAAATACCCCGATTTACAAAGTCAACAGAATTTTTGTTTTTTTTAAAAAAAAACAACAACACCACCACCACCAAAATACCCTTGTTTTTTCAAAAAAAATGTACCAAAGTATCTTTAAACCGAAGAAAATCACCAAGATACGTTATTTTTGAAAATACCCTGTAGGGCAACACTACGAAAAAAACCACTGGGTAATGACCAAAATACTCCTATGTGATGAATGTGAGCTCTTGGATGTTATATGTATATTGATGTTTGGTGATTGAATGAATGTGTTTCTTAGAACTAATAGACGCGAACTTGAGACTGAATTGTAGATATAACTACGAATTCGATAGAACCACTCTTAAAACTACTACTCATAAGACTGTTCGGGGTTAATCAGTGGAAGAATACTAATAATTCATAAAATTTCTAATCAGATAGACGCGAATCGGTAGAATGAGTGCAAGGTGTCGAGGACGTCCGCCGCGTGGTCGTGGTAGGGGTAGGATGACCGTGTCAGAGCCAGTAGGGTCTGGCCACGGGTCAGGAAACGAGATGCCGGATCCGCCAGCTGTGGAGGGAGAATTTCGGGACTAGGCGGCTGGAGATGATGCGGTATCTCAGGCGATGTTGCGGGTC
This sequence comes from Gossypium australe, assembly GCA_005393395.2. Taxonomy (NCBI): domain Eukaryota; kingdom Viridiplantae; phylum Streptophyta; class Magnoliopsida; order Malvales; family Malvaceae; genus Gossypium; species Gossypium australe. Next base: position 65,874,872 of record CM016614.1, on the reverse strand, counting down.
CTTGATAGAGTCGCTGGGGCAGGCACGGGTTCAGGAGCTCGAAAATCTGTGCCTGAACGACTCCGAGCCAACGGAGCGGAGGTGTTTAGGGGTGTTTCTAGCGTAGCCCCTAACACAGCTGAGTATTGGTTAGAAGCGAGTAAGCGCATAATGGATGATCTAAACTTCACGGTGGAGGAGAAGTTGAAAGGGGTTGTGTCTCTTCTTCGGGACGAGGCTTACCAGTGGTGGCTCACGGTAAAGGAGGGTAATGTCGCAGACCGAATTGACTGGGACTTCTTTACGGAATCGTTTCAGGGAAAGTACGTTGGGGCCAGCTATGTGGATGGCCAGAGGAAGGCATTTCTAAATTTGGTGCAGGGAAGTAAATCTGTGTTTGAGTATGAGGCAGAATTTCTACCGTTGAGCCGTTACGCTCGTTGAATTGTAGCGACTGACTATGAGCGCTGCGTATGGTTCGAAGATGGATTGCGGGATAAGTTGAGAGTGTTGGTAGCACCGCAGCGAGAAAGGTACTTTGCCATTCTGGTCGAGAAGGCTAAAATATCTGAGGAGGTGAAGCGGACTGAGAAGTAAAATAGGGATAAGGATCGGAATAGGAATAAGAGAAATTTTGGGCCGTCGAGATCATCTGGGAGTTTTCAGAAAAGGCCTAGGTCTGATGGGTCAGCTCGTGCTCTGACAACTACTACTGGGAGTCAGAATCGATCATGTAACTTGTGCGGGAAGGTACATTTCGGGGGGTGAAGAAGGAGAATTGGTGGATGCTTCAGGTGTGGGTCGGTGGATCATATGGTGAAAGACTGTCCACAAGTGGATCAGGTACAGCCAGCTGGACGAGGTTCTGATCAGGTTAGGAGGGGTGGCCAGCCATTACTGAGGGGTCGTGGCCCAGTCAGAGGAGGAAATGGGTCTGGTCGGGGTCGTGGAGCACCTGGTAGGGGTGCAGGTAATGTAGACGTAAGGCAGCCGGGTCTAGTTTATGCAGCTCGTCGATGGGAGGATGGTGAAGCACCGGATGTCATAACCGGTACGTTTCTTATTGCTGATAACCCTTTTCTTGCCTTGATTGATTTGGGTCAACCCACTCCTATGTTGCATGTTCGGTATCTGAGACCCTAAGTATAGACTCTGAAACAACTACTAGGAAGATGACTGTGGTTAGTCCTTTAGGACAATCAATGGTAGTGGACAAACTCTTTAGGAACGTACCTTTAGAGACTCAAGGCGTAGTGTTCGCGGCTGACTTAATGGAATTACCGTTTGGAGAGTTTGATCTTATCTTAGGATTGGATTGGTTGACTAAACATCGTGCTAAGTTGGATTGTGAGACTAAGCGCATGGTGTTGAGTACCCCGAAAGGCGGGGAGGTAGTGGTGTTAGGAGAAAGAAGGGATTACTTGTCCAACATGGTATCTGCATTGAAGGCTGTTAAGATGATTCGGAAAGGATGCAATGCATTTCTAGCTTTTATCAGTACTTTGGACACTAAGGAGGTGACTGTCGATGGGGTAAGAACAGTAAAGGATTTTGCGGATGTCTTTCCTGAGGAGTTGCCAGGGTTACCTCCAGATCGTGAAGTGGAGTTCGGAATAGAGCTACTCCCAGGTACGGCTCCGGTGTCCATTGCTCCTTACCGAATGGCGCCGAAGGAGCTGGTGGAACTCAAAGCTCAGATTTAGGAACTGTTGGATCGAGGTTTTATTCGACCGAGTGTGTCTCCGTGGGGAGCGCCGGTCCTATTCGTGAAGAAGAAGGATGGATCCATGCGTATGTGTGTGGACTATCGTCAACTGAATAAGTTAACAATTAAGAACAAGTACCCGCTGCCGAGAATCGACGATCTGTTCGATCAGCTCAAAAGAGCTTCGGTCTTTTCTAAGATCGACTTAAGGTCGAGATATCACTAGTTAAGGGTAAAGGAAGGAGACATTCATAAGATGGCGTTTCGGACTCGGTACGATCATTACAAATTTTTGGTGATGCCGTTCGGGTTGACGAATGCGCCAGTGGCATTTATGGATATGATAAACTGGGTATTTCAATCGTCTCTTGATCGGTTCGTCGTGGTGTTCATCGATGATATCCTGATTTACTCCAAGTCCAAGGAGGAGCATGATGCACATCTTCGTGTGGTGTTGCAAATTCTGAGGGAGAAGCAGTTGTACGCAAAGTTCAGTAAGTGTGAGTTCTGGCTGAAGGAAGTGACTTTCTTAGGGCATGTAGTTGCTGCAGAGGGAATTAGGGTGGACCCTCGGAAGATAGAAGCCGTATTGGATTGGAAACTGTTGAAGTCTGTGGCGGATGTTCGAAGTTTCTTGGGATTGGCCGGGTACTACAGAAGGTTTGTTGAAGGGTTCTCATTGATAGCGGCACCTTTAACTAAGTTGTTGAGGAAAGGAGTATCGTTTGTATGGACCGACAAACAGCAGGAGAGCTTTGAGAAGCTGAAGAGAATCTTGACGGAAGCGCTAGTGTTAATTCAGCCAGAGGCGGGAAAAGAGTTTACCGTCTACTAGGGGTTAGGATGTGTGTCGATGCAAGATGGAAAGTTGGTTGCCTATGCGTCTCGACAATTAAGACCGCATGAGTTGAACTACCCCACGCATGATTTAGAATTGGCTGCGGTAGTGTTCGCACTAAAGATCTGGAGACACTACCTGTATGGGGAGAAGTCTGTTATTTACACCGGCCATAAGAGTCTGAAGTATCTCCTTACCCAGAAGGAGTTGAATCTAAGACAACGTAGGTAGATTGAACTTTTGAAAGACTATGACTGCTCGATCAAATATCATCCAGGCAAGGCTAACGTGGTGGCGGATGCGTTGAGTCGGAAGGCGATAGCAGATTTAAGGGCGATGTTCGCTCATCTTAGCCTATATAAAGATGGCAGTTTGGTAGCTGAACTCCAAGTGAGACCAGTGTGGACAAGTCAGATCAAAGAGAAGCAGCTTCTAGATAATGTCTTGAGTGCTCGACTCCGGCAGGTGCAAAGTGGCGAAGGAGAGGACTATAGGTTGAATGGTGATCGGGTTTTGTGCTTCCGTGAGAGAATTTGTATACCAAAGGATGTTGAGTTAAGGCAGATGATTCTTCAGGAGGCGCATAGTAGCCCTTACGTTATGCATCCTGGAGGGGCTAAGATGTATCGGGATTTACGAGAACAATTCTGGTGGCCAGGTCTGAAGCGAGAGATAACAGAATTCGTGAGTAAGTGTTTGACGTGCCAGCAGGTGAAAGCGGAACACCAGTTGCCTTCAGGGTTGTTGCAGTCGGTAAAGATTCCGCAGTGGAAATGGGAAAGAATCACGATGGATTTTGTTAGTGGGTTACCTCTTACGTCCACTAAGAAGGATTTGATTTGGGTGATTGTTGATCTGCTGACGAAGTCTGCTCACTTCATAACGGTTCGTGTTGATTATTTTCTGCAAAGGTTGGCCAAGCTGTACGTGGCTGAGGTTGTGAGACTCATGGTGTACCTGTGTCGATCATATCAGATAGAGACCCTAGATTCACGTCACGATTCTGGAAGGCTCTGCATCAGGCAATGGGAACAAGGTTAGACTTTAGTACCGCTTTTCATCCGCAGACTGATGGTCAGTCTGAGAGGGTAATACAGATTTTGGAGATATGCTAAGGGGTTGCATCATCAATTTTAGGGGTAGTTGGGAGGAGTATTTACCTCTGGCAGAATTTGCATACAATAACAACTATCAATCTAGTATTCAAATGGCGCCTTATGAAGTGTTATACGGACGGAGATGCCGTACTCCTACTTGCTGGACAGAGTTGGGTGAGCGTCAAGTGTTGGGTCCAGAATTAGTTTCAGATACGGAAGAGAAAGTTAGATTAATTCGGGCTCGGTTGAAGGAAGCATCTGATCGGCAGAAATCTTATGCGGATCTTAAGCGGAAGGAGTTGGAATTTGTAGTGGGAGATCAAGTCTTTTTGAAAGTGTCACCGTGGAAGAAGGTAATGAGGTTTGGTCAGAAAATGTAATATCTGGGATTTTGAGGGTTATGCATTTTAATTCTTATTCACGTGGTGGTGTGTTTTGTGTGCTGTTTGTATATGTTTGGGGGCTTCGGGAACCTTGGGGTGTAGGTAGAGGACTTAGGAAAATATGTGACTTTAAGCCATTAGGGGAGAGCTAAGGGAGCTAAGCCTTAAGGAAATTAGTGTGGGGTTTATGACACAAGAAAAGGGGTGGTGGAGTCGCAAGGTTGCGCCTAGGAGCAAGGGGGAGCGTGCGTCTCAAGGGGTGTCAAAGGGGGAGGAGGTTCAAGCTGCAGAGGAAGCATTTTGGGATTGCTTTTTGCGTCAAGGGGGAGGGAGAGTTGGACGGCAATCATATTCTGAAGAGATGAGGGTGGACTTGGTCAAGATATTCAGATAAAGGGTGGAGAGTTATTTGAGGAGGTTGACTCATTCAAATGAGTTTGAATGAGAGGTGAAGAGGAAAAATAGGAGAAAAAGAAGGGATTTGGGAGAGAGGGGAAGAGTTGGCCGAATATGGGGCTTTGGAGGGTGGCATTTTCGGTTTTGTTGTAGTGGGGGAATGTGTGTGCCGAAAATTCTTGAGAATAGGTCCTCTCTTCGATTTTGTGTGTGTATCTTTTGATTCCCTTTCTTTTCTCTGAGCCTCTGTCGAAAGTGTCAGGAAATAGCCATCTATGCATTTATTTTCTTTTGGGGTGTCTTGCTGATTCTTTGAGTTTCTTTTGCCTTCTTTTGTCTTCTTCCAACTTCAAGAGTCGAATATCCTATTAAACTTCACGTAATTTCTTTTCTAGTAACCGAATCTTGGGAGATCATTAAGGTCATTTGCTTTCACCTTTTCCTCACTATTCTCCATTTGACCGAAAAACCATAAACCCCCACTTCTTTCTTCTTCTCTTCACCGATTTGCTTGTCTTCAATAGCCGAATACACTCTTCTACACTGTGACCGAATCTCCCATTCACCCTTTTCTTTCTTCTTCTATTACATTATTTCTCTGATTATATCTCCTAGCCGAATCTGTCAGAGCTTAGGTAGGTGGAGTGGCCGTTCATTCTTTATCGAGATCTGTTCCAATCGATTCTAATAGTGGGTAAGGGTTCTCTTCTATTCGATTCTCTTCTTTCTCTTTTTGGTTGCCGAAAGTTAGAAGTCTAACTCCATTTCTGTGGTGTGGCCGAATCTTTAGAGGGTGATTTCGGGTCTTCTACCTGAAGTTAGCGTTAAGAAATTGGTGATCTTTCGAGGTTTGATCGATTAAGGTAAGATGATACTCAGGTTCGGCCAAAGGCCATTCTTTTGACCATTCAATGTTAGAGCTTATTCTAACATGGCCAATGTAGGGATTTCGACAACTCTCAAAATCAAGTGAGAACCTTCGGGTTTTGGATCTACTTTGGTAAGATATTTCGATTTTGATGATATTTAGTTTTCGTATGGATTGATTCGATTTCATAACGAGGTTTTCTGACTAAGATATTATTGATGGATGCGAGTACCAGTCAAGGAGAGAAAGGGGTTGTCCCTACCCCTAAGTTCAAGAAACATTCGGTTTCTGCGGTTTGGGATTGGCCACCAGGATGTGGGCCAGCCTCGAAAAGAGACAAGCAGATCGCTGTAGTCTCTTCGAGTGAGGATGTTAGGGAAATCAAGAGTCTAGTTGTAATATCCTAAAATAGGGGTTATTTTGTAACTGCATTGTTTGCTTGTGTTTGGACTGCGGTGTTGTTATTTTTGATGTTTTGGGACTTAGTTGTAAGTCTAGTGTAGGCCTGAGTAGTAGGAAAAATTTTAGTTTTAAGTCTTAAGTTAGGGAAGCTAAAGGAGCTAAGGGTTATTAGTATTTAAGTGGGTTTTTAGCACATGAAAGAGGCTTGGCAAGGTGGCAAGGAGGCGCCACTTAGAGCCTGTGTTTGAAGCCACTTGCAGGGGAAGGAGGTCTCATGTTCAAGCAGCGGAAATCCCACCTTTTGCTTTCTATTTTGACGCCAATGAGGGGGAGGAGTTGTGTGCAGTTCAAACTCTGCCTAGTAAGGATGGACTAAGTCAAAATGATTCAAATGGTTGGCAAAGAGAGAATTTAGGTAGTTGAGTAATTCAAAATAGTTTGAATTAGTGGCCAGGAGTGATTTTGGGTGTTGGCCGAATCTTGAACTCCTCATGGGAGGAGTGGCCGGTTTTGGAAGGTGAGTGGGGAGGGGTGCCGAATTCTCTTAGGCATCTTTTGGTGCATTTTCGGTCAACCTTAGTCTAGTGTACCAAAAGCCGAAACTTCACTAGGTGGGTGCCGAATTTCTTTTGTTGTTGCTCCTAGCCGAACCTTCAAGTGAAGTTTACTTCTTTTCTTCCTTGAAACCGAAAACCCCAAACAACCTATACCTTGCCGAAAATTTGCATTTGCTTTCTCTTAATTTCTCTAGTAGCCGAATGCTCTCTTACTTTGCTTTGCTTCTTTTTCTTCTTTTTGTTCTTTGGCCGAACCATACATCCTCCCACTTCTCTCTTTTCGTTTCCTTTTTGTGCTAAGTCGAAAGCATTCATCTTCTTCCTCTCGTACTTTTATTTTTGTTCTTTCTTAAACCCTTGTGCCGGATTTGCTTTGCTTTTCTTTGCCGAACCCCCATCTTCTTTTCCCTTCTCTTTTTCATTCTCGTAGCCGAATCTCCTCCACTCTTGTTGCCGAAACCTCCCCTCTCCTATTAGATTCTTTTGGCCGAATATTAAGGGTGGTATAGACCTCTTCAGGTTTTCTTTTTCAATCATTTGGAGAAGGTAAGTGCTTATGACCAAAGGCCTATTTCTTCTTCTCTCTTTTTCTCTATCGACTTTGTTAAGGGCAAGAGCCGATTTCGGTACTTGATAGCAAGGGTGTTAATTACCTTTTTGGAACTGAATTATTGTAGGGCCTCCGGGATTTTGGAAACAATCAAGCGAAGCCTTCATCCTTGATTAATCGGTTGGTAAGTGGTGGTAAGGTCTTACTTTAGTAAGCTATTCTTTTAAGTATTCGCAAAGTCGGTATTTGTTCTTCTTAATAGGGTGTGGCCGATTGCCAGGGGTGAACCATCGTCAGGTTTGGGATTTGGTAGGAAACCAAATCGGTTGTAAGGTAAGGGTTTGAGTGTTAACCCTTTGGGTTTGTTTGGGTTGGCCGAATGGCCTATGTTGCTAATCTTTATGTTTGGCCGAATATAGGAACAAGGAAAGCTAGTGTGGCAGATTGACTCTTCGGGATTTAGGGCTTCCGTTATAACAGGTGTGTAAACATACACACTCTATTACTTAGTAATATATTTTAATAACCTGTTGTTAATAAAAGCCGAAACAGTATAGATGTTGATACGATACCCTATGGGTATGTGCACGGATTCGGGTAAGTCCGTTTCAATATGAGTTCTGTTATGTGATATATGATATCATGATTTAGGACATATATGTTATGTGATGTGTAACTAGGCATGTTGGCATGATTTGCATGATGTGCATGATTTACATAAGTATGGCATGATGTTGATGGGTGATATGAGAGGAGGGGGAAGATGATATCCGTGTCTTTGGGACACCAGAGGTTTGGCACCTCCAGTAATTTGGTACCACAGACTGACATTTTGTGACTTTGGGTCACCAGAGGTTTGGCACCTCATAGCGACTTGTCCCAGTGGCTTAGCACCACTGTGGGTTGGCCCCACAGTTGATATATCGGGATCGTCGCCAGTGATTTGGCATCACACGTGGGTTGGCCCCACACTTGGATATTGATATTTTGTGACTTTGGGTCACCAGAGGTTTGGCACCTCATAGCGACTTGTCCCAGTGGCTTAGCACCACAGTGGGTTGGCCCCACAGTTGATATTGCGGGATCGTCGCCAGTGATTTGGTATCACACGTGGGTTGGCCCCACAGATGGATTATTCGTGACTTTGGGTCACCAGTGGTTTGGCACCACAATATTGGATATCGTGACTTTGGGTCACCAATGGTTTGGTACCACACGGGGTAGATAAGGAGTATGGATGGCTAGGGTTGGGGTACATTATTTATATTGCTTGGTGATGTGTGTGTAAATATGTTGCATTAATCAAGAGGAGGGTTTATGCACTGAGTCTTGGTGACTCACCTTCTCTCTTATCATTTCAGGTGACATTTAGACCGCGGACAAGGAGCCGGGTGAACTCGAGGTGGCCATGCTATGATTAAATACGGTCTTTCATGGATTTGAATTTGGTACTTTATTTCTTTTATTCCGATTTGGTTTTGTTGGGATTGTGAAAAGGCCTTTTAAATTATGTTTTGATTATTTATGTGGTTGGATTTGATTTCAAATATGACTTAACAAACTATTGGTTAATATCTGATAAAATTTGAAAAAAAGGTTTACCAAAACTACGAAGCGGCATGTTTTAAACTTTACCATCGGGTATTACTTTATAATTGAAGATAACTACAACTCAAATGGTTTTTCAAACTTAAAGTTTACACACTTAATTTAAATGTTTTTAAGCAACTAAAAAAAAGAAACTAATCAAATTTTTAAATGATATAGCATTGTTTTACTTATGAATCCGACAAATTAAGTTTTAAAGACCTAATTTCGGGTTTTCAAAAACAACAAGAGCAGTTTTTAACTCATCATGCACCTGCTTTCTACAAAAAAATAAAAGCAACAAGAAGTATTTTCAAAACTTGATTCGATAGCCTGTTTTCTTCAAAATACTTTCCCGTAACATGCTAGATTCGGTCGTGATGTGTTGACCGGGTTTGGGGTGTTACAATTGTGGTATCAAAGCCAAGTTCAAAGGCTCGGCTGTGGGCCCGAGGTCCAAAAATGTTTTAAAGTTGGTTTTAAGTGTTTTTAAGTGTTTTTGTTCAAAATATATGGTTTGAAAGGCATGGCACCGAGTCTCCGGCACCAATCCGCCCAGGTAAGTACCCCTTACTATTGCTTGTGATTTTTGGATGTGATGAGATTGAATGACTAGTAATAGTGGACTACTCTAGAAACAGAAACTGATAGGACTCTATGGGCTGCGAAAACAAAACTTCTTTAATAAGAAATATTCATAAGACTGTGCTTTCAAACAGTGGAATAATTACTAATGCATAAAACTTCTAAATCAGATATGTCGAGATTTTAGTCATGAGCACTCGAGGTGGACGTGGTCGTGGACGTGGTCGGGGTAGGATGACAGTTTCCGAACCAGTAGGGTCTGGTCAGGGGTCAGAGAATGAGATACCGGTACCACCACCAGCTGTAGGTGGTGAGTTTCAGGATCAGACTGGGGATGACGCAGTATCACAGGCGATGCTGCGAGTTTTGGAAAGGGTAGCTGGAGTAGGTGGAGGCGCAGGAGCTCGGAAATCTGTGCCTGAGCGACTCCGGGCAAATGGGGTTGAAGTATTGGCTCCTAGCACGGCTGAGTATTGGCTGGAGGCGACGGAGCAGATCATGGACGATTTAGACCTGACTCCTGAGGAAAAGCTGAAGGGGATAGTTTCGCTTCTGCGGGATGAGTCATACCAGTGGTGGCTCACGGTTCGGGACAGTGCTGCAGCGGAAGATCTTACTTGGGATTATTTTAAGGCTGCGTATCAGAAAAAGGATATTGGAGCTAGCTACATCGATGCACAACGAAAGGCATTTTTGAGGTTGGTTCAGGGGAGTAAGTCTGTATCAGAATATGAGGCAGAATTCTTAAAGCTAAGCCGGTATGCTAGAGGCATTATGTCTACTGAACACGAGCGGTGTGTCCGTTTCGAGGATGGTCTGAGAGATGAGCTGAGGTTACTGATTGCTCCACAGCAGGAGCGAGAGTTTGCTGTCCTGGTAGAAAAGGCTAAGGTAGCCGAAGGGGTTAAAGAGTCTGTGAGGCAGAACATGGATAGGAACAGACATAAGAGAAGCTTTGGGTCATCTGGGTCGGCTGGAAATTCTCAGAAAAGGGCTAGACAGAGTGGGCCGAATCAGTCTGGTAGGTCTGTTGCTACTAATCAGGGACCAGCACAGTGTAACCGTTGTGGAAAATCTCATTGGGAGGATGCTGGACCGGTGGAAAAGGGTGTTTTGAGTGTGGCTCGCTGGATCATCGTGTGAGAGACTGTCCGCGCAAGATTGCTAGGATTCAGTATGAGGGTCAGGGCCGTACTCAGTTCAGAAATGGAGGACCGCCACCGCAGAGGGGTCGTGGTAATGGTAGAGGAGGTAACGGTTCCGGGCGGGGCCGTGGAGCACCGGGCAGAGGTGCGGGCAACACTGAGGCTAGACAGCCTGGGTTAGTATATGCAGCGAGGCGCCGAGAGGAGAGCGACGCATCGGACGTCATAACCGGTACGTTCTTGATCTTTGGTTTTCCCTATACTGCTTTGATTGATGTGGGTTCAACGCATTCATACGTTGCTAGTAGCATAGTAGAGACCTTGAATTTAGACTTTGAGACTACTTCTAGGCAGATGACAGTAATTAGCCCTCTAGGTCACTCTGTAATTGTAAATAAGCTGTATAGAGATGTACCCCTAGAACTCCAAGGGGTAGTGTTTATTGCTGATCTGATGGAACTGCCGTTTGGGGAGTTCGATCTGATTCTTGGGATGGACTGGTTGGTTAAGTACCAGGCAAGGTTAGATTGCGCGGCTAAGTGCATGGTTCTAAAGACGGCTAAGGATGACGAGGTGGTCATGATAGGTAATAGGAGAGATTACTTATCCAACGTGGTATCTGCTTTAAAGGCTGAGAAGATGGTCAGAAAAGGCTGAGAAGAATTTATGGTTCATGTGTATGCCTTGGAGGCTAAGGAGTCTGCTGTAGGGAATGTCCGAACAGTAAAGGAATTTGTTGATGTGTTTCCTGAAGAGCTTCCGGGATTGCCACCGGATCGTGAGGTGGAATTCGACATAGATCTGTTACCCGAAACTGCGCCAGTGTCTATTGCTCCATATAGGATGGCGCCAAAGGAGTTAGTAGAATTAAAGGCTCAGATTCAGGAGCTGTTGGACCGAGGCTTTATTAGGCCAAGTGTTTCATCTTGGGGAGCGCCAGTACTCTTTGTCAAGAAGAAAGATGGTACAATGCGGATGTGTATAGATTACCGCCAGTTGAACAAGCTGACGATCAAAAACAAGTATCCGTTGCCGAGGATAGATGATTTGTTTAATCAGCTGAAGGGTGCAGCGGTATTCTCGAAGATCGACTTAAGGTCTGGGTATCATCAGCTAAAGGTGAAAGAAGAGGATATCCACAAGATGGCGTTTCGTACTCGGTATGGGCACTATGAGTTTCTGGTAATGCCGTTTGGGTTGACTAACGCGTCGGCAGCATTCATGGACATGATGAATAGGGTATTCCAACAGTATTTGGATCAGTTCGTCGTGGTATTCATAGACGACATTTTGGTATATTCGAGGACAGAAGAGGAGCATGACGCGCATTTGCGAGTAGTGTTGCAGATTCTGAGGGAAAAGCAGCTTTATGCTAAGTTTAGTAAGTGCGAGTTCTGGCTCAGGGAGGTGACTTTCTTGGGTCATGTAGTGTCAGCTGAGGGGATTAGAGTGGATCCTTGGAAGATTGAGACAGTATTGGATTGGAAGCCGCCTAAGTCAGTGGCTGAGGTTCGGAGTTTTCTGGGTTTGGCAGGGTACTACCGAAGATTTGTAGAGGGATTTTCGTTGATCGCAGCACCGATGACCAAGTTGTTAAGAAAAGGAGTCCCGTTTGTGTGGACTGAGAAGCAGCAAGAGAGTTTCAACAAACTAAAGAAGATCTTGACTGAAGCTCCGGTTTTGATTCAACCTGAGGCAGGAAAGGAATTCACGGTATTTTGCGATGCATCTCATACGGGTTTGGGTTGTGTGCTGATGCAGGAAGGGAAGGTAGTGGCTTATGCATCTCGGCAGCTGAGGCCACATGAGGTTAATTATCCGACGCACGACCTGGAGTTAGCGGCAGTAGTTTTTGCGTTGAAAATTTGGAGGCACTACTTGTACGGGGAGAAGTCAATAGTCTACACAGATCACAAGAGTCTAAAGTACCTTTTGACTCAGAAGGATTTGAATTTGAGGCAGCGCAGACGGATTGAGTTACTAAAGGACTACGACTGTTCGATTGAGTATCATCCGGGCAAGGCTAACGTTGTGGCAGACGCGTTGAGCCGTAAGGTTGTATCGGACTTAAGAGCGATGTTTGCCCATTTGAGTTTGTTCGACGACGGAAGTATTCTGGCAGAATTGCAGGTTAAGCCAACTTGGGTTGAGCAGATCAGGGAGAAACAGTTAGAGGATGGGGTTTTGAATGCGCAGAGGTTGCAAGTACAGGATAGTGGTTTGGAGGGTTACAACTTGTCTAGTGATGGAGTGCTATGTTTCCAAGGGAGAGCTTGTAATGTATCGGGATCTAAGAGAGCAGTTTTGGTGGCCAGGACTAAAGCGGGAAGTGACGGAATTTGTAGGTAAGTGTCTGACGTGTCAGCAGGTCAAGGCTGAACATCAGTTGCCGTCAGGGTTGCTTCAGCCGGTGAAGATTCCACAGTGGAAGTGGGAAAGGATCACTATGGATTTTGTCAGTGGATTAGCTCTTATGCCTAGCAAGAAGGACTCAGTTTGGGTGATTGTGGATCGTCTGACTAAATCAGCTCACTTCATACCGGTAAGGGTTGATTACTCACTTCAGAGGTTGGCGAAGCTGTATGTGTCAGAGATAGTGAGGTTGCATGGTGTGCCAGTATCGATCATCTCGGATAGGGATCCCAGATTTACGTCAAGGTTTTGGAAAGCGTTGCATCAGGCTTTGGGTACGCGCTTGGATTTCAGTACGGCATTCCATCCACAGTCTGACGGGCAGTCGGAAAGGGTTATACAGATTCTAGAGGACATGCTGAGAGGTTGTGTTCTGTACTTCAGAGGTAGTTGGGAGGAGTTTCTTCCATTAGCTGAGTTCGCCTACAACAATAGTTACCAAGCAAGCATCAAGATGGCACCATATGAGGCGTTGTATGGTAGGAAGTGTTGCTCACCTACTTGTTGGACGGAGTTGGGTGAACGTCAGATGTTGGGACCAGAGTTGGTTGCAGAGACTGAAGACAAGGTTAAGTTGATTCAGGCTCGATTGAAAGAGGCTTCAGACAGGCAGAAGTCTTACGCCGATCTCAAGCGTAGAGATATAGAGTTTGCTGTGGGTGATAAGGTCTTTCTGAAGGTCTCGCCATGGAAGAAAGTGTTGAGGTTCGGAAGGAAAGGCAAGTTAACTCCAAGGTTTATTGGGCCGTATAAGGTACTGAGACGAGTGGGACCAGTAGCTTATCAGCTTGAGTTGCCGGCAGAACTAAGTCAGATTCACGACGTATTTCATGTCTCTATGCTTAAACGTTATCGTTCAGATCCATCGCATGTCGTAGCCGTGGAAGAGATCGAGGTGAATCCGAATTTGACCATGGAGGAGGAACCAGTACAGATTCTAGATTGGGATGTGAAAGTTTTGCGTATGAAGTCAGTTCCTTTGGTGAAGGTGTTGTGGCGGAACCATGGCGTGGAAGAAGCTACGTGGGAACCAGAGGACGTGATAAGACAGCAATACCCTCAACTCTCTTGACCAGGTAATTTCGAGGCCAAAATTATTTTTAAAGGGGGTAGAACTGTAATATCCTGAAATAGGGGTTATTTTGTAACTGCATTGTTTCTTGTGTTTGGACTGCGGTGTTGTTATTTTTGATGTTTTGAGACTTAGTTGTAAGTCTAGTGTAGGCCTGAGTAGTAGGAAAAATTTTAGTTTTAAGTCTTAAGTTAGGGGAGCTAAAGGAGCTAAGGGTTATAAGTATTTAAGTGGGTTTTTAGCACATGAAAGATGCTTGGCAAGGTGGTAAGGAGGCGCCACTTAGAGCCTGTGTTTGACGCCACTTGCAAGGGAAGGAGGACTCAGGTTCAAGCAGCGGAAATCCCACCTTTTGCTTTCTATTTTGACGCCAAGGAGGGGGAGGAGTTGTGTGCAGTTCAAACTCTGCCTAGTAAGGATGGACTAAGTCAAAATGATTCAAATGGTTGGAAAAGAGAGAATTTAGGTAGTTGACTAATTCAAAATAGTTTGAATTAGTGGCCAGGAGTGATTTTGGGTGTTGGCCGAATCTTGAACTCCTCATGGGAGGAGTGGCCGGTTTTGGAAGGTGAGTGGGGAGGGGTGCCGAATTCTCTTAGGCATCTTTTGGTGCATTTTCGGTCAGCCTTAGTCTAGTGTACCAAAAGCTGAAACTTCACTAGGTGGGTGCCGAATTTCTTTTGTTGTTGCTCCTAGCCGAACCTTCAGGTGAAGTTTACTTCTTTTCTTCCTTGAAACCGAAAACCCCAAACAGCCTATACCTTGCCAAAAATTTGCATTTGCTTTCTCTTAATTTCTCTAGTAGCCGAATGCTCTCTTACTTTGCTTTGCTTCTTTTTCTTCTTTTTGTTCTTTGGCCGAACCATACATCCTCCCACTTCTCTCTTTTCGTTTCCTTTTTGTGCTAAGTCGAAAGCATTCATCTTCTTCCTCTCATACTTTTATTTTTGTTCTTTCTTAAACCCTTGTGCCGAATTTGCTTTGCTTTTCTTTGCCTAACCCCCATCTTCTTTTCCATTCTCTTTTTCCTTCTCGTAGCCGAATCTCCTCCACTCTTGTTGCCGAAACCTCCCCTCTCCTATTAGATTTTTTTGACCGAATATTGAGGGTGGTATAGACCTCTTCGGGTTTTCTTTTTCAATCATTTGGAGAAGGTAAGTGCTTATGACCGAAGGCCTATTTCTTCTTCTCTCTTTTTCTCTGTCGACTTTGTTAAGGGCAAGAGCCGATTTCGGTACTTGATAGCAAGGGTGTTAATTACCTTTTTGGAATTGAATTATTGTAGGGCCTCCGAGATTTTGGAAACAATCAAGCGAAGCCTTCATCCTTGATTAATCGGTTGGTAAGTGGTGGTAAGGTCTTACTTTAGTAAGCTATTCTTTTAAGTATTCGCAAAGCCGAAGGCTGCTAAGGTTATTTGTTCTTCTTAATAGGGTGTGGCCGATTGCCAGGGGTGAACCATCGTAAGGTTTGGGATTTGGTAGGAAACCAAATCAGTTGTAAGGTAAGGGTTTGAGTGTTAACCCTTTGGGTTTGTTGGGTTGGCCGAATGGCCTCTGTTGCTAATCTTTATGTTTGGCCGAATATAGGAGCAAGGAAAGCTAGTGTGGCAGATTGACTCTTCGGGATTTAGGGCTTCCGTTATAACAGGTGTGTAAACATACACACTCTATTACTTAGTAATATATTTTATTAACCTGTTGTTAATAAAAGCCGAAACAGTATAGATGTTGATACGATACCCTATGGGTATATGCACGGATTCGGTAAGTCCGTTTCAATATGAGTTATGTTATGTGATATATGATATCATGATTTAGGACATATATGTTATGTGATGTGTAACTAGGCATGATGGCATGATTTGCATGATGTGCATGATTTACATGAGTATGGCATGATGTTGATGGGTGATATGAGAGGAGGGGGAAGATGATATCCGTGTCTTTGGGACACCAGAGGTTTGGCACCTCCAGTGGTTTGGTACCACAGATTGACATTTTGTGACTTTGGGTCACCAGAGGTTTGGCACCTCATAGCGACTTGTCCCAGTGGCTTAGCACCACAGTGGGTTGGCCCCACAGTTGATATATTAGATCGTCGCCAGTGATTTGGCATCACACGTGGGTTGGCCCCACACTTGGATATTGATATTTTGTGACTTTGGGTCACCAGAGGTTTGGCACCTCATAGCGACTTGTCCCAATGGCTTAGCACCACAGTGGGTTGGCCCCACAGTTGATATTGCAGGATCGTCGCCAGTGATTTGGTATCACACGTGGGTTGGCCCCACAGATGGATTATTCGTGACTTTGGGTCACCAGTGGTTTGGCACCACAATATTGGATATCGTGACTTTGGGTCACCAATGGTTTGGTACCACACGGGGTAGATAAGGAGTATGGATGGCTAGGGTTGGGGTGCATTATTTATATTGCTTGGTGATGTGTGTGTAAATATGTTGCATTAATCGAGAGAAGGGTTTTTGCACTGAGTCTTGGTGACTCACCTTCTCTCTTATCATTTCAGGTGACATTTAGACCGCGGACAAGGAGCCGGGTGAACTCGATGTGGCCATGCTATGATTAAATACGGTCTTTCATGGATTTGAATTTGGTACTTTATTTCTTTTATTCCGATTTGGTTTTGTTGGGATTGTAAAAAGGCCTTTTAAATTATGTTTTGATTATTTATGTGGTTGGATTTGATTTCAAATATGACTTAACAACCTATTGGTTAATATCTGATAAAATTTGAAAAAAAGGTTTACCAAAACTACGAAGCGGCATGTTTTAAACTTTACCATCGGGTATTACTTTATAATTGAAGATAACTACAACTCAAATGGTTTTTCAAACTTAAAGTTTACACACTTAATTTAAATGTTTTTAAGCAACTTAAAAAAAGAAACTAATCAAATTTTTAAATGATGTAGCACTGTTTTACTTATGAATCCGACAAACTAAGTTTTAAAAATCTAATTTTGGGTTTTCAAAGACAACAAGAGCAGTTTTTAACTCATCATGCACCTGCTTTCTACAAAAAAAAAAAATAAAAGCAACAAGAATTATTTTCAAAACTTGATTCGATAGCCTGTTTTCTTTAAAATACTTTCCCGTAACATGCTAGATTCGGTCGTGATGTGTTGACCGGGTTTGGGGTGTTACACTAGTGCTTCGAGTTATCAGGTGTGTAGTTATTACGCTGTTCTTCTGTTTTATTATCATATGTATGTGGTATGTATGGTAGCCGGGAATAACGGCTGTGGTGGTGTGGCTACCCATGGTGGGTAATCTATTAATCAGGTTAGTAACTGTTGATATCAAATCTTGGATGATATATATGTAAGCATGTTGTGTATGCATGTTGATATATTCATAATAATTATACTATCATTTTATCATAAAATAATGTACGTGCATGGGGATCGGGATATGAGTAATGGAGGACAGGGTGTACATTTATGTACGTGGTTTGATGTTAGCCTTGAGCTACATCGTGGATTGGTGATGGCTATGTGCCTCATCGTGGATTGGTGTTGGCTATGTGCCACATCGTGGATTGATGATAGCTTCGTGCTTCATCGTGGATTGATGATGACCTTGAGTCACATCGTGGATATCGATATTTGGTCACATAGTGATCGGTGGCTAGGCCACGTTATATTTGGTCACATAGTGATCAGTGGCTAGGCCACATTATATTTGGTCACATGGTGATCGGTGGCTATGCCACGTTATATTAACTTTGAGCAGCTTGACCGCCAAAGAGGTGTGTAGCGGTTGGAGGGTCGATTTAGTAATCCCCTGGTGTGTGTGGCAGGATACGGGGGTGTGTAACAGATGGACACTAGGTTGGGTTGGGGTTCATTTTGCATAATCATGTGTGGTATGAGGATTTGTGTGGATGAAGGCCAAGCCCATTTGTGGAGACATGTGAGATACTTGCACACTGAGTCAGTTTGACTCACTCTATTTTTCTAAAAACAATGCAGGTGATACATGATGCTTGGACCGGGCTGGAGTGGATTCGAGGTGGCCATGCAGAAGATGATTTATTTATACTTGCACTTTAAATTCTTATTTACTATTGGGATAATTTTTATTGTAATAAGGCCATTTTAAGTATTTGGGGATTTCTATTACGTTTTAAGTTAGATTGACTATCGAATTAATCACTGGAAATGATTTTGGGGACAATTTACAACTTAAAGACTTAAATTAAAGTTTTAAAACCGGATACTCGTAACCACTCAATTTTTCTTAAATTTTGAAACGCACAATGATTTAAACTACACACGACTTTCCAAGTTTTTTTTATTCTTTTCGGCAACCTACTTTCAAAACGGCAAACATGTTGTAAACAAGTTATCTTTTATAAACTAAGAAAAAGATTTTAAACCCAACACGTGTTTTCACCCTTAGATCAAATCTTTTCAAACGTTTTTCCCAGTAACATTTTGTATTCGGTCGTGGTGTTTTGGGCCAGGTTTGGGGTGTTAAAATTTGGTATCAGAGCCCAGATTTTAAACTCGGCCTATGGGTTTTGAGGCCCATAACGTTTTCAAAATGAGATTTCAAAAGTTAGTTAAAGAAAAATTTTTCGTGGAATGGATTTTTGGAGGCATGGCACCCGAATTCTCCGGCTCAGGTCTGCCAGGTATGTCTTCTGACTGATTGAGTGGAATAGATATATACTGCGTTGTTGTGGATATTGTTGTGAACTTTAGAAGATAGGATAATCTCTCTAGAGACTGAAACTTTTAGGGATGTGTGCTTTATGCGAAAGAACAACTAGAACTTCTATACCATAAAACTTTTCCTTTAAACGAACAGTGGAAAGAAGCTAATGCATAAAATTTCTTAAATCAGATTAAGACGCGACGATAGATATGAGTTCTAGGGGACGTGGTCGTAACGCACGTGGGCGTGGTAGAGGCAGAATGGCTGTATCAGAACCAGTTGGGTCCAATCACGGATCAGGGAATGAGCCGCCGCCAACTGCAGAAGCTGAATTTTAGGACCAGACGGGTGGAGACGACGCAGTTTCTCAGGCTATGCTGCGGGTTTTGGAAAGAGTTGCGGGAGCGAATATGGGTACTACGGGCCCGGAAGTTCATTTCTGAGAAACTTAGGGCAAATGGAGCTGATCTATTTAGGGGAGTTTCTGGGGTAGCTCCGAATGTGGCAGAGTACTGGTTGGAGGCAGTCGAGAGGATCATGGATGATTTGGACTGCACTGCTGAGGAAAAGCTGAAGGGCACTGTGTCTTTACTTCGGGATGAGGCCTACCAGTGGTGGCTCACTGTCAAAGAGGGTACTCCGGCGGATCGAGTGGATTGTGGTTTCTTTAAGATTAAGTTCGAGGGGAAGTATGTCGGAGCTAGTTATGTGGACGCGCAGAGGAAAGCGTTTCTGAATTTAGTACAAGGGGATAAGTCAGTAGCAGAATATGAGGCAGAATTCTTGAGGTTAAGTCAGTATGCTAGAGGGATTGTTGCTACTGATTACGAGCGTTGTGTGAGATTTGAGGATGGGCTGCGGGATGAACTGCGGGTGTTGATAGCTCCTTAGCGAGAGAGGGACTTTGCGACTCTGGTCGAAAAAGCTCGGATAGCAGAGGAAGTTAAGCGAACTGAAAGGCAGAATAGAGATAAGGACAGAGGTCAGAATAAGAGAGGTTTTGGATCATCAAGATCTTCGGGGGGTTTTCAGAAAAAGCCTAGGGTTGAGAGTTCTGCTCGTGTTTCTATGCCAGCTGTTGGGAATCAGGTTCGTCCGTGTGCTCAGTGTGGAAGGACTCATGTTGGCGAGTGCTGGGGAAGGAGTAGGGAGTTTTTCAGGTGTGGGTCTAAGGCTCATTTGGTTAAGGATTGTCCTCAGGATCCGAATAGGGCTCGGACAGTAGGTCAGGGGTATGTGTAGCCAGGACGGGGTGGTCAACAGATGCCGAGGGGTCGTGGTTCAATTCGTGGAGGAAATGGGTCAGGCCGAGGTCGTGGAGCACCGGGCAGAGGTGCTGGGAGCTCAGATGCAAGGCAACCAGGGTTAGTGTATGCGGCCAGACGTCGTGAAGAGGGGGATGCACCAGATGTTATCACGGGTACGTTCCTTATTTATGGGTTACCCTTTACTGCTTTAATTGATGTTGGGGTCAACTCGCTCGTACGTTGCTAGTATGGTGTCTGGAACATTGGTTGTGAATTCTGAGATTGTCCCTAGGAAGATGACTGTAATTAGTCCTTTAGGACAATCTGTAGTGGTAGATAAACTCTTTAGAGATGTGCCTTTAGAAGTTCAGGGGGTAGTGTTCCCAGCTGACTTAATGGAGCTGCCGTTCGGGGAATTTGACCTGATCCTAGGGATGGATTGGTTAGTAAGGTATCGTACGAATCTGGACTGTGCTGCTAAGTGCATGTCGTTGAGGACTCTCGAGGACAATGAGGTTATGGTGATAGGTGAGAGGAGAGACTACTTGTCTAACGTAGTGCCTGCTCTTAAGGAGGAGAAGATGGTGAAGAAGGGATGTATGGCTTTCCTGATGTTTGTTAGTGCTTTGGATGCTAAGGGGATGTATTATCGACTTCAGAGGTAGTTGGGAGGAATTCTTGTCTTTAGCAGAATTCGCTTACAACAATAGTTACCAAGCGAGTATTCGAATGGCGCCGTATGAAGCGTTGTATGGGCGGAAGTGTCGGACTCCTAATTGGACAGAACTGGGTGAATGTCATGTTTTGGGTCCTGAGTTAGTGGCAGAATCGGAGGAGAAGGTTATGGTGATTCGAGCACGGATGAAAGAGGCATCTGACAGACAGAAGTCGTATGCGGATCTTAAGCGGAAAGAGATAGACTTTGCAGTAGGTGATCATGTGTTTCTTAAAGTTTTGCCGTGGAAGAAGGTGATGAGATTTGGATGCAAGGGTAAGCTGAGTCCTAGGTTTATCGGGCCTTATCGAGTTTTGAAGCGAATGGGACCAGTGGCGTATCAGTTGGAATTGCCTTCGGAATTGAAGCAGATGCATGATGTGTTTCACCTTTCTGTGCTACGTCGGTACCGATCGGATCCGTCTCACGTGGTGCCAGTGGAGGAAGTGGAGTTGAGGCCAGATTTGTCCTATGAGGAAGAGCCGATTCAGATCTTGGAGCGAGATGTCAAAGTGCTTCGGAAGAAGTCAGTTCCCCTAGTCAAGGTGTTGTGGTGGAACCACGGATCGGAAGAAGCTTCGTGGGAACCGAAGGAGGCAATGTGACAGCAATACCCTCACTTATTTTGATCAGGTAATTTCAGGGCCAAAATTATTTTTAAGGGGGGTAGAACTGTAATATCCGGGATTTTGGGGGTTATGCATTTTAATTCTTATTCACGTGGTGGTGTGTTTTGTGTGCTGTTTGTATATGTTTGGGGGCTTCAGGAACCTTGGGGTGTAGGTAGAGGACTTAGGAAAATATTTGACTTTAAGCCTTTAGGGGAGAGCTAAGGGAGCTAAGCCTTAAGGAAATTAGTGTGGGGTTTATGACACAAGAAAAGGGGTGGTGGAGTGGTAAGGTAACGCCTAGGAGCAAGGGGGAGTGTGCGTCTCAAGGGGTGTCAAAGGGGGAGGAGGTTCGAGCTACAGAGGAAGCATTTTGGGGTTGCTTTTTGCGTCAAGGGGGAGGGAGAGTTGGACGGCAATCAGATTCTGAAGAGATGAGGGTGGACTTGGTCAAGATATTCGGATAAAGGGTGGAGAGTTATTTGAGGAGGTTGACTTATTCAAATGAGTTTGAATGAGAGGTGAAGAGGAAAAATAGGAGAACAAGAAGGGATTTGGGAGAGAGGGGAAGAGTTGGCCGAATATGGGGCTTTGGAGGGTGGCGTTTTTGATTTTTCTGTAGTGGGGTATGTGTGTGCCGAAAATTCTTGAGAGTAGGTCCTCTCTTCGGTTTTGTGTGTGTATCTTTTGATTCCCTTTATTTTCTCTGAGCCTCTGCCGAAAGTGTCAGGAAATAGCCATCTGTGCATTTATTTTCTTTTGGGGTGTCTTTCCGATTCTTTGAGTTTCTTTTACCTTCTTTTGTTTTCTTCCAACTTCAAGAGTCGAATATCCTATTAAACTTCACGTAATTTCTTTTCTAGTAGCTGAATCTTGGGAAACCATTAAGGTCATTTGCTTTCACCTTTTCCTCACTATTTTCCATTTGACTGAAACACCATAAACCCCCACTTCTTTCTTCTTCTCTTCACCGATTTGCTTGTCTTCAATAGCCGAATACACTCTTCTACAGTGTGGCCGAATCTCCCATTCACCCTTTTCTTTCTTCTTCTATTACATTATTTCTCTGGTTATATCTCTTAGCCGAATCTGTCAGAGCCTGGGTAGGTGGAGTGGTCGTTCATTCTCTGTCGAGATCTGTTCCAATCGATTCTAATAGTGGGTAAGGGTTCTCTTCTATTCGATTCTCTTCTTTCTCTTTTGGGTTGCCGAAAGTTAGAAGTCTAACTCCATTTCTGTGGTGTGGCCGAATCTTTAGAGGGTGATTTCGGGTCTTCTGCCTGAAGTTAGCGTTAAGGGAGTAGTGATCTTTCGGGGTTTGATCGATTAAGGTAAGATGATACTCAGGTTCAGCCAAAGGCCATTCTTTTGACCATTTAATGTTAGAGCCGATTCTAACATGGCCAATGTAGGGATTTCGACAACTCTCAAAATCAAGTAAGAACCTTCAGGTTTTGGATCTACTTTGGTAAGATATTTCGATTTTGATGATATTTAGTTTTCGTATGGATTGATTCGATTTCTTAACGGGGTTTTCTAACTAAGATATTATTGACGGATGCGAGTACGAGTCAAGGAGAGAAAGGGGTTGTCCCTACCCCTAAGTTCAAGAAACGTTCAGTTTCTGCGGTTCGGGATTGGCCACCAGGGTGTGGGCCAGCGCCGGAAAGAGACAAGCAGATCGCTATAGTCTCTTCGAGTGAGGACGTTAGGGAAATCGAGAGTCCAGTGCTTCGAGTTATCAGGTGTGTAGTTATTGCGCTGTTCTTCTATTTTATTATCATATGTATGTGGTATGTATGGTAGCCGGGAATAACGGCTGTGGTGGTGTGGCTACCCATGGTAGGTAATCTGTTAATCAGGTTAGTAACTGTTGATATCAAATCTTGGATGATATATGTGTAAGCATGTGGTGTATGTATGTTGATATGTTCATAATAGTTATACTGTCATTTTATCATAAAATCATGTATGTGCATGGGGATCGGGATATGATTAATGGAGGACAGGGTGTACATTTATGTACGTGGTTTGATGTTAGTCTTGAGCTACATCGTGGATTGGTGATGGCTATGTGCCTCATCGTGGATTGGTGTTGGCTATGTGCCACATCGTGGATTGATGATAGCTTCGTGCTTCATCGTGGATTGATGATGACCTTGAGTCACATCGTGGATATCGATATTTGGTCACACAGTGATCGGTGGCTAGGCCACGTTATATTTGGTCACATGGTGATCGATGGCTATGCCACGTTATATTAACTTTGAGCAGCTTGACTGCCAAAGAGGTGTGTAGCAGTTGGAGGGTCGATATAGTAATCCCCTGGTGTCTGTGGCAGGATACGGGAGTGTGTATCGGATGGACACTAGGTTGGGTTGGGGTTCATTTTGCATAATCATGTGTGGTACGGGGATTTGTGTGGATGAGGGCCAAGCCCATTTGTGGAGACATGTTAGATAATTGCACACTGAGTCGGTTTGACTCACTTTATTTTTCTAAAAACAATGCAGGTGATACATGATGCTTGGACCGGGCTAGAGTGGATTCGAGGTGGCCATGCAGAAGATGATTTATTTATACTTGCACTTTAAATTCTTATTTACTATTGGGATAATTTTTATTGTAATAAGGCCATTTTAAGTATTTGGGGATTTCTATTACGTTTTAAGTTAGATTGACTATCGAATTAATCACTGGAAATGATTTTGGAGACAATTTACAACTTAAAGACTTAACTTAAAGTTTTAAAATTGGATACTCGTAACCACTCGATTTTTCTTAAATTTTGAAACGCACAATGATTTAAACTACACATGACTTTCCAAGTTTTTTTTATTCTCTTCGACAACCTACTTTCAAAACAACAAACATGTTGTAAACAAGTTATCTTTTATAAACTAAGAAAAAGATTTTAAACCCAACACGTGTTTTCACCCTTAGATCAAATTCTTTTCAAACGTTTTTCCCAGTAACATTCCGTATTCGACCGTGGTGTTTTGGGCCGGGTTCGGGGTGTTACAGAAAGGCAAGCTAAGTCCCCGGTTTATTGGACCTTATCGGGTACTAGAACGTGTGGGCCCAGTGGCATATCGACTGGAGTTGCCTCTAGAGTTGGAGCGGATACATGATGTGTTTCATGTCTCGATGCTAAGACGTTATCATTCTGACCCATCGCACATTGTGCCAGTGGAAGAAATTGAAGTAAGGCCAGACTTGTCCTTTGAGGAGGAGCCAGTGCAAATCATGGATCGAGACGTAAAGGTGTTGAGGAGGAAGTCCGTCCCTTTGGTCAAGGTTTTGTGGGGGAACCACGGCGCGGAGGAAGCGACATGGGAGCCAGAGGATGTTATGCGACAGCAGTATCCCCATCTTTTCTGATCAGGTAAATTTCAAGGCCGAAATTTAATCTAAGGGGGTAGAACTGTAACATCCCGAATTATTGGACCTGTGCATTTTATGTGATGTATACCTAAAATATTAAATTGAGGGTTAGGGGTCCAGATTGGGCTCAAGAATGGGCTGAGGCCTTGACTAAATTTTTGTGTAGACACTCTAGCACTTTAAAGGGTAGTTCTGTGTTTTAAATGACAAAATGGGCTTATGGCCCAAAGGTTGGTGGCGCTACAAAGGAGCAGGGGGTGGCGTCACTAGTGGATGGAGGGGCTCAAGTTTTGGCCACTTGGGGCCCATGTTTTTGGCCCAAATTCGACATTTATAGAGGAGCTGGGGGGGACGGCAACAAGGCTAAATTATAGGAGTTTTATTGTTTTAATATGTGGATAATTAAAGATGATAAAGGAAGGAAGAGTTGGAGATAATTAAGCCTCTTTTGGATGGGTGTTTTGATAGGGATAAGGGATAGGATGAGGATCTATCAGGAAGGCTAGTGTTGGCCGAAAATCAAACACAGGAGAGGGGGAAAACC
The DNA here is from genome assembly GCA_005393395.2 of Gossypium australe. Classification (NCBI taxonomy): domain Eukaryota; kingdom Viridiplantae; phylum Streptophyta; class Magnoliopsida; order Malvales; family Malvaceae; genus Gossypium; species Gossypium australe. Next base: position 65,850,116 of record CM016614.1, on the reverse strand, counting down.
AGTTGAGTATAGGCTAAAGGTGTGCCGAAAATTTGAGGGCCGTCTCTTTCGTTTTCTTTCTTAATCTTTTCTCTTCCAAAAGCCGAAAATCTCCACCTCCCTCACCCTTTCTTCTTTCTTTGAAAATTTCCTTTTAGTCGAATCTTCTAATCTCCATTGTTATTCTTCTCCCATTCACTAAAAACCAAAACTACAGTCTTGTTTGTTCTTTTAGCCGAAATCTCCCTCTTGTTCATCTCTTCCGGGATTTTCTTTAAAGCCGAAATCCCTAGATCTCATCTCCTGTGATTGCCGAATTCCTTCTGTAGTGTCTGTTTAGGCCGAATCTTGAAGAAAACTAAAGGTAAGTGTCGATTCGCGAGATTTCAATCTTTTTTCGGCTTTTAGAGATCTTAGTCGAATGGCTATATGGTTAACTAATCGGGTGTTTTCTCTCATTTGCGGCATTCCGGGATTTGAAGGGGATTCAATCGCTTGGATTTCTAAGCTAGAGTTTAGTAGCACTCGGATCGTATTACTTTCAAGATTTCAAGGTAAGTCAATCTGTTAATTTAAACGTATAATTTGGGTAAAACACTAACCCTTGGCCGAATATAGGAGAGGCATTATCTTTGAATTCTTCCGACTTTTGAGCAAAGTTGTAGACAAAGGGCAGTAGATCTGATTAGTGAGGGTATCGACATAGAGATTAGTACTATGTGTTATCAGGTGTGTAACATTCTCACACCATTTGGATTGCCTGTTAGTATATATTTATAAATCTGTTATGTTCTGTTAAATGCCAAAATACCAGCATGGCTGTTGAAAACCCGAGGAGGGTAAAGGCGAATCATCAGGTTAGTGATCTCTGTCATTCTAAAGTGAATGGTTCTGTTCATTTGATATGATAAACATGTACGCCAGTTTCTGTGATCGCACGGGGTTGGGTGATTGATGAAAGGGGAAGTGTTCTATTTGTAGTGGCTTTTGCCATGATCTGTTGTAGTGGTTTCTTTTGCCATGATCTGTTGTAGTGGCTATTGCCATGATCTGACGATGAGGAGCTAACTGCAGCATGACTGCCATCGATGGTGTGTAGCGGTGTGAGTTGATTGTAGAAATCCCCAATGGTGTGATTGGCAGGTAAGGGTGGTGTGTAGCAGATGGAAACCTAGGATTGGATTGGGCTTTGCATAATTCCTGATATTAATTCCTGATATATTATATTTTGTTATCTGTTCTGTGGGGCTAAGGCCCAGCCTGATGGTGCGCGAGGGTTGCACACTGAGTCCTGTGACTCACCCTATTATTTTTTTTCAGGTAGCACTTAGTGCATCGGACCGGGCTGGAGGGGAGCGCAAGGTGGCCATGCAAGAGTTCGATTTGTTATAGCAAGGACGCCATTTATTTAGATTTTCCTTCAATATGTTAAATTATTTTGGGTTTTATATTTTATTGTAATAAGGCCATGGGCCACTAGCCTTATACTTTGGGCTTTCTTTTGGGGTTTTTACTATTATTGGACACTTAATTTCGGTGAAAAATATAAACTAGGGCATGTACTAAATTTCGGTTTTTAATTCATAAAGGCAACATATAAAATGTATATCTTTTATAAATTATCAAATCATTAATTTTTCCGGTATAAATGTTTAAACTCGACAAATGTTTTCCAAAAATGCGACATGTTTTACTAAATCTTCTTAGTGACATGCCAGATCCGGTCGTGGTGTTTGGGTCGGGTTTGGGGTGTTACAACTTTACTTTCGAAATCTTTGGTTGTGATTTTAAAGTGTTTTGTAGTAGTTTTTATATGTGATTGAGGGTTCTTTAAGTAGGTTTTACGCATACCATGAATAGAGGAACTTCACCAAACATTTGAAGTGATTTTGAGTGAACTCAATAAGTCATGTCATGAACACAAAGTTGCAATGCCACAACTACAGAGCCCCACAACGCGACTTCGCATTTCACCTCGTCGCATTGCGACCTCATTAACTTAGTGAGTCATGTTGCGACATCAAATGCTCCTTGTCGCAATATCACACATTTTTCAGTATTGCACTATTTTAAGTCGTTTTGACCTTCCAGAGCTCATTTTGGATTTCGATCACCTCTAATCAACTCTAAATAAATTATAAATGATTTTAAAATTTTTTTAATAACTTTTAGTTCATCTAAAACATATTTTTAATTATTTTATAAATTTTATAAACTTTTAATTCTTAAATAAATCCAAATTTTCTTACTCATACGTGCTTTGGTGGCATTTCCCATCCGTACAGGTCGTCTGGAGCAGGTGGGTGTTACATTGAAGCCCAACTTTGGATGTGATACATGTGTGATGGGGTAATTTTAATTTACTTAAAATCACCGATGTTGCTATTTTTCAAGCTCAAAAAATCAATTGATTTGAAATGAGTATTTGAATGAGATCTAGACATTTTTGAGTTGAGATTTTTTCATATAGATTGAAGAGCTATCTCTTAGCTTCAAAATGCACTTTGAATCATCAAATTTTGATTTCAAGAGATCAAGTTATCGCCATTTTTGTGAAGACTGTGCAAAAAGAATTCTGGACGGGATTATTATAGGAAATTACGAACTTCAGGCTTTAATTCAAGCTTAAATAACATTGGGTTCGATTTTAAGGTTTTTTTTATTATATGTTAGCCCAATATTGTATTTATTAGGTTTTATATTCTTTTTACTCGAGCTTTGAATTGATTCTTGACAACAGATCTTCTCCTTCAATCGATAAGTTAGTTATAGTGGTCGAGGAAACACCTTAGACAACTAGCCTTTCTGTGTGTAAATTAAATGCGAGAACGCCTAGTAGTTAACCCTTACCAAACAAACAACCCTGAAATCCACATCCACAATTTAGCTCCTCAGTAACCTTAAGAACTAGAAGGACCCGAATAAAATCAACGGCCTCAACCATGCAAGTTGTTTAAACTCGATTGTTTTTTCCCTTGATAGATCCAACCACTCAATTGGTCACGTCAATTTGTTATTCGGTAGACTAGTTACAATAATTATGGATCATATTATTTCTTCTAATTGTATGTCATACAAAACCGAAGCACTGGGCCCTTTTTGACTTGATTATATTACGACATTGTGAGACAACTGAGTCTATCTCCTAAACTGAAGAAACAATGAAGTGAAAGCTTTTGAATACAATTTCATATATCACGATTTGAAAAAGCGGATAAAAAATCAACCTAAAGCTAGATGAAACTAACTACCCACGAATAAAGAGCAAGAAAAGAAAAAAATTGAAAGAAAAATTTTATTGGAATAAAAGAAAAAACAAAGTTGGTCGTTGTGCGCACACCTTTCTCAAAAAAAACTATTGTTATTTGAAAAGCCTCAAAAACTTTGTTTTACCAAAAAAAAAAATTCTTGTAATTTATTTTTTTTAATGGGTAAATGATTTCGAAATGTTTTAAAAATTTTAACTATCTTTGACATTGTTGTACATTGAACAAAAAAATATCTCCACAAAAATTCAAAAAATTGAAAAATTAAAAATATAAAAAAAGAGAAAAAAAATCATAAAATATTAAGTGCATTAAATTTCCAGATCTATTTTTCATCATTTGAGGAGGCTCCAAATTTAATCTCAAGATTTTAGCACATCGAGAACACCTTGAATGAAAATTTCGAGTTGTTGCCATTATTTTGGTTTCTACTGGGTAGTTTATATTTTATTGACTCTAGCCATAGGTTTTTCCTTTGTCTTAGCTTATTTTTGTGCTATTACACATTCTAACATATTTTTGTTTCTTGTGTTAGTGGGTTACAAAAGAGTTCCCTTTCCTTTATTCATGCAACTCAATTTTTGTTGAAGTCAAGCTTTCTTAAGCTTCTTAGAGTCTTATGTAACACCCATACCCAGTCTAGTCACTGGACCCGAGCTGCAGGATGTCACAACAGTAAACAGAAACTTTCATATACAAATTACTCAATAATATTCAATAACTCGTTGTAAATAAGTTAAGTCTATGTTAAACATGCATTACAAACAAAATCAAGTCTTAATCGGGCTTATGAAAGCCCTTAAACAAACTCGGAACTAAATCGGGACCATTTTGAAACTTTTACAAAAAGATAGGTAAAATAGTGAAACAAGAGTCACACGATTGTGTGACAAGGCTAATGTGGTGTAGTGCTATCGCACAGTCGTGTCCCTAAATTGTGTAACAAACTAATGCCATGTAATTCAAGGTCACACAGCTGTGTCACCAGGCCGTGTAACAGATTGATGCCATGTGAACTAAAAACCACCCTAAACGTCTTGAACACATGGCCGTGTCATCCAACCATGAGTGACACACAGCCGTGTGGTAGCCCATGTGCAGCAAAAATAGCATATTTAAGCAAGCTTTCATACTATTCCCTTAATTGACCTATAATGCCTTTCATGTTATTCAAACCAACACCAAAACATTCATATTACAAAGCCAAAACACCAATTCATCTATCCATTTTAACATACAACCAATATGCCCTCATTAGCACCAACAATTTAGTAAACTCAATTCAAATACAATTCAAACGAAACCTTAAACCATATCATACCACAATTTAATTCACATACTTAGTACCATTCAAACTTGACCATGCCCTTAACACAACCGAAGTCTATAGCCATTTTATACCACCATCATAAACATATGTATAATACCATTCACCTAAACATTCTTAAGATCAAGCCTTGTAACAATTCATTCATCACATGACAAGTTAACATATGTATATATTCACATTTTTATATACATCCAAACTCAACCATGCCAAACACAAAACAAACTTTACATTTCAATATTTAACCCTCCTAAGTACATGCCAAAAATAACCAAACTCAAAAAATCAAAAGTCTACCGAATTAGAGATGAAAGGTGTATGCTTTTCACTGATACAATTAACAAGTTTCAAACATTCAAAATCTACAAAAAAGTAGTAACATGAGTAAGTATATAAAATACTTAGTAAGCTCATACAATATAAACAAATAACTTACCTTGATAATTGAACAGTTACATGAATCAATATGTTCACCTATCATGAGATTCAAAACAATATCAACCAAATGAGGTTTAGGCCAAACCACATATATAATTTAAAATGGTAAATACCAACTTCAACTCAATATACATCATGAATCTATTTTTCTAATTTATCACTCTACTTACTTCCATCAATAAAATTTTATCATATCTTCTTATCATAATCATTCATATCATGTTCATCCTTTTTGCCAACACCACATTCAAATTTTTATATTTACATATTTTATTCCTACTCGAAGAATCTTCATAAAAGAACTTTGTATACATGTTAAAGTAATAGTGTCTGGTTACCTGTTAGGGTTGAACCTACATAATAAATAGTCTAGTTAGGGCTTATTATTCATGTATTCTCGACTCTGCAGCATATGTAGGAGCTTAGAACTTGTATTCTCGTGTTCGCAACATATGCAGGAGCTTGGAACATATTTTTGTATTCTTGAATCTGCAACATGTGCAGGAGCTCAGAACCTATTCATGTATTCTCGAGTCCACAACACATGTAGGAGCTCGAAACGTGGGCAAAACTCATATTTCATCGGGATTTAACTTCACATTATACCTTTTTACAACAATCTGTTTCAATTTGATTCATTTCTCAGTTTAGGTACTAATTCGTAGCCAATTCAAGTTACTAATTAAACATTAATGAACATACAGATAAAACTCAATAGAAAATTAAACATATTCATACCATATGAACTTACCTGATAAAACGGTAACACTTTAGATACCAAGGACTATTCAATAATTTTCCTTTTTTCGCCTAAGTCAATAACTTGACCTATATAATAGTTAAGATTCAAAATATCAATACTTATCTCATAATAACACTCAAATTCGTTCTTATAATCTTTTAATTTCATTATACATAATTTCCCTAAACTTTTATATTTTATTCAATTTAGTCCTTAAAACCGAAAGAAGTATAACTGTAACGCCCCAAATTTGGTCCTAGAAGGAAATAGGTCTTGAGCGTGGGAGCACATAAAAGCTTATGTGTGCAAGAAAATGACACATTTGATTGTTTGCTTTGATGGTTAAGTGATTTAGGAGTGTTTAGGAATGTCTAAGAAGTCTTGGGTTCAAGCCCTGGCTTTTGCAAAATTTTGGTTTTCTCTTAAGTGAACCTTGGTGTTAGCATGTAGGCTTTAAAAGAAATTATGGCGGAATTATGACACAAGTTGAGCTTGTACTCCAGTGGCAGTCGTGTGTTTAAGGCTGCAAGGGAGCTCAAGTTCGAGTCTCATGATGCGCAAAGGAGTATTTATTTTACATTCTCGCTGTATGAGTAGTAGAGTTTGACTGAAACTCTACAAGGTGGAGTTTAAATAAGTCTTATATGGAGAAAATCAAGAAGGAGATAAAGGAGGATTTTTAGGTGGAAATTGTGGAGAAAATTAAGGAATAATGGTTTGGGGAAAAGAGTTGTGTCGTATGGGGAGTGTGGGAACTGAAGAAAACATTTTGGAATTTGGTGTTCTCTCCATTTCGGATTTCCACCATACTTTGTTGCCTTTTGTTACTATACCAACTGCTGTTAGGGGTTCTAGCCTTCGGTTTTACTTGTTCCTTCAATACCCCGTTTAGCAATTTGTTTTTCTCTCTTTTCTGCTCTCTCCGTTTACTCAATTTTCTTCTCTTTCTATAATACTCTTTTAGGCCGAATACTGTTTTCTGGTGAGAATGGAATTCCTTTCCTTGCTAATATTTGTGGTGGTCGATTCTCTGCTTTCCTTTTCCTCTCCATTTCCTTTTCTCTCATCTTTTCTTCCCTCTTCCAAACTATCTAGCCATTCTCTGAACGTTGATCCTTCGTTCTTCCATATTGGATACTTGGTCGAATTCCATATCCCTCAACTTAGGTCGATTGTCTCCGTTATTTTTTCTATTGGTGTTGTGATTTCGGTTCTGCAATAGTGGTAACAAACCGGTAGGTACTCATATTTTCCCTTTTCTATTTCCCTAGTCTTTATTTATGTCTACAATTTTGTTCTCTTTTATTTTTTCTGAAAAGTCGAATGTGACTTCTTTTTATGTTCGTTGATTGCGGTTCTGTCCCTTCCTCGCGATTGGAGTTTCATTGGGTTCTAGGTATTCTCGAGAAGTGAAGGAGTGCAAGTGTTACCCAGGCAATCAAAACCCTTTTCTTCTCTTACTCAATTAAGGTAAATACGTTACCTTATTTTCCTTTGGGTTTAGGCTGAATATGTTTTATTATTCCTTAAGCTGATATTGGTGGTTTTAGGCCATACATATGATCGATCTTGGTTAATAAGATTTGTGTATTGTAATATAGAAAATCAATAAGGGCATGTGATCATTTCTGAACTGCGATCTTAGAGGACTAAGTCACCCTCGTTCAAAAAAGGTTTGGTGCTCGTCGTTCTTAGCACAGTTTTGCAAAATAGGTGTGTAACCGTATCTTGCTAACGGTAATAGGCATAAAAGCCGGTAAAGTGTGTAGTCACACTCCTCTCTTCTGTGAATCGGCAAAAGCCGAAAAGCCTGATCGTGTCTATCAGAGTCTTAAAATTTTATATAAAGAATGGTCGAGCCTAGAACTAACTGCGACAACGATTGAGGCAAGTGCACCTATCGAACAGTAGTATAGCTGTGGCAAGATCGGATTGTCGAACCCAAAGGAACCAAAAGTACTAATACTAACTTTCTTTTTATTATCTAGCCTAAGAATTAAAGGAAATTTTATCTAATCTGAAATTAACTAACAACTAAGCTAAAGATGCAAAGACAAAGAGAATGAATTGGGGAAAAAAACTTTGGGGAAAAAACCAATTGATTAAGACAATACCCGAGGAAGAATCCACCTAGACTTCACTTGTTATCTAACTCTGAACCAGACGATTTATTCACTTGACTTGATCCGTAGGATTCCCTAAGTTATATTAATACCTCCGTCAAGGCTACTAACATCTAACCCTAGGTTGATTAATTGGAATCTCTTTCTAATTAAAACCCCTAGAATTGCATTAACTCGATCTGTGGACTCCCATATTAGGTTTCACTCTAATCCGGCAAAATCTCGTCACCTTATGTCTTGGCGTGCGATCAACTCTGCTTAATTATGCTAGATCTACTCTTAGGCCCCTTAACTTTTGCTCCTCTACCTAAGCACATCACACTTGAATTAATATCCTGGAAATATCAAAACAAGAATTAAGAACACATAATTAAGAACAAATCAAGTATTTATCATATAGTTCAGCAAACGATAACAAGATTCATCTTAGGTTTCATCCCCCTCAGGTATCTGAGGGTTTAGTTCATAACGATAAAAGAATACATCTCAAAAGAAAAGATAAAACAGAACATAAGAAAACCCTAAAACCCCCTGAAGGAATTGAAGGAGAGATCCTTCGTCTTGAGTATAACTCCGGCTTCTTGAGATGAATCAACTAGCTTTCTTCGAGTGAATCCCACAATCCTGGCCTCTCTGGCTCGACTCATTGGCCTAGCTGGACGCCTAGCTAGACTCCCCCTGAAGGTTGGCCTTTAGGGTGTATATATAGGCTCTTGGAATGTGTTTCTTTACCTCTAAGTATCCTAATCCGAGTGAAATTCCTCCTTGTCACATCAGGGACACGCCCATGGCACACGCCCGTGTGAATCGTGGTCAAGCCGTGTTGAGTCTATTAATGAGGCACGGCCGTGTGGTCTTTGGCCCAGGCCGTGTTGATTTCTTTTTTGGTCCATTTGGTCTGTTTTAAGCCCGTTTTCCATTCTTTTCATCCTCCTATGCTCTCCTGAGTATAAAACATGAAATTAAAGGATTAAGAGCACCAAATTACATAATTCAAGGGATAAATCATCTAAAAGCATGCTAAATGTGGGCTTAAAATATGTTATTATTACAGTTTATCAAATACCCCCACACTTAAGCTTTTGCTTGTCCTCAAGCAAAATTCTCAACTCACAATTAAAATGAACTTTCTTGATTCATAATATTCATCAATAATGTTTCATCACAATTCAAAGATAATTCATACATGGATAATTTAACTCAAAGAGTTCTAAAGATTCAAACAATCTAAGTCATACATTTGTAGCACAAAACATAGGGGTTTCCATGGTTGAATTGATTAATTACCTTGTTGAAGGGTTCAACCGTTGTAGAAAGTTTGGACCTGTAGCCACAAGGGTAATCCATGGTGTGGACACCTTCTCAACAAATCCTTGTATCTCTCTCATGCATCATAAAGTGTCTCTAAATCCATCTGCACAAAAGAAGAGATATCATTCCTTAACTTGGCCGGTGGAAAATATTTTAATAAAAATTTCTCGGTCATTTCATTCCATGTAGTGATTGACCCTCGTGGAAGAGAATGCAACCACTGTTTGGCTTTATTCCTCAAAGAGAAGGGAAATAACCGAAGATGGATGGCATCATCAGTAACGCTATTTATCTTGAAAGTATTGCAAAATTCTAGGAAATTTGCCAAGTGATTATTTGGGTCTTCATCCTGCAAACCATCGAACTGAACAAATTGTTGTATCATCTGAATTGTGTTAGGTTTCAATTCAAAATTATTTGCGGCAATGGCAGGTCTAACTATACTTGACTCAGTTCCTGTTAAATTAGGTTTAGCATAATCATACATAGTTCGAGGAGCAGGATTTTTGGCCACCTCTGGAGGTGGCAGATTGTTCTCAGCCATCTCTTCGGTAGTATTAACTTCGTCTTCTTGCTCTTCTTGTATGTAGTTTAAGCTTCGCCTTATTTCTCTACGATTTCTGCGAATAGTACCTTCAATATCACTGTCGTAAATTAGGGGTCCTGTCGGGTTCCTTCTAGTCATAAACTAGAGGTACCTGAAAGGAACAAAAGAAAGAAGATTAGCAAAGTTAAAAAAAAAAACTAAGAAATAAAAGTAAATTGCAGAAAATAATAAAAAAATGGCTAAAGTAATAAAAATTGAGCTTTCTTAATATTCTGGTTCCCCTGCCACGCGGGCGACCCGGGTTTGATCCCCGGAAACTGCGCCAAAAACTTGATTGTGTCTATCAGAGTCTTAAAATTTTATATAAAGAATGGTCGAGCCTAGAACTAACTGCGACAACGATTGAGGCAAGTGCACCTATCGAACAGTAGTATAGCTGTGGCAAGATCGGATTGTCGAACCCAAAGGAACCAAAAGTACTAATACTAACTTTCTTTTTATTATCTAGCCTAAGAATTAAAGGAAATTGTATCTAATCTAAAATTAACTAACAATTAAGCTAAAGATGCAAAGACAAAGAGAATGAATTGGGGAAAAAAACTTTGGGGAAAAAAACCAATTGATTAAGACAATACTCGAGGAAGAATCCACCTAGACTTCACTTGTTATCTAACTCTGAACCAGACGATTTATTCACTTGACTTGATCCGTAGGATTCCCTAAGTTATATTAATACCTCCGTCGAGGCTACTAACATCTAACCCTAGGTTGATTAATTGAAATCTCTTTCTAATTAAAACCCCTAGAATTGCATTAACTCGATCTGTGGACTCCCATATTAGGTTTCACTCTAATCCGGAAAAATCTTGCCACCCTATGTCTTGGCGTGCGATCAACTCTGCTTAATTATGCTAGATCTACTCTTAGGCCCCTTGACTTTTGCTCCTCCACCTAAGCACATCACACTTGAATTAATATCCCGGAAATATCAAAACAAGAATTAAGAACACATAATTAAGAACAAATCAAGTATTTATCATATAGTTCAGCAAACGATAACAAGATTCATCTTAGGTTTCATCCCCCTCAGGTATCTGAGGGTTTAGTTCATAATGATAAAAGAATACATCTCAAAAGAAAAGATATAACAAAACATAAGAAAACCCTAAAACCCCTTGAAGGAATTGAAGGAGAGATTCACCGTCTTGAGTATAACCCCGGCTCCTTGAGATGAATCAACTGGTTTTCTTCGAGTGAATCCCACAATTCTGACCTCTCTGGCTCGTTTCCTTGGCCTAGTTGGACGCCTAGCTGGACTCCCCCTGAAGGTTGGCCCTTAGGATGTATATATAGGCTCTTGGAATGTGTTTCTTTGCCTCTAGGTATCCTAATCCGAGTGAAATTCCTCTTGTTCACGTCAGCGACACGCCCATGGCACACACCCGTCTGAATCGTGGTCAGGCCATGTTGAGTCTATTAATGAGGCAAAGTCGTGTAGTCTTGGGCCCAGGCCGTGTCGATTTCTTTCTTTGGCCCATTTGGTCCGTTTTAAGCCCGTTTTCCATTCTTTTCATCCTTCTATGCTCTCCTAAGTATAAAACATAAAATTAAAGGATTAAAAGCACCAAATTACATAATTCAAGGGATAAATCATCCAAAAGCATGCTAAATTTGGGCTTAAAATATGTTATTATTACGGTTTATCAAAGCCGAAACTTAAGCATTTGAGGCCTCACAAGCGTGCGATTGCTTGTGTGGTAAACCGAGCCCACAAATCATGGGCGATAGACTGTAGAGGCCATCAGGAGCTTTCTCGTGCTCTTGGGCCGATATGGGCCTCATTTGGCTGAAATGGGCCGTATGGGCCCAATGGGCTCGTAGACCCCATACAGATAAAATCGACGATAAGTGGAAAATACTGGATTGGGCGATGTAGTTCTCATAGCCGTGACTGAATTTGGGCTAAATAGGCCACACGAGCGTGTGGACCCACTTGGGCCGAATAATAGGCCTTGGGCCCATTTACACCGTTATGACCATTTAGGTTATTTGTGTCGCTCGAGGCGACTGTAGACCTTCAGAGAGGTCGTTATCTGCACCGAGACCCTCATGGTGTAAAATGACCGAAATACCCTCATTAGGTACAATGACCGAAATGCCCCCATAGTGTAAAATGATCGAAATACCTCGATAGTGTAAAATAACCGAAATACCCGCACAGGGTAAAATGATCGAAATACCCCCACAGGGTAAAATGATCGAAATACCCCTACAGCGTAAAATGATCGAAATACCCCCATAGGATAAAATGACCGAAATACCCCCATAGGGTAAAATGACCGAAATATCCCTATAGGGTAAAATGACTGAAATACCTCTATAGTGTAAAATGACCGAAATACCGCCATAGGGTAAAATGATCAAAATCCCCCCATAGGGTAAAATGACCGAAATACCCCCACAAGATAAAATGACCGAAATACCCCCACAGGGCAAAATGACCGAAATACCCACACAGGGTAAAATGACCGAAACACCCCATAGGGTAAAATGATTAAAATACCCCGATAGGGTAAAATGATTGAAATACCCTCATAGGGTAAAATGATCGAAATACCCCATAGGATAAAATGACCGAAATACCCCCATAGGGTAAAATGATCGAAATACCCCATAGGGTAAAATGACTGTCATACCCCTATGAGATGAAATGACTGTCATGGCCTTATGTTATGTATGACTGATTTGCTCTATGATATGTATGACTATGATTGAGCATGGCATTTTGCATACACGTATGATATTATGTCACGACATATTGCATGGGGATGGGTTGTTATATTTGGAAGAAGTGTACTGTACTGATAAGGTCGCACGGGTCGCCCAAGACGACTGTGGACCTACTGATGGCTTGGTTCTGTTCATATTATTGGTAAGGTTGCACAAGTCGCCCAAGACGACTATTTTAACACCCCATACCCGGCCTAGAAGTTAGGCCCGAGTTCGGAATGTCACATTAAAGGCACACTTCAAAACGATTTTACCGTTTAACAATTTAAGGCCCAAAAGCCCAAAACCCTTGTATCTTGTTAAGTTACGAAAAGCCATATTTTAGAAAACATTCATAGGTTAAGTTATTTCAAAAACCATGTTAACCTTAGAAAATTTTATGAAATTTATTAAGCGGATAGTTGAAACATTAATAATAAAACCCAAAATCTAAAGTCAATTAGGAGTTACATGGCCTTATTACAATCCAATGAAAGAAAAAAACAAAGTATTTAAAATAAATTCATTTGAACAAAATTAAACATTTGATCAGCTTGTAGTGTGGCCATCTCTGAGTCCTCTCCCACGTCGAGCCGTCTATTCCGGATCACCTGAAACATTAAATAAAAGGGCGTGAGTTGCGAAACTCAGTGTGTACAACCCTTGGCAATCAAATCACATACAAATATTCACACTGGGCCTAAGCCCTATCAAAATCGGTGGTCTTGGGCCTTAGCCCACAATGACCTCATATCATATCAAATCATATCGTATCATATACAAACATGATAATGCAAAACCCATCCCAATAATCCATCCGCTACACACACCATTTCCCTTCCAACCTTATACACACCTGTGGGGATTTCTAAATCAACCCACCCATCCTCTACACACCAATGGTAGCCCGGTTGCGGTACTACCTAACATTGCAGCAAAGCTGCTAATCATATAATGGGCTTAAAGCCACCAGTGGATCCATGGCCACACGACTCTACGATCCTCAAATATTCCTCCGTACTATAATTCCCACCCATATGCATCCTAAGCAGAATATCATATGAATACATCACACACACGAGTAATATCCATAAACTCATATTTGTCACAGAGGGGTATTTTCGTCATTTCCCTACCCAAGGGTATTTTTGTAATTCTACCCTATAGGGGTATTTTAGTAATTTGGCAAAATAGGGTATTCTGGTAATTTTACAAATCTAAGGGTATTTTAGTAATTTACAAATCTAGGGGTATTTTAGTAATTTTACACATCTAAGGGTATTTTAGTAATTTACAAATCTAGGGGTATTTTAGTAATTTTACAAATCTAAGGGTATTTAGTCCATCTTGGGTTTTAGTTATGAACTTTGGCCTATCAACAAGTCCTCGCCACTAAAGTGAACAGACACTACGCACCAGGTAGGATTCCAAAAAAGAGGGGGTGGGCCACTAGGACCGCTTAAGTACCAAGCTCTCCCTAGATCCAATCCTAGACATGCGTATGTCCGTTGCCACACTCTAACCCAGCAACTTGTTTACGGACATGTTTAATTAAATTAAGTCTTATGAAATTTAAGAGTTGTTCAAACTAGGCCTAAAGTCCATAAACCCTAGCATACTTGTCTACGTCCCGATAAAGCCCAACCAACCCAAATTACATCTTTACGGCCCATTAGGCCCAAATCACATCCTTATGGCCTGTTAGGCCCAAAACAATTCCAGGTCATGTATTATGCTTGACAGACTCAATTCATACACCAAACCAAACAAACTTATCAAACCTAGCCTTAGGGCCCACCGGGCCCATTTAGCCACTTTCGGCTTTTTGGCTTTTCGGCATTGACGATATCATGTATGTAGTGTTTGTACACACCTGGTATCCACGCGCGCTACAAACACCTTAGTCATGAACCTACAATCGACATTACTAACGATTAACCAAGACTTTAACACATACTTATCAAAAACCGAAACCTCATCATACCCTTACCGTGTGCCTCACGTTCTAGTAGCCCTTTCTTTGCTACTATTTGCGATCATCCTCTAGATCTGCACCCAAACACCTATATCGTCAAAACCAAGTGACCCATAGTCACCTCTATGAGCCATATTAGATTCGGCATTTACTAAACCATGACTGAGTCGAGAACACTTACCCCCTTGTTAGCAATCCTTACCTACCACGCTTCCGATTGTTGAGCCTTACCCTTGTTAATACAAGTTAACAAAAAGGAGGGGTTAGATAGCCCTTCGGCTTTTAACAAAACACACTAAAAAGTTCAACTAAGCACTTACTGAAATTCTCCTTTGATCCTGCGGCTTAGTTATCTACTGAACAAGATTCGGCTTCCAACGTGACTAAGAGTAGATAAAAATCGATTGAGGTGGAGGAACAACAATAAGGGTTCGGAAAAAGTAGAGATTCGGCAAAGAAGGATGATAGTAATTTCCGCAAAAAAGAGAATTTTGCTATAGGGGAATTTGGCTTTCAGAGAAAGAAGAAGAACACAACTCTAATAAGAATTTCGGCAAAAAGAATTATGGGTTTTCTTTTCAGAAAATGATAGAATTCGACAGAGGGGGAAAAAGGAAGAAATAACAGAACCCAAGGAACTCTTCAATGAATTCGGCACCCCCTTTTTATAGCCAAAGTCGAATCCTACCTTCCCCCCACTGTCCCATTCGGCACCAACTCCTCCCTCTCCTCATCTCCTGACTTTTCTCCTTGATAACATCTTAATCTTATCCAAAATTTCCTCCACATCCAACACACATGTTTACTTCAAACTCTCCATGGCAAGAGTTCAAAACCAACACAACTCTGGCCGTCCATACAGTAAAATAAACACTCAACAAAATACCACCCCTAAGCCTCGAACCTTGGACCTCTTCAGCTTACAACACGCCACCTTATAGCTCCCAAGTGACGCCACTTACCACTGGACCACAAGCCCATTTGTGTCCTATTTCTTCTTCATTTATTAAAAAGGCCTACTAACTGAAGTCACTATTCCCTAAGGCTAAAACCAAAATTTTTCCTTTACTCTTCCTTGATCCCAGGACATCTCCAACACCCCTAGACACTCTAAATTCATAAATTCTCAAAGCCCACATGCCAATCGTCATTTTTCTCGCTCACTTAAAAAAAATTCTGAAATCCAAAGCCCAATAGGCCCAATTCTTCTAGGCCCAAATTCGGGGCGTTACAACTGTGGACTTACTGATGGCTATATGCCATTTATTTTACTGGCAGCTTTGCTGCAATACTGTTTAGTGCAGCAACTGGTGCTAATCTTGGTGTGTCTGGCTAGGTGGGTCGATTTTATCCCCCACATGGTGTGTTGGCGGGACGGAGTGGTGTGTAAAGGCTGGATTGGGTAGGATTTCTGACTGCATATCTGCACTGATTAATGATACTGTACTGTTACTGCATCGATTAATGATATTACATATTGTTCACTGCATGACTGATATCTATTGTTGTTATGGTCAAAGGCCCCACTGATACTATTACTGAAATTGGGCAAAGGCCCTACTGATTACTGGCATTATGATGGGCTCAAGCCCAATCGTTTACTGTTACAAGAAAAGGCTTAGGCCCACACTGAACTGGACTGTTATTGTAACGGGCTCAAGCCCAAACTGCATTTATCTACTGTTTAATTGACTGTTTGCTTGTTAGAGGATTACACACTGAGTTTTCGTAACCTCACCCCTTTGTTTAACTGTACAGGTAGTACCCAACCTTAGACGATTTGGAGCCGCGAGAGACTCGGAGGTGGCCACACGATCGCTGATGTTCTGCTTTAGACTTATTTATTTAAATTTCTTATTGGGCTATTGATTCTGTAATAAGGCCTCTTAAACCTAAGTTATGTTATTTTGGCTTTATTTATTTGATACTTAACTGATAGTGATAGAATGTTGGTTTTCAAAAAGATTAACTATTTTCAAAACACTGCGTTTTCGCAACATTTTTGGATATTACTTCTACAACAAACAATGTTTTTAAAGTAAAGACGTTTTAAATGGTTAGTAAATGGTTAAGATGATTTGAGTTTTAACAAAGAGATTTCAACTCAGAAACGAATTTCTACCAACAAGTCTAATTTTCGAAAGACACATCAACGTGACACGCCAGATTCGGCCATAAAGTCTAAGCCGGGTTTGGGGTGTTACAATAACTTTCACAATTGAACTTCATTTTTTTTCATTCTAATTTCAATTATATCCTTCTACAGCCTTCAAAAATTAGAATTTACATAAATTTAATGTCACTTTTGACATATTCACAATCTAGTCCCTAAATGCAATATTAACAAAATTTACTTTGTCAAATAATCCTTAAACATTTCATAGCTTCCAAATCTACCCTTTTCTATCAAAAGCATCTAAATTCATCAATACCAAGTTTTAAAATCTTTAACAATTTTGAAAATCGACATATGGGATAGCTGGATCTAGTTGTAACGATCTCAAAAATATAAAAATTATAAGACATAAGATTAATTTACTTACCATGCAAGAGGACCGAACCTTTGAAGCATTCAAACATGGCTTCCAAACCTTTCTTTTTAATGCTTCGGTGCAAAGATGAAAGTGATGAAGAATATCACTTTGTTTTTGTTTTTATTTATTTTAACCTTTTATTATTTTTACTTAGTTCATTAAGTTTAATATATAATTTATTAATAACCATGCACCAACAGTCCCACTAAGGTTATTAGGGCCTAATTATAACATAATTCCTTTTACATTTAATGATTAAACCTTTTAACTAATAAAATTCAATAGCAATTAATTTTTATATTTTGTACAATTTAGTCTTTTTCCTTAATTAACTATCGGACCACCAAAACTTATAGACCAAACTTCAATCTACTTACCTAATAGCTTCGTAAATATTCAATAATAATATTTGAGCTCGGTTTATGAAAACGAGGTCTCGATACCTCATTTTTCAAAACCACTTAACTTTAGGATAGAGCCACTTGTACTTTAGGATCGAACCACTTGTACTTTACTAATTATTCAATTAAATAAAATTATCGAAACAAAATTCATTATATCATCATATTTGACTTGTAAATATTAAATAATAATATTTACAGACTTCCCTGTCAAAATTGTGATCCCGAAATCATTGCTTCTAACACTACTGAAATATGGGTTGATGGGCATCGATGTAACAGCCTGATTTTGGGTCTAGTCGGAATAGTGGTTTTCGGACAACAATTTCGATGAAGAAAATTTCATTTTTATTATATTTTTATGGTCTACAATTTTATGGAACGATTTCTTCAAAATTTCGTTCGAAAATTTTGACATTTGGGCACTCAATTTAGTTAAACGGACTAAATTGCAAAAAGTGCAATACTTGAATTCTATACGTTAGAGGTGTCCAATTGTCATGAAATTTTAAATTAGAGGTCCTTAAATGGTAATTAGACCATTGGTTAAGTTGGTGGACAAAAATGGACATGGTTTGGTATGTTTTCAATGTTTTTCATTAAGGGTATTTTGGTAATTTGGTAATTAAATGAATTAAAAAGCCAAATTAAAAGCTAATTTTTGTCCATCTTCTTCCTCATGCCCGAAATTCACAAGGAGGAAGCCATGGCTAGGGTTATGCCACTTCCAAGCTTGATTGTAAGTCCGTTCTTGCCCCGTTTTTAATGCTCTTTACATTTTTGAAGTCGTTGTAACTCGATCTTTCTATTTCTACCATCAATTTGAAGAGATGTCAAGGTCTAAAATTTTAACCATGTTTAACATGTATGTATTTTGATGTCTAATGGTAGAAAATGCATGTTTGGTGTATGATAAATGACTTTTGCTAAGTGATTTTCGGTGAAAATACCTAAAAGGACTTATTTGTAAAAGTTATAAAATATGGTGTAAAAATGTGAACAAATGAAAATTGTGGGTTGTTATAAGCATGTATAAGGTTCGGCTAGGCATGGGTATTGAATAAATTAAGTACATTTCATTTTACGAGCATAGAGACTAAATTGTAAAAATGTCAAATTTTAGGGGCAAATATGTAATTTTTCCATAATGTGATTTTGAGCTGATTTGAATAATATGTTGATTAAAAAGTTAAATGTGATATTATAGATCAAGAAAAATGAGGTTTGGACCTAGAATGGGGGAAAACGAGTATTTGACGATTTAGTCCTTTTTGCCGTTTTTATGCCGAGGTAAGTTCGTATGTTTAATAAGCATTAAATTATATATGTATAAATGATTAATTGTTATAATTGTGGTAAATGCTATATTAATTAAATGAAATGTGAATGTTATTGAGTACGTTATTACGGAAATGGCCGACAGAGATTCAATACAGCGAAAGCCCTGGTTGAACCTTAGGAATAGATAGGATATAAATGTCATGACATGAGGGTTAATGAGATTACGTATAAGACCATATCTGAGATATGGCATCGATATGAAATTACGTGTAAGACCATATCTAGGATATGGCATCGATATGAGATTTCGTGTAAGACCATAGCTGGGCTATTGGCATCGATACGAGATTACATGTAAGACCATATCTGGGACATGGCATTGGTACGATACTGTGTGTATGGGGTTCCCAAGTATCCGATAGTATTCCAAATGGTTCAACGGGAAATTCAACGAGTATGTAAAAGAAGAGAAATAGTATGTAAGTAATTACGAATCAGTATAGGTATGTATGTAATGTTTATAAGCATGGACTTCATGAAATTGTGAGTTCATGATTTTCACGAGAATGATTTTGTGAAAACCTTTTGATTATTAGTCTATACTTGTGATGCATGAAATTCATGATAAATTCGGGTGACGATTATGTGATTGGCTTCGGGCCAAATTGAGTTATGATATAACATGTTTTATTCATGCAAATTGTGATTTATCAGATATGAGAAAATGGGAAGATAAGAACTTAGGCAATTGAAAGATGTTAAAGTATATGCTTGAAATGTAAATACTCATAATTAATGTGCATGTTTACTATGAGGTTTGAAATGGTTTGTTATTTGTTATAATTTGTTACAAGAGAGAGATTATGGTTGTTAGGCTAATGCCAAGATATGTTAAACTATGCTTATAAGTTGATGGAGTACATTTTATGATTGAATAAGAATTTTGACTGTGAGATTTATAGTAATTTGTATTATCTTGTGTTTAAATTGTTGGACTTGATAAGAGATTTATAAGAGTTGCTTATTATTTTTGTACGGACTTACTAAGCTATATATATATGGCTTACCCCCCTTCCTTTCCAATGTCTTATAGGGTTATTAAGCTAGCTTGGACTGGAGCTCGCCGTAGATCTTATCACACTATCAAGCTATCACTTTGGGTATTGGTGAATTCAAGTACACTACAGCAAAACAGACTTTTAGGGCATTTTTTTTTTGCCTTTAGCGGTGTTTATAAGCGCCACTAAAAGTATTTGCGGCGCTTTTAAAAGTGCCGCAAAAAACGCCGCAAAATCAAACGCCGCAAAATTTAGCGGCGTTTATGAGAAAAAAACGCCGCTAAATATCATGACTTTTAGCGGCGCTTCCTTTACAAACGCCGCCAAAAGTCCTGACTTGTAGCGGCGCTTCCTTTACAAATGCCGCCAAAAGTCCTGACTTTTAGCGACGCTTCCTTTACAAACACCGCCAAAAGTCAGGACTTTTAGCGGCGCTTTTTTTAAAAAACGCCGCTAATTTGCACAGTTTTGCAATGTACAATTTACTCAATATCATACCCCTCCTGCACTAAAAACCAACCAATAACAGCAAATATAGTATATAATTACAACCCAAAACAGCAAATGTAGCATAAAAATCACACCAAATGCATTAATTCTAAATGGTATTTTAAAATGAATACAAGATATATGATAGAAATTAATGAATGAATAATAACTGAAAGTAATCTTACAATAATGTTAAATGTAACAATGTTAAAAATCATCTTACAATAAGAAAACAAATGTCTAAGATGGCAGCCTCTACGATTGTTGGAACATCTTCATCATAGTCTAAAGCTGTAGCTGGAGTTCTTCATACTTTCTGTTCCGCTCTGCCTCCCTCGCTGCTACCTCCGCTCTAAGTTGAGCAATATGCTCTGCCTCTCTCGCTGCTGCCTCCGCCTCCCTCGCTGCCGCCTCCGCTCTAAGTTGAGAAATTTGCTCAACCGTGCTCGCTTGCATCTGAGCTATTGTTCTTTTAGTCTCTGAACTTCAACACGAGATTGACTCCCGAAAGGCATGTATTGTTGGGAGCCGGATCCAAAATATTGGGTCGGGGTAACACCAGATCCTTGACACCGAACCCGACATTACCTTTTAAGAATCAAAACATCAGTGATAATTCTGTTATAAATATACTCAAGATTAACAGAACTATCAATCGAAGCAGTCTTACCGTTCAGGACCCAAAACATCAGTAATAATTCTATTATCAATCTCCTCGAGATTAACAAAACTATCAGTCGAAGCAGCCGCTTCATACTCCGCCTTCTTCTCCTTTAGTTTATCCTATTAAATCAATGAAAAAGTTAGAAACGAAATATATAATAAGAAGGAATGCAACATAACTTAACATTATAAATTTAAAATTACAAACGATGAATTAAACTATTATAATTAAGCAATAGAAATATTTATAATAAATCAAATTTAATTAAGTAAATATACCATAATTTCTGCAGCTTCGGATGTCATTGGAGATCCATCCTTCTTCTTATGCCTAATGTCAAAAAGTGTCCAACTTTTTGACCAGACGAAACTTCCTACATTGTAACAGAAAAAAATATAATTTAATAGTATAAAGTCATTAATATTTGACAGAATTAATAAATTATAATACCTCAGCCTCAGCTACACAAGCAAAACCTCTGGAACCTGCCGTGTGCGTGAATTTTTGTTTCTGTCTGCTGCTTATTCCAACTCGCTCACGGTCCTACATAATGGAATTTGAATTATGTATATAGTAAATACGATAAACTGAAATTTTATAAGACTTTACAAGTACGTAATACCTCTCCTTTCTTTGAATTCCAGAATCTAACTTGATCTTCCCATTGGTACCTCAACATTCCCGACGGGACATTTCGCGATTTTTCGTTGAGGCTTATATCTTTCTTAAAATATTATTTTTTTAGCGTGCTTTTATTATCTCTCCATTTTTTACCCAATGTCTTCTTAACATAGTCATCGGAGACCTCTAAAGAAAATCTACCCTGAACAAAAAAAGTTTAAAAAGTTAATATAAATGAAAGTTAAATTAAAGTATTATAAATTACATTCATGTTTTGTTACCTTAATATTATCGAAAGCCTGATTTTTGTTGGCATCAGGCATGTGATGCCATGATTCGTAGTTAATGGGCAACATATTGGCATTTCGTGCTATAATGCCCAAATAGCCTGCTAACAGTCGAGCTTCAGATCCAATAGGCTGGCCATGATTGTTTCTCCTTACTTTAACACGGTCGGTAGGCTCTAAGTCGTATAAATCTTTAAGTAATGTACGTCCCCGACCTCTGCGCGTCCCACCACCTTCGGCTGAAAAATGTTATATTATATTATTAAAATTGAAAAATGAATCAATAATAAAATTCAACATGCATATAAAGTAAACTTAACATTACTTTCAAAATCTCCAGGCTCGTCATCTATGTCCGGCAGACTAGAAGATCCAACAACTGTTTGCTGTTCACTATTTGCTTCTTCTGGATTTGGAGTATCATGGACAATATTTAAATCTCGTAATCGTCTTCTAGGCATTTTTCCTGCAATACACATAAAATAGTTCAAAATTCTAGTAACAAATAACAACAATAATAGGACATTTAAAATAGTTAAATTATATAATATGACCAATATTAAAATTATAATATTACATATAAATAATAAATCGTAAAATCTTACTACATCATATTTCGTAAATATCTTCGTCCACATCCTGACGAACCCATTGAAATTGTTGACTAGTACTAGGGATATTTTCATTTAAGTTTTGTTCTGGAAAAGGTAAAGTTTCTGATCTTTCGACTATGTCATCTCTACTTCCATTACCCATGTCAAACAAGTCTCTAGGGGTGTTCCGGAATACAGCATACCAACCCTCATCAGTTGGATCTTTTGAGTAAAAAACTTGTTTCACTTGAGAAGAAAATACATACGGCTCGTCCATCAATTGTTCTCCTGTGTGAATCAATCGAGAAAAATTTACCATTGTAAAACCATATTGATCGTTTTTAATTCCGTGAGCTGTATTCACATCAACCCAATCTCCTCGAAATAAGACAACTTTCCATCTGCCATAATAATCCAACTCAATTATGTCAGTAAGAAGTCCGTAATACTCCACATTCCCCTCGACAGGATTATTGTCCCTATCACTAGCATAACTTGTAATTGAAGAATTAACAATTCCACAATTTTAGGTTCTCCTCAATCTCTCGCGATACTTTGTATGAAATCTGAATCCGTTGATGAGGAAAGCACTATATCTTTTCACTATTCTATTTGGACCTTGCGATAGCCATTTAACTTCGTCATTTACTTTATTCCGACTCCAAACCTATTGAATCGAAAGTAAATTGAGTAATTATAAATGTTATAAGAAAACATTATTACTTGACAATGAAAACTTCAATTGCATACCGTTTGGCTTAACCATTCATGAAATGATTCTGTGAACAACTTATTAATTTCTCGTTGTTGTAATCGTCGGGACCGTGAACGAGCTCTCAATATTTGTTTATACTCACTACGTTAAAAAAAAGGTTTATTTCGTTAGAAGACAGATAAATTATAATTTCTCAATATTTATCAAACTCTAGAACTTACTTGCGTAATGGTTCCATTGACTCATGATGAAAAAGAACATATCGATGTGCTTGGACCCACGATCTATCATCTAATTCTGCAATTTTGACTTTGCCGATTGGTTCTTCGGAACTTTGAAATAAATAAGTTTCGGCCAAGTTATGATCTGTGAGCCCAGCATTTCTACTTGGTCTGTTCATTCTTGTTTCAACATCTTCCAAATACCTCGAACAAAAAGTCATACATTCCTCTGCCAAGTAGCCTTCGGCAATTGATCCTTCCGAATAACGTTTATTGCAGCAGTAAGACTTCAATTTGGATAGGAACCTAAACACAGTATAGAACATTATCAAAAGTTGCAACTAATGGCATTTAGGTGAATGAAGGAATAATTTGCAAATAAATTAAGACTTTTCAATGGGATACATCTATCGATAGAAAACGGGTCCACCAAGTATTGCTTCACGCAGGAGATGAATTAACAAGTGCACCATAATTGTGAAGAAGGCAGGCGGGAAGATCTTCTCCAGATTGCATAAAGTCAGTGCGGCTCGATCTTGTAGTGTCTCAAGTTCTTGAACATCCAAAACTTTACCACAAATGCCTTTCATTATATTGGACAGTTCAATTATGCAAGACGTCACCTTTTTCGACATACAACACCGCATAGCAACTGGCAGTAAGTCTTGCATCAAGATGTAATAGTCATGCAATTTTGATCCATATAGTTTTCGATCCTTAAGACTCACACATCGAGATATATTTGATGCATAAGCATCCGGGACCTTTATATCCTTCAACACCGTACAGAACACTTCTTTCTCTTTCTTCGACATTGAAAAAATAGCAAGCGGCAACCGATATTTCATATTCGGAAGTGCTTGGGGATGAAGCTCGCGTCGAATTCCCATGTAGACTAAATCAAGTCAACTCTGAAGATTGTCTTTCGATTTTCCATCGACATTCAAAATAGTCCCAATGATATTCTCGCATACATTTTTCTCAATGTGCATGACATCAAGATTATGGCGTAATATCTGATGCTCCCAATAAGGCAACTCAAAAAAAAACACTTCTTTTTTTCCACAAGTCCGCCTCATTAGGATCATCTTCATCGTCAGATTCATCATCAAAATCATCCCTTGATCTTCTATTTCTTTGCGGGTTGGCTGGTTGATTCATCTTCCCATAAATAAAATTTATATCTTTCAACATGAACAATATTTTGAATCCACCAGTCTGCAGAGGAGCTTCTCCGAACTCTTCAGTACCGTCAAATTGAGTACTCTGAAATCTGAATCTATGATTTTCCAGTAACCACCATCGATACCCCATGTAAGAAAACTTCTTACCATTATATAACCATCGCGAACATGTTTGTGCAGAACAACAAGGACAAGCATAACGTCCCTTGGTACTCCAACCAGATAAATTGGCGTACGCCGGGAAGTCATTGATAGTCCACATCAAAGCCGCACGTAAATTGAAGTTTTCCTTTCTCAACACATCGTATGTCTCAACACCATCCCGTAATTGTTTTAACTCTTCAATAAGTGGCTGCAAATATATGTCAATATCATTACCGGGCCCTTTCTCTCTAGGGATAATCATAGACAAGATAAAGGATGATTGTTTCATGCAAACCCACGGAGGTAAATTATAAAGAACAAGTGCCACAGGCCAAGTACTGTACGCAGTGCTCATGATTTTGTAAGGGTTAAATCCATCAGCTGCTAGCCCCCGCCTCACACTCCGAGGATCGCTTGCAAAGCTTGGAAATTTTGAGTCAAATGATTTCCAAGCTAAAGAATCTGCAGGATGCCTTAACAGTCCATCATCGGTTCGTCTATCACGGTGCCACGTCATTAATTCAGCTGTCTTCCACGACATGAAAAGCCGTTGAAGCCTTGGTATTAGCGAAAAATACCGCAAAATCTTAACTGGTTGCTTCCTTGACTGTGTATCGTGTTCATCCTCGTTACCATCCTCTGTATTTCTATTAATCCAACGAGATTGACCGCATACATGACAGCACTGTTGGTTTATCCGGTCGCCCCAATACAACATGCAATCATTTGGGCAACTATGAATTTTGTTGTAGCCAAGGCCCAAATCCTTTATCAATTTCTTCATGTCTTTGGAAGATTGAGGGCTTTTTGCAAACGGGAACATTTCTTGCAGAAACTCTAACAGCATTGTCAACGAGTTTCCAGTCCACCCTCCCAAACATTTCAAGTGAAAAAGACGGATACAGAATGATAGTTTGGAAAATTTTGATCCCTCATACAGTTCTTTATTCATTTCACCAAGTAACGTGTAGAACCCCGCTGCTTCTTCATTTGGCTGTTCATCAGGTACACTTCTTCCCCCTTCGGTGAATGTATTTCCACCAAAATTATAATCATCGGTTGCACCCAAGTCAGGTGGAAATGACCCGAAACCATCACTGCACATATTAAAAGCATCCCGCAACATGCCTTCCATGTTATCATCTCTTAACATTCTGATTATAAGCACTATGAGGATAACCCAGCTTCATCGATGAAGATGCTCCACTAGATGTACACTCTCCATGAAAAAACCATTTTTTGTACCCCCGGACAAAGCCATCAACAACTAGATGTTCGTAGACAACTTCACGATAATGCCAATTGGTATTGCAACACTTCTTACACGGGCAAAGAATCATATTCTCTTGGCTTTCATTTTGAAATGCGAAATTCAGAAAAGTTTCTACTCCATTTTGATAGCCGTTGCTTACCCTTGACAATTTCATCCAACTCCTATCCATTTCGTAGTTGTTGAAGTCTAAAGTTGACAATAAATTACACGGCTAAATTGTTAATTTATAATTTATGTAAGTAATGAATTTTGATCTTAAAATTAAGTAAGTTATGTATTATGTATTATGTAAGTTAAATAATTTGATGAAAGTTATGTAAGTTATGTATTATGTAAGTTAAATAATTTTATGTAAGTTATGTATTATATATTATGTAAGTTAAAATAAAATTTCAAATCGAGAATCAGTTGAGGTGTGAACATATATGGCATGCATTACATTGTAGTTTTTTTAAATATTAATTGGTTTTAGTTTTTCGTTTGAGGTTGGCTAAAAATTTTGAAAATATTGAAAAAATAATTTATTTTTATAAAAAACCATTTTGGAGAACATTAAAATTATTAAATATTAAAATCAAACATTATTAATAAAAAATTAGTAATTAGTAATTAGTAATAAACCAAAAAGCTATATAAATGTAAATATTCTTTAAAAAAATTGTTTTTTTATGTTATAAAACATTTATTAAAAATAAATACAATTATTTTGAAATAGTTGTAATGATTCAATAAATTATAATAGATTTTTAATTACATAATTATTGGATGATAAATGTAAATAGTGAAGTTTGATTTTAAAATTAAATTATGTAAATGGATTGTTTTGAATATTTAATTATTAGAAAACTAATATTATAATAACCATTCAATATTATGGTTTTCATAATATATTCAATTGTACTCATTGGAGAACATTATTTAAGATATAAGTACATAATAATTATTCTTAAAGTAATTTTAATAAATAATTAGATTTTTAATTTAAAATATAATTCTTTTAAAATGTCATAATTCTTTTAGAACTTGCGGTCCATTATATATATATATATATATATATATATATATATATAAAATGTTTTCTTCAATATTTTCTTGTTTTGAGATAAATCAACGAGATACATATACTTATAAATATATATGTTGATATTTTGTAAGCCATGTATCAATACGAGTCACTCCTATTTCAAAATTTTGGCTACCAACTTCACAACTACCAGCACTTAGGAGTAAGAGTACTGATACTTACTACGAGACCAATATAATACCTCATTCAAGATATCCAAAATTTTAGGCAAAAAAAATGCAGCATGCCTACTCCAAAAACATACAACTTAAGTTCAAACCAATGCTACAAAAATTGACATACCAGAAGTACGTATCTATAACAAGGGTCCAGCATGTAGAAAAATCAGTTTAGAAACTAAAATCAGTTGAAATAATTTCAACTCAATCAACTCACCTCAGATGAAAAGATAAAGCCACTACCCAGCCGTATAAATCCACAGGCGAAGAAGTTTCCGTGCAGTTTCGTTTCCTTCAACAATTGTTATCGTAATCTGATTGGGTCCGCTACTAATCAGTCCCAATACAGACAAGTAGACAACGACCCTGCAGGTTAACCCATTTATACACGTATTTAAGATTTTACACATTATTTTATATAAAAAGGAACACACTATAATTTGCAAGATTTAATAATTAATTGTAAATTTATAAACAAATGAGCTGAAACCTGAAAGTCAAAGTATCTCAAATTCCAGGTGTCCTAAGATCTTCGTATAACAGTCGTGTCACGTCATTGGTGCTAATTGTCAACAGGTGATGGGAAAGGATTGATACTGGATAAGCGGATATGCAATAACTGAAATACAAACAACATAAGAAATTTAGCGCAATACTATCATTTTCATGAGGTCTGCAATGTGAATTCAAACACACACACAAAAAAAAAAAAGAAAATCATTATACTATACATCCAAAAGATTCCACATCTTCAAATCAAGAACCAACGACCAAGTATTAAACTACCATCATAAAAGCAACAACATTCATCATGACCATTAAAACCTTTTGTTGTTTATTTTTCTTTAACCCACGTGAATATTTAAAGGTTTACAGACTCAAATCTACTTACTGTATCTACTTGACGAAAGTCAAAAGACACAAGGCTTGATTTTTAATATAAAATCTTCAACTACTAAAGCATATGGCAAGTAGAAAGTTTCTCTTGTTTGGACCAGACAGGTTGTTTCCCACTAGCTGTATACGTTCGTGGCAACAAAATTGTCCACTAGAGTACTTACCACTCCAGACCCCAGTGCTGCCCAAGGACCACCTATCAACAAAATGATATAGTTGATTTCCAAACAACATTAAAAATCCTTTAATCAATATATTGTAGGTGAACACATTTGGATTACACCCTTTTTCCACCATCAAAGGAAAATGACTTTTAATATGTTTGGAAATTTAGAAACCAATATAAAACGACCATACAGAGTTCAACGCTAGAGAGAAATGAAATTAAAGCAAAAGGCAATTTAAAGGGACCAAAGATGAAGTTAAACTAACGCTGGAAAGCAATTTAAAGGGATTAAATCAAATACCAATGTAAACAATCAATAACAAAATTTGGGATTAAAAAAATAGAAGCTTTCATTGAACCAAAACTTGCACACACATTAGCTAAATCATTTAAAGACTCAAGCTTTTATTGAAATCAATATAAACCCAGAAACAAACATGGATCGATTAAATGAAGGAAACCCAATTTGGATTATATCAAATGATAGCTAAAAACAGCAAAAGAAAAAAAATTGAAGCATAGAAATCAATATATGCATAGAATGAAAAATACCCAATTTAGATAATACAAAAAAAAAAGTAGTGATTAAAAGAAAGTGTTACCTTGAAGAAAATTGTGATGATGAAGGGAGAAAAAACTGAAAGTTCTATTCGGCGAGAATAACCATGAAACCGCGAAAATAAAGTAAAATAGGCTTCTTACTGGGAAATTTGGGATTAAGGAATTTTGAGTTTGGGGAGGGAAACTGATTGGGAAACGATAGGGGAAATTTGGGATTAAGGAATTTTGAGTTTGGGGAGGGAAACAGATTGGGAACGATGGAGAAAATTTGGGAAATTCTGAGTTTGAGTTTGGGGAAAAAATCGGGGTTATAGGATAGTGGATTTAGTTTTTTAGCAGGTAAAAAAACCGCACCGTTTTATGTATAAAATTTTAATACTATAGCTCCGTTTTTTGTAAACTCCACTATAGCTTCATTTTTGTGGTGTTTTTTACAAAAAAAATGCCACTATAGCTCCGTTTTTTGTGGCGATATGAAAACGCCACTATTATGTAATTTTATTTTTTTTTTCTATTTTTAACCTATATTTGTTTTCCAAAGTTTTTGTGTTGAGATTACCATTTTTTTAATTTTTAATTTTATTATATTTTGAGTATTTAACTTTTTAACAAAAATATTAATTGTTAAATTTTTAAGTTTTTAAGATTTTAATTTTTAAATTTTTTATTATTAAATTTTAAAAATTTAATTACCATTACCAACTCTTTTACGAATTTCTTTTTTCTTTCTTTTTACATCTACATTATTTTTTGAAGTATAGTCTGCATTAGTTGTTTAGATTTTTATATAAATGTCATTTAATTATATGTATACACCTACATCTCAGAATTATATATGAATTTTGGTTTAATGTGTAATTCTAGATGTGAAATTCTAATTGTGGTTTAAATGTATAGTTGAAACTTCAATTTTGATTTAATCATGCATACACATTATTTTAAAATATAAATACATCAATATATTTTTATATTGAATAATTACAAATTTTTATGTATGCAATATATAAATACATCAATATATTTTTATATTGAATAATTATAAATTTTTATGTATGCAATATATAAACAAAAAATGATGTTAATATATCAATAATTGTGTAAATATTTAAAAGATCTGGATCAAATTAAAGTTTGATATAGCTAACACCCTAAACCTTAATCCCTAAAATCCTAAACCTAAACCATAAACCCTAAACTCAAAAAACCTAACACATTAACCATTTCCTCCCCAAACCCCTAACCCTAAAACCATAAACCACAAACCCTAAACTCAAAACCCTAACTCATTAACCATTTTCCCCTAAACCCCTAACCCTAAACTTTCACCCCTAACCACTAACACTTAAACCTTAATACCGGTAAACACTAAGATATTAAACAATATACAATAAACCCAAACAACAAACTTTAAAACACTAAACCATACACCAAAATAACAAACCCTAAATCATGAAATTAACATATTAAACATTAAACCCTAAATCAATTTTAATAGATTAATTTGTAACTTAAATGAAAACTTTTAAATTGTTTAGTTAGCAATTTGTAACTTTTCATAATTAAGTAACTAAAATGAAACTTTCTCACTGCTTATAAGTGAATTTATCAAAATAAAATATAATTCGAAGCAAGAATAAGAAAAAAATATGAAAAACTTTTAGCGGCGTTTTTCTAAAAGCGCCACTAATGCTCGGACATTTAGCGGCATTTTTCTAAAAGCGCCGCTAATGCTCTGACCTTTAGCGGCGTTTTTCTAAAAGTGCAGCTAATGCTCAAACCTTTAGCGGAGTTTTCCAAAAAGCGCCGCTAATGTTCAGGACTTTAGCGGTGTTTTAAAAAAAACGCCGCTATTTATTCTTTTTAGCGGCGTTTTGGTAATAAACGCCGCTATTGCTCATTTTTTTGTGGCGTTTTCCTTCAAACACAGTTGTTGTGTAATATTTGCGGCGTTTTTCCTTAAAATGCCACTAAAAATGCCGCTAAAAGTCTGTTTTGGTGTAGTGGTATTTCAAGTCTATGGCTTGTATAGGGACTTAGTCATTTGTTAAATGTGTCATTGTGATTGTAGACAATGTGTTGGCTTGTGATTGTCAAATGCTTGTTTTGATAATTGGCCATGTAGATTGGTTTATTTGGGCTATCATAGTTGTAAGCCTAAGTATATGTGTATGTGTGTTAATGACTTTGGTGATATGGTCATGGTATGCTTAGTGAATGATAGAAATATTATTTATGACATGAATGTGAGATGTTTGAAAATGTGATCTATTGATGAAATGATAAAGTGGTGTACAATTAGGTATCTTGAAAGTAGTCAATTGTGACTTAGTAAATATTGTGAGTACGATAGATGTGGATATTGTGTTGGTCATAATTGTGGATGATTTGGTTACCTAAGTATGTTATCTATGTGCCTTAAATTGGTGTAAGTGTATGTGTGTACAAGGGTGGAAAATGGCTTGGTAAATAGCCTTATTTTTATCCATACGATTAGACACACGGGCGTGTTTCTAGGCTGTGTGTGACACACGGTCTACCCCACGGGCATGTGATCCGACCGTGTGTCCCCTGCACCTTAATTATTGCAAAACAGAATGTCCAAAATTGAGAACACGGGCAGAGACACGGGCGTGTGTCTCAGCCGTGTGTGCTACATGGCCTAGCACACCAGCTTATGGCACGGCCGTGTGGCACAAGTCAGAGAGTACCCCCAAATCAAACACGGTCTGAAGCACGAGCGTGTCCCCGGGGTCAGACGGGCATGTCCCTTGGACTACAAGGGCATGTGAGCCCTGCTTCTAGCAAAAATTTTCTAAGCTTTGTAAAAATTTCTAAAGTTCTCGGTTTAGTCTTAAACCACCTCCAAAGTATGTTTTGGACCTCGTAGGCTCGTATAAGAGACTTTATGATTGAATATGGATGATTTTAATTTGGACACAAATTTATGACTCAGGATTGTGTGGTTGCTTGTGATGTGAGTTCGGTAATGCCTCGTACCCTGTTCCGGCATTGAATACGGGTAAGGGGTGTTACAGTCGAAACCACCAAATATAAATTCCTACAAAAAAATAACAGTAAATTGAAATATAGAGTAGTAGGGTCGAATCCATAGGGACTAGTTATTTAATTTCGCCTTTCTCGTGACCAGAATCATTATCGCGGTAATAGACGTGCCCACGACCAGTGCGTTCCAATGCTGAAATATAAAAATGGGGGTTTTAAATTGATTAAGATAATAAAATAAGGAAATAAAAAAATAAAATAAAATAAAAATAGATTTAAAAAAGCAAAATTAAATTTAAGAAAATAAAATAAATTGGTAAATAAAATATTTTTAAGCTTAGCCTTAGCCACGGTGTACTCCAATCTTGAATCGATCCTTGGAATAGATTTTCCTTTCCAATCGATAAGCTGGTTATAGCAATCTAGGATCCCTCAAATCGCCAACTCTTCCTCTCATAGTATATCCCCGTATCATCCGCAAATCGACCCTTGTCAAATTTCCAACCACATGACACGTACCCATAATTTAAGACTTCGACAACCTTGCGATCTGAAAAGTCCAACTCGAATTAACGGCCTCAACTGTGTGGGTCATTTAAATCCGACCACTATCTCCCTTGACGAAATCCAACTAGCTTTTTCCAATTGAACACGCTAATTTTTTCATTGGATTTTGAATGTAGCACCGTCGACTCAACTTCCCAACTGTAAGCCAAAAGATTCCAACCCAACGCGTGCTTTTTGAATTGACATCGAATCAACTTTGAGGGACGAATTTGTACTATCCCATATACCGGAAAGATAGCGAATACCGAATTGCAAAGTATTTAGTGTGGGTTCATATCTCACGATTACTTTGTCGAAGTGATAACCGAGCTGAGGCTAAAAAAGATTTAGTTAATCATGAAATAAAAATCATACTTTGAAAGTGGTTTTGTGAAATTGGGGAAGATGGAAAAGGAAAGGGCCTTGGAAGGTAATTAAACCAAAAAGTTGAAAGTTAAAAAAAAAGAATGAAACAGCAGTACAGGAAAGTGATGGAGGAAGGGAAAGAAAAATAAGAAATTTTATTGAATGCTAAATGCAAAAGTGTGTCTTTAATTGGCTGTAGCCACTAGGTATTTATACACACTTCTAGTGCTAAAATTTAGCTAGATTTTTCCTAAATATTATCACTAAATAATCCTAAATATTATCACTAAATATTATCACTAAATAATTTAAAAATATTACAAAGTTGTAATAATATCAAAAATCCTTCAATCTTTATCCACCTACTCTTGAAAAATATCTTCAACCCTTTAATATTTATCCAATCATCTTTGTATCTTCAATCTTTCAATCAAGCCCTCCTCTTTTCTTTTTGTTCCAATTTAATCACTTTTTGTAAGAGTTTGAATTCAGCACACCAACTTCATTCCTGATAAGAAAAATCCAAATTTAATAGCATTTTATCCAATAATTAAACAAAAATAAATACATTAAAAATACGAATTTATCTTACTATCAAATTCTCCCTACTTAGCCAATACTTTTCCTCAAGCATGATATCCACTAAAAATAATTCATCAATCCCTTTCAAAATTAAAACCCTCTTTCCTAGTCAAGCATACATCAAACAATTAGGTGAATAAAAAATAAACAATTGTTAAACTCAATCAATAAGAATTTTATAAAATCTGAAACTGTATGTCAAACTAAACTATTTCACTAAATTTAGGCTCAATCAAACATGTGAAACGATCATACACAATATATACTTTTATTTATATATATTTTTTATTTTTTTTTTCGAACGTAGTCAAGCTTTTTGACGTGAAGTGAGATGACAACCTAAGCACCTCACCTCAGTTACTCAACCCGACACGTTCTCTTTATTTAATTTTTTTTTATTTTTAATGAATTCGAGGAATAATCAAACCATTTGATGTGAAATGAGATGACAACCCAAGCACCTCATCCCGGTTACTCAGTTTCACATGTCCCTAATCGATTTATTTCTCAAGGCATCTCGATTAGCAGAGTGTTACAAGCTTCGGCTTGTCACCAAACCTTTTGATGCAAAACAAGATGACAACCCAAGCACCTCATCCCGGTTACTCAATTTGGTCACATTTTTGAATCTTCACTCTTAACCAAGCTATTTGTTTAAACGAGTACTTTCATTAGGCAAGTTCAACAAAAGCAATAATTAAATTGAGAAATGTTGAAACTTTGTGGTTAAAATGTGAAATAAATGAAAAATATGGGCTGCTAGGGGCCTAATAGTAATTCGGCTAGTATGGGTTCATTTTGAATTTCATTAATTTGTGATTTTATGAAATAAGGACTAAATTGTAAAAGTGGTGAAACATTAGGGGAAAATGTGTAAATGTGCTTAAATATGTGTTTTGGATTAAATTGAATAGAGATAATTATTAAATAAGTTAATTTTGAATATATTTAGATCAAGAAAAGCAGAATTCGGATCTAGATCGGGGGAAAACTAAAGTTATCGACTAATCGACTTATTTTGTCGTTTTCACACGAGATAAGTTCGTATGTGATAAATTTCACTATAAGTGTATTTTAAATGCTTTGAAATTGTATAAATTGTGAATATGAGACTTTGGATAAGTTCGGCAATGACTCGATGGTAATTCAGCATTCGAAATCCCGGTTGAACCTTAGGAATAGATTAAGATACTAGTGACATGTCATTAGGGGATACATTAAGTTGGCTTCAGGCCACGATATTAGCACTTTGGGTGCGAGTTATACCATTTTGGCTTCGGGCCATGAACATCGACTGATTTGGCTTCGGGCCATGAACATCGGCTGATTTGGCTTCGGGCCATGATAACAATACTTCGGATATAAGTTACATTGATTTGGCTTTGAACCATGGTATAGGTACTTATTGTGTGAGACTCCTGAGTATCTGACTTCTATTCCTAATGGTTCAACGGGTAAATGAATGATGTGGTTGAAAATGAGATTGGTACGATATGGTTCAGGTATGTGCATAAACCATATTAACTTTGAATCAAAGAAATGATGAAAAAGGTGTATAGTCTTGTGAATGAGCAATTGAAAGGTTTGTTAGTTGATGTGAATTCATGTATTTATAATCAATTGTTGAATTATGTGAATATGATTATATCGAGTTTGTTTCATACGAGCTTACTAAGCTTTATAGCTTACTTTGTTTATTTTTCTCGTGTTTTATAGTGTTATCAAGCTAGCTCGGATTCAGGAATCTTCAGAGTTCGTTTCACACTATCCACCTATCACTCAGTACCTATGAACTTTGGTATTTTAAGTATATGGCATGTATAGGAACTTTGGTCATTTTGGAATATGTATTGTTATGAATTTAGTCATTTGTGTTGGCTTATAAATGTTATGTATATAATGTTGTATATGGCCATGTAAGTTGACCTATTTGGCTTAGTTGGTGATATATATATATATATATAGGTGTGTGCTAATGCCATTTTGTGATGTGGTTTATATTGCTTGGTGAAGAGTTGATTGTGGATTATTAGTTTAAGTAGCTAATGGTTGAATTTGAGATTGGTATGCTTGTCGTTCTAGGCAAATGAATGTTTAGATGAAATAGTGCATGTAGATGTGTTGTGCAAGTGAATTTTGGTATGGAATTGAATGGTATATTGTGGTATTGATGTGTTGTACTGATTAGCGTTGAAATGGTATGAATTATGCTTGAAAATGTTAATAGAATGCTTATTTATGCCTTGTATTGCTGCCAATTGGTTTGATGTTGGTGTGTACCAAATTGGGTGGCAAAATGGCTTGGAAATAGCCTATTTTTGTCCACACGGGTAGAGACAAGGGCGTGTGTCTCTGATCGCTGTGATTAGAGTCTTAAAATTTATAAAGAGAATGATCGAACCTCCAAACTAACTTTGACAAGGATTAAAGGCAAGTGTACCTATCGAACAGTAGTATAGCTTAGGCAAGACCGGATTGTCGAACCCAAAGGAACTAAAAGTACTAATACTAACCTTCTTTTTATTATCTAGCCTAAAATAAGTGAAGTTGTTTAGATCTAACTACTACTAAGCTAAAGACGTAAAGAAAAAAAGAATGAATTGGGAATAACTTGAAGGAAGACTTAGTTGATTAAAGACGATACCCTCAGGAAGAATCCACCTAGACTTTACTTGTTATTTAACCCTGAACCATATGATTTATTCACTTGACTTGATCCGTAGGATTCCCTGATTTATATTAAACCCTCTCTCGAGGCGAATAACGTCTAACCCTAGGTTAATTAACGAAAATCTCTTTCTCACTTAATAACCCCCTAGAATAGCAGTAAATCGATCTATGGATTCCCACATTAGGTTTCACCCTAATCCGGCAAAATCTCGTCACCCTATCTCTAGGCGCGCGAACGACTCCGCTTTAATTATGATAGATCTATTCTTAAGCAGGGACTTTTGCTCCTCCACCTAAGAACATCTGACTTGAATCAATATCCCGGAAACATTAACACAAGAATTAAGCGCACATAATTAAGAACAAATCAAGTATTTATCTTATAGTTTAGAAAATAATAACAAGATTCATCTAGATTTCATCCCCTTCATGTATCTAAAAGTTTTAGTTCATATCAAATAAAGAAAACATCTCACAAGAAAAGATAAAACAAAACATAAGAAATCCCTAAAACTCCCTGAAGAAATTGAAGGAGAGATCCGCCGTCTTGAGTAGAATTCCGGCTTCTAGAGATGGATCAACTGATTATCTTCGAGTGATTCCCACAACTCTGACCTTTTCAGTTTGGCTCTTTGGCCTAGCTAACCGCCCGTTCTGGCTTCTGCCGAACTCCCCTTTCAAGTTGCCCCCTTGAGTGTTTATATAGACTTTGAGATGCCTTACTTGGCCCTTAAGTATCCTAATTTAAGTAAAATTCCTACTAGGGTGTTTGGATAGGCTTTGGAATGTGTTTCTTTGCCTCCAAGTATCCTTTCCCGAATGAAATTGCTCTTTCCAGCGATAGGGACACGGCCTTGGCACACGCCCATATGAATCGTGGCCGGGCCGTGTTCGGACTTTTAATGAGGCACGACCGTGTGAATCGGGGGTAAGGCCGTGTTCTAGATGATCAATGCAGCACGGTCGTGTGGTCTTAAGTCCAGGCCGTGTGGATTTCGTGATATGGCTCATTTACTTCGTTTTGGGCCCATTTTATGTTCCTTTGATCCTCAGGTGCTTTCCTGGGTATAAGACATGAAAAGAAAGGATTAAGAGCACCTTTTTATATCAATCGAGGCTTAAATCATCCAAAAGCATACTAAATGTGGGATTAAAATATGTTATTTTTACGGTTTATCAAATACCCCCACACTTAAGCTTTTGCTTGTCTTCAAGCAAAATTCTCAACTTACAATTAAAACAAACTTTCCATGATTCATAATTCCTATCAACAATGTCTCATCATAATTCATAGATAATTTATACATACATTTGTAGCATAAAAACATAGGTGTCTCCCCTTATCTAAATAATTACCTTTGATTCAAAATCGACAAGGATTGACATCCTCACTAAAGATTCACTCAAATCACTCGAGGTGTTTAAGGTTCAAAATTAAACTCTCAAAAGTTGAACCTGAAAAGTTAATCCCATAGGCTTGCCTAAAAATCAAATCTCCACCACTGTAAAATGAGATGATACACAAATCAAAAGGTCTTTATTAGGGTTGTAACGGGGCTTCGGTTAAGGGTATGGATATAGGCTGGATTAGAAGGTTAGAATCGAGACTGATCTGACAAATTGCCTAACTAAAAAAATGAACTAATCCTAAATAATTACATCAATTGAAAACTAATAATACGAGCTTTTTCCTCAAGATGTGGAATTTCAACATGTAAGCTCACTTAGTAGAACTAATACTGAATATACTTCGTTTTTTTTAGAACAAATCAAGTAATAAAAGATAAATTCAACTACTGAAATAGTATAATTAGATAACTAATCAAATCATATCTCGATATAAGGGTAGTCAAAAGGAATGGTGATAACAAATACAAAGGGTTTTAGGTTATTAGTAGGTGAGTCAATAAAAAGGGTTGTTAGGATCAACGAGGTTCACTAGGGGTTAACTATGAAGGTAAGCTTTTTAGTGGAGTGAGTGGGTTAAATCCTAGGTGCCTTTATCATCTCTGTATATCAAATCATAGATGTGGTCTCAACATGTATAATCGAGGCAAGTTCTACAATAACAGTTCATAGTTGAAACACTCATAATCAAAAAGTGAGCATGGAAAAGAATATATGCTCTAATAGGCTCAAAATCTTACAAAAATTATGGGTGTTTTGATATCAACCTTGTAAATTTCAAACTTCCAGATAATATTCAGATTCAGCTTGACAACCTAGCAAGGATTTTAATTCTGAAAATAGACTTATCATGCTTGATTCTCTAATATTCTTCTAATTTAATCATCAATGCATAATTAACTATGACTTAATCTAAAACATATTAATAAAAATCATAAACCATCAGAAAGTTCATCCTAATTAGTAATGTCGTAACCCTTTTTTGACAAAACGAGAATCGACTTGGTTTTGAAAATGAAAATAAAACGGGAGTCGCCACCGACCTTTTATTAGGTGTGATAGGATCACCTTTGTCTTAATAGAGCATTTTGGTTTATTAAAACAGAGCTTTTGGTCTACGAATGTTCGAGAAAACAGGTTCGGGAGTCGGTTACGTGCGAGGAAGGATTAGCACCCTCGCAACGCCCAAAATCGGTACCAAATTGATTGATCAATGTCCTAATGTGGAAAACTTGAAAATATCTAGGGTAAAAATAAAAAAAATCGTTAAATTGGGATTGAATCTCAAGATTATCTCGTTTCAAAAGAATGAAAGTATCATACCCAACACGTTAAGATACAACACCTTTATACTCTAACATCGAGATCATCTTTAATCTTCAAAACATGTAAAAGAAAAGGGTATTTGAGTATTCAGTCGAATGAAAGATTGACACCCAACACGTTAGGATGTAATTTTCCGTACTTCTAAACACACAAATATTGCCTTATCCCCTTTTTAAAAGAACGTAATTTTGAAATTGGTTTAACATTTGTTTTTGACGAAATAAAACATTTAAGAAGAGTTTGAATGTGATGGGATTTGAAATATAACAATAACCAGTAGCATGAATATAGAACTAAGCATGAAATGATTTACAAACTTAATGTTATGCAAACAAACCGATCATAGAGATAATTTAACGCAAAATATAATAACGATAATAAGTAACAATGTAAAATGTTGTGAGAATAAATTAAACATTAACATATGATCTTTCCAATTAATAAATTATATACAATAAATTTAAGAAGGAAAATACATGTATATGTATATATATATATAAGAAATTTTGAGTAAAACTAGTTGTGCATACATATAGATTGGTTTAAGGCAGAATATATAAATAATATAATAGAGTAAAAAATAATTTATACAAGGTAACAATGCGTAAACGTAATACCGAGAATAAAACATTTAAACAACACGAGTAAAGGATTTACGCATTTAAGTATATACACATACGAACGAACATAAATAATAAGCTATACAAGATACATGAGACCAATTAAAATGAATATTAAAATGTTGTACATGTATGTATAAAATAATAGTGTATAATTTAAAACTAATTAGTAGTGATAATAATAATAATAGTAAAAATGGTATCTATAATAATATTAAAATAACAATAATAGTAATATTTAAATAAAAACGTGGCGAAAATAATTGAAGAAAGTAAAAAGGGACTAGATTGGAATGCGCACGAATTTCTGAGATCAATTAAACAATAAAGACGGCATGTAACTGGTCAAATTAAAAACAATTCAAAACTAGAATGGACCAAATGTGCAAATTCCCCATTAATTGAAGAAACACGCGGATCCTCTTAGGGTGCGGGTCGGATTCGGGCCTAGTCAAATTAAACGGCGCCGTTTTGGCGCTGGTGACCCTAACGTGAAACGACACCGTTCCGTGTCCCTGTCAAAAAACCCAAAGTCTGCCTTTTCTCATTCATTCACAGACCCCTGGTTTCAAAAAATTAAAAACTCCCAGCCTTTTCTCTCTCTCCTCTCTTGCTTCCAACGTTTGGGCTCCCTCCGGCCAGCGTCAATTGCGTCGCCCTCTTACACGGGGGTCTACAACGCGCAGAGAGGGAGGTTTTTAATCGGTTCGAGGCTTTGTTTTAGCGCCCCGAGAGACAAGACCCAAAGCCCTTAACCCTCTTTCCCTGAACCCGATTTGCGGTGACGTTTGAGGTTTCTGACGACGCGACTGGGAGTTCAGGTAAGGTCTTTTCTCTTTTATTTGTTTTATTATTAGCCTTGGTATTAGGTTTCGAAAACGGTAAGTAAAAAGATGGAAAGAAGTAAAAGATTCAGCCCTAAATCGAGAGGAAAAAAGAGGAGAAAACAAAAAAAAAACCTTATGACTTCTCTTCTAATAGTTCTTTTTTTTTTTATTTCTGACCCCTGATGCGTGGAAAAGTAAAAACTAAAAAAAAAAAACCCCTTTTACACTGATTTTGAATGGTCTTATAGCCAAATATAATGTCCCTTTTCTATTATTCAACTATTTTCCCCATATTTCTCTGTTCTTGGTTTCTCTGTTGCTCCTTGTTTTTGTTTCTGCAGGGCATGGGCGAAGACATGTGAGGGTCGTTGGTCGGTGTGCGTAGTGGCACTGGGGCAGCAATGACGGGCGTTCGACCGAGGCATGGGGAAGGGCACTGTTGGGGTGAGTTTGAGAAACGCGTGGGGCATACGCGAGGATCTGTAAAGCCGTGCGCGGGCATGCACGAGAATCGGGAAAGGGCTCGCGTGTGGAATCGAAACGATGCCAGGGCGCGTGGGGAGCTGGATCGTTGCGCGTGTGGGGGACGCGCGGCGACGCTGAGATGGGATCCTAGGGTTTCCTATTTAGTTAATGACTTCGGGCCATTGGGCCATTTGAGTTGTTGGGCTGTTATTGGTTTTAGGGTCATTAACTTTGGACTGTTTATTTGTATTAAATTTGGGCCTGTATTTGGTCTTTGTAATTGGGCTTAGTGGGTCTGATATTTGTTTTTGTAACTGGACATTTCATGGACCGTTTTACTTATTGAATTTTTTTGTCTTATTTGCTTATTGGGTCGTTTCATTGATTGGGGCCTGGGCAAAAATTGGTTATTACAGCTGCCCCTCTTTGCTCATTATCGTGAAACGAGAATAGAGCAAAGACAATAGAAGGACCAATTTTTGCCTGATCTTGGCCGAGCCTTGACTTATTGGTCCTTGTCTTCCTCAAGCAACTTCAAACTTTACTGAGCCCTGTCGCTTTGATCCATTCTACCGCTGCTTTTGCGAGACATGACTCGTAGCTTCAATTCACTTTTCCTCAATCTTGTTCATTCTTTAACTTGCTTCAACCAGAGAATTGTAGCTTCTATACTAACTGCTCTATTGGGACTTCGATGGAATCTGAACTTTTCAAACTGCTTCCTTAATCTCGCAATATGAGTTGATTTTAACAGAAGTAAAAAAAAATACCTCAGCGTGCGTAACCCAAGGCTCAACTCACTTCTCGCATTATGAGTTGATTTTAACAGAAATTGAAAACAGAAATTAAAAATACCTCAGCGTGTGGCCTGAGGCTGAACTCACTTCTTGTATTATGAGTTGATATTTGAACGGAAACTGAGAACAGCAATTAAAAATCACCTCAGTGTGTGACCTGAGGCTCAACTCACCTCTTGTATTATGAGTTGATATTTAAACGAAAATTGAGAACAAAAATTAAAAACACCTCAGCGTGTGGCTTGAGGCTCAACTCACCTCTCGTATTATGAGTTGATATTTGAACGGAAGTTGAAAACAGCAATTAAAAAATACCTCAGTGTGTGACCTGAGGCTCAACTCACCTCTTGTATTATGAGTTGATATTTAAACGGAAATTGAGAACAGAAATTAAAAACACCTCAGCGTGTGGCCTGAGGCTCAACTCACCTCTCGTATTATGAGTTAATATTTGAACGGAAGTTGAAAACAGCAATTAAAAATACCTCAGCATGCATAACCCGAGGCCCAACTCACTTCTCGCATTATGAGTTGATTTTAACAGAAATTGAAAGACAGAAATTAAAAATACCTCAGCGTGCGACCCGAGGCCCAACTCACCTCTCGTATTATGAGTCGATTTTTGAACAGAAATTGAAAGACAGAAATTAAAAATACCTCAGCGTATGACCTGAGGCTCAACTCACCTCTCGTATAATGAGTTGATATTTGAACAGAAATTGAAAAACACCTCAGCGTGTGACCTGAGGCTCAACTCACCTCTCGTATTATGAGTTGATATTTGAAAAATAAAAATTGAAAAACACCTCGGCACGTGGCCTCAGGCTCAACTCACCTCTCGTATTATGAGTTGATATTTTGAAAAATAAAAATTGAAAAACACCTTGGCACATGGCCTGAGGCTCAACTCACCTCTCGAATTATGAGTTGATT
Organism: Gossypium australe; assembly: GCA_005393395.2. Lineage (NCBI taxonomy): Eukaryota > Viridiplantae > Streptophyta > Magnoliopsida > Malvales > Malvaceae > Gossypium > Gossypium australe. The sequence goes on along the minus strand of CM016614.1, from coordinate 65,807,766 downwards.
TTTTTGGAAAACGGTAATGGAAAAAGTATCATCTGGTAGGACTCGGATGTCCTCTTTCTCCTTGGTTCGGTACAGCTATCGTCAAAACTTCCTGCTTTACTGGTGTACCTATATGTGTCGTGTGTGATGTTATCATGATATGCACATGTTTGTCTAAAATGCTTTTATGCCTACATGATTATGCCATGTGCACTGGGTTGGTTTGTCATGTATCCCTTTTTCGTCACGACTTTCATGATGACCTGTATTCATTGCTTCAACTCCTGACTTTCCTTTCATGTTTCGTGCCCGTCCTCGAGTTTCATGAGTGATCTGCGTTTCACGTATGTCACCCTTTTGCCCCCTATTGAACTTTGTCCTTACCTTGAGGCTCTTGTACTTATCAAATTTTCGTCCAGGTAATGCTCAACATTCCTTTTGTTTAGAGTATGTAATTTCACTATTTATCATTTAAATGAACCAAACATGAGATGTCTGACAACGGGAAAGTAAGTATGAAAGGGGTACCTCACACCCATATTTATTTCAAAAGTGTCAAGCAAAGAAAATTGACAAGGAATAATTCAATAAAGGAAATGTTATAAAAAGGAAAGTAGATTCAATTGTCGCAAATGCTCTAGATATCTAACGCATGAACTTTTCGCGTTTCTTCACCCTAGATCTTTCCGAGCAAAGCTTCTTGTGTAGAGGATTTTGAGCTTCTGAGTCCGCTTCAAATATTAATATCTAACCCTTTGACTCCCTGTTCAAATCGCCCTAGCCCTTTATGCCCGAATCCGCTTCATTAGGACGCCCTTTCTGGTTTTCATCCCAATTTTGTTTATCAAGATGCCCTTTCCGAGTTTTCATCCTGATTTTTTTTTAGGCGTAGTACTTCTTCACGGCATCTGAGTTTACCGGATTCGGTAACTCCTTCCCATCAATTTCAGTGAGAATCAAAGCTCCGCCTGAGAACGCTCTCTTCACAATGTATGGCCCTTCGCAATTTGGTGCCCATTTTCCTCAAAAGTCTTTTTTTATTGGGAGAATCTTCCTCAGTACGAGTTCTCCCTCGCGAAATTCTTTTGGCCACACCTTTTTGTCATGGGCGTTGATCATTCTCTTCTGGTACATTTGTCCATGACAAATTGCCTTCAAGCGTTTTTCCTCGACAAGATTTAGCTGGTCATATCTAGCTCGAACCCATTCTGATTCTTCTAGTTTTGACTCCATTAAGACTCGTAGGGAGGGGATCTCAACTTCAATGGGCAGCACAGCTTCCATTCCATAGACCAGAGAGAAAGGAGTTGCCCCCGTAGAGGTCCGCACACACGTGCGATATGCATATAGAGCAAATGGTAGCTTCTCGTGCCAGTCTTTATACGTCTCGGTCATTTTCCCAATAATCTTCTTAATATTTTTGTTAGCAGCTTCTACCGCTCCATTCATCTTTGGACGATAGGGTGAGGAATTATGGTGCTTTATTTGAAATTGTTCATACACTTCTTTCATCATCTTGTTGTTCAGATTTAAAGCATTATCTGAAATAATTCTCTCGGGCAATCCGTATCGGCATATGATCTCCTTTTTTATGAATTTGCAAACTGCGGTCCTTGCCACATTAGCAAATGAAGTGGCTTCTACCCATTTCGTGAAATAATCTATGACCACAAAAATGAACCGATGTCCATTAGAAGCCTTTGGGGAAATTGGCCCTATAACATCCATACCCCACATAGAAAAAGGCCACGGAGAAGTCATGACGTGAAGAGGCGAAGGTGCTGCATGAATTTTATCGCCGTAAACTTGACATTTGTGGCATTTCGTGCGTAACTAATGCAATCGCTTTCCATTGTCAGCCAGTAATAACCGAGCCTCATAATCTGCCTAGCCATAGTGAAACCGTTGGCATGCGTTCCGCAAATTCCTTCATGGACATCTTCAAGTATTTTTCTGGCTTCAACAGTATCCACGTATCTCAGGAGCACTTGATCTTTTCCCTTTTTGTATAGGATGTCCCTATCAAGAACAAATCCCGCCGCCATTCTTCTGATTGTTCTTTTGTCGTTCTCATTTGCTCGCTCGGGATATCTTTGATTCTTGACATATTCTAAGATATCATGGAACCATGGTTGTCCATCTGCCTCTTTTTCGATGCTAAAACAATGTGCAGGGGCCTCGTATATGCTCATTTGGAGAGGCATTATTTCCGTTTCTCGGCTTGCTTTGAACATTGAAGCCAAAGTGGCTAGGGCATCAGCCAATTGGTTTTCTTCTTGTTGGAAATAATTAAAGGTTACTTCTTCAAATTCTTTGATCAGCTCTGTCACGAGATCGCGATATTAGACTAACTTCGAGTCTCTCACTTCCTAATCTCCACGGATTTGGTAAATCACCAATGCCGAATCCACGGATGCCTTTAAGATTTTGATGTCTCGTTCAATAGCTGCGCGAAGTCCCATGATGCAAGCCTCATATTCCGCTATGTTGTTGGTACAAAAGAAATTTAATCTAGTAGTGAATGGGTAATGATTCCCTTCTAGTGACACTAAGACTGCTCCAATCCCATGCCCCAATGCAATTGATTCACCATCAAAGCTCATTTTCCATGATTTCTCATTTGACGACTCACATTCTTCTTCTGTAGTGCACATTAAGTCTTCATCTAGGAAGTCAAATCTCAATGGCTCGTATTCTTCAGTTGTTCGAGTCGCTAAGAAGTCAGCTATTGCATTTCCTTTTACCGACTTTTGATTCACGTAGATGATGTCGTACTCTGACAGTAGGATCTGCCATCGCGCCATTCTTCCTGAGAGTGCAAGTGATTCCATCATGTACTTTATTGGGTCCAATTTTGAAATTAACCACGTCGTATGATATAGCATATATTGTCTGAGCCTTCGAACCACCCAGACCAAAACACAACAGAATTTTTCAATTGATGGATACTTCGCTTCACACCTTGTGAATTTCTTGCTGAGGTAGTAAATCACCTTTTCTTTTTTTTTCTGACTCATCATGTTGCCCCAGTACACAACCCATGGAATTTTTAAATACAGTCAGATACAATATTAACGGTCTCCCGGGAGTTGGCGGTACTAGCACCGAGGGGCTGGAAAAATATTGTTTTATCTTGTCAAAAGCCACTTGGCACTCCTCGTTCCATTCTCCAGGATTGTGCTTTCGAAGGAGCCGAAAAATTGGGTCGCACTGGTTGGTAAGTTGAGCGATAAATCGAGCGATATAGTTCAACCTCCCTAAAAATCCTCTGACTTCTTTTTGTGTGCATGGAGGCGGTAGTTCCTGTATGGCTTTTATCTTGTCTGGATCAACCTTGATACCTCTCTCACTGACGATGAAGCCCAGTAATTTTCCAGAGGTAACCCCGAAGGTACACTTGGCTGGGTTAAGCTTCAGCTGGAACTTTCTCAGTCTTTCAAACAGCTTTCTGAGGTTCCCAACATGCTCTCTTTCCCCTCGAGATTTGGCGATCATATCGTCGACATAGACTTCTATTTCTTTGTGCATCATGTCATGGAACAGCATCACCATTGCCATCTGATATGTTGCCCCGGCATTCTTTAATCCGAATGGCATCACCTTGTAGCAGAATGTCCCCCACATTGTCACGAAGGTAGTTTTCTCCATATCCTCGGGAGCCATCTTTATCTGATTATAACCTGAGAATCCATCCATGAAAGAAAATAATGAATGTCTTGCTGTGTTATCTACCAATGTATCGATGTGTGGCAAGGGAAAATTATCTTTTAGGCTTGCTTGATTCAGGTCACAATAATTTACGCACATTCACACCTTACCGTCTTTCTTCGGTACTGGGACTATATTAGCCACCCATTCTGGATATTTAGAGACTTGTAAGAAGCCAGCATCAAATTGTTTTCTTACTTCTTCTTTTATCTTTAACAACATTTCAGGTCTCATTCGTCTTAGCTTCTGTTGAATGGGTTTGCATTCTGGTTTCAGTGGGAGTCTATGGACCACTACATCCTCGTTCAAACCTGGCATGTCCTGATACGACCATACAAATACATCTTTGTACTCATGAAGCAAGGCGATCAAATCATGTTTGGTTTGCTCTGAAATGGAGGTCCCAATCTTCACTTCTTGCCTCTTTTCTTCGTTTCCCAAGTTCACCGCCTCAACAGATTCTTCATAGGGTAGAATCTGTTTATCTTCTTGTTCTATCATTCTCAGTAAGTCAGGGGATGAGACATAATCTTCAGCATTTTCCTCAGCTTCGAATTCTCCTAAACAAATAGCTTGCTCGAAATTGATTTTAGGACTTGTAACGGGATTGTTCACGTCGTCGATATCTGAGCACCTAAAAGGTAAATGGAAAAGAAACTATAGAGGAGTATCGAGGTACTGGAACCTACAAACATGATACTATGGCATGATATGAGATATATATAAAGACAGGCTATGAGAAGAGGGAATAAATATGAAGCCAATGAGAATGAGAGACCATGACAAAATGCATCTTCATTAATGTTCATTTAAAAGCTAAATAGCCAACATAAACTCTTATAACAGATTCCCCTACAACTTAGGGGCGTACAAGAAGTGAGCATTGAGCATTACTTTGGGGAGGATTTAGAAACTACGAGAAGGTCCACGACAGTCCAGTTATTCAAAACAAATCCAGGGGGCTAGGGCGTATCATTGAAATGTCTTTCACTGCATCATCCACTTTGGCAATGATGTTTATGCTGAAGTTCTGAAGGCCCTTTTCAATCGATAACAACGTGTTTCTTGAATTATCTCTCCCCGGGTATATCATTCCTGCAGATGTAAATGTTTTCGACAAGGGCGGATACATTATGGGCTCCCATTCCACTTCCCGACCTGAGGCTCTTGCAATCCTCCTTTCTTGCTCCTTCTGTAACTGTTTCCTTCTTTGTCACACATCAGGCTTGAATCCTAAACCACATCGAGCCTTGTGGTGTACTGGCTTTAGTGCTCTGACTATTCCTTGCTGGTATTTTCCCAACCCTTTCTTCGCTTAGGCTCCTTTTCCCACAGTCAGCTTGATTCCCATCTTGGTATTCTTCGATAACTTGGCTGCGGGAATCTTATTTCCTTCAATAACAAATGTAGCATTGATAAATTCGAAGGAGCGGAAGGAGCATTCTACTGCATCTTTATTTGCTTCAATGTAGGGCGCGTCAGTAGAGACAGACGCAACAATGTCTTCTTCACCAGCGACCGTGATTAAACGGTTATCCATGACAAACTTGACCTTTTGATGGAGAGACGAAGGAACTGCCCCGGCGGAATGGATCCAAGGCCTCCCTAAGAGGCAGTTATATGAAGGTGCGATGTCCATGACCTGGAACTCAATATCGTATGTACATGGGCCCACTTCTAGAGGAATCTCGATCTTTCCCATGACCTCTCGTCGTGTCCCATCAAACGCCCTTACCGCGGAATGACAAGGCCTTAGGTAAGACATATCAACCGGCATCCTGGACAGTGTAGCCAAAGGCATGACATTGAGTGCAGACCCGTTATCAATAAGCACGTTCGGTATTATATAGCCTTTGCAACCGGTCGTGATGTGCAATGCTTTTACAGAACCCCTACCATTTTGTGGTATTTCGTCATCACTGAAAGAGATGAAATTATCCGCATTCAAGTTGTTCACCCACCTATCAAGCTTTTCAACGGGTACGTTGCTCGACACATACGCTTGGTTTAACACTCTCAGTAAAGCGTTTCGATATGGTTCCGAGCTCAACAGTAGAGATAACTCTGAGATTTTCGCCGGTTGTTTGTTCAACTGTTCCACGATGTTATATTCACTATGCTTGATAAACTTTAAGAATTCATGAGCTTCATCCTCATTCACAGGTCTTTTAATTTCTTGCTCAGACTGTATTTCAACATCAACCTCAGCACTACGCATTGACGTCTTTCCTTTCTGATTCGCGTCAACGGCTTTCTTCTTCGGTTCGTCCATTTCAGGGGAATAACATCTCCCGCTGCGAGTAAAATGCCCCACCTCGCTAACACTTCCAGTCGTGGCTCCGGGTATGGCGATGTTGAAATCGTATTTCCATGGCACTGCCTTGTCATCCTTGTAAGGGAAAGGAGCTGGTACTTTGATTATCATCTTTGGTTCGACTTCCTTCTTCTTGGCCTCATAATAAATTACCAGAGGTCGATCAGCACTATAGGGGATGGCTGGTGGTTGATTATCAGAGGCCCATATCTCTCTTTCCTCGGCCTCGTCTGTTTTATCAAAGATCTTGACCTCCTTGTTGTTCATCATGTCTTGGAGTAACTCTTTGAATTCCTCACAAGACTGGATGTGATGCCCTTTTATGCCATGAAAGACACAAAAACTTCGACCCTCTGTACTTTCCTCCTTGAAACTTTTCTTGAACAAGCCCTTCTCAGTCATTATTTCCCATACTTTGCTCAAAGGTGTCTTTATTTCAGATACGCGATTTTTAGCTCGCCACCTGTCTTCCTTCGTCACCATGCTCACGTTCCCTTCAGCATGGTTAGGGAGCAAATTTCCAGCCATATTATTAATACCATCAAATCGTAAAATGCCCGCATCAATAAGATCTTGAACCTTTTTCTTAAAAGCTAGGCAATTTTCTGTAGAATGCCCCCGGTTTCCAGCATGGTACATGCAACTGGCGTTAGGATCGTACCATTTTGGGTATGGAGGTTTCAGGGGTGCCATATAATGTGGGGATATTAATTGTTTTTCCAGTAATTTCGGGCACAGCTCTCCATACGACACAGGGATGGGGGTGAACTGAAGTTTCTCATGGTTGGGTTTTATTGGTCTTTGTTCATTTTGGGACTAACTTTGAGCAGGTGTAATACTTGGCTGACATATGGCGAATGGTCTTTGGTTATCAGTGGCATAGACAGGGTAAGGAGGAGGTGTTTGATAGTAAGGGTTTTGAGGAGGAAAATAGAAGTTCGGAGGTGGGCGAAATTGAGGTCGTGGTTGGGTTGGGTATGGATTAGAAGCATAGCGGCTTCCAGTCCCCACCATGTGAGTTTCAGGCTCTTTTTTCTTCATGGGTACTAGCCTTTTCGAACTCTCAGGGCCTTCCATCCTTCCACTCTTGATGCCATTTTCAATGAGCTCCCTAGATATTACGATATCGGTGAAGTCTTTTGTGGCGTTTCCCACCAGTTTGTCGTAAAATGGCGCTTTCAAGGTGTTGATAAAGAGGACCGTTATCTCACTTTTAGTCAGTGGGGGTTCTATTTGCTCCGAGACATCCCTCCACCTTTGAGCGTATTCTCTAAACATCTCTGCTAGCTTCTTTTCCATCATCTGCAGCGTTAGTCGATCAGGTGCCATATTAGAGACATGCTTGTACTGTTCACAAAATGTTGATGCTAGGTCTTTCCATGATTGGATCCTCTCTCTGCTGAGTTGATTATACCATCGGAGGGCTGATCTGATCAAGCTATCTTGAAAACAATGTATTAACAATTTGTCCTCATTCACATAACCAGCCATCTTCCGACAAAACATGATAAGATGCGCCTTTGGACATCTCGTTCCATCGTATTTTTCAAAATCTGGAGCTTTGAATTTCGGAGGTAGGACCAGATCAGGCACTAAACTGAGCTCTTTGGCGCTTAGTGCAGAGAAGACTCCAGTACCTTCTACCGCTTTGAGTCTTTCTTCTAGACTCCTATACTTGTCCTCAGCATCATGATCATTCATTCTCAACTTGGCTATTTCTACCGAATCATCCAAATCCGGAACTATTGGATTAGCGGAATTATCTCCGGAGTTCGATGCAAACATACCTTGCCCTGGATGAGCAGGTGGTGCAGGTCTTTGCTCTAGGCCTACCTGTTCCCCTTGAGGATATCCTCTTTGCGTTGCATGGGCGTGGGGTGGAGTGAATCTTAGAAGATAGAGCGGATCCTGATTAACTCTCGAATGGGGTTCTGTAACATTAGGACTTTGCACGGGCCCTTTTCCTTTGACCAGAGTTGATATCATCTCCATCATTTTGGCCATTTGATCCTTCTGCTCGAGCGATTCCTCTCGGGATCTTGCCATCAAATCCCTTGCTTCTTGCTGTGACTTGGCTAACTGTTCTTACAGCTCTCTCTGGATTCTTTCCATTCTTTCGATCCTCTCATTGAGTCCGGCGTCCATAGCTCTAGTTCTTAGACGTGTCCTATAGGGATGACGTGATTCCAGATTCGTAGTGTCGCAACTGCAGATTATACGATTTTAGCCTTAGTGAATAATAAGGTGATATGATACTAATGTATGCAACGTAATGCAAATGCATGGTATGAATGCAAAAAAGGTGTCAACTTTGATTCAATTCCCCATAGAAAACTTTCTTAGAAAACAAAGCTCTTTACACAAGATAGATTACAAGAACAGCCTTGCTCTAACACCTAAGGCTTTAATCTTCGTCAGTAGGGAAGCTAATTCTCGTCCACGATCCGACCGTGTTTCGAACTGTACGCTCAATGTGTCAGCTTGTATGGCTAGAGTCTGTAAATACTCGGCTATCTCTCGTATCTGGGTTATAGCCTCCCCCATGAGGTAATCTCTATCTTTGACTTGATTCTGGGAATGGTACAGCTCCACTTCTTTTCGTTATTCATTCTCCTTTAAATATCCAATATGATTCTGACAGTTCTGCAGCTCCATTTTTAACTCTTCGGTCTTCTTCTCCATTTCTTCGATTCTACTCAAACTTGCCTTTAATTCTCTTACCGAGTTACGGTTTTGATAATAGTCAAGAGACCTTTCCAACTCCGCCACTCTAGTCTTTAATTCATTTATTCTGTTTTGGCCTTCTGACACTTGCTTTTCTAAGATCTCCTTCTGAGCCTTTATTTCTTGAAATTTCCTTTCCTATTGCTCGGTCTTAGCTCTTTCCTCTTGTAACTCTTGTCGCCATTGACTCAAAGTCTTTCCTAGTCCTGCAGTTCTCATTGAGAGACGCATCTTCTTGTAGTCCCCCTTTAGGCTATCCAACTCTTCTTCGGCTTTGCTCTTCCCCTTTTTTATCTTTTCTGCTTCTAATTTCTGTATCTCTGCATCCAACTTCAAAAGCATCTTCTCTTCCTCCAACTGCTCAATTTTCTTCTCAAGCTCTGAACTTCGCTTTACAAAATCTTGCTTTATAATTTCTAATTCCGTTGTATCATTTGCAAACGTTCCTCTATAGATTGAGCATCATCTGAACTTGGTCTCGGGATATTGTCGTTGATTCTTTTGTTTAGCCACACTTTATACTCAGAAGTCGTCGTTTCGCCCACAGTCAACCTCTTCATCCGGTAGGTTTGCTTCCAAGCATTTGCAATTTTCTTAACCTTCTTCTTATAACCCTCTCCTGTATAAGAGAATTCGCTTCGGTCCAACCCATGTGTTGCTGGTACGAACTGTCTAGACTGGTATTGTCTTGCTGCTAGCAAAGGGGCATACCCGATGACTCCCCAAATTCCGAGTAGAGGGACCCAATTAAAGTCTCCGCATCTGTAAAGGATCTCTCCAGGCACCATCCATGGAGCTCTCCACTCAATGTCTCCTCCTGAAGATTCTGAAGAATTGTCCTCCATCCTTCCTTCGTTATATCTTCTCGTCTTGACATGGCCACTTCCTCTTTTATCGGTGAATAATCCTTATAAAAGGGTCGACAAGAGACTTTATCCATCTTCCAAAAATGCCCATAAAACCATACCATTAATAGCTGTGCGCATCCGATAAACCTTCCATCTCCCGCTCTTCTGCATGCATTTAACAATCTGAAAGTCTCTGCAAGAATTGCTGGGACAGGTGTAACTTGTTTATCCAATCGATCGAACAAATCCACCACTGCTTCATCTATGTGTCTTAGGGCTTTTGGGAAGATGACTAGTCCGTAGAGGCTTAAGGCGAAGATATCAACCTTCCTCCTCACATCAGGGTGCATCAAAATCAGATCCCTTAAATTTACCCAAGGAATACATCTCCCTTCACCTTTCTGTTGAATCTTGGTCGAGATCCACTGTTCACTCATTCCCGTAATTTTCATCATCTTCTTCGCCAAATGAGGGACATAGGCAGGCCTAATATAAACCTTGTCAACTTGCATCTCGGGAATATGAAGTAAAGTGGTATATTCTTCTATTATTGGCACCAAATCCACTTTCCCAAAAGTGAAGCAACTGTATGCGGAATTCCAAAACTGGACCATAGCCCGAAACAGGTGTTTATCTATCTTAACATCCAATAAGTGAGAGATATCACCATAACGGTGGCAGAACATCTGTTTAGCTTCATCTTCCCAATGGGTCTAGATATCCCACAACTCTTGAAGCTCATTTTGTGTCACGCTAACACGGGTGAAGTCCCTCAGCTCCGAAGTATGACCTTCAACTAAGCTATCTCCTTTTTCTAACTGCAACTTTTCTGACCATGTGCGCACGGCCGCATTGTCCTCTACTTTATCAAGAAAGTCGTTTTCCATAGCAAACTTCCTATTTCAACAACTGAACAGAAATTGACACCTCTACTATATGGAATGTCATGCAAATCAAACAAATCAACACAAGTTAGTATTGCATAATCAAAACAAGTAAAATATCATTAAACACTTATCTAGGTAACTATTTCGACATTTTGCCTAGGGCAGGCTCTAGGTTCCTATATGGGGCTTAGTTCTAAAGAGGGGTATCTGAACCAGTAGATTCCTCAATCCTCACCCATTATAGGCTCATGCGGACCAAGTTTGGTTCAGGGGGATACATTTCCCTATGGCCATGCGGAGGTGAAAACCTCACGAAGCACATAGGTACGAATGTATCTCGGAAGCAATCCACTAGCCCATACGGAGGTGAAAACCTCACGAAGGCTTAGTTTCTTACTCCACTTAAAGGTGTGACCACAGCGGTCATGCAATGTAAATGCCAGTATCATGGGACTCAACAGTATTACAGTTATAGCATAGGTAGATGCATCGACAGAAACATGATTAAAACAATTTTCCAAATTTTCAATCAAAAGGACAAAAAATCAATCAATTTATGGCCTGACTCTCGAATTCCCCAGTGGAGTCGCCAAGCTGTCGTAACCCTTTTTTGACAAAACGAGAATCGACTTGGTTTTGAAAATGAAAATAAAACGGGAGTCGCCACCGATCTTTTATTAGGTGTGATCGGATCACCTTTGTTTTAATAGAGCATTTTGGTTTATTAAAACAGAGCTTTTGGTCTACGAATGTTCGAGAAAACAGGTTCGGGAGTCGGTTACGTGCGAGGAAGGATTAGCACCCTCGCAATGCCCAAAATCGGTACCAAATTGATTGATCAATGTCCTAATGTGGAAAACTTGAAAATATCTAGGGTAAAAATAAAAAAAAATCGTTAAATTGGGATTGAATCTCAAGATTATCTCGTTTCAAAAGAATGAAAGTATCATACCCAACACGTTAAGATACAACACCTTTATACTCTAACATCGAGATCATCTTTAATCTTCAAAACATGTAAAAGAAAAGGGTATTTGAGTATTCAGTCGAATGAAAGATTGACACCCAACACGTTAGGATGTAATTTTCCGTACTTCTAAACACACAAATATTGCCTTATCCCCTTTTTTAAAAGAACGTAATTTTGAAATTGGTTTAACATTTGTTTTTGACGAAATAAAACATTTAAGAAGAGTTTGAATGTGATGGGATTTGAAATATAACAATAACCAGTAGCATGAATATAGAACTAAGCATGAAATGATTTACAAACTTAATGTTATGCAAACAGACCGATCATAGAGATAATTTAAAGCAAAATATAATAACGATAATAAGTAACAATGTAAAATGTTGTGAGAATAAATTAAACATTAACATATGATCTTTCCAATTAATAAATTATATACAATAAATTTAAGAAGGAAAATACATGTGTATATATATATATAAGAAATTTTGAGTAAAACTAGCTATGTATACATATAGATTGGTTTAAGGCAGAATATATAAATAATATAATAGAGTAAAAATAATTTATACAAGGTAACAATGCGTAAACGTAATACCGAGAATAAAACATTTAAACAACACGAGTAAAGGATTTACGCATTTAAGTATATACACATACGAACGAACATAAATAATAAGCTATACAAGATACATGAGACCAATTAAAATGAATATTAAAATGTTGTACATGTATGTATAAAATAATAGTGTATAATTTAAAACTAATTAGTAGTGATAATAATAATAGTAGTAAAAATGGTATCTATAATAATATTAAAATAACAATAATAGTAATATTTAAATAAAAACGTGGCAAAAATAATTGAAGAAACTAAAAAGGGACTAGATTGAAATGCGCATGAATTTCTGAGATCAATTAAACAATAAAGACGGCATGTAACGGGTCAAATTAAAAACAATTCAGAACTAGAAGGGACCAAACGCGCAAATTCCCCATTAATTGAAGAAACACGCGGATCCTCTTAGGGTGCGGGTCGGATTCGGGCCGGGGTCAAATTAAACGACGTCGTTTTGGCGCTGGTGACCCTAACGTGAAACGACACCATTTCGTGTCCCTGTCAAAAAACCCAAAGTCTGCCTTTTCTCATTCATTCACAGACCCCTAGTTTCAAAAAAAATAAAAACTCCCAGCCTTTTCTCTCTCTCCTCTCTTGCTCCCAACGCTTGGGCTCCCTTCGGCCAGCGTCAATTGCGCCGCCCTCTTACACGGGGGTCTACAACGCGCAGAGCGAGAGGTTTTTAATCGGTTCGAGGCTTTGTTTTAGCGCCCCGAGAGACAAGACCCAAAGCCCTTAACCCTCTTTCCCTGAACTCGATTTGCGGCGACGTTTGAGGTTTTTGACGACGCGACTGGGAGTTCAGGTAAGGTCTTTTCTCTTTTATTTGTTTTATTATTAGCCTTGGTATTAGGTTTCGAAAACGGTAAGTAGAAAGATGGAAAGAAGTAAAAGATTCAGCCCTAAATCGAGAGGAAAAAAGAGGAGAAAACAAAAAAAACCTTATGACTTCTCTTGCTTTTTTTTATTTCTGACCTCTGATGCGTGGAAAAGTAAAAACCAAAAAAAAAACCCCTTTTACACTGATTTTGAATGGTCTTATAGCCAAATACAATGTCCCTTTTCTATTATTCAACTATTTTCCCCATATTTCTCTGTTCTTGGTTTCTCTGTTGCTCCTTGTTTTTGTTTCTACAGGGCATGGGCGAAGACATGCGAGGGTCGTTGGTTGGTGTGCGTAGTGGCACTGGGGCAGCAACAACGGGCGTTCGACCGAGGCATGGGAAAGGGCACTGTTGGGGCGAGTTTGAGAAACTGTGGGGCATACGCAAGGATCTGCAAAGGCGTGCGCGGGCATGCACGAGAATCGGGAAAGGGCGCGCGTGTGGAACCGAAGCGATGCCAGGGCGCGTGGGGAGCTGGATCGTTGCGCGTGTGGGGGACGTGCGGCGGCACTGAGATGGGATCCTAGGGTTTCCTATTTAGTTAATGACTTCGGGCCATTGGGCCATTCGGGTTGTTGGGCTGTTATTTGTTTTAGGGTCATTAACTTTGGACTGTTAATTTGTATTAAATTTGGGCCTGTATTTGGTCTTTGTAATTGGGCTTAGTGGGTCTGATATTTGTTTTTGTAACTGGACATTTCATGGACCGTTTTACTTATTGAATTTTTTTGTCTTATTTGCTTATTGGGTCATTTCATTGATTGGGTCCTGGGCAAAAATTGGTTATTAAAAGTAATATGAGGAAATTACTTAAAAACAAGACTAAATTCAGGGATTTTGAGAATAATGAAGAAAGTTAGGCCGGATTTGAGAATAATGCAAAAAGTTAGGCCCTTTCTTCAATTAAATATTCACCCCCCACACTTAAGATGTACATTGCCTTCAATGTAAAAAGATGTATATAAAATTTAAGAGAGAGGGAGAGGTGAAACTTCCTGAATTTAGATGGTTTCCCGGAGTTGGAAGTTGATAGGGGTGGTGGCTGCTGCCGAGCTCTGCACTAGATGAAGAAATTGGGAAGCTCGTAGAGAATTAGCCAAGATTTATTAAGACACATTTAAAATAAACTAAAAACAAGAAAGAAAAAGGAAAGGAGACTAAGAAGGAAAATAATCTAAGACTGGAAGATAAAAGGGCTTGAGAATCCTTATTGGTAGATGGTTCGTGAGGTGGGTGTCACTTCTAAGGCGACGGCGTGTTGGCGGTGGCGGAAGTGGCGTGATTCCCAAGTAGCCTTTTGAACTTCTTAGGCTGCGGTGGTGGTGGTCGTGATTCCCAAGGTGTGATTCCCTAGTAGCCTGAAGAACCTAACACTAAGAAATTAAAATATATTAAACTAAATTAAGCATAAGATTATCAAAGAGAAGGAAATTGAAGCAAAAGAGTGTTGGTTCGCCGGTACCCCATGGCGCAGCAGAATAAAATTAGATCCGGCGATCCAAATCATGGATCCATGTGTGAGGAACGAATCGAGGTGAAATAAAGGTTTCAAAATTACCAAAACTTCAATCTGAGTAGACAGCGACGCCTTGGCAACAAGAGTTTTGATCTACTGTCGAATCAAGCCTCAACCTTTTACGATGTCGGCCTCTACATAATCCACCCGATTTGACTATGAAGGGAAGAAATCTCCAAAACTGTTTTGGAGGCTTATTTGCTTGACAGCTGCTAGACCTAACAAGCAATCACTTAGGGTTTTCATGTTGAGTTTTGTCTCCTTTTAATACCTTTTATAATGGGTGCCTTTCTCATTGGGCCTTTTATAATAGGTATCCTCTTAATTGGGCCTTTTATAATTGGTATCTCTTGAATGTATTACAAGATTAAATAAATACAATAAAGTTTTTAACCGAAAATTATAATTACATTAATTATATCTGAAAATTATAATTACATTAATTATAATAAGGATTTCGGTAAACTATATTTATTTAATTTATATTTGAATCAAATTCATATATTAATAAAATTATGTTATTATTATGTGTACAACATCCTGGTACATATAATATGTTCAATATTTGATTGCCCAATTAAATTAATTCTTTAATTAATTTAATTTATGTGACAACCAAGCACAATACCAACTATATTTTATTCCGTTCATTTCAACCATAGGGTGTGACCCTGTAGGTTCTTGCAACATTAGCAGTAATACTAGAACGATTCTATTGTCACAGACAATGAGTGGCATCTAGCAATGCATCATTGCTACCTAAGTTATAAGAAGTCATGATTCGACATAACCTTTCGTGATTAACCTTTCATGCATTAATCCTTAAGTCCTTTATCTCTGGAATGGATACAAGTCATGGGATAGTCACACTTGCATAGTCCATCCCATGTTTCTTGATATCTTGAGTAGACTATGATATACAAATTAGTATGACATCTCATATCAACTTATTTGAGCATGGCCATGCATTTCTAGTCTCACTCAATCAAGTGGCCTAAGATATTACTCCTATTATGTAGGAGGGACCTATCCTTTATTGATCAACCATATCCCTCTACATAGATTGTGGTATATCCAACATCAACCTTTATAGAACAACCTGTTATGGTGTACGTTTGACTGTATCAAAATATACAACTCACGATGCTGGGATAATAATGATCTCAAGTCTGAGGATCATATACATATTAATCACTATGAGTAATGTTGTGACAATTACATAATAATCTAAGAAACATACTCATAGCGGGTCAATCCAATATGTTGTTCTCTAACACACATATTCATGCATTGATTTTGACACTCCATATCAATGACAACTCTTTATCATCAATCAACTACATGTTAGTCTTAATGCATTATTATTGTCCTAGTCAACAATAATACTCGACTAAGGATCTTTTAAGAATAATCATATTATTCTCAGGACATTATTATAAAACAGTTTATCTATACACACAGAAAGAAAAACTGAAATAATAATGACAACGCTTTATATTAATAAACATGGTAAATTAAGTATGTTATTACAACCATCTCATGATTGATCTTTGGGCATACTCTTACAAAGAGAACAGAAAAATAAAAACTAAATGGTCTCAAAGACCTTTGGCTTGTTGTTTGGATGAAGTGGCCGGCATGAGCTTATGAATGTTGGTCTCCCTAAGGAGACTATGCTTGCCTTCGTTTGCTTCTTCGACATTGATATTTGTGGCTCAAGAGTCTGGAGACTTTGTTATGGAGAGGGATATCTGAGAATAAGGGGGGGAAAGAAAAGAGGTGAACAGTGGGTGGAAAGAATGGGGAAGGAAGGTTGGGTTTAAATAGAGGCTCAATTCTGGTACTTGCCCACGCCCGTGGGCTGAGGGCGTGTCGATGCACACAGCCTCTTCGCACGGCTGTGTGTCTAGGCGTGTTCACTCTTCATGCCCGTTTTTCAGCCAGCCACGCCTGTTGGTGACAAGTCAGTATGTTGGCACGGTTGGGCGGCACGGGCGTGTCCTGCCCGTGGTTGGTAAGTCAGTAGCTTCACACGATCGTAGGGCACAGCCGTGCCACTTTGTCGGTGCCCGTGGGGGAGTGGTTGAGTCCGTGACTTCAAAAATTAGTTTGGACTGATTCGTACGACCTCTGCTATGTCAGTACGGAAATTTTGGTGGTCCGCACGGCCATGGCCACAGCCACGGCCGTGTGCAAGGCCATGTGGCTTAGAAATCTGCACTTTTGTGTTAGTTTAAAAACTAAATATTCAGAACTAAGAAAAGAAAAGAAACTGAAAATAAATACGAAAGTAAATAGGGTTAGTGCTCGGGTTGCCTCCCGAAAAGCGCTCGTTTATAGTCTTAAGCTAGACTTTCCTTGTATTTGAAAAAAAAAATCAGGGAGGTTTAAAGTTTTGAATATCTTCCATCATGCTTACAGTTCTATTTTCTTGATAAAGTTTAAGTCGAGAAGCGTTTACCTTCAAACTGCCGAATGTTGGATTGCCTACCTCGACTGTTCCGTGTGGGAAGATATTGTGTACCTTTAGAGGAATTTTTTCGTTTACTTTCAGGCCTGATGTGGTGATGTGAGGATCTGCTTTGTCTAACAATACCTGGTCTCCTATTTTGAAGTGGTTTGATGTTCCTATGATCTCTTTTGGGGGCTCCTTAGGTTTTACCTCGTGTAGTTCCTGTTCTTCTTTGATTTGTGTTTCTGCTCTTTTAGTTTGTTGACCCTAAGGTTTTGTTCCTTATGAGATTCTTCTTTGTTGGTATTAAGTCCATGATTCGACTCAGGTTTGTATCCTTGTGGTGTTTCCTACGATGAAGGTTGCACAAATTGATTATCAGCTGAATTGTCTTTCTTACCCTCATCGATTGTTGTCCTAGCCGAGTCAAGAGCTTGATGTAACACCCCAAACCTCGCCCAAACGCTACGACCGGATCTGGCATGTATCTTATTTGAAAAACTCTTCAATGACGCATTGTTTTGAAAACTTGGCTTCGATTATGTAGGTATTCGTTAAATAAGTGATATTGGCAGAAAGCCTTTATGGGTTTTTTTTTTTTTAACTTGTTTGAAAATCCCATTTTATCTCTTCTTATAAATAAGTCTGTGAACATAAATTTACAACTGTAAACACTAACGAATATAAATTTAAAACCTAAGCTATGGAGGCCTTATTACATAAATAGTCCCAAAAATTAAAACTTAAAAGGAATCCTGAAATAGTTTATGAAAATAAATAACTTGATGGCCCCTCGAGTCCGCCTCGGCTCCCATGTCCACGATCTACTGCTCATCTGAAAAGTCAGGGAAATAAAAGGGTGAGTCACCAAGACTTAGTGTGCAAATCCTGAAAACACATAAAAGGCTTGAGGCCCACAAACACATTATGGGCCTTAGCCCATACACGATGGCAACAAAATATTGACATGCAACATGGCCTAACCCAACCTAAAAGTCCATCCTCTACACACCAGTCTGTACCAGCCAACACACCTCGGGGATTTCTACAATCAACCCACCAACCGCTACACACCATAGCGACAGTCATGCTGCCTATTCCTAGCAATCAGGAATGAATTTTAACGTGGCTTAGCCACCGATCACTATTGTGACCTAATTTTACAATTCGTGGTTTAAGCACCGATCACCAAGTGACCTATTAACATGCTCTTCCCCTTCATCATATTATCCCCATCCCATGCATACATCCATGCAGAATCAAAACAATATACTACCTAAGAGATCACAGATTATCACATACATCGATACACATAGAGAAGTTTCTATGCTTACGTACCTGACATCCCTTGCCTACCCTTTTCGGGTAATCCGACTGTCTATACAGCCTTTTTTCCGGCTTTTAGCCCAAAACATACATATAGTACAAATTAGTTAGTGTGTTAGAGATCTACACACCTGATTACAGACAAGACGAGACTCTCTATGTCGATGCTATCAGAAGCCGATACGACTGCTCTCTGTCTAAGGTGTTGTTTCGAAGCTGGTCCACAACCCGATGGCCAATCCCGAACTACTGACACCGCTCGTTTCTTAAACTTAGGGATTGGTTTTACAGATCCAATCCCCTCCTTCGCCTGATCGATATTTGATTCCATTAAAAGACCTTATCATAACATATGGTTAAGATCACAATTACGATAGCGAATCTAAAGAGAATCTAAAGAGAACCCCTTACCTTGAAATCTCGAAAAGAAAGATATGAAGTTCAGAGACTAACGGTTCCGGCTTTTAGATCTACGCGATCTACTTCAATTCTCAAATGTCGCCCAACACGTAAACACAAGAAACCAACAATCCATTAGCCTTTCAGCTTTGTCTTCTAAAAATCGAAAGAGAAAAAGAATAGATCAGAAGAAATCAGCACCTACCTTTACAGAGAATTCGGCAACTCCTAAAAGATTTCGGCTTTTTGCGAAAATCAAAAAGAGAAGATGATTCAAAGAAATCTATGGAGATTCGGCTTTTAATGAAGAAATCGGCAGAAAGAAAAAAGAATGGACACTAGGGCATTCGGCTTTGGCAGAAGAGAGTAAAGAGAAAGAATACTTAAGGGTTTCGGCTTATAGAAGAAATCGGGAAAAGGTGTAGAGAAAGGCTATAAGGTTTCGGCTTTAGCAGAAAATGAAGAAGAAGATGGAACTTTAGGAGTTTTCGGCTTTTTGAGAAAAGAAACAACTAAGAGAAGAGAATGAGAATATATGCCGAAATTAAGAAGTGCCCTATTTTCTAATCAAATTTTCGGCACACACACTAACCAAAAGCCGGAATTGCCCTCTTTTGAAAACTTAGTCTAATTAATTAACAAGGGAGATTTTGGCACCCCTAAGCCATAATAAAATCGATTCCTCCTCCCCTTTAGAGTTGGAATTTCGGCCACCACTGTGGCCAGCAGATAATTCCTAAATTTTCTCCCTTATCTTCATCTGCCACATTATCAGCCATATTATCTATATTAACCAAACAAATAATCCTCCTATTTCCAAGCCTTATTGCCGTCCCCCTCTACCCATTTAAATATCGAAAATTAACTGATTTAGTTCAAATAATTGGGCTTCATGCGACTCGAACTTGGGCCACCTCAGTTGACGCCACCTCCCTGCTCTCTAAGTGGCGCCATTTTGCCACTGGGCCATAAGCCCACTTGTGTCTTTAAAACACAAATAACATCTTTTAAGCCCTATCCTAACTGGCTTTCCACTAGAGTGTCCAAACAGAAAATTTTAACTAAGGCCTCGGCCCAATCCTGAGCCTAATCTGAACCCCTTAAACACTCTAATTAGCACATTAAGCGTAACACCCATCAAATGAAAAGGCCCATTAATCCAGGATGTTACAGTTCTACCCCTTAAAGAAATTTCGACCTCGAAATTACCTGGTCAGAATAGATGCGGGTACTGCTGCCGCATCGTCTCCTCCGGTTCCCAAGTAGCCTCCTCAGAACTGTGATTCTGCCATAGAACCTTAACCAATGGTACTGTCTTCCTTCGCAACATTTTGACATCACCTTCCAAGATTTCCACTGGCTCCTCCTCAAAGGATAAGTCAAGCCTTACCTCGATTCCCTCCACAGGCACCACATGAGATAGATCCGAGCGATATCGTCTCAGCATAGAGACATGAAACACATTGTGAATCTGGCTTAACTCTGAAGGTAGCTCAAGCTGATAGGCTATCGGTCCTACTGGTTTCAACACCCAATATGGTCTGATGAATCTGGGACTTAACTTACCATTTCGTCCAAACCTTAACACTTTCTTCCACGGCGACACCTTCAAGAAAACCTTATCACCCACTGCAAATTCTATGTCCTTACACTTCAGATCAGCATAGGACTTCTGTCTGTCTGACGCTTCCTTTAATCGAGCCCTAATTAACTCAACCTTCTCCTCTGTCTCGATAACCAACTCCGGTCCCAAAATCTGACGTTCCCCTAACTCCGTCCAACAAGTAGGAGTACGACACCTCCACCCGTACAATGCTTCGTAGGGCACCATCTGAATACTAGACTGGTAACTGTTATTGTACGCAAACTCCGCTAATGGTATAAATTCTTCCCAACTACCGCTGAAATCTATGGCACAACCTCTCAACATGTCCTCCAAGATCTAAATTACCCGCTCAGACTGTCCATCGGTCTAATGATGAAACACTGTACTGAAATCCAACTTCGTACCCAACGCTTGATGCAACGCCTTCCAGAATCGCGACGTAAACCTAGGGTCCCTGTCCGATATGATTGATACTGGTACTCCATGCAACCTCACTACCTCCGCTATGTACAGCTTAGCCAACTTCTGCAAAGAGTAATTGACCCGTATGGTATGAAATGAGCAGACTTCGTCAAGCGATCAACAATCACCCAGACCGAATCTTTCTTAGTAGGCGTGAGAGGTAGCCCACTAACAAAGTCCATTGTGATCCTTTCCCACTTCCATTATGGAATCTTCACCGGCTGCAATAACCCTGATGGTAACTGATGTTCCGCTTTTACTTGCTGATAGGTCAAACAGTTCCCCACAAATTCGGTCACCTCTCGTTTTAAGCCTGGCCACCAAAACTGTTCCCGCAAATCCCGATACATCTTACTCCCTCCAGGGTGCATAGCGTATGGACTACCATGCGCTTCTTGCAAAATCCTATGCCTCAATTCAGGATCTTTCGGCATGTAGACTCTCCCTTGAAAACATAATAACCCTTCCTCATTAATACTAAATTCCGTTGATCCCCCACTTGATCCTACCGGAAACTTCCCATTTAGCAACTCATCAGTCTGCTGTTTCTCCTTAACCTGACTGACCCAAGATGGTTTCACTTGAAGTTCGGCTAATAAACTCCCATCATCATTTAAACTAAGATGAGCAAACATTGCTCTCAAGTCAGAGATCACTTTACGACTCAGAGCATCCGCCACCACGTTAGCTTTACCCGGATGATACTTGATCGAGCAGTCATAATCCTTTAACAACTCGATCCACCTCCTTTGCCTTAGATTCAACTCCTTCTGAGTCAAAAGGTATTTTAAGCTCTTATGATCGGTGTATATGACAGATTTCTCCCCGTACAGATAATGTATCCAGATCTTTAAAGCAAAAACCACCGTCGCCAATTCCAAATCATGGGTGGGATAATTTGCTTCGTGCAGTCTTAACTGCCGAGATGCGTACGCGACAACCTTTCCATCTTGGAGCAACACGCATCCTAATCCCGTGTGTGAAGCATCACAGTAAATCACGAACTCCTTCCCAGCCTCCGGCTGAATCAACACTGGAGCCTCTGTCAAAACCCTTTTCAACTTCTCGAAACTCTCTTGTTGCTTGTCAGACCAAACAAACGGAACCCCTTTCTATAACAACTTAGTCGACGGTGCCGCGATCAATGAAAATCCTTCCACAAACCTTCTATAATACCCGGCTAAACTAAGAAAACTCCGAATTTCTGCTACCGATTTAGGCGGCTTCCAATCCAACACTGCTTCAACTTTCTGAGGGTCAACCCTAATCCCCTCTGCCGACACAACGTGACCTAGAAAAGTAACTTCCTTTAGCCAAAATTTGCACTTACTAAATTTGGCATACAACCGCTTCTCCCTCAGAATCTGCAAAACCACTCGCAGATGTGAATCATGCTCATTCTCCGATTTCGAGTAAACCAGGATGTCATCTATAAATACTACGACAAACCGATCCAAATAGGGTTGGAACATTCGGTTCATCATGTCCATAAACACTGCTGGCGCGTTGGTCAAACCAAATGGCATCACCATGAATTCGTAGTGACTGTAGCGAGTCCTAAATGTCGTCTTATGAATATCTGCCTCATTGACCTTAAGCTGATGATATCCTGATCTCAGATCTATCTTTGAAAAGACCGAAGCCCCCTTCAACTGATCGAACAAGTCATCGATCCTCGGTAACGGGTATTTGTTCTTGATGGTCAACTTATTCAGCTGGCGATAGTCAATGCACATACGCATTGATCCATCATTCTTCTTAACGAATAACATCGACGCTCCCCAAGGTGACACACTTGGTCGAATAAACCCTCTATCCAGCAACTCTTGGATTTGTGCTTTCAATTCCTCCAACTCCTTCGGCGCCATTCTATACGGAGCAATAGATACTGGCGCTGTTCCCGGAAGAAGATCGATACCAAACTCCACTTCACGATCCGGAGGTAATCCCAGAAGCTCTTCTGGGAAAACATCAGGAAATTTCTTCACCGTCCTAACATCCCCGACAGTTAGTTCCTTGGCTTCCAGAGCCCGAACAAACATTAAAATTGCCTTGCGTCCTTTTCTCACCATCCTTTCTGCTCTTAAGGCAGACACCACATTTGACAAACAGTTTCCCCTTTCACCTATCACCAATACTTCGCCACCCTCGGGGGTTTTTAACACCATACTCTTGGCTGCACAATCTACATTAGCCTGATATTTGCCCAGCCAATCCATGCCTAAAATTAGATCAAACTCCCCAAACGGTAATTCCATTAGATCCATCCGGAAAACTATCCACTGAACTTCTAAAGATACTTCCCGATAAAGCTTGTTTACCACCACAGAATGTCCTAATGGGCTAACTACAGTCATCTCCCAAGAGGAAATCTCAGAATCTACGCCTAAAGTTTCAGACACCCTACTAGCAACATATGAATGCGTCGACCCAATGTCAATCAATGCAGTGTAAGGCGAGCCAAAAATTAAAAACGTACCGGTTATGACATCCAGTGCGTCAGCCTCCTCTCGACGTCTGACAACATAGACTAACCCCGACAGTCTTGCCTCAGTGTTTCCTGCCCCTTGGCCTGGTGCTCCACGACCCCGACCGGAACCATTACCACCTCTAGCTGGACCATGACCTCTTTGTGGCTGCTGACCACCTCTTCTCGGCTAGGCATTCCCTTGACCTGTGGGCCCTTCATTGCTCCGTTGCTGCGGACAATTTCTAACTTGGTGGTCCGTAGATCCACACCTAAAGCACTTCCCACTGCCCGCCCAACACTCACCTACATGGAATTTACCACACCGAGCACACTTCGGTGTCTGATTAGCAGCAGCAGGTCTCTCATTCCGACTCGGTCCATCTGACCTAGGCCTTTTCTGAGTACACCCAGTTGCTCCTGACGATCCAAAATTTCTCTTACTTCCACTCCTATCTCTATCCCGATTCAATTTTTCTGTCCGCTTAACCTCCTCAGCTATCTTAGCTTTTTCCACAGGCACAGCAAATTCCCACTCCCGCTATGGTGCTAGCAGTACACGCAGATCGTCCCTCAGACTATCTTCAAATCGAACACATCGTTCATGGTCTGTGGCCACCATTCCTCGAGCATAACGGCTAAGGCGTAAGAATTCCGCTTCATATGCAGCCACCGACCTACTTCCTTGAACCAAATTTAGAAACGCTCTACGCTGTGCATCCACATAACTTGTCCCAATATATTTACTCTGGAAAGCCGTTTTGAAGAAATCTCAGGTGATACGGTCTACCATCGTACCATCTTTAACCGTAAGCCACCATTAATAAGCTTCTTCTCGCAGGAGAGATATAACCCATTTCAGTTTTTCCTCTTCCGTGAGATCTAGATCATCCATTATACGTTCAACCGCCTCCAACAAATACTCAGCTGTACTCGGGGCTATACCAAAAATTCCCCTAAACACTTCTGCCCCATTAGCTCTAGGTCGCTCCGACACAGATTTCCGGGCTCCTGTGCCCATGCCTGCCCCAGCAACACTCTCCAAAACCCTTAACATCACCTGAGATACCGCATCATCTCCGGCCGTCTGATCCTAAAATTCGGCCTCCGGAGCTGGTGGAACTGGCATCTCATTTCCAGACCCATGGCCAGATCCTACTGGTTCTGACACGGCCATCCTACCCCTACTACGGCCACGCGGTGGACGTCCTCGACCCCTTGTACTCATTCTACCGATTCGCATTTATCTGATTAGGAATTTTATGAATTATTAATTTCTTTCACTAATTAACCACGAACAATCTTATGAACAGTAGTTTCAAGAGTAATTCTTTCGAATTCGAAATTATATCTACGGGTTTTAGTCTCAAGTTTGTATCTTCTAGTTCTAGGAACCACACGCATTCAACCATCATACATCAACATACAAGTACCATCCATGAACTCACATTCATCACATAAGAGTATTCCACTACCAAAGGGTATTTTTGAAATTGTATCCTACAGGGCATTTTTGTAATTTCACGAAAATAGGTTTTGGTAATTTTTTTTCAAATCCAGGGTATTTTGGTAGTTTCATGAATTTCGATAATTTCATAAACTGGGTACTTTTGTAAATCTAGGGGTTTTCGGGTAAATTTGCAAATCAGGGGTATTTTAGTACTTTTACCAACCGGGGGTGTTTCGGTAATTTCACAAATTTTGGTAGTTTTACAAATCCAGGGTATCTTGGGAAATTTTCACAAATCAAGGGTATTTTCGAAAATTTTACAAAACTAGGGGGTATTTTAATAATTTTGTGAAATAGGGTGGCTGGTCCCTTTCGGGTTTTAATTATAAATTTTGGGCCCGTCAACAAGTCCTTGTGGCTAAAATGAACAGTCACTACACACCAGGTAGGATTCCAGCGAAGAGGAGGTGGGTCGCTAGGACCGCTTAAGTACCAAGCTCTCCCTGAATCCAATCCTAGACATGCGTATGCCTGTTACCACACCCTAACCCAGTGACTTATTTACGGACACGTTTAATTAGATTAAGTCTTATGAATTTAGAGAGTGGTTTAAACTAAGCTTAAAGTCCATTAATGCCTAACATACCAGTCTACGTCCATCAAGCCCATCAAACCCAACATATATATCACATCAAGAGTTAAAATACTTACCTGCGTGGATCGGGTGTCGGTAGACTCGAAGGCCATATCTCAACCCAAAGCATTTTTTTCAAATTCACATCAATTTTCAAAACACTACTAGACCCATTTCACAGCCCGAGTTTTGCAACCGGGCTCTGATACCAAAATGTAACACCCCAAACTCGGCCCAAACGCTACGACCGGATCTGGCATGTTACGAGTTGAAATGTTAAAACGAAGTTCCTTGTTTACTTTTAAGAGAGCGTGTATCTCATTTGAAAAACTCTTTAATGACGCATTGTTTTCAAAACTTGGCTTTGATTATGTAGGTATTCGTTAAATAAGTGATATTGGCAGAAAACCTTTGTGGGTTTTTTTTTAAAAAACTTGTTTAAAAATCCCATTTTACCTCTTCTTATAAATAAGTCTGTGAACATAAATTTACAACTGTAAACACTAACGAATATAAATTTAAAACCTAAGCTATGGAGGCCTTATTACATAAATAGTCCCAAAAATTAAACTTAAAAGGAAACCCGAAATAGTTTATAAAAATAAATAACTTGATGGCCCCTCGAGTCTGCCTCGGCTCCCATGTCCACGATCTACTGCTCATCTGAAAAGTCAGGGAAATAAAAGGATGAGTCACCAAGACTCAGTGTGCAAATCCTGAAAACACATAAAAGGCTTGAGGCACACAAACACATTATGGGCCTTAGCTCATACACGATGGCAACAAAATATTTACATGCAACATGGCCCAACCCAACCTAAAAGTCCATCCTCTACACACCAGCCCGTACCAGCCAACACACCTCGGGGATTTCTACAATCAACCCACCAACCGCTACACACTATATCGACAGTCATGTTGCTTATTCCTAGCAATCAGGAATGAATTTTAACGTGGCTTAGCCACCAATCACTATTGTGACCTAATTTTACAATTCGTGGTTTAAGCACCGATCACCAAGTAACCTATTAACATGCTCTTCCCCTTCATCATATTATCCCCATCCCATGCATACATCCATGCAGAATCAAAACAATATACTACCTAAGAGATCACAGATTATCACATACGTCGATACACATAGAGAAGTTTCTATGATTACGTACCTAGCATCCCTTGCCTACCCTTTTCGGGTAATCCGACTGTCTATACAGCCTTTTTCCGGCTTTTAGCCCAAAACATACATATAGTACAGATTAGTTAGTGTGTTAGAGATCTACACACCTGATTACAGACAAGACGAGACTCTCTATGTCAACACTACCAGAAGCCTATACGACTGCTATCTGTCTAAGGTGTTGTTCCGAAGCTGGTCCACAACCCGGTGGCCAATCCCGAACTGCTGACACCGCTCGTTTCTTAAACTTAGGGATTGGTTCTACAGATCCAATCCCCTCCTTCGCCTGATCGATATTTGATTCCATTAAAAGACCTTATCATAACATATGGTTAAGATCACAATTACGATAGCGAATCTAAAGAGAATCTAAGAGAACCCCTTCCCTTGAAATCCCGAAAAGAAAGATATGAGGTTCAGAGACTAACGGTTCCGGCTTTTAGATCTACGCGATCTACTTCAATTCCCGAATGTCGCCCAACACGTAAACACAAGAAACCAACAATCCATTAGCCTTTCAGCTTTGTCTTCTAAAAATCGAAAGAGAAAAAGAATAGATTAGAAGAAATCGACACCTACCTTTACAGAGAATTCGGCAACTCCTAGAAGATTTCGACTTTTTGCGAAAATCAAAAAGAGAAGATGATTCAAAGAAATCTATGGAGATTCGGCTTTTAATGAAGAAATCGGCAGGAAGAAAAAAGAATGGACACTAGGGCATTCAACTATGGCAGAAGAGAGTAAAGAGAAAGAATACTTAAGGGTTTCGGCTTATAGAAGAAATCAGGAAAAGGTGTAGAGAAAGGCTATGAGGTTTCGGCTTTAGCAGAGAATGAAGAAGAAGATGGAACTTTAGGAGTTTTTGGCTTTTTAAGAAAAGAAACAACTAAGAGAAGAGAATGAGAATATATGCCAAAATTAAGAAGTGCCCTATTTTCTAATCAAATTTTCGGCACACACACTAACCAAAAGCCGGAATTGCCCTCTTTTGAAAACTTAGTCTAATTAATTAACAAGGGAAATTTCGGCACCCCTAAGCCATACTAAAACCGATTCCTCCTCCCCTTTAGAGTTGGAATTTCGGCCACCACTCTGGCCAGCAGATAATTCCTAAATTTTCTCCTTTATCTTCATCTGCCACCTTATCAGCCATATTATCTATATTATCTAAACAAATAATCCTCCTATTTCCAAGCCTTATTGCCGTCCCCCTCTACCCATTTAAATGCCGAAAATTAACTAATTTAATTAAAATAATTGGGCTTCATGCGACTCAAACTTAGGCCACCTCAGTTGACGCCACCTCCCTGCTCTTTAAGTGGCGCCACTTTGCCACTGGGCCACAAGCCCACTTGTGTCTTTAAAACACAGATAACATATTTTAAGCCCTATCCTAACTGGCTTTCCACTAGAGTGTCCAAACAGAAAATTTTAACTAAGGTCTCGGCTCAATCCTGAGCCTAATCTGAACCCCTTAAACACTCTAATTAGCACATTAAACGTAACACCCATCAAATGCAAAGGCCCATTAATCCAGGATGTTACACTTGAAGACTGATTGATTCGTCACCTACACAAAGTATGAGTTCTCCCGTGGCAACATCAATTTTAGTCTTGGCAGTTGCTAGGAAGGGTCTTCATAAAATTAAGGGAATTGAATTATCCTCATCCATGTCTAAGACAACAAAATCTACTAGGAAATCAAATTTATCAATTTTTACAAGAACATCTTCGATAATACCCCTAGGAATTCTAACAGTTTTATCAGCTAATTGAATGATCATCCTAGTCTATTTAGGTTTCCCTAGACCTAGTTGTTTAAACATTTTGTAAGGCATGACATTTATGTTTGCCCCTAAATCAGCTAACGCATTATCAACAGTTAAACTACCAATTAAACATGGAATTGTAAAACTCCCTGGATCTTTTTGCTTTCACGGTAGTCTATTCTGTAACATTGCCGAGCATACTGCGTTTAATTCCACATGTGGTTCCTCGTCTAATTTGCGCTTGTTTGTCAAGAGCTGCTTTAAAAATTTTCTCAAGTCTGGCATCTGAAAAAGAGCTTCAAGAAGAGGTAAGTTGATATGTAATTTCTTCAAAAGTTTAAGAAACTTACCGAACTGTTCTTTTGTATCATCTCTTTTTATTACTTCGGGATAAGGTATGCGAGGTTGGTACTCTTTGATTATCAATTTTGGTTTTTCCTGCGTTACCTCTATTTTACCTTTTTCTACCTCGTTTTCTTGTATTGAGTTGGGTTCATCTAACCCTTTACTATCATTAGCTGTGATGGCTTGAATTTTCTCCTTTAGATTAATCTCCGTGCTACTTGGTAGACGTCCTTGCGGTCGTTCGGACATTAACTTTGCAAGTTGTCCGACTGCTTTAGTGACTGCCCCTACTGACTTAGTAAGTTCCCCGACTCGGTTCTTGGTCTCTTCAACCAATGTTTGTTGATTTTTAAGTGTTTTCTCAGTATCTTGGAGACGATTTTCTGTGGCTGCCATGAATTTTGTTAGCATCTCTTCAAGGTTTGGCTTCTTCTCTTGCAGATATGGCTGATTTTGGAAATTTTGAGGAGGTTGTTATCTTTGATTTCCTTGATTTCCTTGACCTCCCCATGAAAAATTTGGGTGGTTCATCCAACCTGGATTGTAAGTATTACTATAAGGATTATTATTGGATCTGAAATTATTACCTATATAATTCATCTGTTCGCTCTCTGCGCCCGGTTGGTAGGGTGGGTACTCAGGATTCGCCACAGTTCCACTTGCATCGCACTACATGACTGGGTGTGCCTGCGAAGAACACAAACTATCAAGCTTTTTATTTATCATCTCTATCTATGTTGATAGTGTGGTCACTGCATCGAGGTTGTAAACTCCGGCTGATTTTGTTGGTTTAGTCCTTGTAACTTGCCACTGATAGTTATTCAGTGACATCTCTTCAATGAATTCGTAGGCTACTTCAGGAGTTCTGTTGTTCAGGGTTCCACCTGCGGCTGAATCAATTAATTGCCTCGTTGAGGGATTTACACCGTTATAGAAAGTTTGGACTTGTAGCCATAAGGGTAAACCATGGTGCGGACACCTTCTCAAGAGATCCTTATATCTCTCCCATGCGTCGTATAATGTCTCTAAATCCATCTGCACAAAAGAAGACATATCATTCCGTAATTTGGCCGTTTTGGCCGGTGGGAAATATTTTAATAGAAATTTTTCGGTCATTTGTTCCCATGTAGTGATTGACCCTCGTGGTAACAAGTTTAACCACTGTTTGGCTTTATTTCTTAATGAAAAGGGAAATAACCGAAGACATATGGCATCATCAGAAACGTCATTTATTTTGAAGGTATCACACAACTCTAAAAAATTAACTATATGAGTGTTTGGGTCTTCGTCCTGCAAACCATCAAATTGAACAAATTGTTGAATCATTTGTATTGTGTTAGGCTTTAATTCAAAATTATTAGCAGCTATAATAGGCCTAACAATACTCGATTCTGTTCCTGTTAAATGTGGTTTAGCATAATCAAACATAGTACGTGGAGCATTGTTTTCTCCCACGTCATGTGGTTGTGGATTATTCTCGTCCATCCCTTCAGTAGGATTGGATCTGCCTTCTTGATTTTCCTCTGTGTAGTTTAGGGCTAAACTAATTTCTCTGTGATTTCTTTGAGCGGTAGCTTCAATATCACTGTCGTATACTAAAGGACCTCTCGAGTTTCTTCTAGTCATAAACTAGAGGTACCTGATGGAATAGAAAGAAAGAGAATTTAGCAAAATCAAATTTTAACCTAAAATAAAAGTAAATTGCGAAAAATAAAAATAATGGCTAAAGTAATAAAAATAAAGCTTTCTTAATATTTTAGTTCCCCGGCAACGGCGCCAAAAACTTGATCGCTGCGATCAGAGTCTTAAAATTGATAAAGAAAATGATCGAACCTGCAAACTAACTCTGACAACGATTAAAGGCAAAGTGTACCTATCGAACAGTAGTATAGCTTAGGCAAGACCGGATTGTCGAACCCAAAGGAACTAAAAGTACTAATACTAACCTTCTTTTTATTATTTAGCCTAAAATAAGTGAAGTTGTTTAGATCTAACTACTACTAAGCTAAAGAAACAAAGACAAAAAGAATGAATTGGGAAATAACTTGAAAGAAGACTTAGTTGATTTAAGACGATACCCTCAGGAAGAATCCACCTAGACTTCACTTGTTATTTAACCCTGAACAATACGATTTATTCACTTGACTTGATCCGTAGGATTCCCTGATTTATATTAAACCCTCTCTCGAGGCGAATAATGTCTAACCCTAGGTTAATTAACAAAAATCTCTTTCTCACTTAATAACCCCCTAGAATAGGAGTAAATCGATCTATGGATTCCCATATTAAGTTTCACCCTAATCTGGCAAAGTCTCGTCACCCTATCTCTAGGCGCGCAAATGACTTTGCTTTAATTATGCTAGATCTATTCTTAAGCAGGGACTTTTGCTCCTCCACCTAAGAACATCTGACTTGAATCAATATCCCAGAAACATTAACACAAGAATTAAGCGCACATAATTAAGAACAAATCAAATATTTATCTTATAGTTCAGAAAATAATAACAAGATTCATCTAGATTTCATCCCCTTCAGGTACCTGAAGGGTTTAGTTCATATCAAATAAAGAAACATCTCAGAAGAAAAAATAAAACAAAACATAAGAAATCCCTAAAACTCCCTGAAGGAATTGAAGGAGAGATCCACCGTCTTGAGTAGAATTCCGGCTTCTAGAGATGGATCAACTGATTATCTTCGAGTGATTCCCACAACTCTGACCTTTTTGGCTTGGCTCTTTGGCCTAGCTAACTGCCCATTCTGGCTTTTGCCGAACTCCCCTTTCAAGTTGCCCCCTTGGGTGTTTATATAGACTTTGAGATGCCTTACTTGGCCCCTAAGTATCCTAATTTAAGTAGAATTCCTACTAGGGTGTTTGAATAGGCTTTGGAATGTATTTCTTTGCCTCCAAGTATCCTTTTCCGAATGAAATTGCTCTTTCCAGCGACAGGGACACAGCCATGGCATACGCCCGTGTGAATCGTGGCCAGGCCATGTTCGGACTTTTAATGAGGCACGACCGTGTGAATCAGGGGTAAAGTCGTGTTCTAGATGATCAATGCAGCACGGCCGTGTGGGCTTAAGTCCAAGCCGTGTGGATTTCGTGATATGGCCCATTTACTCCATTTTGGGCCCGTTTTATGTTCTTTTAATCCTCGGGTGTTTTCCTGGGTATAAGACATGAAAAGAAAGGATTAAGAGCACCTTTTTATATTAATCGAGGCTTAAATCATCCAAAAGCATACTAAATGTGGGATTAAAATATGTGATTTTTACGATTTATCAGTCTCAGCCATGTGCGAGACACGGTCATGTTACACGGCCGTGTGTCCCCTGGTGTTGAATTGAAAACCAAGTCAGTATACCCCACACGGCCTCACACACGGGCGTGTGACTTAGCCATGTGGCATAAGTCAGTATACCCTATAGGTTTGGCACGGCCTGGCACACGGGCGTGTATGGCCATTTTTAGGGCACACGGGCATGTGTGTTGGGTGTGTGACCCAAGTCAGAGAGTTACACGGGGTTAGACACGGGTTGGGACACGGCCATGTGCTCTCATTTCGAATGTCCACACAACCTATGACAGGAGCGTGTCTGTTGGCCGCGTAAGAGACACGACCGGGCCGCACGAGCGGTGTCTCCTGTTTTGAGAAAAATTTTCTAAGTTTTGTAAAGATTTCTTGAGCTACCGATTTAGTCCCGAATCGCTCCCAAAGCATGTTTAGGGCCTTGTAGGCTTGTTATAGTGACATTTTGATTGAGTTTGAACGATAATTATATGAAATGTGTAAATTTAGGCATAGTGAATGTTTAATTGTTTTATAAGTCCGGTAATGCTCCGTAACCCTATTCTAGCGTTGAACACGGGTGAAGTGTGTTACAGCCTCCCATAATACACTTTTTTTTAATGTCGTTAGCTCGCCGACCTGTGTATTGTTCGTTTGGTTCCTCGAAAATTAATTCTTCCATTACGTACACTTGAAAGTTCTCATTGAAAGATTTCAACCTTTTCCCTTTGACCTTGAAGCATTTTCCAAATTTCTTCATCATTGGTGGATTGAAACGTATTCGAGCTTCTCCGCTCGAGTTTTCCTTTTCCTCTACATGAATCTTTAAATGTTTCGATAACGATTTGAGTTCCAATTCCGATACATGCGAAATGGAAGGTAAAAGTTTAGTTTGAAAATGAGACAATTCAAATTCTTTACCTTGACTTTTGGGAAACTGTAGTGCCTCCATGAAAATGACAGTTTCACGAATTGGCTCTTTGAATGTCATTAATTCCTCCAGTTTATCCATTGTATTGAGGTCTAAATTCCTACAAAGCACAGTTTGTAACTCATCCTATTCATCATACTCAAAATGAAATTTCGTTAGTGGTTCAATAATATCAACACTAGAAATATTCGACATTGTACTGGGTTGGCCCATCGTCTCATAAACATTAAATTTTACCACCTCACCGTCGAATTCCATAGTGAGGGTTCCACTATGAACATCAATCTTTGTACGCGCGGTACTTAGGAATGGTCTTCCAAGTAGAATATCAAAAGCATTTTTTGAGTGGTCGTCCTCCATATAGATGATGTAGAAGCCTGCAGGAAAAATTAGTTCATTTACCTTTACGAGGACATCTTCCAACACCCCTTTGGATATACTCATGACCTATCTGCCAATTGAATAATCACCCCTGTTTCTTTCAAAGGACCAATGTTTAACATCGTAAAAATAGATAAAAGCATTACATTAATATATGCTCCTAAATCGCACATGGCTTTCCTTATGCCAGTATTACCTATTTTGCAGGATATAGAAAACATACATTGGTCCTTATACTCAGGCGGGATTTCCTTTGTAGCACTGCAGAAACTGTAACAGCCTGATTTTAGCCCTAATCAGAACGGTGGTTTCGGGACCATGAATTCAAGTTAGAAAAATTTTAAAAGATTATTTTATGAGTTATTTATGTATGAATTGCTATGTGTGAAATTGTCGTGATTTAATTTTATCGTTTGAGTGCCGAATTATTAAAATGGGCTTAATTGCGTAAAGTTAAAACTTGATGGTTTAATGTATTAGGACCAAATTGTGGATGTCTTTTTAATTAGAAGCATTAAAAGATAAAATAGCCCAAATTAATAGTTAATGACCGGCCATGGACAAAATTATCCTTAAGTTATAATATTTAGTTATGTTTTAATAAAGGCTAAATAGGTAATTAAATAAAATGATGATATATATGTTATTTGTAATAAAAAAATAAAGCCATGGTTCATCTTTTAAAGCCATAGTCAAAAGTTAGCAAAGGAAAAAGAAAGAAAAGCCTAGCCATATTCGGCCTTGTCCAAGCTTGATTGAGGTATGAATTTAGCTCGGTTTTTGTTAATTTCTACGTTTTTGAGTTCGTTGCTTCGAATACTATCCAACCCATGTTAGAATTTTTGAAATTAATGAATATGTGATGTTCGGCCATTGATGGAAACTTGTGCTTTGTGATGTTTGATGATTATATATTAAAGTTATGTTGTAGATTAACATGTTTTGTAATGGAAATTTTGATGATTTTGAGTAATTAGGGTTAAATTGTGAAAATTGAAATTTGAAGGGTCAAAATGTGAAATAAATGGAATGTATGAGTTTGTATAAGAGTATTGAATATTCGGCCCTAAAGGAGTGTGTGCAAATTTTGAGTATTTTGTGTTTTGTGCAATAGGGACTAAATTGTAAAAAATTATAAATGTCAGGGGTAAAATGGTAATTTGTATAATTATCTATTTTTGGATTAAATTGAATGAAAATATATTTTAATGAGCTTAATTTGGAATTATTTAGATCAAGAACAAAAAGAAACAGGATTGGATCGGGGAAAAGCAAAGTTGAACGAATAGCCGGGAAAATCAAATCCGTCGATTTCCGAGGTAAGTTTTTAAGCAATTGGATGAAATGAAATTTGAATATATATATTAATGTGCATATGAATAATAGAAATAAGCATGTTAAATCTCTTATTGCCGAATGAAACATGGAATAGAATGAATTATAAATATTCTAGCCGAACGTAGAGTTGGTACTTATATGTATAAGTGTTGATTAGTTGAGTTAATTGAGTATATGTATGAATAAAGAGGTAGATAAATGTGAATATGAAATGAGAGAGAGAAGTATGTTTTTGGATAGATGGATGTATATATATATATATATATATATATATATTATATATATATTGGGTGTGCCGAATGTAATGCTATGTGATAAGGGAATTGAGTTGTTGTTAAACATTTAAATATATGTGTATGTATGAGTGGGAATGGAATTATAATTATTTTTAAGAATAAAGGAAAGATCGGTTAAAGGGCACTATGTGTGCGAGCTTAAATACCGAGCACTGTGTGTGCGAAATCGGTCGAATGGCACTTTGTGTGTGGAAAAATAAGTAATGGCACTAAGTGTGTGATACATTACTAGTATATGGCACTATATGTGCTCTTTTTCAAGTAACGGCACTAAGTGTGCGATACGTTAAATGGGTTGCACTGTGTGTGCAGATTTTCGGACCTTTCAAGGACATAAATTAAAGTATGGAGATAACCGAAAAGTGACACATAGGTAAGTAATGCATGATAAATGAATAACTTAGAACTATTGAGGTAAGTTATTCATGTATATGAAATTATAGAAATGTGATGTAATCATTTATTTTTGAGCTTGTTTCGAAATGGATAAATGGTATGTGAACATTCGGTTTTGAGATCTATTAGAGATGGTGATTGTTGAATAGTGACAAGTATGCATATTTGTGTTTATGAATTAGTTAATGATGATGTTGGATTGATTAATTTGTATATTGATTAGTTGTATATTTTGACCATTGCTTAAAACTTACTAAGCTATGTTAGCTTACTGTATGTGTTTATTTAACTATTTTATAGATCTTGAAGTCAAAGCTCGAGCTCGGGGATCATCGTCAAAGTCAATCACACTATCATCTATCTTTGGTACCTTTTTGTTAAGTTGAACATTTGGAAACTATGGCATGTATAGGCTATTTTCTCTTTGGAGTTTATTTTGTACATAATGTATATAAAGGCCATGCGAATATGGCTTCATTACTATGCTTGGGTTGACTGGTTTATGCTTGAGGTGATATATATATGTTTGTGCATTTTCGATCTTGATAAAAGCATGTTTTGGTATGTATGCTTCGTGAATTTCTAAAAGGGGTATTTTATCTATACATTTCAAATGAATGTCTCATGACTGAAGTAGATGCAAATTGATATTAATTTATTTACTCAAATATGACTTAGTCATTCTTGATTTTGGTTTTATTATTTGGGTATGTTCGGATACATTATAATCTTAACTTAGAAGTTATTTCAAATTTTGTTATGTGTGTTATATTAGTGAACAAGTTAAGGTATGCTCACTTGCAAATATTCAGCCATGGTATTGTTTTAATTTGGAATCCATATTATTCTTGGGGTGTTACTTACATTCGGTTAAGAGGTTTAAAAAGGATAAGCTATTGTTGTGAACAACTAGATATGGTATGCATGTGATTGATTTATTATAATTATTTGATTTTGTATAGGTTGAATAGGGGTAATATACTTATTCGGCCATAAGATGCAAAATGACCAAATGAATAGTGATTTAGTTAATTGAATGAAAATTTGTTCTTAAGTGTTGTAGATGATAATAGTTGTGATAAGTTATTAATGTTTCAATATTAAAAATGAAAGTACATGATTGTTCATGATATCATGCTTTAATTATTGTAATAATATTAATGTGAGTAGGTTGACTTGTGGTTAGACGAGTAATGCCTCATAACCCAAATTCGGCGACGGATACGGGTTAGGGGTGTTACAGAAAATTTTTCTCCCACATTCACCCATTCGTTTCGTTAGAGTTTCTTTTTGCCGGTGCATAGTTCTTTCAAAAATTTTGCATAGCGTGAAATCTGTTTAATTGCATCAAGTAAAGGAATATTAATTTCTACCTTCCAGAATGTCTCAAGGATTTCTTTTTCCTATCATTCCTTTTAGCTTGGGTGAGCCTTCCAGGGTATAGGGGAGGTACAACAAATGGTTTATGAGGTGTCAACTTAGTGAGAGCTGCTGGTTTGGTTTCCTGTTCAACGTTGTGTTCATGACTTGTGCCAGGCACTAATTCTGACTCTGTTCAATCTTTTATGATCACAGCACTTGCATTTTGACGTGGGTTTGGCTCAGTTTGAGATGGCAATTTTCCTTGGTTCTCCAAACGACTAACCGTAAATGCTACCTTACCTTTTACTGATCTAGTTCTTGGAAATGTGCTTTAGTCTTTTGTTGAAACTTTTCGGTGCTAACGACTAACCTCTCTACTATGGCTTCAAGAGATGACTTTGGAGTTTGATACTGATGAGGCAGAGTGTTCTTGGTTGATATGGTTGATTGTATTGAGGTTTCGACCCATAGCTCAGGTTTGGGTGATCCCTCCACCCAGCATTGTACGTGTTTGAATATGGATCATAACGCCTTTGAGGTGGCTCTAGGAAGTTCCCAACAGAGACTACTTGTGCAATTGTGTCCTCAAGTAAAATCGGGCATGAGTTAGTAGGATGATTAGGCTTAGAGCAAATCCCGCATAATCAAGTTTGGTTCATTTTTCTTGCAAGCATATTTTTAACCACATTAGTAAGTTCATCAATCTTATTTACTATGAAAGGAGTACTTAGCTCATGAAACCTTCTAGCAGGTTCCATAAGTGGTCGATACTGTTGAGAATTTGTAGCAATGGTTGAAATTAATTCCCTAGCTCTTTGGGGAGTCATGTTCACAAGAGCCCCTTCCACTAGCGGCATCAATCATCTTCATTTCCATTGGGAGTAACCCCTCGTAGAAATACTGTAGGAGCGACTGTTCAGACAGACCATGTTGTGGGCAATTTGTGCACAACTTCTTGTATCACTCCCAATATTCATAGAGTGATTCTGCTTCTTCTTGTTGTATTCCGACTATACTCCTCCTTAATTTGGTTGCTCGAGCTGTTGGGAAAAACCTGTCAAGAAATAATTGAGTCATATTATTCCAAGTATTAACAAATCCCGGAGGTAAATAAAATAACCATTCTCTAGCAGAGTCAGCTAATTAAAAAGGAAAAGCTCGTAGTTTTATTTGATCCTCATTTACTCCTTCTAGTTTCATGTTTAGACAAACCATATGGAACTCTTTCAGATGAGTATGGAGGTTCTCGTTTTTCAAATAGCGGAAAGTAGGTAATAAATGTATTAATCCTGACTTTAACTCGAACGGTGTTTCACCCGCCAAATAAGTTATGCATAGCGGTTGTTGTTCATCTGTGCAGTTGCAAGTTATGTATAGTTTGATCTGTCATGCCATCTGAATCTTCGGATGAGTAAATATCTTCGGTGTAAGATCCTTATTCAAAATCAAGTTGTGGTTGTTTACTACGCCGAATAGGTTCTTTTCAAAGTTTTCGAGCCAACTTTTCTATTTCTGATTCAAATGCTAGAGTCCCCGATTCTGACCTGGTCGTAAAGAAAACAAACAAAAATTAGAAATTTTCACCAATCCCCGGCAATGGCGCCAAAATTTGATGGGCGTCGAAACCACCAAATATAAATTCCTACGACAAAATAACAGTAAATTGAAATATAAAGTAGTAGGGTCGAATCCATAGGGACTGATTGTCTAATTTCACCTTTTCTCGTGACCAGAATCATTATCGTAGTAATAGACGTGCCCACGATCAATGCATTTCAATGCTGAAAAATAAAAATGGGGGTTTTAAATTGATTAAGATAATAAAATAAGGAAATATGAAAAATAAAATAAAATAAAAATAGATTCGAAAATGCAAAAATAAATTTAAGAAAATAAAATAAATTGGTAAATAAAATATTCTTAAGCTTAGCCTTAGCCTCGGTGTACTCTAATCTTGAATCGATCCTTAAATTAGACTTTCATTTCCAATCGATAAGCTAGTTATAGCAATCGAGGATCCCTCAAATCGCCAACTCTTCCTCTCATAATCGATCCCGGTATCACCTGCAAATCGACCATTGTCACATTTCCAATTGAACACACCAATTTGCTCGCGGGATTTTGAACGCAACACTGCCGACTCAACTTCCCAACTCTACACCAAACAATTCCAACCCAACGAGTGCTTTTTGAATTGAAATTGAATCAACTTTGAGGGAAGAATTTGTACTATCCATATACTGGAGAGATAGCGAATACCGAATTACAAAGTATTTAGTGTGGGTTCATATCTCACGATTACTTTTTCGAAGTGATAACCGAGCTAAAGCTAAAAAAGATTTAGTTAATCATGAAAAAAAAATCATACTTTAAAAGTGGTTTTGTGGAATTGTGGAAGACGGAAAGGGAAAGGGCCTTGGAAGGTAATTAAACCAAAAAGTTGAAAGTTAAAAGAAAAAAAAAAGAATGAAACAGCAGTATAGAAAAGTGACGCAGGAAGGGAAAGAGAAATAAGAAATTTTATTGAATGCCAAAGGTAAAAGTGTGGCTTTAATTAGCTGTAGCCACTAGGCATTTATACACACTTCTAATACTAAAATTTAGCTAGATTTTTCCTAAATATTATCAAAAAATAATCCTAAATATTTTCACTAAATATTATCACTAAATAATTTTAAAATCAAATTTAAACTAGAGATAAAATTTAAACTAATTACAGAGTTTTAATAATATCAAAAATCCTTCAATCTTTATCCAGCTATTTTTGAAAAATATCTTCAACCCTTCAATACTTATCCAATCATCTTTGTATCTTTAGTCTTTCAATCAAGCCCTCCTCTTTGCCTTTTGTTCCAATTTAACCCCTTTTTGTAAGAGTTTGAATTCAGCACACTAATTTTATTTCTGATAAAAAAAAATCTAAATTTAATAGCATTTTATTCGATTATTAGCCAAAAAAAATACATTACAAATATGAATTTATCTTGCTATCACGAGTTGTTACACCTTAAGTTACCCTTGTTAGGGAGTGATCCCAATGAATTCTTTAAGAAATACTAAGTTTGATTATTCTTTAAAATTTACAAGCGAGACTATCTTATTTTTTTTTTAATTTTTTTTCACTTAGAGTTGTTTTTTTCTTTTATTATGAGTGTATAACGACTAGGTTTGTTTTTCTTTGATCAATTTATTATTTGAGTGTTTGTGATTTAGATTCTAATAATGACACAAACACGTACTGTTGAAGGGGAGAATGATAAACCTATGACGAGACATCAATGTTGTATTTGTAAAAACATCCACACCGACATGTTGCTTGCAATGTCACTTGACCTTTTATTGTTTATGGACTTATGAGACAAGACATTAGTACAATGGCTATAGCAAATTCTATGAGCTTAAATGACTTCTGACGAAGCAAAGAGAACATCAAACAAAGTGCATGCGTGGTGGTGAGAGGGATCACCATCAAAATATTATTATCATTTGAATCTTCGGTATTGCGTTATAAATATTTATTTCATTTTAATTTTTTAGTTTCCATTATAATTATTGTTATTTCTTTAAAAATATTGGTATCCTTTACAATTTTCGATATCGTATTAGAAATATTTCCAACAGATAATAAAATCTTTAATAGATTTCAAATTATTTAACTAAACACCAAAATCTCTAATGGATACTAATTTTTTTGAAAAATACCAAAATTACAAAAAAATTAAAATTTCTAATTGATACTAATTTTTTTTAATGAAAACCAAAATTTCTATAACGGTTATCAAAATCTTTAACCAAATGCCACAATTTCTAACGGATACAAATTTTTTTAATGAATATAGTTCATTTTCTTTTCTCACCGGAATTTGTAATTTTTCTTGTAAAACAATTTTTTAAAATATTTTCCTTCTAGATCTTTTTCTTTTCTCTTCGGAAATTTGAAGTCTCCCAAACCCCAAAATTAGTTTCAATACCACCCTCTTTTTTTTTTGTCGATTCAAAACTAACACTCAAAAGAATTTTTTGATAAAATCTTTCAAAAAAAAGAGAAAAAAAAAACTGGTAAACATATTTGACAAGAATGAAGATTAGTAAGACTACTTTGCATGAGAAGCCAACAATTTATATTAAAAGGAGTTGCCGACTTTTTATGTAAATTTTGGTATTCGTTACTTAAAATTTTAGTATTTCACTAGAGATTTTGATATCCTTTATAGAATTTAGTATTTAATTTAAAAACTTATTGAGAAAAATCGGTTACAAATTTTATTTTATATAGAAGCTTACGAAAGGTATATATTAACAAACGTACTTAACAATTTTCGATGTATGTATACAAAGATTCTTTACAGCAAAAGGTAGTCAGTTTTGCCGCGTAATCGATGATTGGCATTAATATTAATAAAAATAAAACTTTTAGCTTCATTTTTTTTTTTTTGTTTTTTTATTAGTCTTTTTCTTTTGAGAATCTTCAAAAAGTTTTGATAAGTTACACTTGACTATTATATCATCTTTGGACCACAAAAATATTTATATTTATATTATACATATGGAAAAGGTATTGAAACCGAAACATTTTGCGTTTTATATATGATGACTGAGAGAAGCAATACAACAGATTAGAAAAAGATTAGTCGGCCGTTTTTCTCTACTTTAAATTAATCTTGTTATCATTATTTGCTTCAAAAGTTATCAATCGGGATTGATGTTTAATGAGGTTATATTTAAAATTTTAATTTCTTATTTTTTAATTCTTTTGAATGATTCTATTTTCATACTTTTATTTAAATAAGTATCGAATCAAAGCAATGTGAAGCGAGTAGAAAATTTATGATTTTAGCTTTTAAAAATAATAATTTTGTTTAAGTTCCTCTTAACATAAAATTTTAAAGTTCAACTCTCTCAAAATTATATAATTTTATGTTAATCTAATCAACATTAATTAAATTACTGGTATTTCAATTAAAACAATGTATCTTGAAAAACTTAAAAAGCTAACGTGTTAGCATGTCGTAACTTTGATGAATCATGGGTTTGCTTAGTTAGCATGTTGTTGTTGTTGTTCTGACGTGTTTGGGTCCCGTAAGATCTTGCTACCCAAAAGATTCTTTAATAGCCCCAGTGTCACATTTACACACTGTCATTGAAGTCTTATATACCCTCATTTATTAAAATTTATAAAAATAAATATATTAATTATCAACTTGGTAACTTAATTATTGCACAGTAATACATATTAGCTAGCAAAGAGTATTTGAATCATACGCGGATTTTAGGACTTAATTTTGGGGTTTAACTAAAAGTTTTAAAAATTTTAAGAATTTGATGAGATTTTTTTTCATAAAAGTTGGGGTATAATTAAAATTTTAAAAAATTTTGTAAGATTATTGAAAATTTTGAAGAAGAAAGTAGAAGAATTTAATTAAAATTTTCAAAAAAATTAAAACGAATAATGAAGATTTTCAAAAATTTAGGGTATCAAATTTACTA
Organism: Gossypium australe; assembly: GCA_005393395.2. Classification (NCBI taxonomy): domain Eukaryota; kingdom Viridiplantae; phylum Streptophyta; class Magnoliopsida; order Malvales; family Malvaceae; genus Gossypium; species Gossypium australe. The sequence goes on along the minus strand of CM016614.1, from coordinate 65,765,752 downwards.
ATAAAAACCACAAGCTAATTTATCATGTTTAAGTATGAGATATTTATGAATAAGAATGAATTAGATGTAATTGGGTTTGATTAGAGTTGAGTTAATTTTTTTTTAAATTAGTCGAGTTGACGACTCTTATTTATTATTCTAGCTCGATTCGAAATTTTTTTGTATTGAGTCGAGTGAAATGAGACTCCAGTCAAGTTGAGTCAAATAAATTTGTTCAAGTTAAATAAAAAATAAAAATTAAACGGTTATATTGAAATCTTGTTGACAATATGTCGAAATTCCAAGTTAAAGAACATAGATATCATATATATATATATATATATATATATATATATATGATATGTATTATAAAACTTTTTTAAAACAAAATAAGAGAAAACAATAAGATAACTAATATGATAAATTTGATTCGACAATTTATTTGTTTAAGGCATCAAATTTATCATTTTGAATTTTTAAAAAAAATTATAATTTAACAATTTTATATATTTTTAATTTAATTAAATTTTAATAAATTTAGTTTTTAGTTTATATATATCTTATAAAATTTTGGGAAAATATTTTATAAATATTCTGAAATTTGAATATTAATATTTTGAATTTTTTGTGATTTTCTTTGAGGGGACCTAATTGCACATTTTCAAAACTATCAGGGACTCAAGGAGTATTCATATCAATTTGTTATTCGAGTTGTAAAGAATTGATTCGAAAAATTTGAATAACTCGATTCGATTAACACGAAATTTGAAAAAAAATTCAAATCGAATCGAGTTTTGTTCACCATTAGATTTTGATGTGATATATATACTTAAAGTTGATCTAGTCCAATAATTATATTATTAATATCCATCCAGACTCACCTATATTACGAAGTGAATGGTAAGACTTATTAAAAATTTGCATTATTTTTAAGAAATAAAAATGTTTTCATATAATGTGTATTAATATATTTTATTATTTCTATCATAATTTTATATAAGATAATTATTTGATATATTAAAAATAAAATTTAAAAATAGTCATATGTCTAATTGATATTTAAAAAATTAAATGTAATACAAAATGATTTTTTAACTTGTAAAATTAAGGGATAAATATCAAATTTATACATGAACTTTGTTCTAATGTGTAATTTGATACTTGAACTTTGACTTGGTGCAATTATGTACTTGAAACTTAAATTGTGGTTCATGTGTATACTTGAAAATTTGATTTTGATTCAAATTTATACATTTAAAGAAATAGATAAATACATATATTTTTGTGTCGAATTAATATAGTAGTCTGTATATGCAATATATCAAAATAAAATAGTGCTAATTTGATAATGTCGTTAGCGATTTTGAAAATTGAATCAAATTAAAATTTAATGTATACAATTGCACAAAATCAAAATTTATATATAATATTACACATTATACCAAAGTTTATAGATAATTTTCTTAAAATTAAACACTTAACCGTTAATGTATTACGCAATAATCCATTTATATTCTTTTTGGCACCATCTATTTATATAATTAAGTTTTGAGTATGATTTTATTTTAATATTTTCTCATTTGTGATCTTACATCCTTACTATTTTCATGTGAAACTCTTTCTACATATGAAATGAAGTTTGGAATGAGAAGGAAGAAATGGGAGTCTAAGTTAGAAGGCACTTGTATATAATGTGAACGGAAAAAAACAAGAGAACTTTAAAAGGGTAGTGATGTAAATAAAAGGATGAAGAGGGTGAAAGCAGAATAAGTAAAAATACCCGGGCCCCACCTGAGAGATATTGCCTTTTAATGAACATCAGAACAAAAGAGATTAGCTTCCGTTTTTTGTTTGGAAGCAAAATAACGGCATTATCTCATGATTGTATTTTGGTCTGTTTCTTACAAAAACTCCATCAGCATCATCTTCTTCCTCACCTCTTTACACTTTTCCCACTTTCTTCTTTCTCCCTAATTATAAATACACATACTCACACCTATCTCTGCTATCAAAGTTCATTTGATAAATACATCCTAATCCCCCTATTTTTGGGCTCTTTTACCAATTCTTTTCCTGGTGAATTGGTTAGGGAATTTTGTTGCTGTTTACTGAAGAAAAAATCTCTAATTACCCAAAAATGGAGCTTGAGACAGTTGCCGTAACAGAGGTGGGTCAGAAGAGAAGTAGAAAAGGAGGGTTGAAACAAGGGAAGGCTAACGGAGGTGTCGACCATGGCGGTGATCAATCGGAGCATGAGATGCATATATGGACTGAAAGAGAAAGGAGGAAGAAGATGAGGAATATGTTCTCTAGTCTTCATGCTTTGCTTCCTCAACTTCCTGCTAAGGTGATTAAAATATATATAATATGAAAATAGTTTAAGATCGTCGGCAGGAAAAATAAGAGATTATTTGTTTTCCATGATATCTATATCCAATTCCAACCTTCATCACAAGTTTGAAAGTGTGCTTCAATGAAAAAAAAAAAAAAAAGGTTTTCTTGATTTTTACACATGCATGCAAGTATGTATGGCTTATAAGGTCATTACATGTTGTTAGATGCACCTATGAAGTTGCTTAAGTGTTTACTCAATCTTGTACAGGCGGACAAGTCTACCATTGTTGATGAAGCAGTAACATACATAAAAAACCTTCAACAGACTCTCCAAACACTTGAAAAACAAAAGCTTGAGAAATTAAGGAATTCAGCAACGGTTGATTACGATCAATCATCCATAATCACGTCGCAGGTACAACCTCCTGAATCAAGGGAAGCATTCTTCACTGGTAATCAGGGACCAACAAATAACTATCCGATGACCATAGACATGTCTCAGACATTTCCAGCCCAAGCTTCACCAGCTTGCTTTCAGACATGGTTTTCATCCAATGTAATCATTAGTATGTGTGGGGATGATGCACAAATCAATGTCTGTTCGCCAAGGAAGCCAGGGACATTCGCCACTATCTTGTACATACTAGAAAAGCATCAATTGGAGGTGGTTTCGGCTCACATTTCCTCAGATCAATATCGTACCATGTACATGATCCATGTTCATGTAAGTGCACTCTTAAACCACTTGGCCTCTTAAAATTTACCAGATTTAAGACAATGCTCATCTTTAGGATACAATGCTCTTAAGAAAATTTGTAAGTAAATTGAATGTGATGAACAGTGGAGACAATAGACAATAGAAAGATTTAATGTTTCGCTTCATGAATAGTTGTTATTCCGAAACATTGTAGCATTTGATGAGTTTATATACTTTAAGAAACATATGTGCCATACTAACACTTTTCTTGACATGGATTAGGCTGGTGGAGCATCTGAACAATTTCCGGAGTTACTGTCGATAGAGGAGACATTTAAGCTGGCTGCAGGAGAGATGAACTTATGCCTCTTTTCGTGTTAACAATACTAGAAAATCATCAAAAAAAGCTTGGTCAGCACTTTCCATTGTAATACAAAGGGTTGTTCCACTGAATGACACACGGAAACCCACTGGGATTGCGCCCTAGTTTAGTCTATCCCTACAGGAAGTTGATGAAAGTGACTGTCTGCATGTTAAAGCAAATCTATTGCTATTGTTGGGATTTTGTGCCTTTAATGAAATGATTTTGTTATTATGATTGTAATTTTTTAAATAGATTAGTTAGGTAAAATTTTTATGATTAAATGTTATGTTTTATATAATTGTTTTCGATAGTTTTTGAATGAAAAGCAAAATGGATAAATAAGTATTAACTAATAATAAGTTGTATAGTAGGGATGAATTACGATACAGGAAAACAACTTATATTAATAGGTAATCTAAATAGTTTGTAATATTAAAGAATAAAAATTGAACAATTGATTTATTGGACTATTATGTTGTTTATCAAGTCCAACGGGAAAGATATCTTGTATTAGATATTAGAGCGTTGACTCGAGAAGATAAAAAAACATAAGTGTGATTGTCTAGATTTACAATACATCGGATAGGACCTAAGTTGAATTTATCCAAAAAAATTTTATGGAAAATTTCCCTTGTGATATTCATAGTATGACTTACTCTAATATTGAATAAGTGATTGATAATGTATATGTAACTCGTATACTTTGATATATTGAAAATCTGTATTCCAATGATCTCAAAACCAAAACCTTGTATGTTGGGTATGTGACTTTTGTATGACATGACTTTATTTACATTAGTGAAATTCGTAGTTCATTTAAAAAATAAATGGTATTCGCTCATTGGTATTGCATAGATTATGAAAAATAAAGTAGCCACAGGTTAATCGTCTAGGATAAATTGTTGTTATTACTATTTGTTAGTAATCTTATTTTTCACCATGGAAGACGTAACCATGAGATAAAATAAGACCGTATTGGGTGAATGAATTTAACCCAAAGAGATTAAGAATATCCTATGAGGGTATCACACTACTGAAAAGATCATTGGAGAAAATATAAATATAATTTGCTTTCTTAATGGTAAATAATGGGGAGTTCAGTCATAATACTTTTAGTGGATTGACTCCATTACTAAATAATATTGTACTTAATAGACGAAGAGTCAAAACTTAATTAGAAATTATTTAAGCCCTAATTATATATTTCTAATTGATCCCTTTACTAGTTTAACACAATCCTACATGGATTGCAAATTAGAACTGATATGTTAAATGAATAAAAAACGGTGAATGAGAAATATATTTCATGAATTACTATTTGCAGTAAAACCCTTATTAATTCGATCTCTTTGAATTAATATTTAATTGAATGTAATTAATTAGGTGAGTTCAAATTGAAAATTAACTTTTAAATCTATTTATTCATAAATTGTAATATGGTAAAGTCATAATGACTTTAACGAAATTAGAATGGGTTGAAAAAATCATTTAATTAATTAAAAATTTTGGGAATAGAAATTTTATTATTGAGTTAAATAATTATATGAGCTTATTTTAATTTAATTTAAAACTGGTTTTATAATTGTACCCAATACATTAAAAGCCCAATGAGCCCACATCAACTAGGGTTGGGCGACACATTAGGAAAATCCAGTGTGTATGTAATCAACCACACTCAGTCCCAATAGGATTCTAGTTTTTTTTATTAAAATGTTTTTTTTTTCATCTCTTCCTGTTCTAGTAGAATTTATAACGCCCTAAAATTCTCGATACCCCATTTGGTACGATTTCAAGATCGTGTTTATTAGGGAATTTCAAGAAAATTCATAAGTTAGACAAAGAGAATTCATAAGGAATTAAATAGATGTTGGCGGTGGAACCCAATATAGAAAAATGTGAATGTGAAAATGTGGATAAAGGATTAAATCATAAATTTTTAATACTTGAAGGGTTAAATTATAAATTGAAAAAATTAAGAAAATATGATTTAATAGGGATTTGTTGATGTGAGAATGACTTGGATATATATTAGTATGATGCAAATCACTTTTAAGATTAAATTAGAAAAAAAAAGAAAGTATAAGGATTAAAATATAATTTTTTTCTTTTTCATCGTTGAAAGGGCATAGATGAAAATTTTACCACCCATGGACATATGTTACATATTAAATATGATTTATGAAATTTTGGGTTCGATAAATGCCATTTGGTTGCTAAGAATGTGTAATAAGAGGTAAAAAAAGAAGAAGGTTAAAGTGCAATTTATTTAAAAAGGAGTATTTTGGTCATTTCATATAATATTGTGAATGGTTTGTAATATTAATGTGATATTAAACTATTAAGTTTAAATTTATTTCAAAAAGAAATTAGTGATAATGATTGAAAATACAAAATTATGGAAAACGAACTAAATAGAGAGTTGAAAAAATCCGAAGACCTAAAATGCAAATATTTAGTAGAAAGGTATTTTGGACTTTTAGCAGAAGAATTATATTTTGATTCTTAAATGAGTAATAAATTCAAGTTATCTTGAATTTATTATATTATTATTATTATTATTATTATTATTATTATATCGTTATTAAAATTATAAAAAGAAAAAAGTATATATAATATGGGTGGCGGGGCGTGGCCCCCACCATGGCCGTTTAGGCCTCTTATTATGAAAACCAAATTGGCTCTAAACTTTTAAAAGGGCAGAAAAGAAAAGAGAGACAGCCATATATGTTTTTAACGTGGGGAAGGGAGAATTTTACTATTTTTTAATTAAATTTAAGTGAAAACTTAACCATAAACTTTTATTTTTCATTACAAATAAGTGTGAAATCAACTTTTAAACTTCCTTCACTAATTTCACCATTTTGAACTTAAAAGTGTATGAGTCTAGTAAGATAAAATTCATGACTATTGAGAGAATGCTCAAATAAAGTAAGGTATAATTTTCTTGCCATCAATATTGTGTATATGTAGGTATTCTATAAATGGGTTTTTAGTTTGAGTAATTTTCTTGTTAATATTGTAGTTATGTTTGTTGAAAGAAATGGTGAGACAAAAGAGAATTTGTTTTCAAGCAATGAGAAATGAGATTCAAATGTTGAAAAAGAAGGAAAAAAAAAATTATTTTCAAATTTTTTATTCATTCAAAGGTAAAGGTAAGTACTTTTGAATTTGCTTATTTTCCATTAATATTGAATTTATGATTTCAATAATTAGTGGAGTAATGATAATTGATGTGAAATATATGTGTGAGATTATTGAAATACATGGCTTAATTTGAAAGTGTTAATTTAATGCAAAATTTGACTTGATCTAGTGAAAACAAATTTAAAGAGTGTTGAGAGAATAATTAATGCTATGAATAGTTGGAAATGTGGTAATGAATAATAATATGTGGTTAAAGTTCAACTTGTAAATTATGAAATGTAATACCCAAATTCGATTTAGATATTATGGTCAAATTTGGAAGCTTATATTAATACGTTGAAATTTTACTTTTCAGAACGTGTCTCATTATGAACTCGAAAATTAAAGTTACATAAAAAAAATCTTGCCACAATTCCTTGATAGGAAAAATTTGTCGTTCTTAAAACGTTTGTGCGAATTTATTAATTGTTAACTTAATAAACTCAATTATATGAAATCATAACGCTTAAGTCACTTGCTACATAAAACTCTTAATTCCGAATAAAACCTTGCAGTGGAAATTTCGAAGTTGATAATATGAAAACCGTGATTTCGATAAGTGAAAATGTATAACTTTACTGATTGAGCATATTCTGAAACTTTCGTTATTAACTTTCATAAAACTTATTTCAAATTTGCAGTAGAAAAATTCTTAGCTTGTTTAATTTTGAAATCCATGCACTGTGCTTAATTGACAAAATTCATGCAAAATTTTTTAACTAAGTAACAAAGACCCATAACCGAAAATAAACCTAAAAAATTAGTCCAAAAACCAAAAGTCTAGAAAACTTAATTATTAATAAATCAAACCATTTTATGCGGGAAAACTAATTCGAGCTCCCAAACGCCGCCCAACCTAATTCTGTAAATTACCTGAAACGAAGAAATGAAAATGGTGAGATATAAAGCTTAGTGTGTAACTTAACTCAAATTAAAACACAAATAGCACAATAAACAGATCAAAATAACGCATAGAATTTCATTAAACTCGAATGGCAAAATTTGTGCATGCATGGTTATGTCAATGCAATATTTCTGAAAAACGAAATAAAATTTTTTCAGAAAACTTCCTACCTAGCTCTGCTACACACCAAATTAGAGTTTCGTAGAACTCGCCCATCCAGAAACACACCAATTAAGTCATCCTAAGTTTTCTGGAAACGATGACCCACCACCCTGAATTGCTCGATAACGATGGCTTATCAGTATGCAGTTAAACTACCATATCAAATATATGGGGTCAAGCCACTATAGATATTGCTAATCATTAAACTGCTAGAACTTCTTCTTTACCATATTATCCCAACCCTATACAATGTGACATGGCACGCAAATATAGATTCAAAACAGTAAGCATGTCAAATATGCAATCATATATTTAATAGAATTTGGTAGGCATGAGATTTCATGCTTTGTAGAGCGTATATATCAGATTTCAATAATTACAAATCACTTTAATCAGAATTGCCACAATGTCACATGCCATGGGAATTGAATTAAACATAACATATCAATAATCGTATATACTTAACTAATCAAAAACATGTCGATAATGCTCACTATTTTACATATAAGAACCACATTGTATAAAGCAACATACATCCAGAATTTATACAATCATATCATAACAACAGTTTTCTTTTAACATACATCATACATATCATCTATCAAACCTACAGAATCACTGACCTCGAATTGCACTTCAAAACATGACCCTAACTAGAATTTATAGAAAATGGGCCCACACAGCCTAACTGGCTCAGCCCGTATGGCACACACAGCCTAAAATGCACTTATGTGGCCTACACGGCTCACTTAACCCATCTTATGTGGTCCACACGGCCTGTCACATAGCCTAGTGCAAGGCCGTGTGGCTCACTCGGTTTGGCACACAACTATGTGGCGTAAATAGTAGGTTTTTTGGCTTCACGTTGTTCACTATTTTTACGAGATAGAGTCACACACCTTACTGTTACGCAATACGAACACACTAACACAATTCTAGAACCTAAAATATAGCATCGAAAGTTACTGATTAACAATCACACTACATTCAAAAATAATACTTGGCCCCTACTTAATTAGAGTATTCAACCACAGACGTTAGAATTTTTGACCTTAACAAAAAGAATCGGTCCATAACTAAGGCATACTGTCCCCTTAGCTTTGAAAGATGGCCAATGAAAACCTTAACTTGCCAAAGACAACAACTTTAACTTGCTGGAGGAGAGCTTTGCGCCACACATGCTTCACCTTAACAGAAACGCAAAGAAATGAAGTAATAATTAACACTATCCAAAAGGAACACAATCCATTTACCTCGAGAAACACATAAATTACAAACTGCTAACAACAGAAAACTAATAGAGTGACGACTCAAGTCAAAATAATAGCCCAAAGATGTGAGGGCAACAAAGATAAAAATACATGAATAAAGAAAAGTATAAAGAAGAATGAAAAAATTTGTAAAAAGAATGTCGAAGAACTTTTCTTTGGCACTTACGAATTAACGTGAAAAAAGCAAAATGAGAAAAAGATGGAGAAGAGGGGAAATGAGAGAGAGGAAAGAGATTGGGAAGTGGAAGAGATATTTTGGGATACTTTTCAAAAAAAGAACTTTCTAAGAAAAGCCCATATCCCACTAATAACTATTATATCATATTTCCCTAGAATTTGAATTTAACCTAAATTCTGGCAACATGAGCGGCACAAACAAAGAATAGCAAAACTATTTTTGCTTCGCATGCATAGGATTCAAACATGGGATCTCTGGGTAAGCTAAAACTTTACCGCTGAACCAACAGGTTCATTCTTGTCAACAGTTGAGTAAAATTAATAGATAATCTTAATATCCAAAGTTAGGAGTTGGAATAAAAATAAAAAAAAAAATCTAAGGGAAGGGAATGAACACATGATCTCTCACACACAAACACAACACTTAACCATTTAACCAAATTAACTCACTTAACATAATTTCACAACATTTAACTAAAAACAAGGCATGACCACTCTCTTGGTTCAACAACCCAATTTCTACTAACCCGGTTTTTGGGATGTGACATGAGAATTCGATACAAAGAATCTGTAACAGCCCATTTTTGACCCTAATCAGAATAGTGGTTTCGGAACCAAAAATCCGAGTCAGTAAAATATTTTAATATTATATTCGGTGCCTATGATATATGATTGAGCATGTGTTAAAATTTCATGAGTTAATTTGTCTGTTTGTGTGTTTAATTTAAGAAAAAGGACTAAATTGCATAAGTGGTAAAATTATCCTTTTACTTGATTGATTGATTTAAATTGATGTGTCTTTATAAAGAGGAGTCCTTATGTTGTAAATTACCCTTTTTTTAAGAGTAGTGGACGACAACATGCATATATATTATGTATTTATATGTTTATTATATATGTTAAGTTAATAATAATATTATTATTTTTATAAGTTATATTATAATAAAACATAAAGGAAAAAAAAAAGAAAACATGCATGTGTTCATCCATTTTGACCGAAGACAAAAGAAAAGAGAAAGAAAAAGACTTAACTCCATTCAGCCATGATTAAGCTTGATTAATGTAAGTGTTTAGCTCGGTTTTTGATAATTTTTACATATTTGAGATCGTTGCTATGTGATTTAGTTAGCCCATGCTTGAATTTTTTATTTGGTTGTGTATTTCGTGAATTGCCATTAAAGAAAGCTTGTTGTTTTTATGGTTTGATGATGAAATATTGATAATATGTGTTAGATTAACAAGTTTTGTTCTTGAATTTTTGATGAAATTGAGTGATTTGGATTAAATTGCAAAAATAAATTTTTGAGGGACTAAAATGAAAAATAAATGAAATGTATGAGCTTGTATTAGGACTATGAATATTCGGCCATAAAGAAGTGTGTGCAAATTTTGCATATTTTGTGTTTTATGCTATAGGGACTAAATTGCAAAATTTGTAAAATATTAGGGGTAAAAATGTAATTTGCCCGCTTACGTGTTTTTGGATTAAATTGAATGAAAATATGTTGAATAAGCTTAATTTGAAATTGATTTAGTTCAAGAATAAAAAGGATCAGGAGTGGATCGAGGAAAAACAAAGTTAATTGAATAGTCTGGAAATCTAGTCCGTCGATATCCGAGGTAAGTTTTTAAGCAATCATGTTGTATGGAATTTATCTATAATGATATACCTAAAATTTAATAGAAGTATGTATGCCAATTTTTAATATAGCCGAATGTATTATTTATATATGTATAAAGTATAACCGAATGAGAGGTAGGTATATATGTCATTTGTTCATTCGAATGTGGTGTGTATTTGTATATATGTATATATATCAATGGTATAGTCAAATGTGGTGTTGAATTGAGAGTTGATGACATTCGAATGTGATGTGTATATATATGGCATTGATATAACCGAATGTGACATTGAATTGAGGAATGAATATAACTGAATGTGATGCATATGTATGTCAATGATACAATTGAATGTGATGCTGATCATAGAAATGAAATAAGCAAAATTGTATATATGCAATTGAGGTTTAAGTTTTATGTTTATATAAATAAGGATTAAGTTCGGGAAATGCAATAATGTGCGAAATTGTATACTGTAACACCCCAAACCCGGCCTATGCGTTAAGACCAGACTTGGCATGCCACACAATTCGAACTTACGACCAGTCATCAATGCTTTTAATGAAAACAATTCATCAAAACGATTTTGAAGATAGAGGTTATCAAAAGTCGAGATTTATTTGAAAACCATGATTTTAAAACATAAGAGTTTACAATTTGATTTTCAGAGAAATAATTGGTTAAAAACTTAAATAATTGGTTGAAATAAATTTATAAAAGAGTTTTCACAAAATTTTTACGAGTGAGTGATATTTAAGAAAAATCCCTTTTTATACGAAACATTAAGGAAAACATTATAAAATCTTAAATAGTCCCCTTTTAGTATTTAAAACATATTAAAATTCATCCACGCATAAAAATCCATAAAAATAATAACAGAGGCCTTATTACATCGCAATTAAAATAGTACTTAAAAAAAAAAACATAAAAGAAGTTCAAGTTTTTATAAACCATCATTCGTAGTATGGCTTCCACACGAAGTCATCCCTGGCCCAAGCCTCCATCAATTATTATTACCTGAGATGGGTAAGAAAAACAGGGTGAGTTACTTAGAACTCAATGTGTAACCCACTTACCGTGTTCACTGGGCCAAAACCATTTAAGCAATTAGTTGGGCTTGAGCCCATTTAACAAATGTACTATATATATAAATCAAATATAAAAAATAATGCATGTGATATGCAATTCCCAACCAAGCCTAATCTCCATCCGCTACACACCACCCGTACCAACCATCACACCTGTGGGGATCAAGCCAACCCACCCCGCCAACACACCAATAGCAGGCATTAAGCCAATTATAATATTTTTGGCAGAGCCACCGAACTAGATTTTGGCAACAGGCCATTTATAATATTTGTGGCAGAACCATCGAACTAGATTTTGGTAACAGGCCATTTCTAATATTTGTGGCAGAACCACAGAACTAGATTTTGGCAACAGGCCTTTCTTCTCTTCGTCAATTATCCCAACCCATGCAGTCATGTATATATATAATGCATAACAATATATTCATAAGATAAATTTCAACAAAAAGCCCATATTACAAGTTATCAATTTGGCCCATTAGTCAAAATAGCAATTTGGCCCATTTAACGATCTAGCAAACTTTGGCCCATTTAACACATGAGGCCTTTTCACAATTTTCTTACTTGGCCAATTTAACAAAATAATCATATGGCCCAAAATATCACTTTTTAACAATATAGCCCATTAAGGGAAAATCCGTAATTTTTTTTCCACAACCTTAATTCCGGTTTCATGCATTCACACCAAAAAGTGCTAATATACCGTATTTTCAAATTTTACCGACTTTACGATTTTTATTCTAACACTTACGGTATAATATAACCCATGAAATAAGTGTGAAGTTACACACCTGATTACGGTGAGAACTATACTTTCCCGCTCGTCGATACCTAAATAAGTGTCACACTTGATTAGAACACTGATACTTATAAAACTATACTAATGATAAGCGATCTAGATCCTTACCCTCGGAATCTCGAACAACAACTATTTGCGATTTCTCCCCGATTGATGGTTCATAACCCGATGAAGAACCACGAATAGTCAAAGGCTCAGGAGTACGAATGACTTCAAATAATTGATTTTCGCCGGATGGGGGTCCACAACCCGGTGAAAAATCTCGGATTGCTGAAACAGTCCTTCGTTTGAATTTAGGGGGAATAGCGGAACCACCCCTCTTCCAAACGCTATTAACAACCCTTTTTGTCCCTATCTTGATTGCCACAAAGTTCTTACGTTCACAAAAAAGAGAGTCGATTAATAGGGTCCTTATGGTAGAATCGATTAATCAATACCATCTTAAACCAAATAAAAAGTAACATAGAACCCTCTCCGAAATAAAATGAATCCCTTACCTTGAATGATGAAATCCTTTTCCACACGTTCTTATGATGACTATGATCGACTAACGATGAAGAATGATCGACACTCCACTATACCACGATTGATCAAAGTATGAAAAAGAAAAATGATTGAGAAGTGAATAGATGTGGAGAGAAGGATTCGGCCAAGGAGATTGTCATCAACATTCGGCCACGGAGGAAAGTTTTGGAAGAGAGAAGTGTTTGTGAGTCTTTTGTGAGAAGTAGAAAGAAAAGAAAGAAAAAAAAATGAAGATGAGAGGTTTGTATTTCGGTTCTCAAGGACGGAAGATGAATCAAGAAGAAACTTTGAGACCAACATGCATTCGGCAATAAAGTGGAAAAAGGAGAAGAAAAGAAATGGTCCTTGATGGCTATATCGTTTCTGTCACAAAGGGAAGATAAAGATTTGGAGAATGATCAATCATAAGACCGAAATGGTAAAAGAAAGAAATGGCCAAAAGAAACATTTGTTTCCCTAAAGCTTATGGCACATTCGGCTAGGGAGAGGGAAAAATGAAGAGAATGGTTTTGAGAAAAGCACCCAAAATAACCAAATGAAAGATGTACTCATCTAGCACCTAATCTTACCAAGCTAGCACCAAAAACCGGCCATCCCCCTTAGCCCCCTATGCCGTCCACATACATGGTCAAACTTGGCCATCTTAACTTTTGATACCCAAATTTATTCTGATTCCAAATAAATCCCGTGCCTTCTCAAGACTGTATTAAGCACACAAATTTAATCATTCACAAGCTAAGCACCAAAAACATGCAACATATTGATACCCAAATTTTTAGGATGTTACAACTCTACCATTCTTAAAGAAAATTTTGTCCTCGAAATTTTCCTGGTTAAAAGAGGTTAGGATATTGTTGCCGAATTGCGACCTCAGGCTCCCACGTAGCTTCCTCCACTCCGTGATTACACCATAAAACCTTAACCAAAGGCTCAGTCTTCTTTTTTAACACCTTAGCATCACGGTCTAAGATTTTCAGTGGTTCTTCCTCGGAAGACAAGTCTGGCCTTAATTCCACTTCTTCTATCGGTACTATGTGAGATAGATCCAATCTATAACGCCTCAACATAGAAACATGGAAAACACTATGAATCTGACTCAACTCGGGAGGTAATTCAAACTGATAGGCCACTGGTCCTACACGCTTCAACACACGGTACGGTCCAATGAACCTAGGGCTCAACTTGCCCTTCCTTCCAAATCTGAAAATCTTCTTCCAAGGTGAGACTTTCAGAAATACTTGATCTCCCACCGTAAACTCAATATCCTTACGCTTCAGATCTGCATACGACTTTTGTCTATCCGAAGCTTCCTTTAACCTCGCTCGAATCACATTTACCTTTTCTTCCGTCTCAGATATCAATTCTGGACCCAACAACTGTCGTTCCCCCAATTCAGTCCAACAAGTAGGGGTACAACACCTACGACCATATAACGCTTCATAGGGCGCCATTTGGATACTGGATTGGTAACTGTTATTATACGCGAACTCTGCCAACGGTAGAAAATCCTCCCAACTACCTCTGAAGTCGATCACACAACCTCGTAACGTGTCTTCCAAAATCTGAATTACTCTTTCTGACTGACCATCTGACTGAGGATGAAAAGCCGTACTGAAGTTTAACTTTGTTCCCAAAGCCTCATGTAAAGCTTTCCAAAACCGTGATGTAAACCTGGGATCCCTGTCCGATATGATAGACACTGGTACCCCATGCAACCTCACAATCTCAGATACATATATCTTAGCCAACTTTTGCAACGTGTAATCCGTACGAACTGGTAGAAAATGAGTAGTCTTTGTTAATCGATCTACTACCACCCAAACAAAATCTTTCTTAGTAGGTGTTAAGGGTAACCCACTAACAAAATCCATCGTTATCTGCTCCTATTTCCATAGAGGAATCTTTATCGGTTGCAATAAACCTGATGGTAACTGATGTTCCTCCTTCACTTGTTGACAAGTCAAACACTTTCCCACAAAATCAGTAACCTCTCGCTTTAACCTTGGCCACCAATACTGCTCATGGAGATCCCGATACATCTTATTTCCTTCGGGGTGCATAGCATAAGGGCTACTATGCGCCTCTCGTAGAATCATTTGTCTCAAATCTGAATCCATGGGCATACAAACTCTTTCACAAAAACACAGTACGCCATCCTTGTTCAATCCAAAATCCCCTATTATACCACTTTCAACTTGTTGTATTAAAGGACCCAACTTTTCATCTGATAACTGCTTTTCCTTAATCTGCTCCAACCACAGAGGCTTCACTTGAAGTTCCGCTAGCAGACTGCCATCCTCATACAAACTGAGATGAGCAAACATTGCTCTCAACTCCGATACAACCTTACGACTCAACGCGTTTGCCACAACGTTAGCCTTTCCAGGATGGTACTCAATTGAGAAGTCATAATCCTTTAACAACTCCACCCATCTCCGCTATCTCAAGTTCAACTCCTTTTGGGTAAGGAGGTACTTAAGACTCTTATGATCCGTATAAATGATAGACTTCTCACCATAGAGATAGTGCCTCCAAATCTTTAAGGCAAACACCACCGCAGCCAACTCCAAGTCATGAGTAGGATAGTTGACTTTGTGTGGCCTCAACTGACGAGAAGCATAAGCCACCACTTTTCCACTTTGCATCAACACACATCCTAAACCCGTGTGTGACGTATCACAGTAAACGATAAACTCTTTTCCAGCCTCAGGTTGAATCAGTATTGGCGCTTCCGTCAAAATCTTCTTCAATCTCTCGAAACTTTCTTGTTGTTTATCGATCCACACATACAGTACTCCCTTTCGCAACAACTTAGTTAGGGGTGCTGCAATCAACGAAAACCCCTCAACAAAGCGTCTATAGTAACCAGCCAAACCCAAGAAACTCCGAATCTCAGCCATTGACTTCGGCGGTTTCCAGTCCAGCACTGCCTCTACCTTTCGAGGATCAACTCTTATTCCTTGGCTGACACCACATGACCCAAGAAAGTCACTTCCTTCAACCAAAATTTGCATTTATTGGATTTGGCATAAAGTTGCTTATCTCGCAAAATTTGCAACACAATGCGCAAATGTGAGTCATGCTCTTCTTCATTCCTCAAATATACCAAGATATCATCTATGAACACCACTACGAACCGGTCTAGATAATGTTGAAAGACTCAATTCATCATGTCCATAAATGCAGCTGGTGCATTGGTCAAACCAAACGGCATCACCAAAAACTCATAATGTCCATAACGAGTTCGGAATGCCGTCTTATGAATATCTGCCTCTTTCACCTTGAGTTGATGATAACCCGATCTCAAATCAATCTTGGAGAAAACTGAAGCTCCTCTCAATTGATCAAATAGGTCGTCGATTCTCGGCAATGGATACCTATTCTTGATCGTCAATTTATTCAACTGCCTATAATCAATGCACATTCGCATCGACCCATCCTTGTTGTTGAAGAACAAAACCGGTGCTCCCCACGGAGACACACTCGGTCGAATAAATCCCCGATCTAACAATTCTTGAATTTGAGCTTTAAGCTCTGCTAACTCCTTCGGCACCATTCTATAAGGAGCAATGGACACCGGAGTTGTTCCGGGCAAAAGCTCAATGCCAAACTCTACTTCCCGATCTGGAGGTAGACCCGGAAGTTCTTCGGGAAAGACATCTGAAAATTCTTTCATCGTTCTCACACCTTCCACCGATAAATCCTTGGCATCCAAAGCACTAATGAAGGCTAGGAATGCTCCATACCCTTTCCGCACCAACTTTTCTGCCTTCAAAACAGATACCACATTTGCCAAAAAGTTCATTCGCTCGCCTATCATTACTACTTCCTCATCATCCATAGTCCTTATTGACATCCGCTTTTCGGCACAATCCAATTGCGCCCGATGCTTCACCAACCAATCCATGCCCAAAATAAGATCAAACTCGCCGAAAGGCAATTCCATTAAATCCGCTAAGAATATTTCTCTTTGAATTTCCAAGGGCACGTCTCTAAACAGTTTATTCACAATTACAGACTGTCCTAAAGGACTAAGTACCGTCATCTCTCTATCGGTAATCTCAGATCTAATATTCAGGTTTCCAGATATGGCACTAGCAACATACGAGTATGTAGACCCGATATCTATCAAAGCAATAATAGGTACATCAAAGATGAAGAACGTACCAGTTATCACATCAGGTGCATCGCCATCTTCCCGTCGCCTAACCGCATAGACCAATCCCGGTTGTTTGGCTTCCGCATTACCTCTGAAGCCATTACCTCGACCCGGTGCTCCTTGACCATGTCCAACACCATTACCACCACGACCTGGTCCACGGCCTCTCGGTGGCTGCTGAGTAACTCTAGCTGGCTGAGCATCAGGGTTACGAGCTTCCTGAGTCGTATCAGTCCATCGAGGGCAATTCTTATACTGATGATCCTTGGAACCATATTTATAGTAGGCACCAGTTTTCCTCTAGCATTCCTCGGGGTGTTGTCTCCCACAGTCGGCACAGTCTCGACTCTGATTAGTTGTCACAAGTGCTCTAGCTTGAGCTGGATCGTCATTCCGTGGCCTCTTCTGGAACCTTTTAGAAGAACCCGAGTACTTAAAATCCCTCTTGCCTCTGACTCTTTCTCGGTTCTGGCATTCCGAGTTCTTAGCCTCTTCAGCTATCTTGGCTTTCTCTACAAGCGAGGTAAAAGTCCGTACTTGTTGTGGGGCTATCAGTACCCGCAACTCATCATTCAGCCTATCTTCAAAGCGTACACAACGCTCATGATCAATCGGCACTATTGTGCGAGCATAACGGCTCAAGCGAAGAAATTCTGCCTCGTAAGCTGCCACCGTCTTATTTCCTTGAACCAAATTTAGGAATTCCTTCCTCCGGGCATCTACATAACTTGTCCCGATGTACTTCCCTTGAAAAGCAGCTTTAAAGAAATCCCAAGTAACCAATGCAGCCTCGGTGCCTTCTCGAACAGTAAGCCACCATTGATATGCCTCGTCCCTTAGCAAGGACACAGCTCCTCTCAGTTTCTGCTCGACGGTGCACTCCAGATCATCTATAATTCGTTCTACAGCCTCGAGCCAGTATTCCGCAACATTCAGAGCTACACCGGAGACACCTCTAAAAACCTCGGCACCACTTGACTTGAGTCGTTCCAATATTGATCTACGAATTGCTGGACCAGTTCTAGTCCCAGCAACCCTCTCTAAGACTCGCAACATTGCTTGAGTCAAGTCATTGTCCTCTCTCGAATGGTCATGTGATCCAGTCTCACTCCCGGGTGACGCAGGTGAATCCATTTCCAGCATATGACCCGGCGCTTCAGACGCAGCACCTCGTCCTCTACCACAGCCACGTCTACCGCGTCCACGACCACGTCCTCTAGTGCTCATAATGACTAATTCGATTTAATCTGAATACAAGTTTTATGAATCAGAATACTATTTCAGTGTTTATTAACGATATTTTATGAGATATAAGAGGTAAAGTTGTTTTCGCAATCACATCCTATAGTCTTAATCTCTACAGTTTTCAACACTTAAAACTAAAAGTTCTAGAGTGTTCCTATGATCATATCACAATAATGAATATTTAATATACAAATACTTACTTGACTTGGTGCCGGATGCTCGTCGTGCCATACTACTTTTAAAACAGAAAGTCTAGAAATTTAAACAGTTTTTAAAATAAAAATTGTTGTTGAACCCAAACCACAGCCGAGTTTTGAAACTGGCTCTGATACCATGAAATGTAACACCCCAAACTCGGCCTATGCGTTAAGACCAGACTTGGCATGCCACACAATTCGAACTTACGACCAGTCATCAATGCTTTTAATGAAATCAATTAATCAAAATGATTTTGAAAATAGAGGTTATAAAAAGTCGAGATTTATTTGAAAACCATGATTTTAAAACATAAGAGTTTACAATTTGATTTTCAGAGAAATAATTGGTTAAAATAAATTTATAAAAGAGTTTTCACAAAATTTTTACGAGTGAGTGATATTTAAGAAAAATCCCTTTTTTATACGAAAAATTAAGGAAAACATTATAAAATCTTAAATAGTCCCCTTTTAGTATTTAAAACATATTAAAATTCATCCACGCATAAAAATCCATAAAAATAATAACAGAGGCCTTATTACATCGCAATTAAAATAGTACTTAAATAAAAAATACTTAAAAGAAGTTCAAGTTTTTATAAACCATCATTCGTAGTATGGCTTCCACACGAAGTCATCCCTGGCCCAAGCCTCCATCAATTATTATTACCTGAGATGGGTAAGAAAAACAGGGTGAGTTACTTAGAACTCAATGTGTAACCCACTTACCGTGTTCACTGGGCCAAAACCATTTAAGCAATTAGTTGGGCTTGAGCCCATTTAACAAATGTACAATATATATAAATCAAATATAAAAAATAATACATGTGATATACAATTCCTAACCAAGCCTAATTTCCATCCGCTATACACCACCCGTACCAACCATCACACCTGTGGGGATCAAGCCAACCCACCCCGCCAACACACCAATAGCAGGCATTAAGCCAATTATAATATTTGTGGCAGAGCCACTGAACTAGATTTTGGCAACAGGCCATTTATAATATTTGTGGCAGAACCACCGAACTAGATTTTGGCAACAGGCCATTTATAATATTTGTGGCAGAACCACCGAACTAGATTTTGGCAATAGGCCTTTCTTCTCTTCGTCAATTATCCCAACCCATGCAGTCATGTATATATATAATGCATAACAATATATTCATAAGGTAAATTTCAACAAAAAGCCCATATTACAAGTTATCAATTTGGCCCATTAGTCAAAATAGCAATTTGGCCCATTTAACGATCTAGCAAACTTTGGCCCATTTAACACATGAGGCCTTTTCACAATTTTCTCACTTGGCCAATTTAACAAAATAATCATATGGCCCAAAATATCACTTTTTAACAATATAGCCCATTAAGGGCAAATCCATAATTTTTTTTCCACAACCTTAATTCCGGTTTCATGCATTCACACCAAAAAGTGCTAATATACCGTATTTTCAAATTTTATCGACTTTACGATTTTTATTCTAACGCTTATGGTATAATATAACCCATGAGATAAGTGTGAAGTTACACACCTGATTACGGTGAGAACTATACTTTCCCGCTCGTCGATACCTAAATAAGTGTCACACTTGATTAGAACACTAATACTTATAAAACTATACCAATGATAAGCGATCTAGATCCTTACCCTCGGAATCTCTAACAACAACTATTTGCGATTTCTCCCCGATTGATGGTTCATAACCCGATGAAGAACCACGAATAGTCAAAGGCTCAGGAGTACGAATGACTTCAAATAATTGATTTTCACCGGATGGGGGTCCACAACCCGGTGAAAAATCTCGGATTGCTGAAACAGTCCTTCGTTTGAATTTAGGGGGAATAGCAGAACCACCACTCTTCCAAACGCTATTAACAACCCTTTTTGTCCCTATCTTGATTGCCACGAAGTTCTTACGTTCACAAAAAAGAGAGTCGATTAATAGGGTCCTTATGATAGAATCGATTAATCAATACCATCTTAAACCAAATAAAAAGTAACATAGAACCCCCTCCGAAATAAAATGAATCCCTTACCTTGAATGATGAAATCCTTTTCCACACGTTCTTATGATGACTATGATCGACTAACGATGAAGAATGATCGACACTCTACTATACCACGATTGATCAAAGTATGAAAAAGAAAAATGATTGAGAAGTGAATAGATGTGGAGAGAAGGATTCGGCCAAGGAGATTGTCATCAGCATTCGACCATGGAGGAAAGTTTTGGAAAAGAGAAGTGTTTGTGAGTCTTTTGTGAGAAGTAAAAGGAAAAGAAAGAAAAAAAAATGAAGATGAGAGGTTTGTATTTCGGTTCTCAAGGATGGAAGATGAATCAAGAAGGAACTTTGAGACCAACATGCATTCGACAATAAAGAGGAAAAAGGAGAAGAAAAGAAATGGTCCTTGATGGCTATATGGTTTCGGTCACAAAGGGAAGATAAAGATTTGGAGAATGATCAATCATAAGACCGAAATGGTAAAAGAAAGAAATGGCCAAAAGAAACATTTGTTTCCCTAAAGCTTATGGCACATTCGGCTAGGGAGAGGGAAAAATGAAGAGAATGGTTTTGAGAAAAGCACCCAAAATAACCAAATGAAAGATGTACTCATCTAGCACCTAATCCTACCAAGCTAGCACCAAAAACCGGCCATCCCCCTTAGCCCCCTATGCCGTCCACATACATGGTCAAACTTGGCCATCTTAACTTTCCAAAACACTTTCCCTTATGAGGTGCCTTATATTCCTCCACCTTCCAAAAGTTTAGAAATCCTATCCCCAAAATCAAGCAAATTCTATCCCTAAATTCATGTTTGCCATAACCTTTAGCCACCTTACCATAAAAGAATTAGTCCATCCTTACCAAGAATAGTGCTTGACCGACACTTGCTAAGAAAGAGCAAAAATAAATGTCACCAAAATGCCATTCATGGGATTCGAACCTCTCCCCTCAAGCTACACTTATGGCGCCTATTCCACCTTGCTACTAGCTCATCTTATGCTAGTTTTTGCCACTTAATTACCTTAAGCATCAGGGTCACTTGTTCCACTTCAATAAAGTACTCATTACTAAAAATTATTCTAATTCCAAATAAATCCCATGCCTTCTCAAGACTGTATTAAGCACACAAATTTAACCATTCACAAGCTAAGCACCAAAAACATGCAACATATTGATACCCAAATTTTTAGGATGTTACATATACCGAGCACTAAGTGTGCGAAATCGATCAATGAGCACTAAGTGTGCGAAATTAAATACCGAGCACTTAGTGTGCGAATTCCGTTGTTTAGCACTAAGTGTGCGAGAAGTTAAATGTAACGACACTAAGTGTGCAATACGTTACAAGGAGTTGGCACTAAGTGTGCAAGGTATTAGTATGACGACTCTAAGCATGTGACACTTGATATGGTTTTTGCATTGAGTGTGCAGGTTTGTCGATCTTTTAATTTAAATAGTTAACGAAGGTGTTTAACAGAATAAAATGAACAGGTATGCGATGATAAATCATCTTTTGTTTAATAGGTAAGTTTTGGTTGTTGAAATGAAAATTATGTATTATACATATTAATTGGTGATTTATATGGTTTGAAATGTAAGTAAGAAATTTAGTAGATAATATATGTATAAACTTGTACAAATGTATATGTATTTGTTTTGAGATGTGGAATGGATTATAGATCTATGTGAAAGCTATTTTTGAATGTGGGGATATTCGACCTAAGGGTCTTGAAATGTGAAATTTTTCTAATATAATGTTTGAATGCATTGTTATATAATTGCTTATAACTTACTAAGCTGTTAAAGCTTACTTGGTTCTTGGTTGCTCTCATGTTTTAGATTTTACTTCGGTGATCGCTACGTGCTCGGGGATCGTCGCTAAAGCTTGTCACACTATCATCAACATTTTGGTACCTTTTTGAGGTTAAACTTAAAGTTTATGACATGTATAGGCTATATTACCTTTTGTGTTACTACAAATGATATATATATGTAAATATGTATTTATGCCATGCGAAAATGGCTAAATCATGACATTTTGGGCTTATGTGAATTCGGTTATGGTAATAAGTTATGATGGGAGTATAATTCATGATGTGTTCATGCTTGGTGTTTAGTTATATGGCTTGATTTCTAAGCTTGAGTTCAGTTATGTTTAATCATGGTGTTAATATTTGTATATCCGTTCATGTTATAAGCTTACTTTGGAAATATATTTTATGGTATTTATATATGTGGTGTTTGGCTACATGAATTCGGCATTGAGTAATAATAGGTATAATGTATAATCGGCCTTGAATGCAACTCATCTTAGGAGTATAATATGTGGTATATTTTAATTGATGAATATGTTCTAGCTTTAATGTATAAGTACCTATAATCTAATTTATTAGATGACTATGTTATGCCTTGTGAATTTGATTATTTGATGTAACTTATTGATGACTTAATTTTTGGTGTATAATTTGCTTTGTGGAATAACTTGGGAATGTTATATTTGATAAAATTGATTTAGTCATATTATGGAATAGAATTATGATATATATATATATATATATATATTAGGTTAATAGTTAATGGGATAGATTAATAAGAATGCATGTCTCGATTCATGATCGGTATATGAAATGAGAAATATTTGATTATAAAACGGTATTCAAATATCATGAATGAGATACTTGTTTGATTCGAATTTTATAGGTAATAAAGCATGATTGGTTCTTAATTGGCTATATGTTTTAAAATGTGCAATATGACATGCATGAATTGTATATAATGATCGTGATGAACTGTGTTTTGTCTGGTAATGCCCTCTAATCCTAATCCGGCGATGGATACGGGTTAGGGGTGTTACAGAATCAAAATAGTGAAAAAATGTAGAAGTTGAATTATTGAAGAAACTAATAGTGTTATTATAATGTCCTAAAGTTAATAATGTACAATGTATTTAATTGAGTGTCAAAATAATTTTATAAATTGTTATTAGTGATATTGTCAAGTGATGACCATAAAACATTGTTGAAAAAAGTTAAAATAATTATATAAATGTGTATAAATGCTTGAATACATGTTGATGGTATAAATCTATAACGGCTCGTTTTTCAGTGGTGTCGAAAATAGTGGTTTTGGGGTCACCAAATTCTACGAGTAAGTTCGTAAATATTATATTTAATATTTACGAGTTAATTGTGACTTTGAAAAGGTTTTTATTATAGTGATTTTTTATTTATTTTATAAGCGATTTATTAAGTTCAAGTGGTAAGACCCTAAGGTCAAGTGGTTTTAGAAAATGAGGTATCGGGATCTCGTTTCTATAAACTAAGTCATAAATATTTTTATAAATATTTACTGAGTGTCATTAAGGTGGTATTAAAGTTTCGTTAAAAAATATTAACGTTTCAATGGTTAATTAATTAAAAATGACTAAATTGTAAAGATGTAAAATTTAATCACTATTTGATTTGAGTGATTAAATGGCTTATTGAATAAAGGAAAAGGGACTTAAATGGTAATTAAACCATTTAAGGGTTGGTGGAAAAATACGGGCATTGATTTGGTGTTTTAATTAATTATTAACCAAGTGTAAAATTGTAATTTGATAAATTAAATTAAATAAAATAAAAAGAAAAGTTATCATCATCTTTTAATTTTGGTCTTCTTCACCGAATGGCTAAAAGGAAGGAAGCCCTTTTTATACCTTCAATTTTCGACAACTTCACAAACTAATTGGTATGTGATTTTAGCTCCATTTTTTAATAATTTTTATGTTTTTGAGATCGTTGCAATTAGGTCTAGCTAGCTCGTACCTTCGATTTTGAAATTGTTAAAGATTTTGAATGTTTCCATTGATTAATCTTGTGGTTTTTGATGTTAGATGATGAGTTTGGAATGTTGATTGATATTTAAAAGTATTTTGTTAAGTGATTTTGATGAATTTTTCGATTAGAGACTAATTTATTAAATTAATAAAAGTACAAGGATTTAATGTGAAATTGTTTAATAAATGGGATGTTTTGAATACCATGAACATTCTGATAGCTTGGGTTTGTATTAAAAATGGTTAATTTGCATGTTTTGGGCTCAAAGACTAAATTGAATAAAAGTAAAACTTTAGGGGCAATTTTGTAAAAATGATAAAAATAACCAAATTGCATGAAATGAATTATTTTATTGTCTAAATGAATAAATTGAATGAAATTATTAATTTAGATCCAGATCGGGTGGAAAATCGAGGAAAATGGAAAATTACCAAAATGCCCTTGAATCTTGGTATTTTTGCAATTTAGCCAGGTAAGTTCGTATGAACTGTATTATATATAAATTTGATTAAATTGAATGTTAATATGTGATTATATTTTGATTAAATCAATATATATATGTTAGCATGTAATTTATTATGTTATGAAACAACGTAAATCTAAAGACATACGACGATTACGAAGTCCCGTTTGAACCTTAGGAATTCGTAGGATACAAATGACATGTCATTAGGGTTACCGATTCTCAGCTCGAGACAACTTACCGATATTCAGCTCACATGAGCTTACCAATATTCAGCTCGTATGAGCTTACCGTTTACAGCTCGTAAGAGCATATCGATTCAGAGCTCATATGACCATACATGTACAGGAATTAATGGATTACAGTTTAGTACACCTCATGTGTGCTACCCGAGTATCCAATGATATTCTAAATGGTTCAACGGGCAATGTTTTGTTATGAAACGATATGAGTTCGATATGAACTAATACATGTATGTACATGAAATACAGGGAAATGATGGTACATGATATATTGGTATATTGAAATGGATGATAAATGTATATCAAGAAACAGTAAGAGAATGATATGTATCATGACATGTACATATATGAATATCTTTGATATGTTGGTACATGGAAATTATGTAAGTTGAGACAAGTAATAAACTCAAGTGTGACATGTTGAGATAATAAGGTTATCGACGTTGAATTTATATGAAATATGTTCAAGTATGCTAACAAGTGTTGTTGTTTGATGCTTAGGCAAGTGCCAAGTTGTTGGTTGAATGGTAATATGTTTAACTATAAGTTGCATTGAAATGGTAAGTGCTCAAATGAAAATATGCTTGTGCTCATGAAAGTGTGGTAAGGTTTAAATTATGCAATTTCTTATGAAATGGCTTATCATGAGATTAATTCGAAAAGGGCTATGTTTAAATGCATTAGCTTGTGGCTATGGTTGTATGATATTGTAACACCCCTAACCTGTATCCGTCGCCAGAGTAGGGTTACGAGGTATTACCTATCATTACACATCATTTAACAAATAATGCTCATACATTTATGTATTCATACTCAAATACCATTCAACACAATCATCTTATCCCTTATAAGAGCCTACGAGGCCTTAAACATGCTTTAGAAGTGGTTCGGGATTAAACCGATAACATACAAAATTTTTGGAAAACTTAGAAATTTTTCATCTATACAGAAGTCACACGCCTGTGTGAATAGGCCGTGTGCCTCATAAGGCTCCAGACATGCCCGTGTCTCAGGCCGTCTGGAAACAGGGCATACATGCTGACTTGGGTCACATGGCTGACCACACGCCCATGTGTCTAGCCCATGTGCCCTTTGAAATGGCCACACACGCCCGTGTGCCAGGCTGTGCCAAACCTGTAGGGTATACTGACGTATGCAACATGGTCAAGTCACACGCTTGTGTGCTAGGCCGTGTGCCATTTAGGGGGTATACTGACTTGTGCCACACGGCCAGTCACACACCTTGTAACAGCCCGATTTTGGGACTAGTCGAAACAGTGGTTTCGAGACCGCTAATCTGAGGTTGAGGAAAATTATTTGGTATTATTTTATGTGTTATGGAATTAATATATGCCTATATGAAAATTTTGGTGCTTCAATTTTAGCAATTGGAGGTTTAATTGTGAAAAAAGACTAAATCGCATAAAGTGCGAAAGTTTCAAATTTCAAGCTAGAGGTGTCTAATAGTTAAAGGATATAAAAATGGAGGTCTTTAAAGTGAAATTAGGCCAATAGATGTGTGTTGGCCGACCATATAGCTTAGGGAGACAAGAGCATTTAATTTTTGGTGAAATTAGGTGACAAAGATGAATAAAATAAGATAAAAAGAAAAGCTATCATCTTTCACTATTCACCCTCCTTCTTCCACCGAAAATTGAAGAGAAAAATAGAGTTTTTGGGGTTCAAACTTTCAGCTGAGCTGTAACAGTTCGGTTTAGACCCTAGTCGGAATAGTGGTTTCGGGACCACAAATTCGAGTCAGTGAAATATTTTAATATTATTTTCTATGCCTTTGATATGTGATTAAGCATGTGTTAAAGTTCTGTAAGTTAATTTGTCCGTCTGTATGCTTAATTTGAGAAAAGGGTTAAATTGCATTAAATGTAATATTTGCATTCTATTTGTTAAAGCACCTATGTGTTGTGGCCTTATGAGGCAATTAAACCATTTATAAGATAGTGGTTGGTTAATAGTCAATAATGACCTTGAATTATATGTTCTAATATGTTTATTAAAAGGGCTAAATTAGTAAATTGATAAATAAAAGATTGTTAAACAAAACCAAGGCTAAAATGCTATCATCTTTTATGTTTCACCACCGAAAATCAAAAAGAAAAGAAAGGGTTTGAATTCTTCAAATATTCGGCTAGCTTGTGGACAAATTAAGGTATGTTTTGACTTTGGTTTTTGATGATTTTTATGTTTTTGAGATTGTTGCTTAGTCTACCATCAAGCCCATGTTGTAATTTGAAGAATTGATGATGTTTACGAGATGTGCCATTGATGAAATGGTGAGCTTTGTGATGAGTATTGGTGTTAAATGAAAGATATGTGTTTAATGAACATGTTTTGTTCTTGAATTTTTGGTGGATATAGCTAATTAGGGTTTAATTGAGAAGATAACATTTTGAGGGACTAAATTGTGAAATAAATAAAATGTATGGACTTGTATGAGATGCATGAACATTCGGCTAAGCATGGGTATATTGAAATTATGCGTATTTTGTGATTTTATGAAATAAGGACTAAAATGTCAAAATGTCAAAATATGAGGCTAATTTGTAAATTTCCCTAAATATGTGTTCATGGTTTGAATTGAATGAATTAGTGAATAAATGGATTAAATTTGAATATGTATAGATCAAGAACCGAAGAAAACAGACTTAGATCGCGGGAAAGTGAAAGTAGTCGAATAACCGAATCTGATCGAATATCCGAATCCGAGGTAAGTCGATATACAAATAAATATATTTGCATTGAACTATTTGTGTATATATGGAATTTGAATTACTATGAATATCCATTGAGATGGAATGTATGTGAAATACGAGTTACGAATAAGTCGACAAGTTGATAATGTCCGAGAAGTCCTGTTTGAACCTAGGGATAGATAGGATAGTATATGTCATGACATAAGTGTCTGTTATGTGATATCATGTAAGACCACGTTTGGGACGTTGGCGTTGATTCGAGATCTCATGTAAGACCACGTCTGGGATGTTGGCATCGGTATGAGATTTACGTGTAAGACCATGTCTTGGACATTGGCATTGTATTGATTCGTGTAAGACTCTATTTGGGACAGTGGCATCGATATCTAATCACATGTAAGACCACGTCTGGGACGTTGGCTTTGTACGACTATTCCGAGCTTTCTAAGTATCCTAGTAGATTCTGAACGGTTCAACGTGTAACATCCTGAAAAGGACCTATGCATTTTTGGTTTAATTGTATGAAATGACATGTCTTATGTGTTATGAATGTGTTTTGAACATTTTTGGAAACCTGGAAATGTATGGAAATGTTGAGTTTAAAAGAGGAAAGTGAACATTTTTGGAAATTAGGAAATGTAAGGAAATGATTTAGAAATGATTCAAAAGAGGAAAGTGAACATTTTGGGAAACTTGGAAATGTAAGCTTAAAGGAGGCAAACGAAAATTTTAGGAAACTTGGAAATGAAAGGAAATGTCAAGTTCTAAAGTTTAAAAAGAGGAAATTAAGGCAAGGTGGCCTTAAGAGAAAAAGTATGTGAAATTTAACACACAAACAGGCTTGGAAAAGTGGCCTGAAGATGCCACTTAGGGCATCTGGAAATGGCGCCACATACAAGGGTGTTGGGCCTGAGTTTGAGTCACATGGGAAGCAAATAAAAGAAATTTTATTTTGCTTCCAGAAGAAGTGAGGTGGACGGCACAAGCTTTTTTTAAAAAAAGGAAGAGTTTTATTCTCTTTAAATTTCGGCTAAATAGGGGTAAATGATGATTTATCTTAAGTATTTTCAAGAGAAAAATAAAGGATTTATTTATCATTATTCCTATGAGATAAATGTTGGATTAAACTCTTTTATTTTATGATAATTAAAGGATAAAGCTATCAAATAAGGAAGAGTGGTGGCCAAGTAAGGGATTCTAAGTGACAAATTCGGCTATAAAAGGAAGAACATAGGGCTACTCATCAATTTTTCTCCTCTTCTCTCTCTGCCGAAATTCTTAGCGTTCTCTTCTCTTCTCTTTTTATTTTGTCAAGCCGAAATCTACTTCTTCTTTATCCACCATTGCCGATTCTTTAAGCTTCAAGGATTTTCGACAGCATTAAGGAAGCAAGGATCCAATTCGGGATTTAAGATTTGGAAGGTAAGCATCTATGTATATTCGGCTTAGAATTATTTACTATGTTTAAGGATGAAATCGGATCTAACATGTGGTTTAGGTATTTCGACAATTCCATAGCCAAGGAATATTTTCGGGATTTGAGAATTTCAAGGTAAGTGTACTCATATATTCGGCCAAGGCCCTATCTTAGTACTTAGATCTATTTGCTTTAACCGAAAACTAACCAATTCAAGGGATCTAATGACTAGCCGATTTCAAAAGGGAAGAATACGAGTTTCGGGGATTTGAATAGTCATCAAATCGGCATCAAAGGTAAGTTTTAAGAATACAAATCCTACTAGGATTTGGTCTTATAGCCGAATAGGCTTTATGCTAACATATTAAGGTTACCAAATGTAGGAATTGAGATCTAAAGCAAAAGATCGGTTTTTCGGGATTTCAAGGAATTCGTTAAGCAAATCAAGTGTGTACCCCACACTATCTTTAATACGTTTTATGGCAATATTTAATATAAGTATGTATAAGAATGTGAATATGGCTAAGGTACCCTAATGTGGTATAAAGTACTCAGGTACGTTTCCTACTCCTACTAGGATTACGAAATATGTTATATTTTAACATGTGAAAAGTGACATGAATGTGAATTTAAGTATGATATGCATGACATGAATAAAATGGGGCATTCGGGTTATATGAGAAATGGGAAGTGAACGTGGTGACTTCGGTCTCACTATCTTAATGTGGTGGCTTCGGTCACATTATCTGAATGTGGTAACTTCGGTTACATTATCTGAATGTGGTAACTTCGGTTACATTATCTGAATGTGGTGCCTCATGACACAATTATCTGGTGGCTATGCCACGAATTATATATGGGCGATGAGCACGTCGACTGCAGCGACTGCCTTCGATGAGTGTAGCGGATGGAGGGTTGACTTAGTAGTCCCCACGGTGTGCAGGTTGGTACGGGGATGTGTAGCGGATGGCATCTAGGTATGGGTTCGGGATTGCATCATTATCTTGAAATATTATGTGAACATGATTTGTATGGTATGCCTAAATCTATTAAATTTTAGTGTTGGTTACACATTGAGTCTGTTTGACTCACCCCGTTGTGGGACTATTTTCAGGTGACGAACAGTAATGGACCGGGCTCAGCAGGAGCTTAGGGATGGCCATGCACAGCAGGAAATCTATGATTTGGACTTTTATTTTCTTTAAGTACTTTGGTTTTAAATTTGGGTTATATTTGATGTAATAAGGCCATAGTGAACTATTTTATTTCTGTCTTATTGTTTAATTATGTTCACAAATTTTTATTAAGTTAAAGATTAAGTAATTTATTTTTTGAATATACTCTAAATGTTTTATCACTTAAAATTAAAAAGGGTTTTCAATATAAGATCGAATTCGTTTTCAACTCAAGCCCAACCCAAAACAATATTTTATAAAAATCGCACAAGTTTTTCCTAAGAAGCAAAAGAATTTGAACCGGTTTTCTTGAGGAACATACCAAATCTGGTCAAAGTTCGTGGGCCGGGTTTGGGGTGTTTCACAACGGGCAAGTCCAGGAAACGAACGACTATGTGATTTGTATATCTATTTCAGGTACGTTTGATATGTACACTATGTATGTATGGAAGGTAAGTGTCTATATGAACTTACTAAAGTGAATATGTGTGTATTGAAATGATGAGATAAAATGTGAATATAAGCTTGAATGAGCTATGTGTATATATGGTATTTGAGTTGAAGAATGTGGCAAGTTATGGCTAAGCAAATGAGCCAAAGAATATGTGATGCATTTGTAATGAGAAACATTAATATCATTGAATTAATATGGTTATGTACACTTTATGCTAAATTTATTTGTATGTGGCTTAATAAGCTTTTGAAAGCTTACTCTGTGTGTGTTTGCTCTGTTTTATATATCGTTAAAGCTACGAAGGGCTCGGGGACCGTCGAGGATCGTCATTACACTACTCAAACTCATTTTGGTACTTTGAAGTATCTATATAGCTAAATATGGCATGTATAGGCTAGTCACTTTGGATTATGTTGAAATGTGTATAAATAGCTATGTGATGTGGCTAGTTATAACTTGGTATTATGCAATTGTGAATATGGTATATGATGTTGGTTTTAGTATGATCCCATGACTATGAAATGGTCAAGTTTATGGTAAGCATATGGATGAAATTTGAGTATGTATGTTTGATCAAATAAATGGTTATTTGAAAGGTAAATGTGGATGAATCATGCTTGAATATATATGTGTTTTAGTTTTGCAAATTGGCATGATTGGAAATGAGATTGAATGTGGAGATTTGTTGATTATTTGACATGTCTTTGGTTGTCAATTGTACATGTAATAAAATGGGTATATTGCTTGTAGGGTTGAACCAAGTGTGGGTGGTATTTTGGCCTTGCAAATGGCCTATTTTGCATACATGGCTGTGGCACACGAGCGTGCCTGGTGACTGTGTGAACAAGTCAGTAGCTAGCCTAATTTTACACGGCCCTGGCACAAGGGCGTGTCTGGAGGCCGTGTGGATAAGTCAGTATACATGCTCTGTTTTGGCACGGCCAGGACACATGGGTGTGTCTGGTAGCAGTGGAAGGCACACGGCCTGCCCACACGGGCGTCTGAACTCTGTAACTTTGAAAAATTTTTAAATTCCTGAGAATTTTTGTATGTGTTCGACTTAGTCCCGGTCCTAATCTAAGGCATGTTTGAGGTCTCGTGGACCTACTTAAGTGACACTTGATTGCGTTGGATGAATTGTATTATCAAATGTCCATAAAAGTTTTCGATTTGTCCGGTACGCCTTTAACCATAATCCGACAATGAATACGGGACAGGGGTGTTACATAAGCCATCTCCTTGCAAGTAAGTGATTTTGATGATTATTTTTGAGGATTTTTGTACTTTTGGAGTCCCCAAAGCTTAAGCTAGCTAATGAGAGGACTAATTTGTTAAATGGTTGAAAGTTTAGGGGCTTGCCATGAGAGAGTTTATGTTGTTAGCTGAGTTTTTATGGAAGAAAATGAATGTTAGTGAGATGAGAAACAACTTTTGTGAAAGGTTTAGCATGAAAACACCTAAATAGGACCTGAATGCAAAGATTGAAACTGTGTAATAAATGCATGAAATAATTGGAATTATGAGTAGTTGTAAGAGTAATAAATGTTCAGCTAGGCTTGTTTAATGAGAAAATGTGATGAAGAATGATTTACGAGTCTAAGGGCAAAATCATAATTTTGCCAACGTATAAGGGCAAAACGGTCATTTTTTCCTAAGTAGAGATTATGATGTATTATGATGATAAAATGATTGAATGAGTGAATTTTGTTGTTATAGACCAAGAAGAGCATGAAATCAACCTTGACCGAGGAAAAGGCAAGGTTATGGAATAGACTGCTGATTAACGTGTTTTGGACCGAGGTAAGTTTATGTGTAAACGATTCATCTTAAATACATATGTTGTTACTTATTGGTGCATTGTATGATTGAGAATACTTATGATTTTATTGGATTGAATTTGGTATAAAATGAATAAATTCCGTATGAATGTTGAAATAGATATGTAAGTGTGGAATATTATCCGTACTAAATAATGGTGGGTTGTGTGCGATACCACTTTAAATATCCTTGTTGGTGGGCTATATACGATACCACCTTATTTCTTATTTACGATGGGCTATGTGCGATACCAACGTTTATATTATCATTTGGTGGGCTATGTGCGATACCACTGTAAATATTCTTGTTGGTGGGCTGTGTGCGATACCACCTTGTTAAAGATAAATGGCGGGCTAAGTGCAAGACCACCGAGTGTTTGGTATTATTAAGAATAGCCTAATGTGAAATTTTGATGTGTTGTTTCATGTGATTGTGTGGTGATAAGTGCAGGGATGTATGTTAAATAATAAGAGCATTTGGTTTGTGATATGGTGGGAAAGTGGTAAGAGATGAATGAGTAAGCATGACTATGAAATGTGAATTGTTCTTGCTTAGTATGTAATGCTAATTGTTGAGTAGCATATGTTATGATGTTTATTGTTTACATGTAAACTTACTAAACATAAAGCTTACTCCCTTTCTTTTCCCTTGTTTTATAGTGTCAAAGAGCCGGGTCGGGATACGAAGACAATTGGAAGACCACCCACACTACTAGCTCATCTCGGTATATCTAGAATTAGCATTTTAAGTATGGATTGTATAGGGGCTAGACTAGGTAAATTGTTTTGTTATTTTGGCCAAGAATGTATTGGCTCCCTTAAGGATGAATTCTTTTGAACATGGCCATAGTTAATGGCTCAGTACTATTAATCAATGAAAAGATGAGATTATTCATGATTGTGTAGGGTATATAATTGGGTTGTTTGGTTATGAATTATGCTTGAGTGAGTTAGGGTGATGAAAGAGCTTGGAAAATAGCCTTGTTCTTGTCCACACGGATAGGCATACGGGCGTGTGTCTAGGCCGTGTGTGACACACGGTCAATTGCATGGGTGTGTGATCAGGCCGCGTGTCCCCTTGCATGATAGAATTGCAAGTCAATAAGCTCAGTAGTAAACACACGGGCAGAGACAAGGCCGTGTGTCTCAGTCGTGTGGGAGGCACGGCCACGGACATGGGCGTGTGCCTATGCCGTGTGAAGTCTGCACCTTGAAATTGGAATTTAATTCAACACATGGTTTAAGGACACGGGCATGTGCCTTCGCTTGTGATCATGGTGAGATGATGATGTCATAAACAGAATGCCAAGGTTTTGGCACACGGGTTAAGACACGGGCGTGTCGAGGCCGTGTGAGGGACACGGGCCAGGGACACGGGCGTGTGTCCGGCCGTGTGAATTAAGTCAGTGTCGACCACGGGTGAGGAGCACGGGCATGTCTCAGGGGCACACGGGTGTGTCCCTTGAGCAACACGGGCGTGTGGCCCCTATTCAGAAAAATTTTTTCTAAGTGCATAAAAGTTTCCGATTATTTCCAAAACCTTTCGGAAGTATGTTTAGAGTCTTGGAGGCCCATTATAAGGATGTAGGATGTGTGAATGAAAAACTTATAATTTGGAATGAAGTTTGATAGCCCAAAGTTGTATGACCATGTGAGTTAAGTACGGTAACGCCTCGTACCCGGTTCCGGCGTAGAATACGGGTAAGGGGTGTTACACGCCCATGTGTGAGACAGTGTGGAGCATGCTGACTTCAATTTAATTCGAACACCAGGGGACACACGGCCGTGTAACATGACCGTGTGTCGCATATGGTTGAGACACACGCCCGTGTCTTTGCCCATGTAGACAAAAATAGGCCATTTGTATAACCATTTTGCCACCCTACTTTTATATGCATACACAAGCATAAATTGCAACATTGGTAGCCAATCCATGACATTTCATACACATTTTATACCATTTCAACATAGCATTCAAATGCCTAATAAATCACATACATTTTCTATTCATATACTAATCATATATCAAGATAACATTTTCATAATTTCATTCCATCTATTACTAGCCAAAACATACCATATTTGAGTACTTAAACACAACCAAAATATTATACCAAGTTAAGCCAAATCACATGTGTAATAGCCCGATTTAGACCCTAGTTGGAATAGTGGTTTCGGGACCACAAATCTGAGGTCGAAGAAATAATTTAATATTTTATTTTTTATGTTTATGGCATGTGATAAAGTATGTGTGAAAGTTCAGTGTGAAAATTTTATCGTTTGTGTGCCGATTTGTGAAAAAGGACCTAATCGCGTAAAATGCAAAAGCTGTGTGCTAGTAGTTAAAAGAACTTAATTGCCATGGATTATTAAATGAAAGGTCCTTATGTTGATATTAGACCATTGATAGTGGAATTTGACATAAATGACCATTAAACGAATGATCTTATAATGTTTTAATTAATGGACAAAATAGTAATTTGGTTATTAAGTTAATATTAATAAAACAAATTGCATGAAAATTAGTCATTTTGTGTTCATCCTTGCCGAAAATACAAAGGAAAAAGAAAAGAAAAAGGGTCTTTAGGGTTCGGCACTAATCTTGGCTAATTGATGTATGATTTTTGATCCGTTTTCGATAATTTCTACGTTTTTGTGATCGTTGCTTTGTGTTCTATAAAGCCCATGTTTAAATTCATGAAATTAATTATGATTTTGAGTTATGCCATTGTTGATTTTGTGAGCTTTGTGATGTTTGATGATGGAAACTAAGTGTTTGATGATTGATATACATATTTTTTTAAAGTGATTTTGAGTAAAAATGCATTTTTGGGATTTAATTGAGAAATGTGAAAACTTTGTGTTGAAATGTGAAATATAGGCTGTTAGGGGCACTATGGTAATTCGGCTAAGCATGGATTAAATTGGATTTTGTGAATTTGATGTATTTGTGAAATAAGAACTAAAATACTGAAGTGTGAAATTATAAAGGCTAAAGTGCAAAATGCCCTAATTATGTGTTGTGGACTAAATTGAGTGAAAATGTGATTGAATGAGTTAAATTTGATATTATATAGATCAAGAAAGGAGAAATTCAGACCTAGATCGAGGCAAGAACAAAGTGCTCGATTGATCAACTAGTGTCATTGTTTCTACGTCAGTGGTAAGTTCGTGTATAATACATATTATTTAAACAATGTTCATATGTGATGAAATAAATTGAAATGTGATTGTGGAGTTTGGTAATGCGAAATGTGAGTTCGAAGATATGTGGCACTAAGTGTGCGTAAATAGAATAGTTACTGTGATGAATGGCATTAAGTGTGCGAGATAAAGAAAGCATCAGCTGTATTATTTGGCAGTACGTGTGCGATACCGAGACAAATTTGGTTTAATATGATGGAACTGAGTGTGCGATATTATTATAGCTTTGGTTAATTAATTGACACTAAGTGTACAAGTTCATCGAATGTTTAAAGAGGATCGAATGAATTATGGCATCGAGCATTGAGTGGTAAATGTGATAGATAAATACATGATGGTACATGTATGTACAGAACCTATGTGGTTGATGATATTGTGTATGAGATAGATGGAAGATTATGTGAATGAATGATGAAAAGGGTTGGATTGAGTAGCATTATAAATGCTTGTACATGAACCTATAGATATGGTATGAAAGTGAGTAATAGCCATGGGTGAGATTGAGTAGTGATGTGAATTGAACTAAGTGATAGTTAATTTTGCATATTGAATTTGAATTTTTGTGTTAACTGTGTTATATTACGAACTTACTAAGCGTTAAAGCTTACTGTGTGAAGTCTTTCTCTGTTTTACAGTGGAAAATAAATCTAGCTCGGATCCGGGGATCGTCAGGGACTCAATCACACTATTGAACATTTATTTTGGTACCTTTTGGAAGTTGTATTTATGTTATATGGCATGTATAGGCTAGTGAGGTTGGGGAATGTTTTGAGATGTATAAATCTCGCCATGTTATATGGCTTGATAATGGATGAGACTTTGGAATGATTTTGGTACATGTTTTGGCTATGTGAAAATGGTGTATGTGATGTGTATATATGGTCTTGTGTGAATGGCCATTATGGTATGCTTTGGTGAAATAGAAATGGTGTGTTTCATACTTGATTTGGTATTTGAGATGGTGAATGATTTGTATGTTATTTGATGTTGGAATTGAACATGTAGGGATGTCCCAAATTGGGTGGCAATTTAGCCTTGTAAATGGTCTATAATTGCCCACACGGGTGAGCACACGGGCGTGTGTCTTGACTGTGTCCTTCACTGTCCTTATTCGAAGCATGCCAGACTTGCACACGGGCCAGAAACATAAGCATGTATTAGGCCGTGTGACTCAAGTTTGTTGCACACGGCCTAGCCATACGGGCGTGTGCCCTGTTTTGAAAGAAAAAAAATTCTAAGTTCTGCAAAGTTTCTGTATGAGATCGATTTAGTCTCGAACCATCTCTAAAGCATATTTAAGGCATCGTAGACTTTCTAAAGGGACTTTGTGTTATTGAATAACTATGATATGTAGATGCGTGAGTCATGGTGGTTTAAATGTTATGATTCGATGGGTAATACCTCTTAACCCTAGTCTGGCGATGGATACGGGTTAAGGGTGTAACAACATGGTTTCAACTCATACCATAGCATGTACCAAAATCAATATCTCAAGTAACCTTAACTATCATTCTTATAACTAGCCTATACATGCCATATTTACATATATCCACAAATTCAAAAGTACCAATCGACAACTAGATAGTGTGATGCGTAACTCCGACTTTATCCGAGTCGAGTAAGCTATTGAACCTCTATAATACACGAAAAAGAAACAAAGTAAGCTTTATAGCTTAGTAAGCCCGTATAATATAGAAATAATCTTACCATTTGTTACAAAATTAAACCATTAAATAAAGTAAATAAACAGAATTTATGCCCGTTGAACCTATTAGAACTTCAAAGGATACTCAGGTGATATGCATCAGTAATCCGCCAATTCATTATCATTTCCGCTCTTTCTAGCTAAGATCGGTAAGCTCCTCCTGAGCTGATGGACAATAAGCTCTATTGAGCTGAAACGGTAAGCTCTAACAAGCTAAAAACAGTAAGTTCTAAAGAGCTGATATATCGGTAAGCTCATACGAGTTGTGGTGAGTCCGCAACAAATGCAAGAGCTCGACCAAAACGGTAACCCTAGTGACATGTCACTCGTATCCTATGAATTCATACGGTTCAAACGGGGCTCGATAATAATCAATCTATATCAATTAAGCATTTGTATTCCAAGTGTATCAAATACTCAATTATAAACATATATCTCAAATAAATACAAGTATATAAAGTTTGATTCTAATTATACGAACTTACCTCGAGTGGCTCGGATGGAAACTATCGACTATTAGTCTACTTTTCCTTTTCCATGATCTAAACCCGATTGATCGTTATGTCAGAGTCTTAAAAATTTATATAAAGAATGATCGAGCCTAGAAACTAACTGTGACAACGATTGAGGCAAGTGCACCTATCGAACAGCAGTATAGCTTAGTGGCAAGACCGGATTGTCGAACGCAAAGGAACCAGAAGTATTAATACTAACTTTCTTTTTGTTATTTAGCCTAAGAATTGAAGGAATGGTTATTTACTCTAAAATTAACTAACTATTAAGCTAAAGATGCTAAGACAAAAAAAAAAAGGAATTGGGAAAATACTTGTGGGAAAAACTAATTGATTAAGACAATACCCGAGGAAGAATCCACCTAGACTTCACTTGTTATTTAACTCTAAACCAGATGATTTATTCGCTTGACTTGATCCGTAGGATTCCCTAATTTATATTAATACCTCTTTTGAGGCTACTAACATCTAACCCTAGGTTGATTAATTGAAACCTCTTTCTAATTAAAACCCTTAGAATTTCATTAACTCGATCTATAGACTCCCATATTAGGTTTGACCCTAATCTGGCAGATTTTCGTCATCCTATTTCTAGGGTTGCGATCAACTCCGCTTAATTATGTTAGATCTAATCTTAAACAGGAACTTTTTCTCCACTACCTAAGCACATCAATACTTGAATCAATATCCTGAAATATCAAAGCAAGAATTAAGAACACATAATTAAGAACAAATCAACTATTTATCATATAGTTCAGAAAACAATAACAAGATCCATCTTAGGTTTCATCCCCCTCAGGTATTTAAGGGGTTTAGTTCATAATCATAAAAGAATACATCTCAGAAGAAAATATAAAACAAAACATAAGAAAAACCCTAAACCCCCTGAAGGAATTGAAGAGAAGATCCTCCATTTTGAGTATGATTCCAGCTTCTTGAGATGAATCAACTGGCTTTCTTCGAGTAAATTCCACAATTCTGGCCTCTCTGGCTCGGCTCTTTGGCCTAACTGGACACCTAACTGGACCCCCTTGAAGGTTGGCCTCTAGGGAGTTTATATAGGCTTTTGGAATGGCTTTCTTTGCCTCTAAGTACCCTAATTCGAATGAAACTCTTCTTTGTCACGACAGGGACACGCCCATGGCACACGCCCGTGTGAATCGTGGCCAGGCCGTGTTCAGGTTTGTTAAGTTGGCACGGCCGTGTGGTCTTGGGCCCAGGCCGTGTCGATTTCGAGATTTTGCCCATTTACTTCGTTTTAGGCCTGTTTCTCGTTCTTTTCATCCTTTGGTGCTTTCCTAAGTATAAAACATGAAATTAAAGGATTAAGAGCACCAAATTCCACAATTCAAGGCTTAAATCATCCAAAAGTATGCTAAATGTGGGATTAAAATATGTTCATATTACGGTTTATCATCGATCTCGATTTATCTTGATCTATATATTATCAAAATCATCTTATTTAATCAACTATTTATGCAATTTAGTTCAAAACACATATTAGGGCTATTTTACACATTTACCCCTAAACTTTCACATTTTTACAATTTAGTCCTTATCACATAAAATTGCAAATTAATGTAATTAAACCCTTAACTAAGCTAGCTGAATTTCATAAGGACTCCTAGCAGCCCATATCTTTCATTATTTCATATTTTTACCACATAAAATTTCACATTTCACAATTTAATCCCTTTTTGATATTTTTGTCAGAAATCACTTTACAAAACATGAAAATCTATCATCAAAAACTCATATTTCAACTTCAAACACCAAAGAACACATAAACACATTAATGGCAACTCTTAAAATTTTTAACAGTTTCAAAATCAAAGGTACGGGCTA
Source organism: Gossypium australe (assembly GCA_005393395.2). Classification (NCBI taxonomy): domain Eukaryota; kingdom Viridiplantae; phylum Streptophyta; class Magnoliopsida; order Malvales; family Malvaceae; genus Gossypium; species Gossypium australe. The sequence goes on along the minus strand of CM016614.1, from coordinate 65,725,681 downwards.
GCTAGAATACGAAGCAACGATCACAAAAACATAGAAATCATTAAAAACCGAGCAAAACTGTACCTTGATTGAATAAAATAGCTTGGCAGAATGAAGAGAAAAGAAATGGCTTTCCTTAGCCCTAACTTTCAGTTGAACAAGATGGATGGAGATATAATTTTTGTTTTGTTTTATTAATATTAACCTTTATTTACCAAATTACTAAATTAACCTTAATGAACTTTAATAATTTCAAATTTATCAAGACACTATTATCCACTATCATGTTAATGGTCTAATTTCAACATAAGAACCTTAACTTTAAGGTTCTATAGCTATTAGACACTTTTAGCTAATAGAACACAAGTTTTACGCTTTACGCGATTTAGTCCTTTTTACCGAATTAAGCATTGAAATAGTAAAATTTCTTTAAGAAACTTTCACCCAATAATACTATCATGCTGTAAACTTCAATAAAATAATAAAATAAATATTTTACCTCAAATTTATGGTCCCAAAACCACTGTTCTGATTGGACCTAAAAATAGGCTCTTACAACTCTCCCCCTTAGGGATTTTCGTCCCCGAAAATCTTACCAGTGAATAGGTTAGGGTACTGTTTTCGTATAGCTCCCTTTGGTTCCCACGTAAATTCCTTGATCTCGTGTTTATGCCAAAGAACTTTCATTAGGGCTATGCATTTATTTCTCAATTCTTTGATTTCACGAGCTAAAATCCTGATCGGTTCTTTGCTATATGTCAAATTTGCCTTTATCTCAACATCTACCGAAGAAATCAAATGTGACGGATCGGATCTATATCGATGTAACATAGAAACATGGAAAACATTATGAATCTTTTCAAGTTCTGACGGTAAAGCTAGTCGATATGCTACAGGCCCTATTCTTTTAATGATCTCGTAAGGTCCGATAACTCGCGGACTTAACTTTCCTTTACGGCCGAATCGAAGAACCTTTTTCCACGGTGACACCTTTCAAAACACTCGGTCCTTGAATTGAAATTCAACTTCTTTACATTTTAAATCCGCGTATGATTTCTGTCGATATGAAGCTACTTTTAAATTGTCGCGAATCGTTTTCACTTTTTCTTTAGTTTCTCTGATCAATTCAACCCCGTGAATCTTTTTCTCACTTAGTTCAGTCTAGTATAGCGAAGTTTGACATTTACGATCATATAAAGCTTCGTACGGTGCCATTTATATACTCATCTGAAAACTATTATTTTACGCGAATTCAATCAACGACAAATATTTTTCCCAACTGCCTTCAAACTCTAAAATACAACATCTCAACATGTCTTCGAGAATCTGAATAAATCTTTCGGTCTGACCGTCAGTCTGAGGATGAAAAGCTGTATTGAAATTTAACTTCGTACCTAAAGCTTCTTACAGTTTCTTCGAAAATCGCGATGTAGATCTCGAATCTCTATCAGAAATAATAGATAGTGGCACCCCATGCAATCGAACAATCTCAAAAATGTACAATTCAGCTAATCTGTCAAGTGAGTAATCTGTACGTACCGATATTAAATGAGTAGATTTCGTTAGTCGATCAATGACAACATAGATAGAATCTTTCTTTTTCGGAGTTAGGGGCAATCCTGACACAAAATCCATTGTAACTCTATCCCACTTCCACTCAGAAATCATCACATGTTGCAGCAAACCAGATGGTACTTGATGTTCAGCTTTGACTTGCTGACACATCAAACATTTAGAAACAAACTCTGATATATCTCGTTTCATGCCTTGCCACCAGTAAAATTGTTTCAAATTGTTATACATTTTGGTACTTCCTAGATGAACAGATAAGCAACTATGGTGCGCTTTGTGAAAAATCTTCTGAATGAGTTATGAATTTCTCGATATGAAAATTCTATTCTGGAACCTTAAACAATCATCTGTTCCAATCTTAAACTCTGAATTAGGGATATTCTCACATTGAATCCGTTTAACTTGCAATTCACGATCCTTTTTTTGAGATTCACATATTTGTTGAAGAAATACCGGTTTAACTTTTAATTCAGCTAAAATAGACCCATCATCACAAATCATCAACTGGGTATTCATTGCTCATAATGCAAATAAAGATTTTCGGCTTAGGGCATCAGCAATAACATTAGCTTTTATCGGGTGATAATCAATCACAAATTCATAATCTTTCAATAACTTGAGCCATCTTCGTTGTCTTAGATTCAAATCTTTCTGTGACATCAGGTACTTTAGGCTCTTGTGATTCGTATAAATTTGACATTTTTCACCGTATAAGTAGTGTCTCCAAATTTTCAACGCGAACACAATTGCAGCCAACTCAAGGTCGTGCATCGGATAATTCTTTTCATGCGGTTTTAATTGTCGAGAAGCATAAGTTATGACTTTTCCTTCTTACATCAGAACACATCCCAAACCATTTAATGACGCGTCACTATAAATCACAAATTCTTTCCCAGATTCAGGTTGAACCAAAACCGGTGCTTCAGTTAACAGTACTTTCAACTGTTCAAAGCTCTGCTGACATTTTTCTAACCATTCGAATTTCACATCTTTATGAAGTAGTCGTGTCATCGGCGCTGCAATCATCAAAAATCCTTTCATGAATCTTCGGTAATAACCCGCTAAACCCAAAAAACTACGGACTTCAGACACATTTCTTGGAGGTTTCCAATCAACAATAGCAGAAATCTTACTTGGGTCAACTCTAATATCGTCAGCTGAAACAATATGCCCCAGAAATCCAACCTCTCAAAGCCAAAACTCACATTTGTTAAACTTTGCAAATAATTGCTTATCATGTAGAGTTTGTAACACAACTCTCAAGTACTCGGTATGTTCAGATTCATCTCGCGAGTATATAAGAATGTCGTTAATGAATACAACAAAAAATCTGTCTAGATACGATCTGAAAATCCGGATCATCAAGTCCATAAAAATTGCTGGAGCATTAGTTAATCTGAAAGGAATAACAAGGAATTCATAATGTCCGTACCTCATTTTGAATGCAGTTTTTGGCACATCTGAATCTTTAACTCGCAACTAATAATAACCTGATCTCAAATCAATCTTTGAAAATACTGTAGCCCCTTTCAACTGATCAAATAAATCATCAATCTGCGGTAAAGGGTATTTGTTCTTCATAGTCACTTTATTCAGCTGTCTGTAATCGATACACATTCTCATCGTGCCATCTTTCTTTTTCATGAACAATACCGGTGCACCCTAGGGCGAATAACTCGGTCGTGCAAAACCTCTGTCTATCAATTCTTGCAGCCAAGCTTTCAATTCTTTTAATTCTGTCGGAGCCATTCTATATGGAGCTATTATATCAGTGTTGTTCCCGGTACTAATTCAATACCAAATTCAACCTCTCTAATCGGTGGCAAACCTGATAATTCTTCTGGAAATACATCTGAAAACTCACAAACAACAGGTACATATTCAATCTTTGATTCAGATACCTTGGTATCCAATACATATGCAAGATATGCATCACAGCCCTTTTTCATACTTTTCTGGGCTAACATAGAAGATATCACAGTTGGTAATTCACTCAAATCATTCGACTCAATCCAAAGAATTTCACCGTTTTGACATTTCAATTCGATAGTCTTTCGTCTACAATTCACAATTGCATTATGCATAGTCAGCCAGTCCATACCCAGAATCACATCAAACTCATCGAACGGTAGAAGCATCAAGTCACCCCGAAAATTGTAACCTCGAGTCATCAAAGGACAATTCTTACAAATTTTATCAACTAACACAGATTTGCCTAAGGGGTTCGATACTTTAATTACAAACTCTGTAGACTTGCATGTAAACTCTTTTTTAAATACTAAATTCATACAGATATATGAATAGGTTGATCCAGGATCTATCAACACAACTATATTAAGAGAAAAAGTACCAGTAATAATGTCTGGTGATGATGCCTCCTCCCGTGCACTGATAGCATAAGCTCGGGCAGGTGCTCACACCTTAGATCTCACAGCAGAATCTCTCGGTTACCACTTGTATTTCCAGTGTTCCAGGGTGGTCTCCCTCTAGTAGCTGTATTACTCACTTTCGCTAGTTGATCTCTTTTAGATATAGACTTTTCTGGACAGTCCCAGAGATAATGATCAAGAGATCCAAATCTAAAACAAGCTCCACTCACTATTCTACATTCACCGTAATTTCGCTTGTTGCAATGCTTACATGTAGGTACAACTTTTCTAACACTACCCACACTGGCAATAGATGTCGTCTAAGGTTTAGAGCTAAAATTTCTTGCATCTCTATCTCTGATCGAAATCCCCGCAGAAGCAGTAGAACAAGGATGATATTCTTTAGATTTCTTTGATGCTGACTGATGTGATTTGCCCGCAAATATTTTTCTAAAGTTTCTAGCCTCAGAATCGACTTTTCTTTTCTCTTTGCTAAGCTCTTCGGCTTTATAGGCTCTGTCAAATAGAACAACGAACTCTTTCAACTTAAGAATCCCCACTAATAGTCTGATTTCTTCATTTAACCCGTCTTCGAACCTTTTACACATTATAGCCTCAGAAGAAACATATTCACGAGCATATTTGCTGAGTCATACAAACTCTCTTTCGTATTTCGTTACCGACATACGACCCTGTTTCAATTCAAGAAATTTCTTTCTTTTCTAATCAATGAACCTTTGGCTGTTGTATTTCTTTCTAAATTCAACTTGGAAGAATTCCCAAGTAACTCTTTCTCGAGAAACTACAGATATCAAAGTACTCCACCATTGATACGCGGTGTCTCTCAACAATGATACAACACATTTTAAACATTCTTCAGGTGTGCAAGACAATTCATCAAATACCTGAATCGTGTTCTCAAGCCAAAACTCGGCTCTCTCAGGATCATCGCTAACAGTAGCTCTGAAGTCTTTAGCCTCGTTTTTCGTATCTTATCGATAGGTGGTTTATTCAATCGCAAAGGATCCATACCTTGAAGAACTACAGGGATCGGCTGGGGAATAGGTAGGGGTGGAGGTTGTTGAGAAGACGGGTTCGTATGAATATATTGTGTGAACCATTCGTTCATCATTTGGAAGAAGGCTTCTTTTGCCTCTCCTCATTGGCTACCCGTTATGGGTCTAGAGTTAGATGGTGATGTCCCTTGCGTGGGAGCAGGAGCGTTACTCTCGACCTCATAAACTACGGCTTGATCAGGATTCATTTACTATATAAAAACACATTTAAAAACGTTAGGAGTCATCAAACTATCACATTTTGTTTATATGGCATGTATAACTAGACTCACATGTTAGTCCTAGAATCGACTAAACCGTAGCTCTGATACCAATAAATGTAACATCCCTAACCCGTATCCGTCGTCGGAGTAGGGATATGAGGTATTACAGATCATTGCAAATCATTTAACAAATAATGCTTATACTTCTATGCATTCATACTCAAATACCATTCAACACAATTATATTGTCCCTTATAAGAGCCTACGAGGCCTTAAACATGCTTTAGAAGTGGTTCAGGACTAAACTGATAACATACAAAATTTTTGGAAAACTTAGAAAATTTTCATCTATAAGGGGTCACACGCCCGTGTGAACAGGCCGTGTGCCTCACACGGCTCCAGACATGCCTGTGTCTCAAGCCGTGTGAAAACAGGGCATACATACTGACTTGGGTCACACGGTCGACCACACACCCGCGTGACTAGCCCGTGTGCCCTTCAAAATTGCCACACACGCCCATGTGCCAGGCCGTGTACTAGGATGTGCCAAACCTGTAGGGTATACTGACTTATACAACACGGCCAAGTCTGTAACACCTTGAATTTGGGCCTCGAATAAATGGGTTTGGTGTGTCGAGAGAATGGATTTTGACGTTCGGAAAAAAAAATTGTATCTGTGTTTAAAAATATCAAGTTGGGCTCGCGGCCCAAAACAAGGGGCGCAGCAATGGGGAAGCTATAAGTGGCGTCACTAGTGCATGAGGAGGGCCCAAATTTTGGCTACTTGGAGCCCAAGTTATAGGGCCAAATTCAGCACTTAAAAGGGAGCAATAAGGGGACGACAACAAGGCAAAATTTTAGGGATTTTTAATGTTTAAAATATGTGGATATTATTCTGATAAAGGAGGGAGTAGTTGGAGCTAATTAAGTCTCTTTTAGATGAGTTAGTAGATTAAGATAAAGGAGAAAAGATAGGATTTATCTGCAAGGTTAGGTAAGTGCCGAAATTTCTATAAATAGGGGGGATAGCTAATCAATTCTGGCATTTGAACCCTACTCTTTCTTCTCTTCCTGTGCCAAAAATTTGAAGGCCATCTCACTTGTTTTCTTTTTTCATCTTTTCTCTTCCAAAAGCCGAAAATCACCATTGTTTTCTCACCTTTTCTTTCTTTTTCTTTGAAATTTCCTTTTAGCCGAATCTTCTGATCTCCATTGTTATTCTTCTCCCATTCACTAAAAGCTGAAACTCCCCATTGAATTCTTCTAAAAGCCGAAAAACACATCAGCCTTCTCTTGTTCATACTTTTCCGGGATTTTTTTAAAAGCCAAAATTCCTACATCTCTTCTCTTGTGTTTGCCAAATTTTTCTGAAAGAGGTAACCGAAATCTTCTGAGGAGGTAAGTGTCGAATATGTTAATCTTTCAATCTATTCCGGCTTTTAGAAACCATAGCTGAATGGCTACATGGTGGATTAATCTCGTGTTTTCTTTCATTTGCGGCATTCCAGGATTTGAAGGGGATTCAATCGCTTAGATTTCTAAGCCAGAGTTCAGTAGCTCTTGGATCGTATCACTTTCGGGATTTCAAGGTAAGGAGATCTGTTAGTTTAAACATAGAAATCGAGTAATACACTAACCCTTGGCCAAATATAGGAGAGACCCTATCTTCGCGTTCTTCCGACTTTTGAGCAAAGCTGTAGACAAAGGGCAGTAGATCTGATTAGTGAGGGTATCAACATAGAGAGTAGTTCTATGCATTAATCAGGTGTGTAACTTCTCACACCATTTAGATTGTATGCTAATATGTGTTATTAAATTTGCTTATACTTTGTTAAATGCCGAAATCCCGACATAATGGTTGAAAACCCAAGGAGGGTAAAAGTGAATCACCAGGTTAGTGATCTCTGTCATTCATAAGTGAATGTTTCTGCTAATGATATGCTTGTATGTATGCCGATTTCTGTGATTTCACGGGGTTGGGAGATTGATAAAAGGGGAAGTGTTCTGTTGTAGTGGCTTTTGCCATGATCTGTTGTAGTGGCTTTTGCCATGATCTGTTGTAGTGGCTTTTTGCCATGATCTGTTGTAGTGGCTATTGCCATGATTTGACGATGAGCAGCTAACTGCAGCATGACTGCCATCGATGGTGTATAGCGGTGTGGGTTGATTGTAGAAATTCCCAATGGTGTGAATGGCAGGTAAGGGTGGTGTGTAACGGATGGAAACCTAGGATTTGGTTGGGCTTTGCATAATTTCTGTTATTTCATGTTTTGATATCTGTTCTATGGGGCTAAGGCCCAATCTGATGATGCACGAGGGTTGCGCACTGAGTCTCGTGACTCACTCTATTATTTAACATTTTACAGGAGACACTTAAAGCATCGGACCGAGCTGGAGAGGAACGCAAGGTGGCCATGCATGAGATTATTTTGGATACTGCCACAGACATTATTTTATTTATTTATATTTAATATTTTGGTATAGTGGGGTTTTTATTTCATTGTAATAAGGCCATGGGCCATTAGCTTTATATTTTCCGGTTTTATTTTGGCTTTTATTATTATCAAACATTTGGACTTTACGTTTTAATTAAGCTAAGGCATCTATCAAATTTCGGTTTCTAATCCATTAAGGCATTAATATGAAATGTATATCCTTTACAAATTATACAACCATTTATCTTTCCCGATTAAAAAGTTAAACTCAAGAAAAATATTTCCTGAAATTGCGACTTCTTTTAAAATCTCCTTAGTGACATGCAAGATCCGACCATGGTGTTTGGGCCGGGTTTGGGGTGTTACAAAGTCACACGCCCGTGTGCTAGGTCGTGTGCCATTTGGGGGGTATACTGACTTGTGCCACACGGCCAGTCAGACGCCCATGTGTGAGACCGTGTGGAGCATACTGACTTCAATTTAATTCCAACACCAGGGGACACATAGCCGTGTAACATGACCGTGTGCCGCACACGGCTGAGACACATGCCTGTGTCTCTGCCCTTGTGGACAAAAATAGGCCATTTGTATAGCCATTTTGCCATCCTATTTTTACATGCATACAAAAGCATAAATTGCAACATTTCATAACTCAATTGGTAGCCAATCCATGACATTTCATACACATTTTATACCATTTCAACATAGCATTCAAAAGCCTACTAAATCACATACACTTTTCATTCATATACAAATCATTTATCAAGATAACATTTGCATAATTTCATTCCATTTATTACTAGCCAAAACATACCATACTTGAGTACTTAAACACAACCAAAATATTATGCCAAGTTAAGCCAAATCACATGGCTTCAACTCATACCATAACATGTACCAAAATCAATATCTCAAGTAACCTTAACTATCATTCTTATAACTAGCCTATACATGCCATATTTACAAATATCCACAAATTCAAAAGTACCAAACGACAACTGGATAGTGTGATGCGTAACTATGACTTTATCCGAATTGAGCGAGCTATCGAGCCTCTATAATACACGGAAAAGAAACAAAGTAAGCTCTATAGGTTACTAAGCCCGTATGATATAGAAATAATCGTACCATTTGTTACAAAGTTAAACAACTAAACAAAGTAAATCAAATTCACTTGCCAAATTCCTAAACACAATCATTCATCAATGTGTTAGTTTCATAAGTTCATATATTCAACCTTTATCCCAATTTCATACTAAATTCATGTAACATATAAAACACATGTAACAATTCATTCAATAACAGTAACTTATTTGTATAAATAGAATTTATGCCCGTTGAACCTATTAGAACTTCAAAGGATACTCGGGTGATATACATGAGTAATCCTTAAATTCATTATCATTTTCACTCTTTCGAGCTAAGATCGGTAAGCTCCTCCTGAGCTGATGGACAGTAAGCTTTGTTGAGCTAAAACGGTAAGCCCTAACGAGCTAAAAATAGTAAGCTCTAATGAGCTGATATATCGGTAAGCTCATACGAGCTGTGTAACACCCCTAACCCGTAACAATCGCCGGTCTAGGTGTAACAGCTCGATTTAGACCCTAGTTGGAATAGTGGTTTGGAGACCAAAAATTCGAGGTCAGAATAATATTTTAATATTATTTTTGGTGTGAATTATATGTGATATAGCCTATGTGAAAATTCTGTGTGGTAATTTTATCGACTATGTGTCGAATTAAGAAAAAAGACTTAATTGCGTAAAGTGTAAAATGCTGTGTGCTGATTGATAAGTGTTTAATTGTTGTTGTTCTTATAAAGTGAAGGCCTTATGATGCAATTAGGCCATATTTAGTGATAGTGGGTTGCAATGGACTAGAATAACCTTAATGAATAAATGTTTTATAAGTTAAGTAAAAGGTTAGTTTGGTAATTAGTAAAATAAGTCATAAATAATTAAACAAAACATGAAGTGTTCATACTTTTACACCACCATTGCCGAAAATTGAAGAAGAAAAAGAGAAAGAAATAGGGCTTGAAATATTCAGTCATTTCTATCCTTGATTAAGGTATGAATTTTGATCGATTTTTGATAATTTCTATGTTTTCATAATTGTTGCTTCGTGCTCTGGCTAACCCATATTGTAATTTTGTGAATGGATGATGTTTTTGTGATGAGTCATTGATGAATACTTGAGCTATGTGTTAGTTGATAGTGAAATATGAAAACTTGGTGTTGGGTTAACATAGTTTGTATTGGGATTTTTAGTGAAATTGAGTATTTTGGGCTTAATTGAGAAAATGAGATATTGAAGGATTAAAATGTGAAATAAATGAAATGTGTGGGCTTGTATGAACACAAGGAAAATTCATCTTGGCTTGTGTGAAGAGAAATTATGTGAATTTCATGATTTTGTGAAATAGGTACTAAAGTCTCAAAATGTGAAAATGTGAGGGTGATTTTGTAAAATGCCCTAAATATGTGTATTTGGACTAAAATGAATAATGTGGTGATTGAATGGATTAAATTTGAATGTGTATAGACCATGAATGGAGAGGTTCGGATCGAGATTGAGGCAAAGATAAAGTGCTCGATAATCGACCGTTTCAATAGTTCGACGTCCGAGGTAAGTTCGGACATAATACGTGTGTTTAACTATGTTTAATGTTATGAAATGAATGGTATGATATTATGGAATTTTGAATGCTATGTGAGAGCTTGAGTTACGTGGCACTAAGTGTGCGTGTTCGGAAATGTGACCGAGATGATTAGCACTGTGTGTGCAAAATTATATGAGTTTCAGCTTTTGATTGGCACTGTGTGTGTGATACCGATTTAAGATCGGTTTGTCATAGATGCACTAGGTGTGTGATGTTAATTAAGCTTCAGTTAACTATTTGGGCACTAAGTGTGCGATTGAATCGAAGAAGAGACGAAGGTTGATCGAAATGAAATAGTGAGTATTGAGTAGCAAATGTAATTGACAACTAAGTGTTGGTTAAGGTACGTTCGAAACCTAGGTGGTTGATGAATCTATGAATGAGATCATGAGATGTTAAATGAGCATATTACCTTTGGATGGTATGATATATATATATATATATATATAAATATATAGATGTGAAATAAATCTATGTGATGGTTTGATTTGGTTTAATGTGTTATGTTACGAACTTACTAAGCTTTGGAAAGCTTACTGTGTGATTCGTTTCTCTACTTTGCAGTGTCAATAAAGCTAGCTCGGATCCGGGGATCGTCAGCATATCAATCACACTATCGGCAATCTATTTTGGTCCTTTTGGAAGGATGTATATAGTTGAAATATGACATGTATAGGCTAGAAGTTATGATATGTTTTGAAATGTTAAATCCTTGCCATGTGAATTTGGCATGGAAGATGAATGATGTTGAATCTATGAATGAGTTGTGAGTTTGGTATATTTCATGCTTATGTAGTTGATGAAAGATGTGGTTTAAAGATGAACTTTGGTATGGATTCCATGATGCTTGAATTACATATGTTTTGAGATGTATAATTGTCATTTAGAATAGCCTTAGTTGTAATGATAATGAGCATGGAAGTAGATGGAATAGTTGGTGGTGGAATAATGCATGAAATGGTATGTTTTAATGCATTTAGAAGCATGAATTAGTATTTCTTTGATGTTTGTTGGTAGACCCAAGTGTGGGTGGCAAATTGGCCTTACAAATGGCCTATTTTGCATATTTTGTTATGGGACACGGGCGTGTATCTCCATCGTGTGGTTCAAGAACCACTTTGAAGTGTGTCTGGATAGGTTACACGGTCGTGGCACACGAGCGTGCCTGGTGTCCGTGTAACCAAGTCAGTAACTAGCCTAATAACACACGGTCATGGCACACGGGCGTGTCTAGTGGCCGTGGAGATAAGTCAGTATCCATGCTCTATTTTGACATGGCCTGGACACATGGGTGTGTCTGGTAGCCGTGTGAGGCACATGGCCTGATTGCATGTGTGTGTGACCTCAACAGTGTTGAAGAGTGTTTGAAATTTTGAAAACTATCGTAAGTGTTTGGTTTAGTCCCGACCCCTTTCTAGCATATGTTTTAAGGTCTCGTGGACCTCAATAAGGGACTATATGATTATGTTGTGATATGTTTTAATGATGATTGGCTTCGTGTCGTGAAATGGATTTGAAATGTTCTGATTGTTTAGTAATACCTCTTAACCCTATTCTGGCGACGGTTTCGGGTTTGGGGTGTTACACTAGGTTTAAGAGGCATTATCGGACAATTTGGAACTTTTACAAACATTTCACATCATAACTTAACAACTCATAATCAAAGAGCTCTTAAATAGGTCTACGAGACCTTAAACATGCTTTAGAAAAGGGTCGGTATAACATCTCGATTTAGGGCCTAGTCGGAATAGTGGTGCGAGACCACAAATCCGAGATATATGTATGAGTTTTTAAGGTTTATGCTATGTATGCATGCTAGTGTGAAAGTTTCATGAAGCAATTTTGTGAAATTACAATTAAATTGTCCAAAAGGACTAAATTGCAAAAGCTGCAAAATGTGAGATTCTAGAAGCTATTTGTGTGAAATAGCTTTAGAATATTAATTAGAGGTCCTTAAATAGCAATTCTCCCAATTCTAATTTTAGGAAAAAATTGAGTATGGATGAGTTAAAATAGGAAGTGTATCAGAAAGGGCGCTTTGGTCATTTAAAAATTTAAATGATTAAAATGGGAAAAGATGATAAAAATTCATTCATCTTCTTCTCCAAGGCTGCCGAAAATTCAAGGAGCCATTGTTAGGGTTCTTCAAAATTTTCAAGCTTGCTAGTAAGTGCATCCAAGCCCCGTTTTTTATATTCTTCATATTTTTGAAATCCTAGTTGCATGAGTAAGCTATTTTTAGCTATTTGATGAGCTAAAATGAATGTTCAAAAATGTACCCATGTATGACATACTTGTAAAATGATATTTTATGGAAGATTATGAGAGTTTGATGTTAGATAAACAACTTTTTCTAAGTGAATTTCATGAGAAATGTTGTATGGACTAATTTGTAATAGTTATGAAACTGGTCATTCATAATGGAAATAGTGAGAATTGATGATTATTATAGTAGAGAAAGTGAATCAGCTAAGCATGAAGTTTAAGAAAGTTGTATAAAAATCATTTTACGAGCCCAGGGGCAAAAGTGTAATTATGAGAAAGCTTAGGGGCAAATTAGTAATTTTGCCAAAGTATGAGTTAAGAGTCAATTTAGTCAATGAGATTATTAAATATGCTTAATTATTATTATAGATCAAGAAAAACGAAACCTGGATCGAAACCGAGGCAAGAATAAAGTCGAGGACTAAGTTGCATTACCTATATACATTTTGTACGTTGATGTAAGTTTGCATGATTTCCAAGCTTCATGAATACTTTCCTTGAATTGCTTGTTATGTTGTTAAATATACATTATTTTCATGAAAATGTTTAATGGTATGTTAAACAAAGAAATTAATGAGATTAAGCATGAGAAAGTCCCGGTTGAAGTTGAATTACTTAGGATACTTGATCTACCACATGAGATAAGAAAGTCCGTATAAGACCAAGCGAAGGCATGGCATCGACAATCAAGCAAGTTATCATGTAAGTCCAAGACAAGTCTTGGCATTGAAGAGTTATTATGAGATGAAGACCCATGTAAGCCCAAGCCAAGGCATGTCATTGGTGAGTCTCCAAGCAAAGATGTCATGTAAGTCCAAGACAAGTCTTGGCATTGAAAAGCTATCATGAGACAGAGATCCCATGTAAGTCCAAGCCAAGGCATGGCATTGGTAAGTATCAAGGAAGATTTCATGTAAGTCCAAGCTGTAACATCCTTAAATAGGGGCTATTATGTTTGAACTGTTTGCATGTGTATGGCATGGTTGTGATATTAAGTGAGGTGGTTTAGGGTCTAGGGATAAGCCAAGGGTAGGCCCGAACTATAGGAAAATTTTTATTTTTAAGCTTTGGTTAAGGAGAGCTGAAGGAGCTAGGGGTTAAGAATATTCTATGGTAAACTTTAGCACAAGAATAGCCTTGGTAAAGTGGCAAGGAGGCGCCACTTAGGGCCTTGAGAAGTGACGCCACATGCAGGGAAGGAGAGCTTGGGTTCGAGCTGCAGAAATCCCTTGCTGCTAATTCTTTTTGACGCCAGAGAGGGGGAAAGTTGTGCTCAGCTCAAACTCTGATGGATAACTGTTGAAGAAGTCAACAGATTTAAACGGGTGGAGAAGAGAGAATTTAGGAGCTTGAGCAATTCAAACTCATTTGAACGAGTGGTCAGGAGGAGTTTGAGTGGTTGGCCGAATTTTGAATTGTGGGAGGAAGAGTGATCGATTGAAAGACTTTGGAGGAGTGCTGAAATTCCCTAGTCAGGATAGATGGACATTTTCGGCTAGTCAATGCCTTAGTACATTCGGTTGTGAGCTAAAGCCGAAACCCCCTTAGCCCTTGTCGATTTCTTCCCTTAGTGCACCATTTGAAACAAAAGCCGAAAGCTTTTTAGGCTATTGTCGATTTCCCTCTAAAGCATCTAGCCGAATCCCCAGAAGAACCATTTGAACTTTTTCTTCATTTGAAACCGAAACCACTTTGGCCGAATTTCCTTCTCCCCCATTTCTTTCTTTTCATTCTCTCATATTCGTTCAAAACCGCATCAGCATCTCTTCTTCTCAAATCGACAACTTCCTTTTCTCCTCATCTTCTCTTGTGCCGAAAGTCCATCAATCTTTTCTTGATTCCTTGCAAAGCCGAATCTCTTTTACTCTTCTTTCAAAAGCCATAGCCGAAACTCCTTTGATTTTTCCACCACCATTGTCGAAATCTCTCTCAACCATTGAAGATCTCTTCTTTTCTCCCGTTGCGTTGTAGACCTCTCGTGTCTTCTGCTCTAGTCGATTTTGGAGTGGGTAAGTGTTCTTGGCCGAATCTCTATCATCTTCTTCTTTTTTCTTTGTCGACATATATAGAACAAAAGCCGAATTTCGGCATTTGTCTTGACTCTTAATCAACTATGCAATCGGGTTCTTCTAGGTTCAGCGGGTTTTGGAGGCAGTGGATCGTGGTCATCTACTCTCTCTACCAATCGGTTTCGTTAAGACTGTGGTAAGGGCATCTGTCGACTTAGTCTTTTGTTATCCATTTGAAAAGCCGAAGGCTATTACATCATGTGTTTAAGATCTTGGCCGATTGTAGGAAGGAAGTAGATCTCTGGGATTTGTTGGCGTGTGACTTAAGCCTAAGGGCTCGGGTGTAATCGATCTTGGTAAGGGCCTTATTGTGCGTTATCTCATCCTTCGGGATTTATAAGGTTAGCCGAATGGCTTTTGCTAATGATCTTGGTTTGGCCGAATGTAGGAAGGGGGATCTAGTGCGTTAGATCGTAATCTACGGGATTTAGTAGTCGTGTTAGTAACCATGTGTGTAACTTACACACTTCATAATCGTTGTAAACTTGCTAATAACCTAAACATGTTAAAAGCAGAAAACTGCGTAGATTTCGATATGATACGTTTATGGGTATGAGCAAGGATTTCGGGTAAGTCCGTTTTGGTTGAGATTATGGCACATGATTTCTGATGATATTAACTATGTTATGTTCGATATATGTTTAACGATTAAGCATGATGGCATGATTTGTATGTGCATGAGCATTAATGTGCGCGACATGAGAGGAGGGGGAAGATTGATATCTGTGACTTTGGGTCACCAGTGGTTTGGCACCACCAGTGGTTTAGTACCACAGTTAATATTCGTGACTTTGGGTCACCAGAGGTTTGGCACCTCATAGCGACTCGTCCCAGTGGCTTCGCACCACAGTGGGTTGGCCCCACATTTGATAAAACGGGATTGTCGCCAGTGATTTGGTACCACAACGTGGGTTGGCCCCACATATGGATTATTCGTGACTTGGGTCACCAGTGGTTTGGCACCACCAGTGGTTTGGTACCACACGGGGTAGAAAAATGAGTCGTGGATGGCTAGGTTTGGGTGCATGATATGTTTACTTGGTTATGACTTGTGTAAGGATGTTGCTATATTCGGGAGGGGAATTATGCACTGAGTCTTGGTGACTCACCTTCTCCCTTATCTTTTCAGGTGATTCGTAGATCGCAGATGAGGAGCCGAGTGGACTCGAGGTGGCCATGCGATACTTTTTTCGGTTTTACATGGATTTTCGACTTGGGTACTTTAACTTTATATTTCGGTTTTATTTGGGTTTGTAATAAGGACATTAGTATCTTTATTTTGGGTTTTATTATATCTGCTTTAAATTTTTAAGTGTTGCTAAGTAAACTATTTAACATGTTTTAAATAACCTGATAATCAAGTTTTCGAAATTATACTACGCAATGGGTTTTCTAAACGTTACCATCGGGTAACAAAACACATAAGATGATAATTAAGCTAACTTAAATGATTTTCAAATCTAAGTTTTTCCAAAACTCTAATACAAACGGTTTTAAAGTAACTAAGTTTAACTCATTCGGATTTTCGGGATTTCAAAGCAACTTAACGATTTCAACTATACATGCACCATATTTCTGCAAACACAAAGCAAACAAAGAGTTTTTCGCTGAAATTTAATCGGCAACTTGTTTTCTTCAAAACGTTTTCTCTCTGTGGCATTGACAAAGTAAAGATACCAAGCAAGACTATGTTAAGACATAGCAAGGGTAAGTTCCCAAGGGAACCCACAAGGAAGACTTTGTGTAAGTCCATGTCAAGACATGGCGTCGATACTGAGTTAAGAGATCCCATATAAGACTATATCAAGAATATAGCATTGGCATCAAGATACATGTGAGATCAGATTCAGTATCCTTTGTTATTCATAATAATTCATCGGGCAAAAGAGTAAAGATTGAATGAGTAATCAAGAAAGTTAAGTAAGTAAAACTATCAACAAGATATGCGAGTTAAAGTTAATTAAGAGTATTACTCATGTTATGAATGATGAAGTTGAGATATTACTTAATATAGTAAAATATATTGATCTATGTGATCAAGTGATATAGGTACCTTGTTTACCTCACAAGCATGAGACTAGTAATTATCATGAGATATGTATGAATCTTTAAGAGTAAGTAAGCTCAAGCATATGAGTTTTACAATGTTTTTGTTTATGATAAATGGTTTTTTTTAAGCGAATATGTTGCTATATACATTACATGCAAACTTACTGAGCTAAATGCTTACGTCTTTAATTCTTTTCTTTCATGTAGTTCCGCCAAGCTAACTTGTGGATCATTGACGTCGGAGCTCGAAGCACACTATCAATAGCTATTTTGGTATAGCCAAGTTATTTATATTAAGTATGGCATGTATAGGAAGCATTTTATTTTGAAATATGTCTTAAGAAGGGCCAAAGTATGGGCTATCAAGTTTATTATTCTTTTGTATATGGCTAAGTGATTGGCCAAATTTGACTAAGTATGCATGGTTATTGATATCAATGAAGTATGTAGTATTATTCATGTTAGATGAAGTATTTTGAATTGTTGAATTGGGTATGACGTTGATCTTGATTTTCAAGGTGGTAATTGGCTTGGTAAATAGCCTCTAAGTACCCACACGGATGGACACACGGGCGTGTGTCTAGGCCATGTGTTCCCTGCATGTTAGTGTCTTAAGTTAGTATAGACCACAAGCTAATCCCACGGCCGTTTGTATAGGCCGTATGAGACACCCGGTTAACACATGGGCGTGTGCTCCAAGCCATGTGAATAAGTCAGTATATCAAGGTATGGCACACGGTCTGTGGCCACGGGCGTGTCAAGGCCGTGTGTAATTTGGCAGTGTCCACCATGGGTGAAGACATGGGCGTGTCTTAGGGGTACACAGGCGTGTCCCAAACCACAAGGGTGTGTGATCCCTGTTTTGAGAGAAAATTCCTGGTAGAGTTCAGAAATTTTCTAGATGTAAGTTTAAGGCCTCGTAGGCCCTCGAAATGTATGATTCGTCTAAGAAAGAGAAGTTTTTAATTCGGAATAAAATTTTATAGCTCGTAAGTACATGTTTAAGAAAGTTCAAGCATAGTAATGTCTCGTATCCGGTCTCAGCCTCAGACTCGGGTATGGGGTGTTACAGTCGGGACTAAACCGAACACATTCAAAATTTTCTGAAATTCAAACATTTTTCAAAGTTACAGAGGTCACATGCCCGTGTGGGCATGCCGTGTGCCTCACACGGCCTCAAACACACCTGTGTGTCCAAGCTGTGTCAAAACAGGGCATACATACTGACTTGTCCACATGGCTTAGGACACGCCCGTGTGCCTCACCCGTGGTCGACACTGATTTGCATCACACGGCCAGTCACACGCCTGTGTGTCCAGCTCGTGGTCGACACTGACTTGTATTGAATTACAAATTTAAGAGACACGGTCGAGCCACACACCCTTGTGCTCAACCATGTGGGCAAATATAGGCCATTTGCAAGGCCAATTTGCCACCCATTTTGGGTCAAATCTGCAAGCACAAACAATCACATTTCATACCTTAAAAATACAACCAAATCATACCAATAATATCCATCTTTTCTAACCATTCCAATGCATATCAAACATACCAACTTATGTACCATTTATCTCATTCTAATCACAAGCATTTCTAAGTATAACCCATCCAAAAAACTTAGCAATTCATTATGACAACCTTTCATCAATAATATACCAACTTTGCAATCTCAAAACATAAACTAAAATTTACCATATTCAAATCCCATTTACAAGCCATATCAAATAGCTTATATATACAACTCAAAATATCATCTAATTCAACTAGACTATACATGCCATACTTTAATATGTACACATTCAAAAGGTACCAAAATAAAGTTTGATAGTGTGGTGATGATCCTCGACAATCCCCGAGCCTTCCGTAGCTTTAACGATCTATAAAACAATGCAAACACACACAAAGTAAGCTTCTAAAAGCTTAGTAAGCCATATACAAATAAACTTAACATATAAAACACATATAGGCATTTGAATTACAAGTACTTTAACATATTTCAATAGCATATTCATATTTCTTCTTTAGCTCAATGGTATCTAACCATTTGCTTGACAACAAATTACATCTCCATGTATCTCATTAGATCATAGCACATTCTTACATATATTACATTTTGTCTCAACAAATCTGTACACATATCTCACTTTTACAAATTCACATATACTTACCTTTTATCTCAAACATAGTATACATTTTAAACATACCTGAATTGTAACACCCTTAACCCGAGACCGTCGCCAAAATAGGGTTAAGAGGCGTTACTGAACAACCACAATAATTCACATCCATTCCACGACACATAGTCTATCATCAATCATACATACTCAAATACGAACATACAGTCCCTCATCTAGGTCTACGAGACCTTAATCAAGTGTTAGAAAGGGGTCGAGACTAAGCCGAACACTAACGAAAGTTTTCAAAATTTCAATATTCTTCAATACTGTTGAGGTCACACGCCCGTGCAATCAGGCCGTGTGCCTCACACGATCACCAGACACACCCATGTGTCCAGGCCGTGCCAAAACAGAGCATGCATTCTGACTTTTCCACACGGCCATAAGGCACGCCCGTGTGCTAAGGCTGTGTACTCTTAGGCAATATACTAACTTATTCACACGGCTACTAGGCACGTCCTTGTACCGTGGCCGTGCATATTTGGGCTAGCTACTGACTTTATCCCATGGTCACTAGGCACGCCCGTGTGCCATAACCGTGTACACAAAACAGGCCATTTGCAAGGCCAATTTGCCACCCACACAAGGATTTACCAACAAGCTTCATTATATGCAATTCATACTTTTAAATGCACTCAAACCTACCATTTCATGCACTCAAACCTACCATTTCATGCACTCAATACCCATCAACATTACCATCTTCTTCCATTCTCATTATCAACACAACTAAGTCCATTCAAAGTGACAATTATACATTTCAAAGCATATGAAATTCAAGCATCATATAATCCATACCAAAATTCATCTTCAAATCACATTTTTCACAATCAACAAGATCATGAAATATACCACATTCATAGCTCATTCATCAATTCTACATCATTCTACTTCCAAGCCAACTCACATGGCAAGGATTAAACATTTCAAGACATATCTTAACTTCTAGCCTATACATGCCATAATTCAACTATATACATCTTTCCAAAGTACCAAAATAGATTGTCGATAGTGTGATAGAGATGTCGACGATCCCTGGATCAGAGCTAGCTTTACTGACACTGCAAAGCAAAAAAATAAATCACACAGTAAACTTTCCAAAGCTTAGTAAGTTCGTAACATAACACATTTACATCAAAACAAACCATCACATAGATTATTTCACACACACACACACATATATATATATATATTGTACCATCCAAAGCTAATATGCTCATTTAACGTTTCATAATCTCATTCATAAATTCATCAACCACATAGGTTCCGAACGTACCTTAGTCAACACTTAGTTGTCAATTATATTTGCTACTCAATACTCACTATTCCATTTCGATCAACTTCCGTATGTTCTTTGATTCAATTGCACACTTAGTGCCCAAATAGTTAGCCGAAGCTTAATTAACATCGCACACATAGTGCATCTATATCAAACTAATCTTAAATCAGTATCGCACACACAGTGCCAACCACAAAGCCAAAGCTTATATTATTTCGCACACACAGTGCTAATCATCTCGGTCACATTTCCGAATATGCACACTTAGTGCCACATAACTCAAGCTCTCACATAGCATCCACATTTCTATATTATCATTCCACTCATTTCATAGCATTAAACATAACTAAATATACACATTATGTTCGAACTTACCTCGGACGTCGAACTATCAAAATGGTCGATTAATCGAGCACCTTATCTTTGCCTCGATCTCGATCCAAACCTCTCCTCTCTTGGTCTATACACATTCAAATTCAATCCATTCAACCACCAAATCATTCATTTTAGTCCAAACATACATATTTAGGGCATTTTATAAATTAGCCCTCACATTTTCACATTTTAGCACTTTAGCCCCTAATTCATAAAATCATCAAATTCACATAATTTCTTTCCACATAAGCTTAGCCGAATTTCCCTTATTTTCATACAAACCCTCACATTTCATTTATTTCACATTTTAATCCTTCAATTTCTCATTTTCTCAATTAAGCCTAAAATGCTCAATTTCACTAAAAATCCCAATACAAACTATGTTAACCCAACACCAAGTTTTCATATTTCACTATCAACTAGCACATAGCTCAAGCATTCATCAATGGCTCATCACAAAAACATCATCAATTCACAAAATTACAACATGCGTTAGCTAGAGCACGAAGCAACGATTACAAAAACGTAGAAATTAACAAAAACCTAGCTCAAACATACCTTGAATTGAGCTTGGAAATAACCGAAATCTTCAAAGCTCTTAAGCCTTTATTTTTCTTCTAATTTCGGTGGATGAACACCATTAAAATGCCACAATTATGTCTTTATTTTATTATAATAACATTGTTTATTCATTTACTTATTTAGCCCTTATTAAACATATAACATATATACACTAAGGCTATTTTTGTCCATTGTCACCCACTATCACTAATAATGGTCAAATTGCATCTTAAAGCCTCCATATTAAAAAGACAACCACAATTTGGCTCTTATAAATCAGCACACAGCTTTTGCATTTTATGCGATTAGATGCTTTTTCTTAATTCGGCACATAGTCAATAAAATCTTCACACAGAAATTAATATTAAATTATTATTCCGACCTCAGATTTGTGGTCTCAAAACCACTGTTCCGACTAGGGTCTAAACCAGGCTGTTACATGAATTGTTTACACATTTCACATAATCTTTCATTTCTCAGAATTGCCCATTGAACCGTTCGGAATCAAATAGGATACTCGGATAACTCGGAATACTCGTACATGCCAACGTCCCAGACGTGGTCTTACATGTAATCAAATATCGATGCCACTGTCCCAGACAGGCTTTTACACGAAATCATATACGATGTCAATGTCCTAAACATGGTCTTACACGTAATTCTCAAATCGATGCCAACGTCCCAGACGTGGTCTTACACGATATCACTTATCAGAACCATATGTCATGACATATGAATCCTATCTATTCCTAAGGTTCGTATGGGACTTTTCGAACATTGGCACATTGTTGATACTTTCTCGGATTTCACATGTATAACTTCCAAAGCCATTCATCACAATTCAATATTATAAGAATATAAATAAATCAATTCAAATACATTTATTTGTATATAGACTTACCTCGTATGAATATAAACGGACGGATTCGACTACTCGATCACTTTCGACTTTCCTCGGTCTAAATCTGTTTTGGTTCTTGATCTATACATATTCAAATTTAACTCTTTTATTCACGAAACCATTCAATTCAATCCAAAAACACACATTTAGGGCAATTTACAAATTAGCCTTCATATTTTCACATTTTGACATTTAAGTCCTTATTTCACAAAATCACAAAATACACATAATCTCTTTGTACCCATGCTTAGCCAATTTTTCACATGATTCATATAAGCCCATATATTTCATTTATTTCACATTCTAGTCCCTCAAAATATTATTTTCACAATTTAGTCCAAATTACTCAAATTCACCTAAAATCCAAAGACAAAACATGTTAATCTAACACATATATTTCATATTTCATCATCTAACATCACAAAGCTTAAACATTCATCAATGGCACATCTCATAATCTTCATCAAATTCTAAAATTAAGGCATGGGTTTTGTAGTACTCGAAGCAACGATTACAAAAACGTAGAAATTATCAAAAACCAAATCAAGAATACCTCAATCAAAGCACTTCAATGGCCGAATATCATGGAAGCTTAAAACCCTTTTTCTTTTCTTATTTTTGGCTAGAACGGATGAACATTCCACTAACATTTTCATTTGTTTTATTTATTTCATATTAATAGATTGTTTACTAAATTAACCTTTGAATTTTAATAAGGAAACCATATAAATTAAGCCCATAACCGTCCATCCCATGGTTTAATGGCCAAATTACAACATAAGGGTTCCATCTTTAATAAAACAAAGTAAGTAAGCACTTTAACAATTAGAAAGCCACTTTTACCTTTTATACGATTTAGTCCTTTTCTCTAATTAAGCACACAAACAATAAAATTAATTCACGAAACTTTCACACATGCTTAATCACATGCTGTAAACATTGAAAATAATATTAAAATAATTTTACGACTTCAGATTTGTGGTCCCAAAACCACTATTCCTGACTAGGGTCTAAACCGGGCTGTTACAAGCTGTGGTGAGTCCGCAACAAATGCCGGAGCTCGACCAAAACGGTGACCCTAGTGACATGCCACTCGTATCCTACGAATTCATACGGTTCAAACGGGGCTCGATAATAATCAGTTTATATCAATTAAGCATTTGTATTCGAAGTATACCAAATACTCAATTATAAACATATGCTCATCTCAAAATCTCAAAATTAAAACATGGGTTTTGTAGTAGACAAAGCAGCGATTGCAAAAACGTATAAATTATCAAAAATTGAAGTCAAAACTTACCTTAATTCAAGCCTGCAAGTGCCGAAACCTAGGATAGTTTTCTTTCTTTTCTCCTTTCAATATTCGGCTAAATGGATGAACATTATAGCCATTTACAAACTTTTGTTTTACTAATATTATGTTATTAACTCATTTAGAAAATTAACCTTAATGCTAAACATATATAACATATAGGCATAAGGCTATTAATGACTTTTAATCATCCACCATCTAAGTATTGGCTTAATTGCCATATAAGGCCTTCACCTTTACAAAGCCACAACACATTGGTATTTTAACAAATAGCAAGCAACTTTGTAACACCCCATACCCGGGTCTGAGGCTAAGACCGGATATGAGACATTACTATGCTTGAACTTTCTTAACATGCACTTACGGGCTGTAAAATTTTGTTCTGAATTTAAAACTCCTCTTTCTTAGTCTAATCATACATTTCTTGGGCCTACGAGGCCTTACACAAATATCTGAAAACTTTCAAAACTTAATCGAAAACTTTTCTTTAAAGCAGGGTTCACACGCCCATGTGACTTGGAACACGCCCGTGTACCTTTAGACACGCCCATGTCTTCCAACCGTGGGCGACACTGACTATATTCACACGGCCTTGATACGCCCGTGGGCTTAGACCGTGTGCTAATCCTTGATATATTGACTTAACCACACGGTCTGGGGTACACGCCCATGTTCTAATCGTGTATCATACACGGCTCAAACAAACGGCTGTGGGATTTGCCTGTGGCCTATCTTGACTTAAAAATAATAAGGTGCAGGGTACGCACGGCCTAGACACACGCCCGTGTGTCTAACCGTGTGGGCACTTAGAGGCTATTTACCAAGCCAATTTCCACCCTAAAAATTCAAGACCAATTCAATACATTTCATGAACAATACTACATGCTTCATTGATCTAAATAAACATACGTACTTAGTCAAATTTTTGGCCAATCACCTAGCCATATACAAAAGAATAATAACTTGATAGCATATACATTGGCCCTTCTTAAAACATATTCTCAAAATGAATGCTTCCTATACATGCCATACTTAGTAAAATAACTTGGCTATACCCAAAATAGTGATTGATAATGTGCTACGAGCTCCGACTCCAACGATCCACAAGTTAGCTTGGCGGGACTACATAGAAAGAAAGAATTAAAGACGTAAGCATTTAGCTTAGTAAGTTTGCATGTAAAGCACATATCAATATACTTGCTTAATATAAACCATTTAACATAACAATGGTATCATAAATTTCAGCTATAGAGCTTACTTACTAATACTGATTCTTACATGTCTCATGATACTTACTATTCTCATACTTGTAAGGTAAACAAGGTACCTGTATCACTTGATCACTTTGATCAGCATACTTTAATATAAATAATCATGATCTCTAATTCATCATTCATAACATAAATAATACTCAATTTCAACTTGATAATAGCTTTGCTTACTTAGCTTTCTTGTTATCTCATTTTAACTTTATTCATTTGCCCGATGAATTTTTGCGAATAACCGAGGATACTAAATCTCATCCCACATAACTTGATGCCAAAGCCATATCCTAGCTACGGTCTTACATGGAATATCTCATCTTGGTTTGAGTCCATGTCTTGACATGGACTTATACGAAGTCTTTCTCGTGGGTTCCCTTGGGAACTTACCATTGCCATGTCTTAACATGGTCTTACTTGGTATCTTTACTTATGAACTGGTCAATGTCGAGCCTTGGCTGGGACTTACATGAAATCTTTCTTGTTCTCACCAATGCCATGCCTTGGCTTGGACTTACATGGGATCTCTTTCTCTTGCTAGCTTTTCAATGCCAAGACTTGTCTTAGACTTACATGATAACTTTTCAATGCCAAGGCTTGCCTTGGACTTACATGACATCTTTGCTTGATTGCCGATGCCATGCTTTGGCTTGGTCATATACGGACTTTCTTATCTCATGTGGTAGATCGAGTATCCTGGGAAATTCAACTTCAATCGGGACTTTCTCATGCTTATTCTCATAAATTTCTTTGTTTAACATAACATTAAACATTCCATGATAATAGTGTACATTATACTAAGCAATTCAATGATAGAAATCATAAAGCTTAGAAGTCATACAAACTTACCTCAATATACAAAATGTATGTAGATATGCAATTTAGTCCTCGACTTCGTTCTTGCCTCGGTTTTGAATCCAGGTTTCGTTTTTCTTGATCTATAATCATAAATAGATCATTTAATACTTACATTGACTAAATTGACTCTTTACTCATATTTTGGCAATATTACTATTTTGCCCCTAAACTTTCTCATATTTGCACTTTTGCCCCAAAGCTCGTAAAATGATTCTCATTCAACTTTCTTAAACTTCATGCTCAGCTGATTCATTTTCTCTACTATAACAATATCAAAATCTCTCTATTTCTACTATGTATGCTCAATCTCATAACTTTCACAAACTAGTCCCTATATTCATTTTTCATGAAATTCACTTAGAAAAAAATATT
This sequence comes from Gossypium australe, assembly GCA_005393395.2. Taxonomy (NCBI): domain Eukaryota; kingdom Viridiplantae; phylum Streptophyta; class Magnoliopsida; order Malvales; family Malvaceae; genus Gossypium; species Gossypium australe. Next base: position 65,699,906 of record CM016614.1, on the reverse strand, counting down.
TATCCAACATCAAACTCTCATAAACTTCCATAAAACATCATTTAACAAGCATATCATTCATGGATAGATTTTTGAACATGCATCTTAGCTCATTTTATAGCTAAAAATAGCTAATTCATAATACAAGAACTTCAATAATACGAAGAATATTAAAAACGGGGCTAAGATGAACTTACTAGCAAGCTTGAAAAAAAATGAAGAACCCTAGCTATGGAGTCTCCAAATTTTTGGCAATGGGAGGAATAAGATGAATAGATTTCTATCATTTTTTTCCTATTTTAATCATTTATTAGACAAATGACCAAAATGCCTTTCTCCTTAAAAAATTCTATTTTATTAACTCATGTCCAATTTTGTCCAAAAATTATAATTTGGGAAAATTGCTATTTAAGGACTTCTAATTATTATTCTAAAGCTATTTCATACAAAAAAACTTCTAGAAACTCATATTTTGCAACTTTTGCAATTTAGTCCTATTGGACCATTCAACCTCAATTTAACAAAATTGCTTCATGAAACTTTTACACTAGCATGAAAACATGGAATAAACCTTAAAAACTCATATATTCACCTCGGATTCGTGGCCTTGCACCACTATTCCGACTAGGCCCTAAATCGGGCTGTTACAAACTTTCACATTTAATGCAATTCAATACTTTTGTCAATTTGAACACACAAACAGTCAAATTAACTTACGAAAATTTAGCACGTGCTTAAAAACTCATCAATGGCACAGAAAATAATATTAAAATATGATACAAACTCGGAATTGTGGTCCCGAAACCACTATTCTGACTAGGGTATAAACCGGACTGTTACAGATCTTATTATTGTTTTCTGAACTATATGATAGATACTTGATTTGTTCATAATTATGTGTTCTTTGTTCTTGCTTTAATATTTCAGGATATTGATTCAAGTATTGATGTGCTTAGGCAGTGGAGCAAAAGTCCCTGTTTAAGAGTAGATCTAACATAATTAAGCGGAGTTGATCGCAACCCTAGAAATAGGATGACGAAAATTTGCCGGATTAGGGTCAAACCTAATGTGGGAATCCATAGATCGAGTTAATGCAATTCTAGGGGTTTTAATTAGAAAGAGATTTCAACTAATCAACCTAGGGTTAGACGTTAGTAGCCTCGAAAGAGGTATTAATATAAATTAGGGAATCCTACGGATCAAGTCAAGTGAATAAATCGTCTGGTTCAGAGTTAAATAACAAGTGAAGTCTAGGTGGATTCTTCCTCGGGTATTGTCTTAATCAATTGGTTTTTCGCACAAGTATTTTCCCAATTCCTTTTTTTTTTCTTAGCATCTTTAGCTTAATAGTTAGTTAATTTTAGAGTAAATAACCATTCCTTCAATTCTTAGGCTAAATAATAAAAAGAAAGTTAGTATTAGTACTTCTGGTTCCTTTGGGTTCGACAATCCGATCTTGCCACTAAGCTATACTACTGTTCGATAGGTGCACTCGCCTCAATCATTATCAAAGTTAGTATTTAGGCTCGATCATTTTTATATAAATTTTTAAGACTCTGACATAACGATAACCTGCCAACAAGAAAAGAAGCCGAACCTTGAAGATATACTAGCAAAATTCATTTCAGCGTCAGAAATTCATTTTTGCAATACCGAAACGATGTTGAATAATCAACAAACATTAATTCAAGAGCTTAAAAATAAACTTGGGCAGCTGACCAAGTTAGTTTCCGAAAGGCAACCCGGTCGTTCACCTAATAATACCGAACCTAAACCATACGAGCAAGTAAAGGCAGTAAATTAAGGAGTGGGAAGGAATTGGTTGGAGCAGAAAAGAAGATACCACAACAAACTAATAACGGAAAAAGTGAAGAAATCGAGAATGTAACACCGGTACGTGAAGAACTTAAGCCACCAATCCCATATCCGGAAAAGTTGAAGAAAGATCGTTTAGACGTACAATACGGTAAATTTCTTGAACATTTTAAACAGCTACATATTAACTTACCTTTTGTTGAAGCTATTTCGCAGATGCCGACGTACGCAAAATTCCTAAAAGAGCTTCTAACAAATAAAAGGAAGTTTGAAGAGATATCAACAGTGGAACTTAATGAAGAATGTTCAGCCATCCTTCAAAATAAGCTACCAACCAAATTGAAAGATCCAGGAAGTTTCACTATTCCCTGTTTAATTGGTAGTTTAAACACTGAGAAAGTACTAGCTGATCTAGGCACCAGTATTAATTTAATGCCTTATAAAATGTTTAAGCAACTTGGTCTTGGGGAACCAAAACCCACTAGGATGAGTATTCAGTTAGCTGACAGATCTATTAAATATCTTAAGGGAGTTATCGAAGATATTCTGGTAAAAGTTGATAAATTTATATTCCCTGTTGATTTTGTTGTGCTTGACATGGATGAGGACGTTAAGGTTCCTTTAATTTTGGGGCGCCCCTTTTTAGCTACTGCTAGGGACGTTATTGATGTAGGTGATGGTAAACTTGCGCTAAGGGTAAGCGACGAGGAAATTATTTTCCAAATTTACGATGCTATGCGATATTCTAGAGAACAAGATGATTCCTGTTATTTTATTGATTCCATTGATCATTTTATTCAAGATTCTTTGCAGGAAATCATACATGATGACACGATGGATGTAACACCCCAAACCCGGCTTAGACTTTATGGTCGGATCTAGCATGTCACATCAAAAGGTAGTTGAAAAGCTAAGTGATCGTTAAAAATGTTGCGTCTCTTTTTGAAACTCCGAATTTCGTTGTATGTAAAAAAAAATAAGATTCGCTTAAGAGTAATCTTGAAAAGATGTTATTTTCGAAAACTTTGTTCGTTGAAGAAGTATAATTAGGGAATTACAAAAACATGATATTTGAAAACGGTTATTAACGTTTTAAGAAAACCTAGTGTTTAATCATTTAACAATTTAATAATAGCCGAAATGAAAGTTCAAAAGGAAAATAAAATCCAATGGCCTTATTACAAAACATTAATCCCAAAATAAATAACATAAAATAAAATAAAAACTGGATTTACTAAGTTTCGTGAGAAGTAACACCGATGTATGGCCACCACCGAGTCCTCCGCAGCTCTAAATCCTCTAACGCTGGGGATTACCTGCAAGGTTAAGGGAAAGAGGGTGAGTTACGATAACTCAGTGTGTAATCCCCTAAAAGGTCACTATCTGGTCCTAAGCCCTTACGGTCGCTATCTGGGCCTAAGCCCTATAATCATGATAATGCAAATAAAAAAATGTAGCCCAACCCAATCCAACCAATCACACCCCCGTACCAACCAATCACACCATGTGGGGATCAAGTCAGCCCACCCTGCCAAACACACCAATATTGCAGACAAGCTACTAATCACGGTATTTATGCGGCTCTTAAGCCTTCAATAGCGGTATTATAATTGGCAGAGAGCCATCAGTAACAGTATTATGTTTGGCACATAGCCATTAGCGACGGTAATATAATCATCACTCAGCCTTGGGTAAATATGATCGACACAGAGTCATCGATATCTGTTAGGCACATAGCCACGGGTAAATACGATTGGCACAAACTCATAGTCAAGATGGCACAGAGCCAAGCTCTCAATATGTGGTTGAGCCACCAATATAGTATGTGGCATAGCCACTAAAACAGTATGTGGCAGAGCCACCGGGCTACACTTCCTCCAATCATCAAACCCAACCCATGCAACATGATATGAATGTAATGTATTACAAGTATAAACAGTATAAATAAAATCACATACACGATATTCAACCACAATCGAGGGTATAACGGTCATTTTCTCACATAAGGGTACAACGGTAATTTTCACCCCTATAGGGTATTTCGATAATTTTACCGATCGAGGATATTTCGATAATTCACCCACTAAGGGCATTCCGATAATTTACCTTCTAGGGGTATTTCGGTAATTTATCCACCAAGGGTAATTTGGTAATTTACCCACCAAAGGTAATTCAGTAACTTTGTCAACCCCTCAAAAGGTCTACAGTCGCCTCGAGCGACTTCAAGTATTCTAAACAGAGATAATGAAGCGAATGAGCCTAAGGCCCATTCTCGGCCCAAGTGGGCCCACACACTCGTATAGCCCATTTAGCCCAAATCTAGCCACAAATATGAGACTCACATAGACTGGACCAATATCTACTACACAATCATACAATTTATTCATATGGGCCCACGGGCCCATTAGGCCCACATGACCCATTTCGTCCCAAACAGCCTAAACCCACAAGAACACTCATGATGGCCTCAACTATTGCGTCGAAGCCCCCACACGTGCGCTCGCACGCTCGTGTCGTTATCATCGCCGTGTGACTGACATTTCGGCATTTGCCGCTCTATAGCTAGAGTAGGGTGAAATACACACCTGATAGGAATCTAGAGTTGATCTGCGCTCCGACCACTCCTATGCCCAACGCCAACTAGGGTATGCTTACTCTCCTCATAGATTGCTCTATTTAAAGCCAGCTTCTCACCTTCCCTCTTGCTAGCTTCCCGATGTGGGATCCCTCATTCAGTAGAGTTTAATTCCAACACAAACTATGGTCGTCCCAACTTAGCAAAATAAATATCCCTTTTTGCTTACGATGGGATTCGAACTCAGGCTCCCTTTATAACTTAATCCACGCTGCCAGCCACTAGGCCACAAGCTCCTCTTGTGTCTAAAATCATGCGCAACTAAATATAAGTCTATGGGCCAACGTCTGAGTTCACTTAAAAAATAAATCAAAATGATATGCAAGCACCAAGACTTGAACCTTGGACCCCTTACTTCCTTGTGTGGCGTCATTCCCTTGTCTCCCATGTGGCGCCATTTGCTACTAGACCGCAACTCCTTTTGTGTCATTTTTCTCCACATTTTATTCTTAAAGCCTACTTACTAACTCCTAGAGTTTTATTCACCTAAAACTAAAACTTTCCTAAAGCCCAAGTTTGATCCCAGGGCTTCATAGAAGCCCCCTAACCTTCCGAAATCACTCACCTAATAGGTCCAACTTGCATTAGTGTCGTTCTCTTGTTCTAGAAAATTTTAAACACTCCCATGGCCAAGGCCCAATGGGCCCAATTCTACTAGGCCTAAATTCGGGTCGTTACAAATCTACCCTCCTTAAAGAAATTTCATCCTCAAAATTTCCAACTATATATTAGCCGCACAACATAGGTTACCTTACTACGCTTTCACTGTGCACTCTCATCCCAATAACACTACAACACTTCTAACTTAATCTTGAAACCTCTTACACACAATCAACCATCTAACCACAGAAACAAACAGATATTTATCACACATGCATACAATTTCTATATTCAAACATCACATCCAAACAAAACGCACACAGAATAAATATAAAAAAATACAGTCATTTCAGCATATAACAAAGTATAGTGTCAGGAAACTTACGGATTTGGTGCCGGAGACTCGGTGTGCCATACTTCTAATAACACTATCACCTTTTTTAAACCACAATTTATTCAGATTTGGAAAAATTTTCAAACCCATTCCACAGCCGAGTTTTGCAACCTGGGCTCTGATACCATAAAATGTAACACCCCAAACCCGGCTTAGACGTTATGGCCGGATCTAGTGTGTCACATCAAAAGGTAGTTGAAAAGCTAAGCGACCGTTAAAAATGTTGCGTCTCTTTTTGAAACTCTGAATTTCGTTGTTTGTAAAAAAAACAAGATTTGCTTAAGAGTAATCTTAAAAAGATGTTATTTTTGAAAACTTTGTTCGTTGTAGAAGTTTAATTAGGGAATTGCAGAAACGTGATATTTTGAAAACGGTTATTAACGTTTTAAGAAAACCCAGTGTTTAATCGTTTAACAATTTAATAATAGCTGAAATGAAAGTTCAAAAGGAAAATAAAATCCAATGGCCTTATTACAAAACATTAATCCCAAAATAAATAACATAAAATAAAATAAAAACTGGATTTGCTAAGTTTCGTGAGAAGTAACACCGATGTATGGCCACCACCGAGTCCTCCGCAGCTCCAAAGCCTCTAACGCTGGGGATTACCTGCAAGGCTAAAGGAAAGAGGGTGAGTTACGAGAACTCAGTGTGTAATCCCCTAAACGATCACTATCTGGGCCAAAGCCCTATAATCACAGTATTTATACGGCTCTTAAGCCTTCAATAGCGGTATTATAATTGGCATAGAGCCATCAGTAACTGTATTATGTTTGGCACATAGCCATTAGCGACGGTAATATAATCGGCACTCAGCCTTGGGTAAATATGATCGACACAGAGTCATCGATATCTGTTAGGCACATAGCCACGGGTAAATACGATTGGCACAAACCCATAGTCAAGATGGCACAGAGCCAAGCTCTCAATATGTGGCTGAGCCACCAATATAGTATGTGGCATTGCCACTAAAATAGTATGTGGCAGAGCCACCGGGCTACACTTCCTCCAAACATCAAACCCAACCCATGCAACATGATATGAATGCAATGTATTACAAGTATAAATAGTATAAATAAAATCACATACACGATATTCAACCACAATTGAGGGTATAACGATCATTTTCTCACGTAAGGGTACAAGGGTAATTTTCACCCCTTTGGGGTATTTCGATAATTTTACCCATCGAGGGTATTTCGATAATTCACCCACTAAGGGCATTTTGGTAATTTACCCTCTAGGGGTATTTCGGTAATTTACCTACCAAGGGTAATTCAGTAATTTACCCACCAAGGGTAATTCAGTAACTTTGTCAACCCCTCAGAAGGTCTACAGTCGCCTCGAGCGACTTCAAGTATTCTAAATAGAGATAACGAAGTGAATGGGCCTAGGGCCCATTCTCAGCCCAAGTGGACCCACACACTTGTGTGGCCCATTTAGCCCAAATCTAGCCATAGATATGAGATTCACATAGACTGGTCCAATATCTACTTCACAATCATACAATTTATTCATATGGGGTCAGGGGCCCATTAGGCCCACATGGCCCATTTTGGCCCAAACAGCCTAAACCCACAAGAATACTCATGATGGCCTCAACTATCGCGTCGAAGCCCCCACACGTGCGCTCCCACGCTCGTGTGGTTAGCATCGTCGTGTGATCGCCATTTCGGCATTTGCTGCTCTATAGCTAGAGTAGGGAGAAATACACACGTGGTAGGAAAATGAAGTTGATCCGCGCTCCGACCACTCCTATGCCCAACGTCAACCAAGGCATGCTTACTCTCCTCATAGATTGCTCTATTTAAAGCCAGCTTCTCACGTTCCCTCTTGCTAGCTTCCTGATGTGGGATCCCTCCTTCAGTAGAGTTTAATTCCAACACAAACTCTGGCCGTCCCAACTTAGCAAAATAAATATCCCTTTTTTCTTGCGATGGGATTCGAACTCAGGCTCCCCTGTAACTTAATCCACGCCGCTAGCCACTAGGCCACAAACTCCTCTTGTGCTAAAATCATGCGCAACTAAATATAAGTCTATGGGCCAATGTCTAAGTTCACTTAAAAAATAAATCAAAATGAAATGCAAGTGCCAAGACTTGAACCTTGGACCCCTTACTTTCTTGTGTGGCGTCATTCCCTTGTCTCCCATGTGGCGCCATTTGCCACTAGACCACAACTCCTTTTGTGTCATTTTTCTCCATATTTTATTCTTAAAGCCTACTTACTAACTTCCAGGGTTCTATTCACCTAAAACCAAAATTTTCGTAAAGCCCATGTTTGATCTCGGGACTTCATAGAAGCCCCCTAACCTTCCAAAATCACTCACCTAATAGGTCCAACTTGCATTAGTGTCGTTCTCTTGTTCTCAAAAATTTTAAACGCTCCCATGGCCAAGGCCCAATGGGTCGAATTCTACTAGTCCCAAATTCGAGTCGTTACAATAGAACTGTGTCTTACCCAAGGTGAGGGGGTAGATGATGATAACGATGAGTTGAATTCTAATACATCTTCCTCTAGACAAAAGAAAGAAGAGAGCATTGAAATAAATGACGAACCAAAACAAAAACCCTCTATTGATGAGCCACCGAAATTGGAATTAAAATAGTTGCCAATTCACTTAGAATATGCATTCCTCGGGGATAATTCTACGCTACCAGTAATCATCTCTTCAGAACTGGAACCCGAAGAGAAAGACGAGTTGCTATAGGTACTAGGGGAACATAAAAGAGCCGTAGCTTGGAAAATTTCTGACATCAAAGGAATAAGCCCATCTTTTTGCACCTACAAAATTTTAATGGAAGATGAGTTTAAACCATGCGTGCAACCTCAAAGACGATTGAATCCCAACGTGAAAGAAGTTGTTAAAGCTGAGGTAATTAAACTTCTAGATGCTGGAATAATTTATCCTATTTCTGACAGTACTTGGGTAATTCCTGTGCAGGTCTTTCCAAAGAAAGGAGGCATGACTGTTGTAGCCAACGAAAAGAATGAATTGATTCCTACAAGAATAGTCACAGGTTAGAGTTTCAAGTTTTCAATTGATGTTCATTTTTCTAGTTAGGTAAATTGTCAATTCAATCTTGATTTTACCCCTTTAATTCAGCCTTTATCCACACCTTTAACCTGAGCCCCATTACAACCCTTTTTAAAGACCTTTTGATTTGTGTATCATCTCATCTTACAGTGGTGAAGATTTGATTTTCATGCAAGCTTATGGGATTAACTTTTCATGTTCGACTTTTGAGTGCTTAATTTTGAACCTTAAACACTTTTGAGTGATTTGAGTGAACCTTAAGTGAGGATATCAACCCTTGTCAATTTTGAATCAAAGGTAATCATTTAGATAAGGGGAAGCACCTAATGTTTTTGGGCTATAAATGTATGACTTAGATTGTTTGAATCTTTAAGACCCTTTGAGTTAAATGATCAATGTATGAATTACTATTGAATTATGATGAAACACTATTAATGAATATTATGAATTGAGGAAGCTCATTTTAATTGTAAGTTGAGAATTTTGCTTGAGGACAAGCAAATGCTTAAGTGTGGGGGTATTTGATAAACCGTAATTGATAAACCGTAAAAGTAACATATTTTAATCCCACATTTAGCTTACATTTTTATGATTTATTCCTTAATTTGTATAAAAAGGTGTTTTTAATCTTTTCTTTTCATGTCTTAGACCCAGGAAAGCACCCGAGGATGAAAAGAACACAAAACAGGCCTAAAATGGAGTAAATGGGCCTTAGCATGAAATTGAGACGGCCTGGCCCATAGCCCGCACGACCGTGCCTCGACGAATACCTAGAGCACAGCCTCAACTCCACCCCACACGGTCGTGCCTCACTTTAGAAGTCCGAACACGGTCTGGTCTCGATCCACACGGGCGTGTGACATGGCCGTGCCTCTGTCGCTGGAAAGAGCAATTTCAGTCGGAAAAGGATACTTAGGGAGAAAGAATCACATTCCAAGAGCCTATATATATTCCTCAAGTACCACCTTTGAAAGGATCGAAAGCTAGGCCAAGGAGCGAAGCTGAGAAGGTCAGAGTTAGGGAATAACACGAAGATAGCCAGTTGATCCATCCCAAGAAACCAGAGTTATACTCAAGATGGCGGAATTCTCCTTCAATTCCTTCAGGGGGTTTTAGGAATTTCTTATGTTTTGTTTTATATTTTCTCTTGCGATGTTTTCTTTATTCATTATGAACTAAACCCCTCAGATACCTGAAGAGGATGAAACCTAGATAGATCTTGTTATTTGATTTTTAAGTTATATGATGAGTTACTTAGTTTGTTCTTAATTATGTTGCTTAATCCAAATATAATTTGCTTAGGTGGAGGAGGAATAGACCCTGCCTAAGAGAAGATCTAACATAATTAAGCGGAGTTTATCGAACGCCTAGAGATAGGGTTACGAGATTTTGCCGGATTAGGGTGAAACCTAATATGGGAGTCCATTGATCGATTTATTGCTATCCTGGGGGTTATTATAAGCGAATGAGAGTTCCACTAATTAACCTAGGGTTAGACATTATTCGCCTCGAGAGAGGGTTTAATATTGGTTAGGGAGTCTTACGGATCAAGCTAAGTAAATAGATCATATAATTAAAGGTTAGATAACAAGTAAAGTTTAGGTGGATTCTTCCTGAGGGTGTCGTTGTGATCAATTGAGTTTCTTCTAGTTATTTTCCAATTCATCCTTTTTGTCTTTGTGTTCCTAGTTTAGTTCTTGTCAATTTAGTTTAAAAAGCAATCTTCACTCTAATTTTAAGGTTAAATAATAAAAAGAAAGTTAGTATTAATACTTTTAGTTCCTTTGGGTTCGATAATCCGGTCTTGCCTAAGCTATACTACTGTTCAATAGGTACACTTACCTTTAATCATTGTCAGAGTTAGTCTCCGGGTTTGATCATTTTTTTATAAATTTTTAAGGCTCTGATTGTAGCGATCAAGCCAACACACTTGGCCAAACATAATGACATTCAACTAAGTCTAGCCCATATACATGCCATACACAAAATGCTAAGACTAACTATACCAAGATGAGCTGATAGTGTGGGTGATCTTCTGATTATGTTCGTATCCCGAGTTGGCTCTTTGACACTATAAAACAAGGGAAAAGAAAGGGAGTAAGCTTTAAGCTTAGTAAGTCTACATTTAAACAATAAGTGTAACAGCCCGATTACGACCCTATTCGGAACGGTGGTTTTGGGACCACGAATCCGAACTAATAGGAATAATTTCTATAATTTTATTTTTATTTTCGTGTTTAATATACATGCTGGAACGTGTGCTAGTATTTCGTGATTTTAATTTTTAGTTAATGTGAATAATTTAAGTGAAAGGATTAAATCGAATAAGTGGGAAAATGGTTGTTATGAAATTTGGTGGCCAAATTAAATGGTCTTCTTTTGCATGGGTGTTGATATGGTAAATTGACCATCATGAGGGTATAGTGGACGGCATACACTAAAATAATACTAAATGATTGTTTTATTTTTTATAAAATGAAAAGAATAATAAAATATGCATGAGATTATTATTAAAAAAAAAAAGAAAACAAATCATTAGTGGGTGGAGTGTCCATCTTTTATTTTCCTTATTATTGCCGAAACCTTGAAGAAGAAGAAGATGAATGGCTTTCAGCATTTTCGGCAATTGCATGGTTTAATTAGGTGAGTGATTCAACTTGATTCTTGATAATTTTAATATTTTTGAGGTTGTAACCTTGTAAATTAGTTAACCCATGTTCAAATTTTTGTTATAGATGAGTCTTTCGAATGTTGCCATGGACATAAATTTTTGTGTTTGTGTGGTTAAGGCTAGAACATATTATATGTATGTTAGATTATCAATTTCTTCTTTGAAATTCTTGATGGAAATTATTTCAAGGAAGAATTCATGAAAAGAAAATTCATGAATGAACTATGTAGCTAGAAAAATGAAAGAAATGAAATGATATATTAACTATGAATATTCGGCCTTGAGTTGGTGTTGTTGGATTTTTGATATCTTGTGTTTGGAACCTTAAGGACTATATTGTGAGCATGGTAAATGATTGAGGGTTAAAAATGCATATTGACGGTTCGTATAGATTTAATAAAAGATGGAGAAAATTCGGTCCTTAAGAATTTAGTTCAAAATTCTTGTGCTTTGAGTGTTATGCTTTTGGGGACTAAATAGAAAAAGTTGAAAATTCTAGGGGTAAAATGGTAAACTTTATAATCTTGAGTTTTGGATTAAATTAAATAGAAATGAATGTGAACAAGCTTTATTTGACATTTCTTAGATTGAGAACAAAAAGAAAAGGAGCTAAACCGGGAAAAAGCTAAAGTAAACGAATAGCCGAGAAATTCAAATTTATCGACTTCCGAGGTAAGTTTTAAGCAATTGGATTAATTTGAATTATCTCTACATTAATGTTCATGTTTAAGTGACATAAATACTTTTATTTTCAAATTGTCGAATAAGGCATAGGGAGTATTATACATGATAGTTGATGTGGATTTGTAATTACATGCATATATGCAACTGTGATAAGGAATTGGATATATACCATTATATATGGAAAAGAAATATTCGGATATGTGTGTATGTAATTATATCCTTGATGATGTCAAATGTGATAGGATGACTTTAAATGTGGTTGTCGAATGTGTTAGTGCCATGAACATGTATTTATATGAATATATATCGAAATACTTTGGATGGTTGAAATATGTATAATGATATGTTTGTCATAAGTATGAAAGGTGGATATGTTTGGACTAGATAAATAATTATGGGTTGAGTTGTAGTTAATTGGGGAACATGAAATGAGTGATGGTGGTGAATGAATGAATAAATAAGTGTTTAATGGTGTAAGGCCGAATGTAATGGTAAATTATAGGAAGAAAGATTCGGGTTGAATGTGTGTATTTAGATATGTCATATTTATAAAATGTGAATATATATGTTATGTTTAAGTGGAGGTTGTTAATGAGCACTGTGTGTGCGAAAAAGTTAAGTAACGGCTCTATGTGAGCGATACGTTACGGGATGTTGGCACTGTGTGTGCGGAAACATTAAGTAACGGCTCTGTGTGAGCGATACGTTACGTGATATGTACTAAGTGTGTTGATTTTCGGATTTTCATAAAAAAGACAAAAATAATTAGTGGAGGTAAACGAGGGTGACAGGTAAGAATGTTTTATATGATAGTTCATTAACTTGGTATAAATTAGGTAAGCCATTTCGGTTTGAAGGTTTAGCATATAGACATTCGGTTTCTGCTTGGAAACCAAATAAGTATGACATTGGTTAATGACGATCTATTATATGTATGAATAATGCAAACTAATAAATGATTGAGTTGAGTTAGTTAGAAGCTATTAAAAATGCTTGGTCATATGTATGTTACCTTTTGCTTATGATTTACTAAGCTTTAAATAGCTTACCGTTTGTATTTTGGTTGTTATTGGTGTAGATTTTTGGAGTTGAAGCTCGCACTCGGTGATCCTTGTCGAAGTCAAGCACATTATCACTTACTCTTGGTATTATTATTAGCGTTAAACCCTAGTAATTATGGCATGTAATAGCTTGGATACTTTATGGTCTCTTTTGGGTTGGAATGTATATAAAAGCCATGCGAAGATGGCTAAAACTAGGTCATTTTGAACTTGAAAAATTTCGGTCATGGTTAAAGCTTTTCGAAATTTATATGGCATGATGGATGGTATTCAAAATTTGATTATGAGATATGGTCTAAATGTTTATAGGATATTTGGATGGTGATAGATAGATTTGGCATGTTGTTCTAAATGTAGCTATGTGACTAGAAATATTTGGTAAAAGTTGCATATTATATTGGCGTGTGCTATTATTGATACATGTTCGTCTTGTATGCTTTAAGGGTTATGCTAATAGCGAAATGAATTGATAGAATGGATGCATAAAGTGTTCGAATAATCATATGGATGTGAAAATGCCGAATATAGCAAGAAAAATGTTGCTAATGAATTTGTCGTATTAGTTATTAATATTATGGGTAAATAGATTAAGAGATGTTGAAAACAAGAGTGAGGCATATGTATGTTAATGTCATATCTTTAAATGTATGGATAATTTTGAGATATGTAAGTTGATGTCTATTCTGGGTTGGGATTGTTTTGGTAATACCTCGTAAACCCAATTCGGCGACGGATACGGGTTTGGGGTGTTAATTTGATTGGTATCAGAGCTACGGTTTAGTCAATTTTTGGACTAACATAGCGCGTGTGAGTCTAGCTATACATGCCATAGTTATAATGTGACAGTGTGATGACTTCTGACAGTGAAATGTGTTTATTTCTCTCTTATAGTAATGGATCCCGATTCTGAGCGAGCCGTAGCTGATGACGTCGAGAGTGTGGCGCCCGTTCCCGCACCAGGGACTGGGCCAGAGGAATCTCGACCGGCTACGGGTAATCCTGAGGAGGGGGCTAGACATGCCTTCTATAGTATGATGAACGATTGGTTCTTTCATTACATACGAACCAATCCGGCTGTTCAACCACCCCAAAATTTGAATGTACCCCCTGTAGTACCGGTGGTACCTCCAGTTGCCAATCTTGAAAGAGTAATTAAACCTCCTGTTGATTGCATTAGGAAGTACGGAGCTCAGGGATTTAGAGCTGAGGATGACGATGATGTAGAGAGTGCTGAATTTTGGCTTGATAATACTGTTCGTGTTTTTGACGAACTGTCCTGCACACCCGATAAGTGTTTGAAGTGTGCCATATCATTATTACGGGATTCTGCCTATTATTGGTGGAATAAGCTCATGTCAGTTGTCCCGAAAGAAAGGGTTACTTGGGACTTCTTCCAGACAGAATTCCGTAAGAAGTACATAAGCCAGTGCTTTATTGACTCTAAGCGTAAAGAATTTCTCGAGCTCAAACAGGGTCGTATGACCGTATCTGAATACGAGCGCAAGTTTGTGCAACTCAGCCGCTACGCTCGCGAGTGTGTTTCATCAGAGGCGGTTATGTGCCGAAGATTTGAAGATGGTTTAAACAAAGACATAAAGCTTCTGGTTGGTATTCTTGAAATTAACGAGTTCGTCGTGCTAGTTGAAAGAGCTTGTAAAGCGGAAGAACTGGGGAAAGAAAAATGAAAAGTTGAGCTTGAATCTAGAGATTTTCGAAAGAGATCGGCGGGTAAACATTCACAGGCAGTAACAAAGAAAGTTCAAAAATGATGGTAGCAGATCCAAACCCAACCCCGAGATTTCTATATGAGAACGACCCCCAATGAGTTCTCGGGCTACATCAGTTGCTAGTGTTGATAATGAGAGATCGAGTAAACTTGAGTGTCAGCAGTGTGGCAGACGGCATTTCGGAGAGTGTTGGGGGTAAATCCATTTCTCGCACTTGTTACAAGTGTGGCTCGCAGGACCATTTCATTCGGGATTGCCCAGAGACTGCTGGAAAGGGTACTGCTCAGAGTGCGAGACTGAGCGGCACTACAGCTAGAGGCAGATCGTCTCATTTTGGGGGAGGTAGGAGCCTTGCTCAGAGAAGGACTACAGATGCGATTGTTCGATCAGATATTCGTGTACCGACTAGAGCTTACGCCATCCGTGCTAGAGAGAAGGCTTCATCCCCGGATGTCATTACCAGTATTTTCACCCTCTTTGATTATTATGTAACTGCTTTGATTGATCCCGGCTCAACTCATTCGTATGTGTGCGAAACATTAGTGTCCAGTAAGACTCTACCTGTTGAGTCTACTGAGTTTTTGATTCGGGTTTCAAACCCCCTGGGTCGATGTGTTTTAGTTGACAAAGTGTGTAATAACTGCCCATTGATGATTCGAGACATGTGTTTTCCGGCAGATCTGATGCTATTACCTTTTGATGAGTTCGACATTCTTCTCGGTATGGATTGGTTGTTAGTTCATGATGCGGTAGTAAATTGCAGACAAAAGACTATTGATTTAAGATGCCAGAACAACGAGATAATCCGAATTGAGTCTGCGGATTTGAATGGACTACCTACTTGGATATCTTCAATGTTGGCTAGGCGGTATTTGAGGAAGGGTTGCGAAGCCTACCTTGCATATGTGATTGACGACAAGGTAACTGAAAAGAAGATCGAATCAATATCGGCTGTTAGAGAGTATCCAGATGTGTTTCAAGAAGAATTATCGGGATTGCCGCCCATCTGTGAGGTAGAGTTTGAGATTGACCTAGTATCAGGGACCACCCCAATTTCAACAGCTCCGTATAGAATGGCACCGAAGGAATTGAAAGAATTGAAGGCTCAGTTGCAAGAGTTGACAGATAGAGGGTTCGCCAGACCGAGCTTCTCTCCCGGGGGTGCGCCCGTTCTGTTTGTGAAGAAGAAAGATTGAACTTTGAGAATGTGCATTGACTATCGGCAACTCAATAAGGTGACTGTAAAGAACAAATACCCGTTGCCACGCATCGACAATTTATTCGATCAGCTTAAGGGAGCCTCTGTGTTCTCGAAAATTGATTTGAGGTTAGGATATTATCAGTTGCGAGTTAGGGAATCGGACATACCGAAGACTGCTTTTCGGACAAGATACGGCCATTATGAATTTTGGGTGATGGCGTTTGGGCTCACTAATGCCCCTGCGATTTTCATGGATCTGATAAATCGAGTATTCAAACCGTATCTAGATCGGTTTGTAGTTGTATTTATAGATGATATACTGATTTATTCTCGAGATGAAACCGAGCATGCTAAGCATCTGAGGCTAGTATTACAAATTTTGTGTGATAAACAATTATACGCAAAATTCAGCAAATGTAAGTTTTGGTTGAATGAAGTTAGCTTTCTGGGACATGTTGTTTCAGCATCGGGCATTCGCGTTGACCCGAGTAAAGTTTCAGCCATTCTTGATTGGAAACCTCCGCAGAATATTTCTGAGATTCGTAGCTTTCTGGGACTTGCCGGATATTATAGACGCTTCGTAAAAGGGTTTTCTATGATAGCGGCTCTGATGACAAAATTGATACAAAAAGATGTTAAATTCGAGTGGTCAGAAAGGTGTCAAAAGAGTTTTGATCAGCAGAAAGCTTTGTTAACGGAAGCTCCGGTACTCGTTCAGCCAGAATCGGGTAAAGAATTTGTTATTTTCAACGATGCATCCTTAAATGGGCTAAGTTGTGTGTTGATGCAAGAAGGTAAGGTTGTAGCCTACGCTTCGAGACAGTTGAAACAGCACGAGAGGAATTATCTGACGCACGACCTCGAGTTGGCCGCCGATCGCTGCAAATTAGAGTTTTAAATATTTATAAAACTGGAGACTAACTCTGACAACGATATTAAGGCAAGTGTACCTATCAAACAGTAGTATAGCTTAGGCAAGACTGGTTATCGAACCCAAAGGAACTAGAAGTATTAATACTCACTTTCTTTTTATCATTTAGCCTTAAAGTTAGAGTGAAGATTACTTTAAACTAAAGTGACGACAACTAAACAAAGGACACAAAGACAAGAAAACAAATTGGAGAATAACATTGAAGGAAAACTCAGTTGATTTCGACGATACCTTCGGGAAGAATCCACCTAGACTTCACTTATTATCAAACCTTAAATTATATGATTTCTTTTACTTAACTTGATCCGTGAGACTCCCTAACCTATATTAAACCCTCTCTCGAGGCGAATAACGTCTAACCCTAGGTTAATTAGTGGAACTCTCGTTCGCTTATAATAACCCCCTAGGATAGCAGTAAATTGATCAATGGACTCCCATATTAGGTTTCACCCTAATCCAGCAAAATCTCATAACCCTATCTCTAGGCGTTCGATCAACTCCGCTTAATTATGTTAGATCTCCTCTTAGACAGGGTCTATTCCTCCTCCACCTAAGCACATTAGATTTGGATTAAGCAACATAATTAAGAACAAACTAAGTAATTTATCATATATCTTAAGAATCAAATAACAAATTCCATCTAGGTTTCATCCCCTTTAGGTATCTGATGGGTTTAGTTCATAATGAATAAGCAAAACATCGCAAGAGAAAAGATAAAACAAAACATAAGAAAACCCTAAAACCCCCTGAAGGAATTGAAGGAGAATTCTGCCGTCTTGAGTATAACTCCGGCTTCTTGGGATGGATCAACTGGCTATCCTCGCGTTATTCCCTAACTTTGACCTTCTCGGCTTGGCTCCTTGGCCTCGCTTTCGCCCCGTTTGTTTCGGCTTCTGCCGAACTCCCCTTTTCAAGTTGCCCCCTAAGGTGTTTATATAGACTTTGTGATGCCTTACTTGGCCCCTAAGTATCCTAATTTAAGTAGAATTCCTAATAGTGTGTTTGAATAGGCTTTGGAATGTGTTTCTTTGCCTCCAAGTATCCTTTCCCGAATGAAATTACTCTTTCCAACGACAAGGACACGGCCATGGCACACGCCAGTGTGGATCGAGACCTGACCGTGTTCGGATTTCTCTTGAAGCACGACCATGTGTGACGGAGTTGAGGCCGTGCCTTAGGTGTTCATCGAGGCACGGCCGTGTGTGCTTTGGGCCAGGTCGTGTCAATTTCGTGCTAAGGCCCTTTTGTTCCGTTTTAGGCCTGTTTTGTGTTCTCATCCTTGGGTGCTTTCCTGGGTATAAGACATGAAAAGAAAGGATTAAAAGCACCTTTTTATATAAAAAAAGGAATAAATCATCCAAAAGCATATTAAATGTGGGATTAAAATATGTTACTTTTACGGTTTATCAAATACCCCCACACTTAAGCTTTTGCTTGTCCTCAAGCAAAATTCCCAACTTACAATCAAAACGAACTTCCTTGATTCATAATTCCTATCAATTATGCTTTATCATAATTCAAAGATAATTCATACATGGATAATTCAACTCAGGGGGTCCTAAAGATTCAAACAATCAAAGTCGTACATTTATAGCCCTGGAAACATAGGAGTTTCCCCTTACCTGAATAATTACTTTTAATTCAAAATCGACAAGAATTGACATCCTCACTAAAGATTCACTCAAATCACTCGAAGTGTTTAAGGTTCAGAATTAAGCACTCAAAAGTCAAACATGAAGAGTTAATCCCATAGGCTTGCATGAAAATCAAATCTCCACCACTGTAAAATGAGATGATAAACAAATCAAAAGGTCTTTAACAGGGTTGTAACGGGGCTTAGGTTAAGGGTATGGATATAGGCTGAATTAAAAGGTTAGAATCGAGATTGACCTGGCAATTTACTTAACTAGAAAAAAATGAACTAATAATTACATCAATTGGAAATTTATAATACTAATAATACGAGTTTCTTCTTCAACATTTGGAATTTAACGTATAAGCTCATTTAATCACATAACTAATAATGAATATTCTTTTTTTTTTTGAACAAATCAATAATAAAAACGAACTTTAACAACTGAAATAGAGAACATAATTAGGTAACTGCTCAAAATCAAATCTCGACAAAAAGGGTAGTTAAAAAGAACGGTGATAACAAATACAATGGGTTTTGGGTTAATGTTAGTAGGTAAGTCAATGAAAAGGGTTGTTCGGCTTAAACGGGGTTCACTAGAGGTTAATTGAAGAGACAGGCTTTTTAGTGGAATGAGTGGGTTAAAACCTAAGTGCCTTTATCATCTCTATATATCAAATCAAAGGTGTGGTCTCAACATGTATAATCGAGGCAAGTTCTAGAATAACAAATCAATGTTGACACACTCATAATCAATAAAGTGAGCAAGAAAAAGAATATATGCTCTATAAAGCTCAAAATCTCACAAAAATTATGGGTATTTGATGTCAACCTCGTAAATTTCAAATTTCAAGATATCATTCCGATTCAAGTAGACAACCTAAAAAATTTTAAAATTTTTGAAAAATAGACTTTATCATGCTTGATTCTCTAGTATTCTTCAAATTTAATCATCAATGTACAATTATCAATGACTTACTCTAAAACATATCAATAAAAATCATAAATCAAAGGAAATTTCATTCTAATCATAATATGAGAAACTTACTTTTCGAACAGGGCATAATTCAGGGATTTTCAAATAATACTATACTAAACCCCCCCACACTTAAGATGTACATTGTCCTCAATGTACAAAGATAGATAGTATCAAATAATCATAAAATCATAAGATGGGGAGAGAAGTGAAACTTCCTGAATTTTGGATGAAGTCAATGAAAGGAATCCGGATAGGATTGGAGGTGAACGTGGGGAAGCGTCTTGAACCATTTGAAATTGAATCCTCAAAGCAGCCAGTCTGATTTTATTGTATCCTAAGCTAGATCTAAATATCATAAAGAATAAGAACAAGAAAAAAATGATAAAATGGAAATAAATTGAAATAAAAATAAATAATGGAAAATGAAAGACAACTAGAAAAAGGGAGAATGAGGTTTAAATAGAGATGTAGCCTGTGTTTTGGGATTTTGAATTTTGGGCGCGTTCAGGGTTTTCGAGCACGACCGTGGGTGTCGTGGCACACCCGTGTCCTTCTTCACACAGTCATTTAATACGGGCGAGCTCCTCCCGTGTTCGATAAGTAAGAATGTTGGCACGATTGGAAGGCACGGCCGTGTTTAGCCCGTGCTTATCAAGTCAGTAACCTCGCACGGGGCGTCGGCACGGGCGTGGTTTATTATCGCCACCCGTGTTGGGAAAAGAAATTTTTCTATGTCGTGCACGGCTACTGGCACGCCCATGGTTCATCCCTTGGCTTCCACACGGCCACGGGCACGCCCATGTATAGGGCCGTGTGGCCTAGAAATTTGCTCTTTAGTTAGTTTATGGTTAGGTGCTAAAAGGAAAAAGAAAAGAAAAAAATAAAAATAAAAAAATATAAAAATGGGGTTAGTGCTCGGGTTGCCTCCCGAGAAGCGCTCGTTTATAGTCTTAAGCTAGACTTTACCTCTCGTTCGTATTGTCATGGTGGTTTGAGGAGGTGAAAATCCTTTCTCATGCAATCACTTCGGTTATGGATATATAGTTTAAGTCAAGTAATGTTTACCTCAAAAGTGTCGAATTTAGGATTGCTTACCTCGACTGTGCCGTATAGGAAGACATTAAGTGCCTCAAATGTGATTTCTTCGTTTTTCTTGAGGTCTGAATTGGTGATTCGAGGGTCTTCCTTATTCAACAATACCTGGTCCTCTGTTTTGATGTGATTTGTTGTTCCTATCAGCTTGTCTGAGGTCTCCTTCAGTTTCACTTCGTGCGGCTCCTGTTCCTCTCTGATTTGTGTTTCCTGCTCTTTTAGTTTGTCAACCCTAAGGCTTTGTTCCTTATGTGGTTCTTCTTTGTTGGCAAGAGGTCTAAGATCTAGCTCAGCTAAGTGATTTCGTGATGCTTCCTGTAAAGAAGGTTGAACCAAATGATTATCAATAGAATTAACGTTCGTACCTTTATTACAAGATGTCCGAGCTGAGTCAAAAGCTTGAAGAGTGATTGTTTCGTCATCTACACGAAGTGTGAGTTCGCCAAATTCTTCCTTTGTGTGGTCTTTATTTATTACATTGGGATATGGCACATGAGGATGGTACTCTGTAATCACCGGTTTTGGTAAATCATGGCACACCTCAACCTTATCTCCACTTACCACAGGTTCTTCCCTTAGGTTTGGTTCGTCTAACCCTTCGCTATCATACATGGCTTGATTTTGCTCTCTCGGGTTAGTTTCAATATTGCTTGGCAAGCTTCCTTGTGGTAGTTCAGACATTAACTTTGCGAGTTGTTTGACTGTATTAGTGACTTCCTTGACTGACTTAGTAAGTTCCCCAATTCGGCTCTCGTTGCTTTTAATTGTTCTCTCAGTTTCTTGGAGACGTTTTTCTGTGTCTGCCGAGAATTTTGCAGGCATCTCCTCAATGTCTGACTCATCTTCCTGTTGGTGAAGTAGTTTTTGAAAATCTGGAGAAAGGTCCGGTCTTTGGCTATTTTGATCATCCCACGAGAAGTTGTGATGGTACCTCCAACTTGTATTATAAGTGTCACTATAAAATTTATTTTGAGGTCTAGAATAGTTACCCGTATAGTGAGCTTGCTTGTTTTCCATGCCATATCCGTAGGGTGGGTACTCAGGATTCGCCACGCCTCCTAGATTCGAATCATATTGCATTACTGGGTGTACCTGCGATAGATTATGTAGATAATCAACCTTTTTATTCATCATCTCTAGTTGGTTAGATAACCTAGTGACCACGTCAAGGTTGAAAACACTACCGGCTTTTGTTGGCGTTGTCCTCATAACTTGCCACTAATAGTTATTTATCGCCATCTCCTCTATAGACTGTAATTATCTGCCAAAATCAAATAAAATAAAAATTCGCAAAGTAAAAAAAATTTAAAACTAAAAAAAAATTGCAATAAAAAAATGGCTAAAGTAATAAAAATTAAGCTTTCTTAATATTTTAGTTCCCCGGCAACGGCGCCAAAAACTTGATCGCTGCAAATCAGAGTTTTAAATATTTATAAAGAATGATCAAACCTGGAGACTAACTCTGACAAGGATATTAAGGCAAGTGTACCTATCGAACAGTAGTATAGCTTAGGCAAGACCGGTTATCGAACCCAAAGGAACTAGAAGGATTAATACTCACTTTCTTTTTATTATTTAGCCTTAAAGTTAAAGTGAAGATTATTTTAAACTAAAGTGACGACAACTAAACTAAGGACACAAAGACAAGAAAACAAATTGGAGAATAACTTTGAAGGAAAACTCAGTTGATTTCGACGATACCTTCGGGAAGAATCCACCTAGACTTCACTTATTATCTAACCTTAAATTATATGATTTCTTTTACTTAGCTTGATCCATGAGACTCCCTAACCTATATTAAACCCTCTCTCAAGGCGAATAACGTCTAACCCTAGGTTAATTAGTGGAACTCTCGTTCGCTTATAATAACCCCCTAGGATAGCAGTAAATCGATCAATGGACTCCCATATTAGGTTTCACCCTAATCTGGCAAAATCTCGTAACCCTATCTCTAGGCGTTCGATCAACTCCGCTTAATTATGTTAGATCTCCTCTTAGACAAGGTCTATTCCTCCTCCACCTAAGCACATTAGATTTGGATTAAACAACATAATTAAGAACAAACTAAGTAATTTATCATATATCTTAAGAATCAAATAACAAATTCCATCTAGGTTTCATCCCCTTTAGGTATCTGAGGGGTTTAGTTCATAATGAATAAGCAAAACATCGCAAGAGAAAAGATAAAACAAAACATAAGAAAACCCTAAAACCCCCTGAAGGAATTGAAGGAGAATTCCGCCGTCTTGAGTATAACTCCTGCTTCTTGGGATGAATCAACTAGCTATCCTCACGTTATTCCCTAACTTTGACCTACTCGGCTTGACTCCTTGGCCTCGCTTTCGCCCCATTTGTTTCGGCTTCTACCGAGCTCCCATTTTCAAGTTGCGCCCAAGGTGTTTATATAGACTTTGTAATGCCTTACTTGGCCCCTAAGTATCCTAGTTTAAGTAGAATTCCTAATAGGGTATTTGAATAGGCTTTGGAATGTGTTTCTTTGCCTCCAAGTATCCTCTCCCGAATGAAATTGCTTTTTCTAGCGACAGGGACACGGCCATGGCACACGCCCGTGTGGATCGAGACCTGATCGTGTTCGGATTTTTCTTGAGGCACGGTCGTGTGTGACGGAGTTGAGGCCGTACCTTAGGTGTTCGTCGAGGCACGGTCGTGTGTGCTTTCGGCCAGGCCGTGTCAGTTTCGTGCTAAGGCCCATTTGCTCCATTTTAGGCCCGTTTTGTGTTTTTTTCATCCTTGGGTGCTTTCCTGGGTATAAGACATGAAAAGAAAGGATTAAAAGCACCTTTTTATATAAAACAAGGAATAAATCATCCAAAAGCATATTAAATGTGGGATTAAAATATGTTACTTTCACGGTTTATCAGCCGCTATAGTCTTTGCTTTGAAGATTTAGCGTCAGTATCTTTTCGGTGAGAAATGCCACGTCTATTCGGATCATAAGAGTCTAAAGTATTTAATGACTCAAAAAGATCTGAACTTGAGGCAAAGACGATGGTTAGAATTGTTAAAAGTCTATGAGCTTGTGATTGATTATCACCCGGGAAAGGCTAACGTGGTTGCAGATGCACTTAGCAGAAAGTCGTTGTTTACTTTACGCGCAATGAATGCGGATATAGCTTTGATTGAGGATGGTGCGATCGTTGCTGAGTTGAAGGTAAGACCATTGTTCGAACGGTAGATTCGTGAAGCCCAAGAGGTTGATGATGATTTGAAAGGAAAGAAAAGTCAATGTGAGTCGTGTGCAGATTCAGACTTTCAGACTGATGCTGAAGGATGTTTACGATTTAAGAAGCGGATCTGTGTACCGAAGAACCCTGAATTAACTTGAATGATTTGTGATGAAGCTCATAGTAGTAGACTATCGATCCATCCGGGTAGCACGAAAATGTATAACGATCTGAAACAGCATTATTGGTGGCACGGTATGAAATGAGACATCTCAGACTATGTGTCGAAGTGTTTGGTGTGCCAACAAGTGAAAGCTGAGCATCAAGTGCCATCGGGACTTCTTCAGTTGATTATGATACCTGAATGGAAGTAGGACGAGTAACTATGGATTTCGTATCGGGCTTGCCTTTGACGCCGAGCAAGAAAGATTCAATCTAGGTTATTGTTGATAGATTGACAAAATCGGCTCATTTTATTCCTGTACGTACTGATTTCTCACTTGATAGGTTAGTTGAGTTGTACGTATCGCAAATTGTACGATTTCACGGGGTACCTGTTTCTATTGTTTCGAATAGGGATCCGAGGTTCACATCGCAGTTTTGGAAGAAACTGCAGGATGCTTTGGGTACCAAGTTACACTTTAGTTCAGCTTTTCACCCTAAGTCGGATGGTCATTCCGAGCGTGTTATTCAAATACTCGAGGATATGTTGAGATGTTGTGTTCTTGAGTTTGAAGGTACAGGGGAACGATACTTGCCTTTGATTGAATTTGCGTATGATAACAGTTTTCAATCAAGTATCAAAATGGCACCCTATGAAGCATTGTACGGTCAAGAAAATTTAAAAGTTTCATCAGATTGACAGAAGTCGTATGCGAATTTGAAATGAAAAGATATCGAGTTTCAAGTAGGTGATCGAGTGTTCTTGAAAGTATTGCCGTGGAAAAAGATACTTAGATTTGGTCTTAAAGGAAAGCTGAGTCCGAGATTTATTGGGCCGTTTGAGGTTATCGAGCGTATCGGGTCGGTTGCGTACAGATTGAGATTGCCATCTGAGTTAGACAAGATTAATAATGTCTTCCACGTATCAATGCTTCGTCGTTATAGATCCGATCCTTCTCATGGGTTAAGCCCATCAGAGATTGAAATTCAGCCCGATATGACTTATGAAGAAGAACCGATTCGCATTTTTGCTCGTGAAGTGAAAGAATTGAGAAATAAGAAAATATTGTTGGTTAAAGTAAAATGGCATAAGCATGGGGTCGAGGAAGCAACTTGGGAAACCGAGGAAGCAACTTATTCATTGGTAAGATTTTCGGGGCCGAAAATCCTTTAAGGGGGGAGTTGTAACAGCCCGATTACGACCCTATTCGAAACGGTGGTTTCGGGACCACGAATCCGAACTACTAGGAATAATTTCTATATTTTTATTTTTATTTTCGTGTTTAATATACATGCTGGAACGTGTGCTAGTATTCCGTGATTTTAATTTTTAGTTAATGTGAATAATTTAAGTGAGAGGATTAAATCGAATAAGTGGGAAAAATGGTTGTTATGAAATTTGGTGGCCAAATTAAATGGTCTTCTTTTGCATGGGTGTTGATGTGGTAAATTGACCATCATGAGGGTATAGTGGACGGCATATACACTAAAATAATACTAAATGATTGTTTTATTTTTTATAAAATGAAAAGAATAATAAAATATGTATGAGATGATTATTAAAATAAAAACAAAACAAATCATTAGTGGGTGGAGTGTCCATTTTTTATTTTCTTTGTTATTGTCGAAACCTTGAGGAAGAAGAAGAGGAATGGCTTTCACCATTTTCGACAATTGCATGGTTTAATTAGGTGAGTGATTCAACTTGATTCTTGATAATATTAATATTTTTGAGGTTGTAACCTTGTAAATTAGTTAACCCATGTTCAAATTTTTGTTATAGATGAGTCTTTCGAATGTTGCCATGGACATAAATTTTTGTTTTTGTGTGGTTAAGGCTAGAACATGTTATATGTATGTTAGATTATCAATTTCTTCTTTGAAATTCTTGATGGAAATTATTTCAAGGAGGAATTCATGAAAAGAAAATTCATGAATGAACCATGTAGCTAGAAAAATGAAAGAAATGAAATGATATATTAACTATGAATATTCGGCCTTGAGTTGGTGTTGTTGGATTTTTGATATCTTGTGTTTCGAACCTTAAGGACTATGTTGTGAGCATGGTAAATGATTGAGGGTTAAAAATGCATATTGACGGTTCGTATAGATTTAATAAAAGATGGAGAAAATTCGGTCCTTAAGAATTTAGTTCAAAATTCTTGTGCTTTGACTGTTATGCTTTTGGAGACTAAATAGCAAAAGTTGAAAATTCTAGGGGTAAAATGGTAAAATTTATAATCTTGAGTGTTGGATTAAATTAAATAGAAATGAATGTGAACAAGCTTTATTTGACATTTCTTAGATCGAGAACAAAAAGAAAATGAGCTAAACCGGGGAAAAGCTAAAGTAAACGAATAGCAGGAAAATTCAAATTTATCGACTTCCGAGGTAAGTTTTAAGCAATTGGACTAATTTGAATTATCTCTATATTAATGTTCATGTTAAGTGACATAAATACTTTTATTTTCAAATTGCCGAATAAGGCATAGGGAGTATTATACATGATAGTTGATGTGGATTTGTAATTACATGCATATATGCAACTGTGATAAGGAATTGGATATATACCATTATATATGGAAAAGAAATATTCGGATATGTGTGCATGTAATTTTATCCTTGATGATGTCAAATGTGATAGGATGACTTTAAATGTGGTTGTCGAATGTGTTAGTAACATAAACATGTATTTATATGAATATATATCAAAATACTTTGGATGGTTGAAATATGTATAATGATATGTTTTCCATAAGTATGAATGGTGGATATGTTTGGACTGGATAAATAATGATGGGTTGAGTTGTAGTTAATTGGGGAACATGAAATGAGTGATGGTGGTGAATGAATGAATAAATTAGTGTTTAATGGTGTAAGGCCGAATGTAATGGTAAATTATAGGAAGAAAGATTCGGGTTGAATGTGTGTATTTAGATATGTCATATTTATAAAATGTGAATATATATGTTATGTTTAAGTGGAGGTTGTTAATGAGCACTGTGTGTGCGGAAAGGTTAAGTAACGACTCTAAGTGAGCGATACGTTACGTAAAGTTGGCACTGTGTGTGCGGAAATGTTAAGTAACGGCTCTGTGTGAGCGTTACGTTACGGGATATGTACTAAGTGTGCTGATTTTCGGATTTTCATAAAAAGATGAAAATAATTAGTGGAGGTATACGAGGGTGACAGGTAAGAATGTTTTATATGATAGTTCATTATCTTGGTATAAATAAGGTAAGCCATTTCGCTTTGAAGCTTTAGCATATAGACATTCGATTTTTGCTTGGAAACCAAATAAGTATGACATTGGTTAATGGCGATCTATTATATGTATGAATAATGCAAACTAATAAATGATTGGGTTGAGTTAGTTAGAAGCTAATAAAAATGCTTGGTTATATGTATGTTACCTTTTGCTTATGACTTACTAAGCTTTAAATAGCTTACCATTTGTATTTTGGTTGTTATTGGTGTAGATATTTGGAGTTGAAGCTCGCACTGGGTGATCCTTGTCGAAGTCAAGCACATTATCACTTACTCTTGGTATTATTATTAGCTTTAAACCCTAGTAATTATGGCATGTAATAGCTTGGATACTTTATCGTCTCTTTTGGGTTGGAATGTATATAAAAGCCATGCGAAGATGGCTAATACTAGGTCATTTTGAACTTTAAAATTTTCGGTCATGGTTAAAGCTTTTCGAAATTTATATGGCATGATGGATGGTATTCAAAATTTGATTATGAGATATGGTCTAAATGTTTATAGGATATTTGGATGGTGATAGATAGATTTGGCATGTTGTTCTAAATGTAGCTACGTGACTAGAAATATTTGGTAAAAGTTGCATATTATATAGGCGTGTGCTATTATTGATACATGTTCGGCTTGTATGCTTTAAGGGTTATGCTAATAGCGAAATGAATTGATAGAATGGATGCATAAAGTGTTCGAATAATCATATGGATGTGAAAATGCCGAATGTAGCAAGAAAAATGTTGCTAATGAATTTGTCGTATTAGTTATTAATATTATGGGTAAGTAGATTAAGAGATGTTGTAGACAAGTGTGAGGCATATGTATGTTAATGTCATATCTTTAAATGTATGGATAATTTTGAGATATGTAAGTTGATGTCTATTCTGGGTTGGGATTATTTTGGTAATGCCTCGTAAACCCAATTCGGCGACGGATACGGGTTTGGGGTGTTACAATAAGCATCATACCATATGCTAAGAAATCACAAACATTACATGTTATGTAAGAACAATTCACATTTTCATAATCATGCTTACTCATGTCATCTCTTACCACATTCCAATCATATAACATATATATTGCTCACATTTACTTGCACATATACCCTGCACTCATCACCACAAAGCCACATGAAATATTTACTTAGACTAGTTTCTCGATGAACCCTTCGGAATAATACTAGGTACCCGGTGGTTTCGCACACAGCCCACCATTAATCAATATTAGGGTGGTATCGCACATAGCCCAACAGCAAGAATAATTTCGGTGGTTTCGCACATAGCCCACTAAATGATAATATAAACGATGGTATCTCACACAGCCCATCGTGAATAAATAATAAGGTGGTATCGCACACAGCCCACCAACAATGATAATTACGGTGGTATCGCACACAGCCCACCAAATAATAATTACAGATATTTATCCGTACTTACCTTTCTATTCCGAGTTTCATACGAGAATTACTTATTATCTATCATTTTCAATCAATCTCACCAATAAGTAGTTTCATCCATACAATGCATCAATTGGTAACAACATTTGTATTAAAGATGTATCATTTACACATAAACTTACCTCAGTGCAAAATGTGTTAAATTGCGACTTAATCTGTAACCTTGCCTTTTCCTCGGTCAAGGTTGTTTCCGCGCTCTTCTTGATCTATAACAATAAAATTTACTCATTCAATCACTACATAACTCATGATACATCAAAATTTCTACTTAGGCAAAAATGACCATTTTGCCCTTATACTTTGGCAAAATTACGATTTTACTCCTAGGCTTGTAAATAATTTTTCATCACATTTTCTCATTAAACAAGCCTAGTTAAACATTTATTTCTCTTACAACAATTCACAAAACCAAGCATTTCATGCATTTATTACTCAATTGCAACCTTTAAAAATAAGTCTCATTTAGGTGTTTTCATGGAAAAACCTTTCTCAAAAGTTATTCCTTAACGTACTAACATTCAGTTTCTTCCATAAAAACTTAGTAAACAACATAAACACTCTTATGGAAAATCCCTAAGCTTTCAATCATTTCGCAAAAAAGTCCCTCTTTAGTTAGCTTAGGCTTTAGGGGTTCCAAAAGTACAAAAATTATCAAGAAAAGCCATTAAATCCTCTTACTAGCAAGGAAAATAGGTTGCTGAAATTTCAAGCTCCCAAAGCCCTTCTTGAGTGTGAAAATTCGGTGGAAGAGGAAGAGAAAATAAAAAGATGATAGCCTTTTCTTTATTTTATTTATTTCCTTCAATTTAATCCACCTAACCCACCTACTTGACCAATTTTGACCTCATTTTGTCCCCTATGGCCGGCCATCTATTATCTAAGGTTCTAATTACTCTTTAAGGACCTCCAATTTTATATTCCATAGCTATTAGACACCTCTAGCTTGTAAAATGAAACTTTCACACTTTATACGATTTAGTCCTTTTTCGCAATTAACCGTACAATCGTTAAAATTAAAGCACCAAAATTTTCATGCATTCTTGTAATCATGCTATAACACATAAAATAATATTAAAATATTTTTCTTCAACCTCGAATTAGTGGTCCTGAAACCACTGTTCTGACTAGCCCCGAAATCGAGTTGTTACATTTACGACCCTCACCCCCTTATCAATATAGTGTTACAATGAAATTCGTAAGATTTAGATTGAATAAGCTCACAAGTGTGGAATTACAGAGTTCCGTGATTGAAGGATTAATACTGTGGTCAGATAAGAGAATGAGTCAACAGTAAAGACAGTACTAGAAGAGATATCGGATCGTTTTGAAGGCTATTTGGATTTTGCAAAGTCACTATTAAAGAAGAAGTCGACTTCGATGAAACAAAATATTCAGGTATGATATCTAAAGAATGTATTAACTGGAAGTTCTAATTAATTGATTTTTGTTAGTGATGGGATAAAGAGGAATCAATAATGACAGAATTAGACAGTGGAATAATGTTTTATTTGTAAAGATATCTGAGTACAACAATATAGTCAAATAGCTTATAATGATCTCTTCTGGGTATTCTATGTGATCAATTATTCCCAGAGGTATGTGTGGCTATTTATTTTCAAATGAAACTCTTATCGTATGAGAATGCTAGCTAAACATACTCATAGACGAAAGCATTGTTGGTCTGTTTGGGTTATGATCGGTATTGCTCTTTCCCTGGTATTCTATTCCATTGTGTTGATAGAAAAGTCAACAGTAAAATTCGTATGATGCTAGTATTCTGTTTCTACTAGTTATTGTTTTGTTGAATATACATGATGATTATATTGCTTCTGTCACAGTTGATTTCCATGCTTATGAGTGATGTTTTCTTTTGGAATTTCTTTGGCATATAATTGAGATCTTTATCATTCTATATGGGTTGTAATTTTCAGAAATTCTGTATAGTTCCACACTTTGAGATTTTGCTACCTCGATTTTATTATGATTCTATGTGATTATCTGCAAGAGATATTCTTTTAACGGAGATGAATATATCTATTATAATTATAATTATAATTTCTGGTTTGATCATGGGAGTACAGTGGTATTGCCATCAGATTTATAGAGGTTATATTTCTGCATTTATTTCTATTGAAACCATATTTGATTTTCTTTTGTGTTCAAAATGCATGATTAATAGCTAGGATATTATCTATTTATACGATTGAGATGTCGGTCTTATTATGGCATTATGATTTTTTATCTGATAGAGGTGGCTTCAGTATAGTACAACGCTTCGATGATTAATTGTTGAGATAACTTTATTATATAATCTTTTCTAGTTTTCTTGAAAGGGAATTGACATCGGCAGACGCATAGACGATAGAAGATCAAGTTCAAATATGTATAATCGTTATCACTTCCAGGTAAATCTTGATATATGTCAATGAGTAAAGATGAAATGTTATGTCATATTTGAGTTATGCAATTTTTAAGAATATCTTTGACTAGTATCCTGAAGAAATTGCGATAAATTGTATGTCTAAGTTATCTTGACAACGAGAAGAAAGGTTTTCTTTGAAAAGTTATTGTTTGACGACCAAGATTGATTCAGTTGTTTAGTTTGATTGGGTTATTTGTTTGAAAGGTTATGTAACAGCCCGGTTTAGACCCTAGTCAGAATAGTGGTTGCAAAACCACAAATTCGAGGTTAAAAAAATATTTTAATATTATTTTTCGTGTTTATAGTATGTGATTGAGCATGTGTGAAAATTTTATCGATTATGTGCTTAATTTGGAAAAAGGACTTAATCGCGTAAAATGCAAAAGCTGTGTGCTGATTGTTAAAGTACTTATTTGGCATGGCTTTTTAAATGAGAAGTCCTTATGTTGATAATAGACCATTAAAAGAATGGATGGACAAAAATGGGTTAAGGTTAGTGGATTTTAAATGAAATTAAAAAGGCTAAAATTGGTATATGATATTTATGTTAATATAATTAAAATAAAACAAAAAGATGGCCATTTTATCATCTTTCATGGCTGAATGAAGCAAAGAATATAGCTAAAATAGGGCTTGAAATTTCAGCACTTGCATAGCTCAATCAAGGTATTTTTTGAGCTCAGTTTTTAGTGATTTTTACGTTTTTGTGATCGTTGCTTAGTGTATTATCAAGCCGATGCTTTAATTTTAGAATTTGATGGTGATTTTGTAAAATGCCATTGATGAATGCTTGAGTTTTGTGATAGTTAGTGATGAAATATAAAAGATATGTGATAGATTAACATATTTTGTCTTTGAATTTTTGGTGAATTTGAGTAATTTAGGCTAAATTGTGAAAATGAGAAATTGGAGGACTAAAATGTGAAATAAATGAAATATGTGGGCTTGTATGAACATAAGGAAAATTCTGCTAGGCATGTGTGAAATGAAATTATGTGAATTTGATGATTTTATGAAATAGAGACTTAAGTGTCAAAATGTGTAAATGTGAGGGCTATTTTGTAAAATGCCCTAAATATGTGTGTTTGGACTTAATTGAATGAATTGATGGTTGAATGAGCTAAATTTGAATATGTATAGATCAAGAAAAGAGAAATTTGAACTTAGATCGAGGCAAGAATAAAGTGCTCGATTGATCTACTGGTTTCGTAACTTCGACATCCGAGGTAAGTTTGGGTATAATACGAATCTTTAAATTCATATTTATGTGTTATGAAATGAATGAATATGTGGTTAATGAATTAGTAATGCTATATGTGGATTTGAGAAATGTGGCACTACGTATGCGTAATTAGAACTGGGACAGAGGTGAATAGCACTGTGTGTGCGAAGTAAAGGAAGCCACTGCTATATTGATTGGCACTGTGTGTGCGATACCGAGTTAAATTCGGTTTAATATAAAGGCACTAAGTGTGTGATAATATTTAAGCTTCGGCTAAGAAAGTGGCACTAAGTGTGCGACTAAATCGAATGAATAGTGAAGATTGATCGAAATGTGGTATCGAGCATTGAGTAGCAAGAATGATCGTTAACTAAGTGTTGGAAAAGTTATGTACGGAACCTATGTGGTTGATGATTTGGTAAATGAATAAATGGATGGTATGTGAGTATTGACTATAGATGAAATTTCGTATTATTGTGAATTGATCTATGTGATGATTTATTTTACATATTGAATTTCAATCACTGAGTTAGATGTATTATATTACGAACTTACTAAGCTCTTAAGCTTACTGTGTGAAGTTTTTTCTGTTTTACAGTGTCTTTAAAGCTAGCTCCGATCCAGGGATCGTCAGCGATTCAATCACACTATCGACTATCTATTTTGGTACTTTTGGAAGTTGTATATATTTGGTATATGGCATGTATAGGCTAGTGATTATGGCATGTTTTAAAGTGTGTAAGTTTTTCCATGTGATATGGTTTGGTAGTTTGATGATTTTGGTATGTGCCTTAGATGTATGAAAAGGATGGTTAAAAATGTGTATATGTGTACTATATGAATGCTCATTTTGGCACAAGTTAGTAAAATGGAAATGGTATATCTGATCTTGATGTGAAAATTGATATTTTAGATGGACATGTTTGGATTGAAATTGAGTATGGAAATAAATGGTGTAGTTGATGATTAATTATTGCACATACTGGTATGTTTTGGTTGCCATTTGAGGTATAAATGGATATGGTTTGATGCTTGTAGGTGATCCTAAGTGTGGGTGGCAAATTGGCCCTGCAAATGGCCTATACTTGCCCACATGGTTGAACACACGGATGTGTGGCTCGACCGTGTCATTTAAGTTTTCCAATTGAAACAAATCAGGCTCGCACACAAGCTAGACACACGGGCGTGTGACTGGTCGTGTGGTGCAAGTCAGTGTCGACCACGGGTGAGGCACACGGGCGTGTCTCAGGCCGTGTGGACAAGTCAGTATGTATGCCCTGCTTTGCCACGGCTTGGACACACGGGCATGTTCGAGGCCTTGTGAGGCACACGGCCTACCCACACGGGCGTGTGACCCCTGTAGCTTAAAAAAATGTTAAGTTTCAGAAAAATTTCGTACGTGTTCAGTTTAGTCTCGACCCCTTTCTAATGCATGTTTAAGGTCTCGTACACCTTTATAAGGGACTCTATGATTGTGAATGATTAATTTAAGATGTGAAATAATTATAAATGTTTCAAATGTTCAGTAATACCTCTTAACCCCATTCCGGTGACGGTTACGGGTTAGGGGTGTTACATTTTATTGGTATCAGAGCTACGGTGAGTCTAGCTATACATGCCATATATATAATTGCGATAGTTACGGGTTAGGGGTGTTACATTCTAGGACTAACGTAGCGCGTGTGAGTCTAGCTATACATGTAACACCCCAAACCCGGCCTAGAAGTTAGGCTCAAATCTGGCGTGTCACATGGAAGTGTTTTTCAAAACCATGTTTCTTGTTGTTAAAATTTGTTTGAGAGTTAAAGCCTTTTTGTTAAAACTCAAAACACTTAGGCAATTGTTATCCACTTGCAAACATAATTACTTTTAAAACTTTGTCTGTTACAGAAGCATATTTAAAATAAATAATTTACGAAAGTGTGATGTTTAAAAATTGAGCAGCAGAAGCATTTTGAAAACGTTGCGAAAACGTAGTGTTTTGAAGACAGTTATCATTTTGGAAATCATTTCCCACTTTTAGCAGTTAGAAAACATCCTAAATAAATATAAAAAATAATAAGTTAAAATTAGAGAGGCCTTATAAAAACCCAAATAAAAATATTTAAAAGTAAATAATCAAAACAACAAGCAGAAGCAGTGCGTGGTCTTCTCCGAGTCCCTCGCAGCTCCGATCCGTCTAAGGCTGAGGATTACCTGCACAGTTAAAAACGGGGTGAGTTTATGAAAACTCAGTGTGTAATCCTCTTACTAGAGTAACAATCAGTATACAGAAACAAAAACTGAAACAATCTGGGCCAAGCCCTTTAAGAGTAACAGTACAGTCAGTTCAAAGCATACGTGAGTCAAAGCCCACTACAATATCATTTGGGTCACAGCCCATAACAGAATCAATTGGGCCTAGCCCAAATCAATATCAGAACAAGTGGCCTGAGCCCAGTACAGTGACAGATCTCATAAACAGATATGCAACAGTATGAGGATGCATCCCACCCCGATCCAGCCCACACACCATCCGTACCAACCCTACACTTATGTAGGGATAAAATCGACCCACCCAGCCAGCACACCAATGTTAGAACCGATTTCGACCCTAACCGAAATTGCAGCAAAGCTGCTAGTATATATATAGACGACTCTAAGCCCTCAGTAGCGGTATTATAATTGGCACAAGGCTATCAGTAACTGTATTATGTTTGGCACATAGCCATTAGCGACGGTAGTATAATCGGTACACAGCCTTGGGTAAATATGACCGACACAGAGTCATCGATAATCATAATCGGCACATAGCCCTAGGCAAATACATTTGACACACAGCCATAATCAAGATGGCACAGAGCCATAATCAGATTACGCGGCTTTAAGCCGTCCGTTGGTCCACAGTCGTCAAGTGACCCGTGTGACCTCAACAGATCAATACTGGATCCACAGTCGTCATGCGACCCGTGCGACCCTATCAGAACTTCCTCCGTATCAATTTCCCAACCCCATGCAATATGTCGTGTATGTCATGCTCAATCATTACATGTGTATACAAAATGGCCATGCTCGGTAACAGTCATTTACACATATGTTAAAAATATATCAGTCACACGACCACAGTCAAATCAGTTAAAACAAAGTCATACATTCACAGTTGGATCAGTCATAGTCCTAATCAGTCAGTTACCCGCAAGGGCAAAATAGTCATTTTACCCTATAATAGTATTTCGATAATCCTACCCTTCAGGGGTACTTCGATAATTCTACCCTATAGGGGTAATTCGATAATTCTACCCTACAGGGGTATTTTATTAATTTTGCAAACCGAGGGTATTTCAGTAATTTTGCAAAGCAGGGGTATTTTGGTAATTTTACAAATTAGGGGTATTTCGATAATTTTGTAAATCGGGGGTATTTAAGTAATTTTGCAAATCAGAGGTATTTCAGTAATTTCACAAATCGAGGGTATTCCAGTAATTTTACAAGTCAGGGGTATTTCGATAATTTTACAAATCGAGGGTATTTCGGTAATTTTGCAAACCAGGGATATTTCGTAATTTTGCAAATCGGTGGTGTTTTAGTAATTTTGCAAACTGACGGTATTTCAGTAATTTTACAAATTGAGGGTATTTCGGTAATTTTACAAATCGAGGGTATTTTGCTAATTTTGTAAACCAAGGGTATTTCAGTAATTTTGTAAACCAAGGTATTCTAAACAGAGATAACGATGCGAATGGGCCTAGGGCCCATTCTTGACCCAAATGGGCCCACACGCTCGTGTGGCCCATTTAGCCCAAATCTAGCCACAGATATGAGATTCACATAGACTAGTCCAATATCTACTACAAAATTATACAATTTATTCATATGGGCCCCCACGGGCCCATTGGCCCTACATGGCCCCTTTTGGCCCATCGTGGCCCAAACAGCCTAACCCTCAAAAACACTCATGATGGCCTGAACTATCGCGTCGAAGCTCCCACACGTGCACTCACACGCTCGTGTGGCTACCATTACCGTGTGACCAGCATTTCGGCATTTGCCGCTCTACAACTAGAGTAGTGCGAACTATACACCTGATAGGAATTTGGAGTTAATCCGCGCTCCGAACACTCCTATGCCCAAACGCCAACCAAGGTATGCTTACTCTCCTCATAGACCGCTCTATGTAATGCCAGCTTCTGGCCTACTCTCACGCTAGCTTCCCGATGTGGGATCCCTCCATCAATCTTCCAAAACCGTCCCAAATTAGCAAAATAGTCACCTTTCGCATGCAAGGGGTTTCGAACTTCAGACCATTAGGACACTCCACACGCCACTTGCCACCTTTACCAGTAGACTCCTTGTGTAACAAAACAAGCACAACTAAATATAAGTCTATGGGCCAAAGCCTAATTTCATTTAAAAGGAAATCAAAATGAATTGCAAGCGCCAAGACTTGAACCCATGCTCCCTTGCAACCTTAATGACGCCTTGCCACTTGACCACTCACTTCATTGTGTCATTTTTTTCCACAATTTATTCTTAAAGCCTACTTACTTACTCCCAGGGTTTTATTCACCTAAAACCAAAATTTTTCCTAAAGCCCAGGTTTGAACCCGGGACTTCATGGAAGCCCTCTAGCCTTCCAAAATCACTCACCTAATAGGTCTAACTTGCATTAATGCCGTTCTCTTAATCTCAAAAATTTTAAACGCTCCCATGCCTGCCCAATAGGCCCAATTCTACTAGGCCCAAAAATTTGGGGCATTACAATACATGCCATATATATAATTGCAATAGTGTGATGAATCCTGACAGTTAAAAATGTGTTTTCATATAGTAAATGGATCCTGATCGAACGGTTGC
Source organism: Gossypium australe (assembly GCA_005393395.2). Classification (NCBI taxonomy): domain Eukaryota; kingdom Viridiplantae; phylum Streptophyta; class Magnoliopsida; order Malvales; family Malvaceae; genus Gossypium; species Gossypium australe. The sequence continues at coordinate 65,662,926 of CM016614.1, read as the reverse complement.
TGATGATGTTGAGATCAATGCGCCTGCTCCCACTCAAGGGAGAGGCTAAGCAAGCCTTCTTCCAAATTATGAGTGAGTGGTTTTCTGATTTCGTTCGAATGAATTTGGCTACTCAACAACCTCCACCCCCACAAGTACCTGTAGTGCCTCAAGTGACAGATCCGATCCGATTGAGTAAACCTCTTGTGGATAAAATCTGAAAGTATGGGGCCCAAGAGTTTAGAGCCACCATTGATGATGATGCCAAGTGAGCTGAGTTTTGGCTCGAGAATACAATTCGAGTGTTGTATGAGATGTCATTGATTCTTGATGAATGCTTAAAATGTGTTGTTTTGTTGTTGAGAGATACGGTGCATAATTGGTGGAAAACATTGATATCTATGGTTCCGACAGAGAGAATCACCTGGGATTTTTTTCAAGCTGAGTTCTGGAAGAAATATATCAGTCAACGATTCATAGATCAGAAACGTAAAGAATTCCTTGAGCTGAAACAGGGCCGTATGACTATTACAGAATATGAGCGGGAATTTGTGAGATTAAGTCAGTATGCACGGGAATGTGTTTCGATCGAAACTATTATGTGTAAACGCTTCATTGAAGGTTTGAATGAAGACGTTAAATTGTTAGTTGGAATACTTGATTTGAATGAATTTGTAGTGTTAGTTGAAAGAGCCTGCAAAGCTAAGGAGCTTAGTAAAGAAAAGAAGAAAGCAGATTCCGAAGCTTAAGATGAAAGAAAAAGATTGATGACTAAGTTGTATCAACCTTCATCAAAGAAATTCAGAGATGCAGCTAATCGCTCAAATATTTCGTTTAGACATCCAAGTAAAGATCGAGTGAAACAGAATACTAGTTCTAAAACTCAAATTCCAATTGAATCGAGTGTTGGAAGTGTTAGAAGCAATAAGCCTAAGCGTAGACAGTATGGAAGACACCATATCGGAGAATGCTGGGGCAAGTGCAATAATAGAACTTGCTATAAATGTGGATCATGAGATCACTTCATTCGAGATTGCCCAGAATTAGCTGAGGAAGACAATGTTCAGAGTGCGAGGCTGAGTAATATGACAGCTAGAGGTAGACCATCCAGAAACACTAAAAATGTGAGTGGAAGTCAGAGAGGGATAACCGATACAGTAGTTAGATCCGAGGCGAGAGCACCTGCCCGAGCCTATGCTATTCGCGCTCGCGAAGAAGCGTCATCTCCAGACATAACTGGTACTTTTACTCTATTTGATACTGAAGTGATTGCACTGATAGATCCAGGATCTACTCATTCATATGTGTGTGTGAATCTAGTATCTAGTAAGGCTCTGCCTGTTGAGTCTACTAAATTTGTAATTAGAGTATCAAACCCCTTAGGCAAGTGTGTCTTGGTTGATAAAGTATACAAGAATTGTCTATGGATGTATCGGGATAATTATTTTCCGGCTAATCTGATGCTGCTACCCTTTGATGAATTTGATATAATTTTGGGTATGGATTGGCTAACCTTACATCATGCTATTGTGAATTGTAAACGGAAGAGTATTGATTTGAGAAGTCAGAATGGTGAGATAGTTCAAATTGAACCTAGTGATTTGAATGGGCTACCAACTATTGTATCTTCGATGAAAGCTTTGAATTATGTAAAAAAGGGTTGCGAAGCCTATCTTGCGTATGTGATAGATACAAAAGTGACAGAAAAGAAAGTTGAATCTATACCTGTAGTTTGCGAGTTCCTAGATGTGTTTCCTGAAGAACTACCGGGATTACCTCCGATACAAGAAGTTGAGTTTGGTATTGACTTAGTGCCGGGGACGACTCCTATTTCAATAGCTCTGTATAGAATGGCACTGAAAGAATTGAAAGAGTTAAAGTCTCAGTTGTAAGAGTTGACAAATAGAGGATTTGCACAACTGAGTTTCTCGCCCTAGGGTGCTCCTGTGTTGTTTGTGAAAAAGAAAGATGGCGCTATGAGGATGTGTATTGATTACCGACAGTTAAAAAAAGTAACAATAAAGAATAAATATCCTCTACCTTGAATCGATGATTTGTTTGATCACCTGAAAGGACCTACAGTGTTTTCTAAGATAGATTTAAGATCGGGTTACTATCAGCTACGAGTTAAAGAACCAGATGTACCGAAAATTGCTTTCAGAACGAGGTACAGACATTATGAATTTTTAGTTATGCCTTTTGGACTAACGAATGCTCCTACAGAAAGATGTTAAATTTGATTAACTGAATATTTAGACCGTATTTGGATCGATTTGTCGTTGTGTTTATTGACAATATTCTGATTTATTCTTGTGATGAGACGCAACATGCTGAGCATTTGAAAATCGTGTTACAAACTCTGCGTGAGAAGCAATTGCATGCAAAGTTTAGCAAATGTGAATTCTGGTTATGTGAGGTTGGTTTTCTGGGACATATAGTGTCAGTCGCGGGAATACGAGTTGATCCGAGTAAGATTTCAGCAATTTTAGACTGGAAACCTCTGAGAAATGTGTCTGAAGTCCGTAGTTTTCTGGGACTAGCAGAATATTATAGACTGTTTGTGAAAGGCTTCTCAATGATTGCGGCTTCGTTGACGAAATTGCTGCAGAAAGATGTTAAATTTTATTGGTCAGAAAAGTGCAAACAGAGTTTTGAACAGTTCAAAACATTATTGACAGAGGCACCAGTGTTAGTCCAACCTGAATCGGGTATAGAATTTATAGTTTATAGTGATCCATCGTTGAATGGTTTGGGCTGTGTGTTGATACAAGAGGGCACAGTTAAAGCCGTATGAAAAGAACTACGCGACGCACGATCTTGAATTAGCCGCGATTGTATTTGCATTGAATATTTGGCGTCACTACTTATTTGGTGAGAAGTGTCATATTTATAAGGATCACAAGTGTTTGAAATATCTTATGACTCATAAAGAATTGAATTTGAGACAACGAAGATGGTTAGAATTACTAAAAGACTATGAATTAGTGATTGATTATCATCCAGGTAAAGCTAATGTTGTTGCTGATTCTTAGAGTCGAACGTCTTTATTTGTTTTACAAGCAATGAGTACTCAGATAGATCTATGTGATGATGGTTCAGTTTCGGCTGAATTGAAAGTGTGTCCAATGTTTATATGTCAGATTTGTGATGCTAAGAAGAATGATGCTGAAATAATGGCAAAACGAGATTAGTGTGATTTGAATTCTGATTCAGAATTTTGAGTTGATAATGATGATTGTTTGAGATTTCGAGATCAGATGTGTATTCTGAGAAATTCAGAGTTGATCCAGTTGATTTTGAATAAAGCTCATAATAGTCGTATGTCTGTTCATCCGGGAACTACTAAAATGTATAATGATTTGAAATAGTTTTATTGGTGGCATGGTATGAAACTAGATATCTCAGTTTGTTTTCAGATGTTTAGTTTTTCAGCAAGTTAAATTCGAACATCAGGTTCCATCCAGTTTGCTACAACTGATAATGATTCCTGAGTAGAAATGGGAGAGAATCACGATGGACTTTGTGTCGAGATTGCCTTTATCTCCAAGAAAGAAAGATGCAATTTGGGTGATAGTTGACAGATTAACTAAATCAACTTATTTTGTTCCTGTGAGAACAAATTATTCGCTTGATAAGTTAGCCGAATTATATATTTCTGAGATAGTGAGACTACACGGGGTACCATTATCCATTGTGTCTGATAGAGATCCAAGATTTACTTCACGATTTTGGAAGAAATTACTAGAGGCTCTAGGCACAAAGTTGCGTTTCAGTACTGCATTTCATCCGCAAATGGATGGTCAATTCGAGCGGATCATTCATATCATTAAGGATATGTTGAGATGTTGTATTCTTGAGTTTGAAAGTACATGGGAAAAACATTTGACATTGATTGAATTTGTGTACAATAATAGTTTTCAATCTAGCATCAAAATGGCACCATTTGAGGCTCTTTACGGTCGTAAATGCAGAACTCCATTATATTGGACTGAGCTTAGTAAGAATGAGATTCACAGGGTTAATTTAATAAAAGAGACTGAGCAGAAAGTGAAAGTGAATCATGACAGTCTGAAAGCTGCATCAGGTCGTCAGAAGTCTTACACAGATCTGAAACGGGAAGATATTAAATTTGAGATCGGTGATAAAGTGTTTCTAAAAGTGTCTCCGTGGAAGAAAATACTTCGTTTTGGCAGAAAAGGCAAATTGAGTCCGAGGTTCATCGGGTCGTATGAGATTATTGAACGAATTGGGCCGGTTGCTTATAGATTGTTATTGCCACCTGAATTAGAAAAGATTCATAATGTGTTTCACGTATCGATGCTTCGATGATACAGATCTAATCCATCGCATGTGATTGCTCCTACTAAGGTTGAGATTCTGTCGGATTTATCGTATAGTGAAGAACCGATTCGAATTTTGGCACGTGAGATCAAAGAGTTGAGAAATAAGAAAATTTCTTTAGTGAAAGTGTTGTGGCATAAACACGGAATTGAAGAGGCTACGTGGGAGCTTGAAGATGTTATGAGAGAGCAATATCCGAACCTATTCACTGGTAAGATTTTCAGGGATGAAAATCCCTAAGGGGGAGAGTTGTAACAGCCCGGTTTAGACCCTAGTCAGAATAGTGGTTTCGATACCACAAATCTGATGTAGGAAAAATATTTAATATTATTTTTCGTGTTTACAGTATGTGATTGAGCATGTGTGAAAATTCTGTGTGAAAATTTTATCGATTGTGTGCTTAATTTGCAAAAAGAACTTAATGGAATAAAATGCAAAAGTTGTGTGCTGATTGTTAAAATACTTATTTGGCATGGCTTTTTAAATAAGAATTCCTTATGTTGATAATAGACCATTAAAAGAATGGATGGACAAAAATAGGTTAAGGTTAGTGGATTTTAAATGAAATTTAAAAGACTAAAATTGGTATTTGATATTTATGTTAATATAATTAAAATAAAACAAAAGGAGCCATTTTATCGTCTTTCATGGCCGAATGAAGCAAAGAAGATCGCTAAAATAGGGCTTGAAATTTCAGCACTTGTATAGCTCAATCAAGGTATGTTTTGAGCTCGATTTTTAGTGATTTTTACGTTTTTGTGATCGTTGCTTAGTGTATTATCAAGCCCATGCTTTAATTTTAGATTTGGAGGAAGATTTTGAGATGTTCCATTGATGGATATGTGAGCTTTGTGTTGATAGTTGGTGAAATATGAAAGCTGAACGTTGGGTTAACATAGTTTGTATTTGGATTTTTGATGAAATTGGCTATTTTGGGCTAAATTGAGAAAAGTGTAAATTGAAGGACTAAAATGTGAAATAAATGAAATATGTGGGCTCGTACGAATATGAGGAATATTCGACCAAGCATGGCAATAATGAAATTGTGTATATTTTGTGATTTTGTGAAATAGGGACTTAAGTGTCGAAATGTGAAAATGTGAGGGCTATTTTGTAAAATACCCTAAATATGTGTGTTTGGACTAAACTGAATGATTTGGTGATTGAATGAGCTAAATTTGGATATGTATAGATCAAGAAAAGAGAGATTTGGATTGAGATCGAGGCAATGATAAAGTGCTCGATTAATCGACTTGTTTTGTTATTTTGACGTCTGAGGTAAGTTCATTTATAATACGAATTGTTTAAATTATGCTCATGTGTTGTATAATGAAAGATTATGTGGTTAATGAATTGTTAATGTTAAATGTGGATTGAGAGATGTGGCACTAAGTTTGCGAAATAGAATTGATACAGCAGGGAATGGCACTATGTGTGCGAAATAAAGAAAGTATCGACTGCATTGATTAGAATTGTGTGTGTGATACCGAGTTAAATTCTGTTTAATGTAAAGGCAGTAAGTGTGCGATGATATTTAAGTTTCGGTTAAGAAATTGGCACTAAGTGTGCGACAAAATCGAATGAATAATGAGGATTGATCAAAATGTGGTATCGAGCATTGAGTAGGAAGAATGATCGTTAACTAAGTGTTGGCAAAGGTATGTACAAAACCTATGTGGTTGATGATTTCGTAAATGGTTATATGGATGGTTGAGTGAGCATAGTAACTATGGATGAGTTTGTGTATTCTTATGAAATAATCTATGTGATGGTTTATTTTGTATATTGATTTTGAACCACTAAGTTAAATCTATTATATTAAGAACTTACTAAGCTCTTACGCTTACTGTGTGAATTTTTCTCTATTTTACAGTGTCTTTAAAGCTAGCTCGGATCCAGGGATCGTCAGTGACTCAATCACACTATCGGCTATCTATTTTGGTACTTTGGAAGATGTATATATTTGAATATGGCATGTATAGGCTAGTGATTATGATATATTTTGGGTTGTATAGTTCTTGCCATGTGATATGGCTTGAAAGATGAATGATTTATATGTGTGAAAAGGATGGTTAATAAGGGTATGTGTGTCCTATGTGAATGGTCTTTATGATAAGTCTTAGTGATATGGAAGTAGTATGTTCATGCTATGAAATGGTATGGATTAAATGATGCATAAATTATATGATTTTGAATGTGTAGATGATAATTTGGATTGTCATGTTAAGAAGAATTTGTATAGAAAGATGAATGATGATGTAAAAAGATTAAATTTAGTATGTTTTGGTATGTTTGAATGTCATTTGAGGCATGATTTTGAATTGGTTTGATACTTGTAGGTGTGACCATAGTGTGGATGGCAAATTTGCCTTGCAAATGGCCTATTTTTGCCCACACGGTTGGGCACACGGGCGTGTGGCTCGACTGTGTCTCTTAAATTTGTAATTTGATTTAAGTCAAGCTCGCACACGGGCTAGACACACGGGCATGTGACTGGCCATGTGATGCAAGTCAGTGTCGACCACGGCTTGGACACACGGGCATGTCCGAGGTCGTGTGAAGCACACGGCCTACCCACACAGGCGTGTCACCCTTGTAGCTTGGAAAAATGTTAAGTTTCAGAAAAATTTCATATGTGTTCGGTTTAGTTTCGACCCCTTTTTAATGCATGTTTAAGGTCTCGTAGACCTATATAAGGGACTCTGTGATTGTGAATGATTAAGTTAAGATGAAAATTGTTTATAAATGTTCTGAATGTTCGGTAATGCCTCTTAACCCTATTCCAGTGATGGTTACGGGTTAGGGGTGTTACATAGAAAATATTCATAATGTGTTTCACTTGTCGATGTTAGAAAATATTCATAATGTGTTTCACTTGTCGATGTTGCGTCGATATAGATCAGATCCCTCACATGTGATTTCTCTGTCAGAGATAGAAATTCAACCTGATATGACGTACAACGAAGAACCGATCAAAATTTTGGCTCGAGAAATCAAAGAATTGAGAAATAAATGCATAGTTTTAGTGAAAGTATTATGACAACGTCACGGCGTTGAAGAGGCTACGTGGAACCCGGGGAAGCTATGGGAAAACAGTACCCTAACCTTTTCACTGGTAAGATTTTCAGGGACGAAAATCCGTAAACGGTGAGAGTTGTAACAGCCCGTTTTTGATTAAATCAGATCAGTGGTTTCGGGACCACAAATCTGAGATCAAAATATTTATTTTATTATTATTTTAATGTTTACAGCATGATTGAATGATTGTGTGAAATTTTCATTAAGAAATTTTATTGTTTAAATGGTCAATTTGAGAAAAAGAACTAAATCGCGTAAAGTGTAAAACTTGAGTTCTACACTGGTAATTAATGATAAATAGAACCATAAAGTAGAGGTCCTTATATGATAAATAGCCCATTAAACTGGTAATTAATGATAATTATAATAAAACAAACTATGTATCATCTTTATTCTCATCTCTTATAACCGAAAATTACGGCTTAGGAAGCCATTTTTTATGCTCAAGCTTTCGGCAAGCTCATCCTTGTCTAATTGGTATGTATTTTGTCCCGTTTTTAATGATTTTTGTGTTTTTGAGATCGTTGCAGCTTGTACTAACTAGCCTAGGGACAAATTTGCAAAACTGTTAAAGATTTTGAATGATTCCATTGATGAATATGTATGATTTTTGATGTTTGATGATAGATTATGAATATTTGTATGAGTATTACAAGTTTTGTTAAGTGATTTTTAGTGAAAATGCAAATTAGGGGCTAAATTGAGAAACGTTGAAACTTTGTGGTTAAAATGTGAAATAAATGAAAAATATGGGCTGCTTTGGTAATCAGAGAAATTCGGCTAGCATGGGTAGGGACTTAATTGCATGAATTTGTATTTTTATGCAATAAGGACTAAATTATGAAAATGTCAAAATTTAGGGGTAAAAGTGTAAATATGCTTTAAAGAGTGTGTTGGACTAAATTAAATGAATAAATGATTAAATAAATTAATTTCAAATATATTTAGATCAAGAAAAGCAGAATTCAGACCTAGATCGGGGAAAAACGAAAGTTATCGACTAATCGACTCGATTCGTCGTTTTAACATTCGAGGTAAGTTTGTATGTTATAAATTCATTTCAAATGTATTTTATATGCTTAGATATAGCATGAATTGTGATTATGTGATTACGGGCGAGTTCAAAAATGATTCAATGAAGATTTGACAGTTGATATCCTAATTGAACCTTCGGAATAGTTTAGGAAGCTAGTGACATGTCATTAGGTATATTTGAGTTGGCTTCGGACCATGATTTAGCACTATGTGCGCGAGATAAACCGATTTGGCTTCGAGCCATGCATATCGGCCGATTTGGCTTCGGGCCATGATATCAGAAGTTCGAATAGGTTACCTTGATTTGGCTATAGGCCATGGTATAGGTACTTATCGAGTGAAACCTTGAGTATCCAACTTCTATTTCGAATGGTTCAACGGGTAAAAGAAGGATGTGTTTGATTATAAGATTGGTATGAGATGGTACAGGTACGTACGGAAACGAATTGAGTATTGAAAACTATGAAATTGATGAGTTCCTTGGTAAGTTATATGAATGATCATATGATGAATTGAGATTTAATAGATTTGTTACACATTGTTTTCTATTTTATGATTGACCAATGAATGATGATAGTTGCATATTGTTAACATATGAGCTTACTAAGCTATATAGCTTACTTTGTTGCTTTTCCATGTCTTATAGTGATTTCAAAGCTAGCTCAGATTTGGGATCGTCAAGACTTCACCACACTATCCACTAACTCTTTGGTACTTTTGAAACTATGTTTTAAGTATATGGCATGTATAGAAGTTTGAGTCATGTTGACTATGTTTTGGTAATGATGTTGGCCAAATGAATTGGCATTGTAAATGTATATGTTTTGAATTGTAAATATAGCCATGAGAGTTGGCTTAATTTGGTGAATTTCGGTTATATGCATATATGTGAATATATGGTTGATATTAGATGTGATTTATGTTTATGAATTGGTTCAAAATAATGTAAGTTTAGTAAAGGTAGAGTTAGTTGAATTGGTATGTTTTGATGGAGTAAAGTTTGAGGTTATAAGCATGTTGATTGTTGGTATTGAGAATGGTATGAATTAGGTGTAATTATGGATGAATTGGAATGTTATTTGTGCTATGGATTGGTACAATTTGAGTTGGTTTAGGTAAGTGCAAAATGGGTGGCAAAATGGCTTGGTAAATAGCCTATTTTTGTCCACACGAGCGTGTGTCTCAGTCGTGTGTGATACACGGTCATGGTACATGGTCGTGTATCTCCTGGTGTTGAAATTGAAATGAAGTCAGTATACTCCACTCGGTCTAACACACGGATGTGTGCTCGACCATGTGGTACAAGGCAGTATACCCCCTAATTGGCACACGGCCTAGCACACGGGTGTGTGACTTGGTTGTGTTTCATAAGTCAGTATACCTTACAGGTTTGGCATAGCCGAACACACGACCTAGCACACGGGCGTGTGTGGTCACTTCGATGGGCACATGGGCTAGATACATGGGCATGTGGTTGGCCATGTGACCCAAGTCAGTATGTACCCCCTGTTTTCACATGGCCTGTGACATGGGCGTGTGGTTGGCCGTGTGACCCAAGTCAGTGTTTGCCCGCTGTTTTCACACAGCCTGTGACATGGGCGTGTCTGGTGGCCGTGTGAGACACACGGCCTGGCCACACGGGTGTGTGACCCCTGATTTGAAGAAAAATTTGATAAGTGTTAAAAATTTCCTGAGTTATCGGTTTAGTCCCAAACCACTCCCAAAGCATGTTTAAGGCCTCGTAGGCTCTTAATAGGGACAAATTGATTGAGAATGAATGATGAATGATGGATGATTGAATTGAGTAAATGTATGATAAATAGTTGTTTAATTGTTTCGTAAGTATGTTAATGCTCCGTAACCCTATTTCAGCGTTGAATACGGGTGAGGGGCGTTACACTGTGTGTACGAGATTCCCAAGTATCCTTTTGTATTCCAAATGGTTCAACGGAACATGTTGGTTAAATGTGGTTACAAGTGACAGTACGACTCAGTCAAGGTACTCATGACAGAAATCGACAGATGTTAAAAGTGAATTTTGTATGATGAGTAAGTGGAAAATTATGAGAAATCATGGTTCAATTGAATATTTATAAATGTGATGGCTATTGAATTGATTATAGTTTATTTCTATTTGCTTATGCTAATGTAAATGTGAATGAATTGATAAGTATTCAAACCATATAAGCATTGAAATGAATAAACCTATGAAATTCTTGGTTAACTATGTGAACGAATGCATGACATAAAGGTGGAATTATACAAGTTATATTGTAGTATTTTTAATATGGTTACTTTGGTTTGGTTGTTGGAAGTCTTTTTGGCTATTTGAAATGGGATGATTAAGTTATGTGGTTTAAAGTATATATATTCGCATGTGGTATTGTAACACCCCTACCTCGAGACCGTCGCCGGAATAGGGTTAAGAGGCGTTACCAAACAACAACAATAATTCACATCCATTCCATAACACATAGTCTATCATCAATCATACATGCTCAAATACAAACATATAGTCCCTCATCTAGGTCTACGAGACCTTAATGAAGTGTAAGAAAAGGGGTCGGGACTAAACCGAACACTTACGAAAGTTTTCAAATTTCAAACATTCCTCAATACTGTTGAGGTCACACGCCCGTACAGTCAGGCCGTGTGCTTCACATGACCACCAGACACACCCATGTGTCAAGGCCGTGCCAAAATAGCGCATGTATTCTGACTTCTCCACACGGCCACCAGGCACGCCCGTGTGCTATGGCCGTGTACTCTTAGACAAGATACTAACTATTTCACACGGATACTAGGCTCGTCTGTGTACCGTGGCCGTGCACACTTAGGCTAGCTACTTTATCCCACGGTCTCTAGGCACGCCCGTGTGCAACAACTGTGTAGGCAAAACAGGCCATTTGCAAGGCCAAATTGCCTCCCACAATAGGATCATACCTACAAGCATCAATACAATACCAATTCATGCTTTCAAATGCATTCAATCATACCATTTCATGCATTATTCAATCACCAACTAAACCATTTACTTCCATACTCATTATCGTCACAACTAAAGCCGTTCAAAGTGACAAATGTACATCACAAAACATATGTAATTCAAACATCATGTAATCCATATCAAAGTTCATCTTCAAACCATAACTTTCCCAATCAACTAAGTCATGAAATATACCACATTTATAGCTCATTCAACAATTCTACATCATTCAACTTCCAAGCCAAATCACATGGCAAGTATTAAACTTTTCAAAACATATCATAACATCTAGCCTATACATGCCATATTTCATCTATATACATCTTTCCAAAAGTACCAAAATAGATTGCCGATAGTGCAATAGAGATGCTGACGATTCCCGGATCTGAGCTAGATTTACTAACACTGTAAAACAGAGAAACAATCACATAGTAAGCTTTCAATAGCTTAGTAAGTTCGTAACATAATACAATAGACCGAAACAAGCTATCACATAGATTAATTCACAATCACATATATACCATACCATCCAAAAATAATATGTTCAATCAAGCTTCCATAACTCATTCATAGTTTCATCAACCACATAGGTTCCGAACGTACCTTAGCCAACACTTAGTTGTCGATTACAATTGCTACTCAATACTCACTATTTCATTTCGATTAACTTTTGTCCCTTCTTCGATTCAATCGCACACTTACTGCCCAAATAGTCCGCCAAAACTCAATTAGCATCGCACACATAGTGCATCCATACTAAACCGATCTTAAATCGGTATCGCACACACAATGCCAATCACAAAGCCGAAGCTTATATTATTCCGCACACACAGTGCTAACCATTTCGGTCACATTTCCAAATACACACACTTAGTGTCACAAAACTCTAGCCCTCACATAGCATTCACATTTCAATATTATCATACCATTCATTTCACAACATCAAACATAACTATATACACATATAATGTCCGAACTTACCTCGAATGTCGAACTATCGAAACGGTCGATTAATCGAGCACTTTATCTTTGCCTCGATCTCGATCGAAACCTCTCCTTTCTTGGTCTATACACATTCAAATTCAATCCATTCAATCACCAAATCATTCATTTTAGTCCAAATACACATATTTAGGACATTCTATAAAATAGCTCTCACATTTTCACATTTCGACACTTTAGTCCTTATTTCAAAAAATCATCAAATTCACATAGTTTCTTTTCACACAAGCCTAGCCGAATTTTCCTTGTGTTCATACAAGCCCACACATTTAAATTATTTCAAATTTTAGTCCTTCAATTTACACTTTTCTCAATTTAACCCAAATTACTCAATTTCATCAAAAATCTAAACACAAACTATGTTAACCCAACATTAAGTTTTCATATTTCACCAATTAACAACACAAAGCTCACATACTCATCAATGGCTCATCACAAAAACATCATCAATTCACAAAATTTAAACATGGGTTTGAAAGAGCACTAAGCAACGATCACGAAAACGTAAAAATTTTCAAAAACCGAAGTGAAAACATACCTCAATTTGTTTAAGTAAGTGCCGAATATAAAAGAACTCAAACCCTTCTTCTCTGTTCCTATTTTCAGTTCAAAAGAACAAGGATGAACATGTTTCATCCTTTTGTTTTGTTTAATATTAACTAAATAATCAAATACCAATTTTGCCTTTAATGAAATAAACATTTAAGCTTATAATGGTTGGTTATAAATGTCCATCTACCATCCACTATCTAATTAATGGGCTAATTGCGTCATAAGGCCTCCATATTAATAAGACAACAACAATTAAGCATTTAACATTCAGCACACAGCTTTTGAGTTAAATCCTTTTTCATAATTCAACACACAGTTGATAAAATTACCACATAGAATTTTCACACAGACTATATCACATAGAATCAACACCACAGATAATATTAAAATATTATTTCAACCTCGAATTTGTGGTCTTGAAACCACTGTCCCGACTAGGGTCTAAACCGGGTTGTTACAACTCTCCCCCCTTAGGGATTTTTGTCCCCGAAAATCTTACCAATGAATAGGTATGGATATTGCTCTCTCATAATGTTCTCAGGCTCACACGTAGCCTCTTCAATTCCGTGCTTGTTGCACAACACTTTCACTATGGAAATTCTTTTATTCCTCAATTCTTTGGTCTCTCGTTCTAAGATTCGAATCGGTTCTTCACTATACGACAAATTTGACTGAATTTCAACCTCGGTAAGAGTGATCACATGAGACGGATCAGATCTATACCGTCGAAGCATCGACACATGAAACAAATTATGAATCCTTTCTAACTCAGATGGAAACATCAATCTATACGCAACCGGCCCAACACGTTCAATAATCTCATATGGCCCGATGAACCCCGGACTTAACTTGCCTTTTCTGCCAAATTGAAGTATCTTTTTCCACGGAGACACTTTCAAAAACACGTTGTCACCAACTTCAAACTCAATATCCTTCCTTTTCAAGTCTGCATAAGATTTTTGACGATCTGAAGCTGCTTTCAAGCTATCATGAATCACTTTCTGCTCAGTCTCTTTTATAAGATCAACCCCGTGAATCTTATTCTCACTCATGCTCTGTCCAATACAATGGAGTTCGGCATTTTCGACCTTAAAGAGCTTCATATGGTGCCATTTTGATACTAGTTTGAAAACTGTTGTTATACGCGAAATCAATCAATGGTAAATGTTTTTCCCACGTAGTCTCGAACTCAAGTATACAACATCTCAACATATCTTCAAGAATCTGAATGATCCGCTCGGATTGTCCATCCATTTGCGGATGAAATGCAGTACTAAAATGTAGCTTCGTGCCTAAAGCCTCTTACAATTTCTTCCAAAACCGCGAGGTAAATCTCGGATCCCTATCAGATACAATAGATAGTGGCACTCCGTGCAATCTCACAATTTCAGTAACATACAATTCAGCTAATCTATCGAGTGAATACTTTGTTCTCACTGGAATGAAATGAGCCAATTTCATCAATCTGTCAAGTATCACCCAGATCACATCTTTCTTTCCCGGAGATAAAGGTAACCCCGACACAAAGTCCATTTTAATTCTTTCCCATTTCCACTTAGGGATCATGATCAACTGTAACAAACTGGACGGAACCTGATGTTTAGCTTTTACTTGCTGATATATTAAACATTTCAACAAAAAGTCAGAGATGTCCCCTTTCATACCATGCCACCAATAAAACTGTTTCACATCATTATACATTTTCGTACTCCCCGGATGAACAGTCAAACGACTATTGTGAGCTTCATTCAAAATCATCTGAATCAACTCTGAATTTCTCATAACACAAATCCGATCTCTAAATCTCAGACAATCATCACTATCAAGTCAAAATTTTGAATCGACATTCAATTTACACTAAGTCCGTTTAGCATTCATTTCAACATCACTTTTCTCGGTATCACAAATCTGACGTACAAACATCGGCTTTACTTTCAACTCGGCTAAAACCGCACTATCATCACACAGATCTATCTGAGTACTCATAACTCGCAAGGCACATAATGATTTTCGACTCAAGGCATCGGCTACAACATTATCTTTACCCGAGTGGTAATCTATCACAAGCCCAAAGTCTTTCAACAATTCTAACCATCTTCTCTGTCACAAATTCAACTCTTTTTAAGTCATCAAGTACTTCAAACTCTTATGATCAGTATAAATGTGACATTTTCACCGAATAGATAGTGACGCCAAATCTTCAACGCAAACACAATCGCTGCTAATTCAAGGTCGTACGTCAGATAGTTCTTTTCATGCGGTTTTAGCTGCCTCGAAGCATAAGCAATAACTTTGCTTTCTTGCATCAGCACATAGCCCAAACCATTCAATGATGCATCACTATAAACTATGAATTCTTTACCTGATTCCAGTTGAACTAACACTAGTGCTTCCGTCAACAACACTTTCAATTGCTCAAAACTCTGATGACACTTTTCCGACCATTCAAATTTAACATCTTTCTCTAGCAACTACGTCAACGGAGTTGCAATCATCGAGAAGCCTTTCACAAACCGTCTATAATATCCCGCTAGTCCCAGAAAACTACGGACTTCAGACACATTTCTCAGAGGCTTCCATTCTAATATAGCAGAGATTTTACTCGGATCAACTCTTATTCTTGTAGCCGATACAATATGTCCTAAAAATCCAACCTCGCTCAACCAAAATTCACATTTGCTAAATTTAGCATACAATTGTTTCTCACGTAGAGTCTGTACCACAGTTCTCAAATTCTTGGCATGTTGTGTCTCATCACAAGAATAAATCAAGATATCATCAATGAACACTACAACAAAACGATCTAAATACGGTCTGAATATCTGATTCATCATATCCATAAACACTGCAGGAGCATGTGTTAGTCCAAAAGGCATCACTAAGAATTCATAATGTTCGTACCTCTTTCTGAAAGCAGTTTTCGGCACATCGGATTCTTTAACTCTTAACTGATAGTAACCCGATCTCAAATCTATCTTAGAAAACACTGTAGCTCCTCTCAGCTGATCAAACAACTCATCAATACAAGGCAACAAATATTTGTTCTTTATAGTCACTTTTTTCAACTGTCGGTAATCAATACACATTCTTATAGTTTCGTCTTTCTTTTTCACAAATAACACAGGAGTACCCCAGGGCGAGAAGCTCGGTCTTGCAAACCCTCTATCAGTTAACTCTTACAACTATGACTTTAACTCTTTCAATTTCGTTGGTGCCATTCTATATGATGCTATCGAGATAGGAGCCGTTCCCGGTACAAAATCAATGCCAAATTCAACTTCTCGAATCAGAGGTAATCCTGGTAACTCTTCAGGAAACACATCTGGAAACTCACAAACCACAAGCACATATTCAACCTTCTTTTCTGACACTTTTGTATCAATCACATATGCCAGATAGGCTTCGCAACCCTTTCTCACATAGTTCATAGCTTTCATTGCGGATACAACAGCTGCTAACCCTTTCATATCACTGGATTCAATTCAAACTATCTCACCATTCTGACTTCTCAATTCAATACTCTTTCTTTTACAATTCACAATGGCATTATGCAAAGTGAGCCAATCTATACCTAAAATTATATCGAACTCATCGAATGGTAGCAACATCAAATTGGCCGGAAAACATAAATCACGAAACATCAATGGGCAATTCTTGCACACCTTATCCACCAAGACACACTTGCCTAAGGGGTTCGATACTCTAACCACAAATTTAGTAAATTCAATAGGTAGAGTCTTATTCAATACTAAATTCACACACACATAGGAATGAGTTGAACCCGGATCTATTAATGTAATCACATCAGTATCAAATAGAGTAAAAGTACCAGTTATGACATCTAGAGATGATGCATCCTCTCGTGCACGTATAGCATAAGCTCGGGCAGGTGCTCTCGCCTCTGATCTCACTGCTTATCAATGGTCCCTCTCTGACTTCCACTTACATTCCCAGCATTTCTGGGTGGTCTACCCCTAGCCGTCACATTACTCAATCTCACATTCTGAACATTTTCTTCCTCAGCCATCTTTGGGCAGTCTCAGATAAAGTGATCTCCAGATTCACATTTATAGCAAACTCTATTGTTGTACTTGCCCCAGCATTCTCCCACATGTCTTCTTCCACACTATCTACACTCAGGTTTGTTACTTTTGACACTATCAACACTTGATTCTATTGGAGCTTGAGTTCTCAGACCAATATTTAGTCTTGTGCAGTCTCTTTCGAATGTCCAAATGAAGCATTCGATCGATCGCCCACATTTCTAAATCTCTTTGTTGAAGGTTGAGAAAACTTACTTGTCGATCTTTTTCTTTCATCACGAGCTTCAAAATCAGCTTTCTTCTTTTCTTTACTGAGCTCTTCAGCTTTGCAGGCTCTTTCAACTAACACAACAAATTTGTTTATATCAAGAATCCCAACTAACAACTTAATATCTTCATTCAGCCCCTCTATAAAGCATTTACACATAGTAGCTTCGGTCGAAACACATTCCTATGCATACTGGCTCAATCTCACAAATTCCCGCTCGTACTCAGTAACTGACAAATGGCCCTGTTTCAACTCTAGAAACTCTTTATGTTTCTGATTAATGAATCGTTGACTAATATACTTCTTTCTGAACTCAACTTGAAAGAAATCCCAGGTGATTCTCTCTCTCGAAACCACGGATGTCAACGTCTTCCACCAGTTATAAGCTGTATCTCTCAACAAAGAAACTGCACATTTGATACACTCATCAGGAGTCAATGACATTTCATCGAATACCCGAATTATATTCTCAAGCCAAAACTCAGCTCGCTCAGCATCATCATCAACTGTGGCCCAAAACGCTTCAGCCCCGTACTTACAAATCTTATCCACGGGAGGTTTATTCAATCGGATCGGATCTACAACTTGTGGCACAATAGGTATTTGTGGGGGTGAAGGTTGTGGAACAGCCGGATTCGTTCGAACGAACTCTAAAAATCACTCACTCATCATAAGGAAGAAGGCTTGCTTAGCCTCTCCTCCCTCACTACTTTCATTCAGCCTAGATGTGGCCGGCACTGTCCCTTGAGCGGGAGCAGGCGCGTTACTCTCTACATCGTCAGCAACTGCTCGATCGGGATCCATTACTATATAAAAACACATTTTCATCTGTCAGAATTCATCACACTATCGCAATTTCATATATGGCATGTATAGCTAGACTGACTCACGCTACGTTAGTCTGAGAATCGGCTAAACCGTAGCTCTGATACCAATAAAATGTAACACCCTTAACCCGAGACCATCCCCAGAATAGGGTTAAGAGGCGTTACCAAACAACAACAATAATTCACATCCATTCCATGACACATAGTCTATCATCAATCATACATGCTCAAATACAAACATATAGTCCCTCATCTAGGTCTACGAGACCTTAATGAAGTGTAAGAAAAGGGGTCGGGACTAAACCGAACACTTACGAAAGTTTTCAAATTTCAAACATTCCTCAATACTGTTGAGGTCACACGCCCGTACAGTCAGGCCGTGTGCCTCACATGACCACCAGACACACCCATGTGTCAAGGCCGTGCTAAAACAGCGCATGTATTCTGACTTCTCCACACGGCCACCAGGCACGCCCGTGTGCTATGGCCGTGTACTCTTAGACAAGATACTAACTATTTCACATGGATACTAGGCTCGTCTGTGTACCGTGGCCGTGCACACTTAGGCTAGCTACTGACTTTATCCCACGGTCTCTAGGCACGCCCGTATGCCACACCTGTGTAGGTAAAACAGGCCATTTGCAAGGCCAAATTGCCTCCCACAATAGCATTATACCTACAAGCATCAATACAATACCAATTCATGCTTTCAAATGCATTCAATCATACCATTTCATGCATTATTCAATCACCAACTAAACCATTTACTTCCATACTCATTATCGTCACAACTAAAGCCGTTCAAAGTGACAAATGTACATCTCAAAACATATGTAATTCAAACATCATGTAATCCATATCAAAGTTCATCTTCAAACCATAACTTTCCCAATCAACTAAGTCATGAAATATACCACATTTATAGCTCATTCATCAATTTTACATCATTCAACTTCCAAGCCAAATCACAGGGCAAGGATTAAACTTTTCAAAACATATCATAACATCTAGCCTATACATGCCATATTTCATCTATATACATCTTTCCAAAAGTACCAAAATAGATTGCCGATAGTGCAATAGAGATGCTGACGATTCTCGAATCCGAGCTAGATTTACTGACACTGTAAAACAGAGAAACAATCACACGGTAAGCTTTCAATAGCTTAGTAAGTTCGTAACATAATACAATATACCGAAACAAGCTATCACATAGATTAATTCACAATCACATATATACCATACCATCCAAAAATAATATGTTCAATCAAGCTTCCATAACTCATTCATAGTTTCATCAACCAAATAGGTTCCGAACGTACCTTAGCCAACACTTAGTTGTCGATTACAATTGCTACTCAATACTCACTATTTCATTTCAATTAACTTTTGTCCCTTCTTCGATTCAATCGCACACTTAGTGCCCAAATAGTCAGCCAAAACTCAATTAGCATTGCACACATAGTGCATCCATACCAAACCGATCTTACATCTGTATCGCACACACAGTGCTAACCATTTCAGTCACATTTCCAAATACACACACTTAGTGTCACATAACCCGAGCCCTCACATAGCTTTCACATTTCAATATTATCATACCATTCATTTCACAACATCAAACATAACTATATACACATATTATGTCCAAACTTACCTCGAACGTCGAACTATCGAAACGGTCGATTAATCGAGCACTTTATCTTTGCCTCGATCTCCATCTGAACCTCTCCTTTCTTGATTTATACACATTCAAATCCAATCCATTCAATCACCAAATCATTCATTTTAGTCCAAATACACATATTTAGGGCATTTTATAAAATAGCCTTCACATTTTCACATTTCGACAATTTAGTCCCTATTTCACGAAATCATCAAATTCTCATAGTTTCTTTCCACACAAGCCTAGCCGAATTTTCCTTGTGTTCATACAAGCTCACACATTTCATTTATTTTACATTTTAGTCCTTCAATTTACACTTTTTTCAATTTAACCCAAATTACTCAATTTCATCAAAAATCTAAACACAAACTATGTTAACCCAACACTAAGTTTTCATATTTCACCAATTAACAACACAAATCTCACATACTCATCAATGGCTCATCACAAAAACATCATCAATTCACTAAATTTAAACATGGGTTTGAAATAGCATGAAGCAACGATCACGAAAACATAAAAATTATCAAAAATTGAAGTGAAAACATACCTCAATTTGTTTAAGCAAGTGCCAAATATAAAAGAACTCAAACCCTTCTTCTCTATTCCTATTTTCGGTTGAAAAGAACAATGATGAACATGTTTCATCCTTTTGTTTTGTTTAATATTAACTAAATAATCAAATACCAATTTTTCCCTTAATAAAATAAACATTTAAGCTTATAATGGTTGGTTATAAATGTCCATCTACCATCCACTATCTAATTAATGGGCTAATTTCTTCATAAGGCCTCCATATTAATAAGACAACAACAATTAAGCATTTAACATTCAGCACACAGCTTTTGCATTTTATGCGATTAAATCCTTTTTCATAATTTGACACATAGTTGATAAAATTACCATACAAAATTTTCACACAGACTATATAATATAGAATCAACACCACATATAATATTAAAATATTATTTCGACCTCAAATTTGTGGTCTCGAAACCACTGTTTTGACTAGGGTCTAAACCGGGTTGTTACAGGTATGGGTTATTTTGGTAAGCTTAATGATGGTTTTAATATATTCAAATGGCCATTTGGTATGTGTTGTGTAATAGCTTGATATGTGCTTGGTTTTGGTTTGGTATTTGAATGCCAAATTGGTTAATAAAGTATGTTGATTTAGTATATGTTATATATGTGAATTTTGGCTTATGAATCTTGTTGTTTGATATGTGATTTAGTTAAGTAAATGATTGTGATATAGGCTTTGAACAGATTGGTATTGATATGGTTTATAATGTGATGATTTGAGATTGATTTGGTTGTTTAATTGTGTATAGAAATGGTATCATTTGCACTTGTATAGGTGTGTTTCCTTTGGATGAGAAAAGTGGCTTGTAACTAGCCTATTTTAGTCCACACGGGCAGAGCACACGGGAGCGTGACTCAACCGTGTGTGACACACGGTCAAATTACACGGTCGTGTTTCCCCTGGTGTTGAAATTGAAATGAAGTCAGTATGCTCCACACGATCTCACACACGGGCATGTGATCGGCCGTGTGGCACAAGTCAGTATACCCCCTATTTGGCACACAGCCTAGCACACGGGTGTGTGACTTGGACGTGTTGCATAATTCAGTATACCCTACAGGTTTGACAAGGCCTACCACACGGCTTGGCACACGGGCGTGTGTGGCCACTTCAAAGGGCACACGGGCTAGACACATGGGTGTGTGGTTGGCCGTGTGACCCAACTCAGAAACCTCACTTGTTTGGACACAGGGTAGGACACGGGTTGGAACACGGCCATGTGCTCTCATTTCGATTGGCCACGCGGCATGTGACACGGGCGTGTCTGGTAGCCGTGTGAGATACACGGCCTGGTCACACGGGCGTGTATCCCCTGATTTAGAGAAAAAATTTATAAGTGTTGAAAAATTTCCCAAGTTATCGGTTTAGTCCCGAACCACTCCCAATGCATGTTTAGGGCCTTGTAGGCTCGTATTAGGGACAAAGTGATTGAAATTGTATGATGATTACATGTATTAATTAAATGTATGAAAAAAGTATGTTTAAATGTGTCATATGTCTGGTAATACTCCGTAACCCTATTTCGGCGTTGAATACGGGTGAGGGGTGTTACAATCTTCTTACTGCAGTATTTATAGTCCATACATTCACGCGTTATGCGGCTGTCAAATGGTTACCATAAGATAAAATAGGATCATATTGGGAGAGTGAATTTATCCTAAAAAGATTAAAGATATCCTATGATGGTAACACACTTATAACCAGGTCATTGGATGAGCACTGATCGAGTTGCTTTCCTAATGGTATGTCATTAGGGAGAGCTCATTCATGACACATTAGTGAAATGACTTCATGACTAAATGAGTTTATAATTAATAGGCGAAAAGTTGGAACTTAATTATAAATCA
Organism: Gossypium australe; assembly: GCA_005393395.2. Classification (NCBI taxonomy): domain Eukaryota; kingdom Viridiplantae; phylum Streptophyta; class Magnoliopsida; order Malvales; family Malvaceae; genus Gossypium; species Gossypium australe. Next base: position 65,640,716 of record CM016614.1, on the reverse strand, counting down.
TTTGAGCCCTAATTATATATATTCAGTCGGTCCCTCCGCTAGCTCGTTGAAACCAGAAATGAATTGCATGTTGAATCAAATGAACAAAATGGATAGAAATTTTGTAATTTTAATTTTTCTTAGGATGGAACCATGGAAATTTTTGCTAGTCAGGGTCATTCAAGTTGTATGCCTTTCTTTCTAATAGCTTGATAATATTTATTTGACTATGAATTTATGTTCATGCATATGTATGATAAGCATGCAATATAGCTTAGGGAAAGAATGCTACATCTTGCCATGCATATATTGGTCGTTCATGGTTGAAACCAGACATTAAAAACCCTGTATGTTTTAAAAAGATTGAGTATGAGATGGTCCCTAAACAAGACCTACGGCCTGCATGAATGGTCTCTTATGATGGCATGACAATTTAACTTCCCCTAGGTAGGATTGTCATGTGGACCTCACTTAGGATCTTTTCATGATAGTAAAAATAATTAACTTGTAATTGTATGATAGTTGGTCAGCCCTGTTATAGGTATTATTATGCGATATAACAAGAAGTTTTTCTTTGAAGAGGACAACTAGTTACATGTTACTCGGTGATATTGTCCCAAGATGACTCATTTTTGTAACACCCTATACCTGGCCCGGACCCTGAGTCTGAGTTCTAAGACGCTACACCACTGTCTCACATCTATTCCATCATAATTGTCACATGTAGTATACAAGCATCTTTATTTTCTTTTGTTACTATACCAATTATGCGAATATAAAGACATACAAACTCAAATTAACGTTTAACCATGCTAACACATGACAAAGAAACATAAAATGGACATACATCAAGCATTGGGACCACTTACCAAATTTTCCCAAAAATCTTACGTAGGTATCGATACTAAAGGAGTGGTATCGGTATCGATACTACATGAAAAATCGATACCAAACTAGCATTTTGTTTCTCTCTAAATTTTAAAACATCAAAAATTATCGATACCTTTTGCAATGTATTGATAAACTTACTCCGAGTACCGTACTTAGGCCAAAGTATCAATACCAAATCCATATTATGTTTCCCTACACCTTCGAAAATGTAGAGGTACCATTTTTAAAAATCAAATATCGATACCTCCGCTCCAGACTATAAAATCTTAGCAAACTTCAACATTAAACCATTCAAACTTAATCCCAAACAACATGCTTCATTCACCTAGTTAAAGAAACATCAAAATGTCTGAAATAGCAGCCCCAACATCATATTCAAGTCCACATATTTCCAAACATAAATAGAAAGCAAACAACCCAAAAACTGACTTAGCAAAATTGATATAAAATCTACCACATTGACCTATCACATTGCCTTTATTCCCTAAACATAAATAAGCATATAACACCTACTAATGAAAGCTAAATAATTGGCTTAGATCACCCCTCGAGACCACACCGCTCACACCGGCACTATGTATCTGCAATAGTTAGGGAGTTGGTGAGCTTAACAAGCTTAGTGAATGCTTGAAAACAACCACTACGCAAATAAGTCATTATGCAACAACGAAATAGTCATATAACGTATCCATGACATTCGTAGTTCTATATCATATTTTACATGTTTAACCATCTTTCATACAATCGTTTACTTATTGTTGACATGATTGTTAAAGCACATGTATTAAAACACATATGAGGTACTTTTAATGATAGTTTTGACCCTTGAGATTATGAAACATGAAGTGGACTCTATCACCACTTATCGAGTACACAAATGTCTAACAAACCACTTAGACTTATAGAGTCGAACATATACCATAAGTGAAGCTTTTAGCTAACACTCTCCAACACACCAAACACACATATCCCAGTGAATGGAGCTTAGCTCACATTCCCTTATCTCTCTAGAAACTATCGTGGGCCTCAACGCCCAACATCACAATACATATATAGGTGAGTACTCACAATCCTATGGCATGCCCACTATATCCAATGGTCTCATAAGGTTACAATGCCAAAATATCTACATTATTATCACATATTTACTTACTGATTTTCCTGAGCTAAACAAGTAAGGATATTGATGTCTCATCACTTCCTCAGTTTACTAAAAAATCCAAAATTCACCATTAATGATCCTAATTTTGGCTTTTATCTAAATCATGCATTTTAGTGGCTAAGAGTTCAGTTAAAACCAATAGAAAGAAGAATTGTTACCTTTGATAGGAGAAAGATAAAGATTTGACGCAAATCCGAGAAAACCCAAACTTGAGGAAGATGATGAAATTAATGAGATTTTGAATGTTTTCTTGAAGATTTAAAGAGGTTTAATACTTTGGAAATGAGGGGAATCAAAATAGTATTGTTTGGAAATAAAAAATTTGAATGGAATGGAAAGGGAGAGCAAGGGACGACAAGTAAGGCAATGGGGAGAAATCTATCGTGAAACAAAACTAAGAATGGGGGGTTTAAAGGTTTAACTTCAAAAATTGGCTAAACTGCAACAAAAATGTTCCAACTTTTGACTCTTTTACAACTCTTTTACAACTCTTTTACAAAAAAATCCTATCTCGAAAGTTAAAGGTTTTTAAAACTCTTTTTTAGAAAGTGACTTAATTCCTTAGTAGCTACTATTAAAAACATTATTGAATACCAACCTTATGAAATTTCGATCACATTATTGAATACCCACATACCTAGGACTCAACTTACCCTTCCTTGCAAACCTCAAAACCTTCTTCCAATGAGAAACCTTTAAGAACACCTTATCGCCAGCTTGAAGTTTGGTGTCTCGACGTTTCAAATATGGATAAGATTTTTGCCTATCTATTGCTGCTTTCAACCTCTTGCATATCATCTTCACTTTCTCTTCAATCTTTCGAACTAATTCTGGTCCAGCGACCCTCTTTTCATCTAACTCCATCCAACACAAAGGAGTCTTACACTTCCTACCATACAATGTTAAACGGTGGTATATGAATACTTGCTTGGAAACTATTGTTGTAAGTAAATTCTGTTAAAGGTAGATATCACTCCCAACTACCACTGAATTTGATCACACAACTTCGCAACATATCCTCTAACACTTGAATTAGCCTCTCAGATTGACCATCATCTTGGGGATGATAAGCCGTACTAAAAGTAAGCTTCGACCCTAAAGCCTATTGCAAACTTTTATAAAAACTTGAAGTAAACCATGGATCTCTATTGGAAATAATTGAAACTGGAACCCCATGCAGACAAATAATCTCAACAATATATAACTTTGCCAACTTTTACAACGAATAATTAGTACACACAGGTAAGAAATGTGCACTCTTCGAAAAATGATATTATAGCCCATACCAAATCCTTTCTCAATGGAGTCATAGGTAAACTTGAAACAAAATCCATAGTAATCCTTTCCCACTTCCATTCAAGAATCGTAATAGGTTTTAACAATCCTGAAGGAAATTAATGTTTAGCATTCACCTTTTGACAAACCAAACATTGAGCACAAAATCCGTAACATTACGCTTCAACCCAGGCCATTAATAAACCTCTCTAAGATCATGGTGCATTTTACCACTACCGAAATGCATAGCTTAAGGGTTACTATGGGCCTCGGTGAAAATCACTTGTCTTAAATCCACATCTTGCGGCACACACAATCTACCTCGAAAATTCAAGATTTCTTCTGTATTAACATCAAAGTCTCCCTTAACCCCTAACTCAACTTGACGAATCCACTTTAATATATCTCCATCTAATGGCTACTTCTCACTAATTTGTTGAGCCAAAGTCGGACTCACTTGATGTTCAATTAACAAACCACCATCACTAGCCAAAATGAAGAGCGCAAACATAGCTCCAACTCTGACATTAATTTCCTACTTAATACGTCATCTACAACATTTTCCTTACTAGGATGATACTCAATCACATAGTTATAATCCTTTAAAAGCTCAAACCATTGCCTTTGCCTTAAATTCAACTCATTTTGGGAGATGAGGTACTTAAGGCTCTTGTGATTAGTGTAAATCACACACTTCTCTCCATACAAATAATGACACCAAATCTTAAGCGCAAACACCACAACAACTAACTCCAAATCATGACTTGGGTAGTTCCACTCATGCGTCTTCAACTGCCTTGAAGCATAAGCCACAACTTACCTTCTTGCATTAACACACAACCGAGTCTTGTATAAGAAGCATCACTATAAACTAAAAAATCTTTTCTTAGTTTTGGTTGAATCAATACAGGTGCCTTCGCCAACACTACCTTTAGCTGTTCAAAACTTTTTTGTCTTACATCAGTCTATTCAAACACCATATTTTTTGAAGTAGTTTTGTTAAGGGTGCAACAATAAGGGAAAACCCTTCAACGAACCTACGATAGTAACCAGCCAAACCTAAAAAACTCTGAACTTTTGTAACACTCCTTAGCGGCTTCCACTCTAAGCTAAATTTGACACTTACTTAACTTTACATGTAGTTGCTTATCCCTCAAAATCTAGAAGACAACCCTTAGATGCTCGTGCTATGATTTGACTGATTTGACTGTGATTGTATGACTATGATTTGATTGACTTAACTGTGATTGATATGATGATATGTGTGCCAGACATTCTGCATACTTGACATACTGTATGGGGTTGGAATATTGGTTATGGAGGAAGTACTGTTCTGTTAGGGTCGTACGGGTTGCACGGGACGACTATGGACTCAGTAATGATCTGATAAGGTCGCACGGGTCGCACGAGACGACTGTGGACCTATCGATGGCTTTAAGCCAATTAATCTAATTATGGCTCTGTGCCAACCTAATTATGGTTCTGTGCCGTCTTGATTATGACTTTGTGTCGACCACATTTATCCATGGATGTGTGCTGATCGTAATTATTGATGACTTTGTGTCGATCATATTTATCCATTGCTGTGTGCCTGTAACATCCTGAAATTCAGAATTTTATGTTTCGTATTATACCATGCAATAGGCTAGTGAAAAATGTTAATTGTGTATGTTTAGGGGTCCTAAGAAGGCTTGGGGTTGAGTTGGGCCTTAGCAAAATTTTTGTGTTTAAGCACTTTAAGGAGAAAAGGTAAGTGGCATCAAGGCTTAAGGAAATAAGCGTGTATTTTGCTAGAACAAGAGGAGCTAGTAGTAGAGTGGTGTGGCGTCACATGAAGGAGCTTAAGGGGTGGAGTTCGAATCCCACCTATTGCAAAATTTTTGGACTATTTTGTGATTCTTTTCCAAAGTGTCGGCCAAGGCTATAAATAAGGTAAGGAAGACTTTTTATTGATGGAAAGAAGACTAAGAAAATAAGGTAAGGAGGAGAGTAAGGAAAGAAGTAAAAGAAAGGAGTAAGAAGGGGGATATGTTGGCTGAATATTTGGAAGGTGCTTGGGATAGAATTTTTGGTCAACCATGACCTTTTTGGTGAATGAAGTACACGGTTTTGGTAGGGGGAGTTAGGGAGCCGACTTTCTTTTGGTTTTTGTGTAAATTGGTGCATGAAAGGTTTTGGTTTCTTTTAGCATTTTGGGTACTTTTCTTTTCCAACTTCTTTTTCCCCTTGTTTTGGCCGAAACACTCAGCACACTTGTCCATCTTTCTCTCTTGTTTTGCCGAAACCCTCAATCCATTCTTGCTCATTTTTTTCCTTTGTTAGCCGAAACTATCTAGCACTTTTTCTCCATCTTTTCTTTTCCTTTTCACTATTTCTTCAACCTTTCTTTCTTATTCTTTAATCAATATTTTGGTGGTCGAATCTTCTTGTTCATTTCTCTCCATAGCCGAACCTTTTGACCCTTAATCTCTTATTCATTATTTCTTTCTCTTTCGTGTTGGCACTCTCTTCTTTGATCGAATCGGTAAGTGGTTTCTTTCTCTCTTTTCATTTTCTTTTCTCCGTAGCCGAATGTGTGTCCATCACTATTCGGTTGTTCTATTTTGCTCTAAATTGAGATATCATTTTCTCCTACTCTCTCAAGTCGTGATCATCTCTTCTTTTTCGTAGTGTTATAGTGGGTGGCCGAATGCCACATCTTTGTCGATTCATCCATAGTCATAAGCCAATCGATGGAAGTTGGATCTACCATTGTCAAGGTAAGGAATTTCTTCAAGGTTCATCTCGATATCTCTCAATACTTGGTTATTCCGCTAAAACGGATTGATGATTATGTTTAAACGTTTATTCTAGGGACTAATCGTTCGTTCTTATCTATTCGTTGATCCTTCGGAAGTAATGGTAAGCCGAATCCTATCCCTAAACAACTACTTTCTCTCGTAGTAGTAATATTCTAACTGAGACTTTTTCAATGGAGGCAAGTGGTAACGATTTGAAAGGAAAAGCGATAGGAGAACACAAAAGGAGTGGATTTGCGATTCCTACTCCCAAGTTCAAACGAAGGGCGGTATCGGCAGTTCGGGATTTTCCACCGGGTTGTGGACCATCATCCGGTGAGAATAGACAAATCGTGGTCGTTCACGATACTAAGGGTAAGTATTTCATTAGATCGTTAGATTTAGATATTTGGATTAAGAAAATCTCGTTTGTCGGTTAATCGAGTGTAATGGTGATTTAGGTGCTGACGATCAAGAAAGCTTAGTCCTTACCGTAATCAGGTGTGTAATCTCACACCGAAATTCCGTAAATCTATGATTTATCATCATGTTAGAAAAATCGATCGATGTTTCTTAAGAACTTAATAGTGGTAATATGGTATGAATCGAGTGATTTACTTAAAAATCGTTAATACTAAGATTTGTCAAAATCAGTGTTAATTTATAAAATTACAAAAATGCCCTTATGGGTCGAATTACGAATATACCTTCAATGGGCCGCTTTTATCAAAATGCCTTAACGGGCCGAATTGTTTAAATGCCTTTAAAGTGTTTATTTACCAAAATACCTCTAAGGGTCGATTTACAAAAAAGCCCCTTTGGGCCGAATTACCAAAATGCCCCTAATGGGCTGATTTGCTAAAACATCCTAAATGGGCCGATTTGCTAAAATGCCTTAGTGGGCCAAATTATTAAATTGCTTTAATGAGCCGATTCACCGAAATTAATTCATTAGATTATTGGTGGTTATATATGTATGTGGATGTTTAATTTTGAATGTTGCATTTTTACATATTGCATGGGATGGGAGAAATTGTATGGAGAGCAATGTAGCCTGGTGGCAATGCCACAATTTGTTCATTAATATGCTTAATTATGATTTCGGTGGCTTGACCACGAAAATATTATACTTTAGCAGCTTGGCTGCAAATTGGTGTGAGCGGCGGGGTGGGTTGACTTGATCCCCACAGGTGTGATTGGCTGGTCGGGGGTGTGATGGATGGATGGGTTGGGTTGCATACATTTACTTCATTTAAATATTGTTATGTAAATGGGCTTCAGCCCAAGATTATGCTATACGGACTTAGGCCCAAGATATTGCTTTACGGGTTCAGGCCCAGTGGATGACGGTAAGGGGATTATACACTGAGTTCTAGTAACTCACCCCTCCTTCTTAATCCTTGCAGGTAATGCTTAGTGATGTGGACTTGGGCCATGGATGACTCGGTGCAGGCCATACTTCAGAAATGGTGTTTTTGAACTCTAAACTTCTTCTTCCATTTATTTTATTACTTTTACTATTTTGGATTTTAAGTTGTAATAAGGCCTCTAGGATAAACTTTAATTTGCTTTATGTTTGGACGTATTTATTATTTTTCTTGAATTATTTTAAATGGGGATTTTTCTAAAATCATAAACAATGGTTTTTTTTTCCAAAATGGATTAACAAATGGATTTCATAACAAACTTTTACAAATAATTTAACTCGGAAATTCTTTTTTGAATTATCAACAATATTTTCAAGAGTCACGGTTTTAAAAGATCACTAGTTTAATTATCGATTCTCCAATCAACCTTTCAAGATTAGTAGTATTTTATCGAGTATTTCTAAGTCAAATTTGTTTTCTTAAACAATAGCCTAATAACAACATCTTTAGTAAGAATTATAAGTTCTTTATTTGTTTCCTTCATGTGACATGCCAGATCTGGTCATACCGCATGGGCGGGTTTGGGGTGTTACAGTGCCGATCGTAATTATTGATGACTTTGTGTCGATCATACTTACCCATGGCTGTGTGTCGGTTATATTATCATAGCTAATGCTTATGTACCGATCTTATTATAGTTATCGATGGCTATGTACCAATTATGAGACCATTACTGAAGGCTTAAAGCCACATATATACTAGCAGCTTTGCTGCGATTTTGGTTAGTGCTGCAATCGGTGCTAACACTGTAAGTGTATGGATGGCGTGGGTGATTTATTCCTCACAGGTAGTGCAGGGTTGGATGGGTTTGCATGCATCATGCATCATTCATACTGAGACTGTTACTGTAATGGGTTAGGCCCAATTGATTTTGTTATGGGCTGTGACCCAGATGATATTGTTTTGGGCTTTGGCCCACATATACTCTGAATTAAACTGTATTGTTACTATTAAAGGGCTTAGACCCAGACTGATTATGTTTCTATATATTGACTATTTCTTTAATAAGGGGATTACATACTGAGTTTTTCGTAAACTCATCCCGTTTTTTAACCTTTCAGGTAATCCCCAGCGTTAGACGGTTCGGAGCTGCGAGGGACTCGGAGAGGGCCACACAACTGAACATGTTTTATTCTGTTTTGCTCATTTACTTAAGCACTTTGATTTTGATTCGGGTTGTAATAAGGCCTCTATAATTTCTGGATTTTAAATTTAGGATTTAATTAATTGTGATTTATATCTGCTAGAAGTAGAACATGGATTTCCAAAACAATAACTATTTTCAAACGCTACGTTTCCGCAACTCAATTTTTAAATATCACGTTTTCGTAAATCATATTTTTTTTTAAATTAAGCTTCCGCAACAAATAAGGTTTTAAAGGTAATAACGTTTTAAAAGGGAATAACTTTTTAATAAACCACGATTGAAAATAAACAAACGTAAACTGAGGTTTTGTACAAGTTTTAAATGGCAAGAAGTTTGAAATTTCAAGAAGGGTTTTCAATGAAAACATGGTTTTCGAAAAATACTTCAATGTGACTCGCCAGATTTGGCCATAACGTCTAGGTCAGTTTTGAGGTGTTACATCCTCCAGCACTCGTCCGGATGGTGTCTCCCACAGTCACTGCATAGCTGTAATCCAATAGGAACAATAGAAGCAATAGTGGTCCCCACTCTAACTTGCCTATCAGATCTGGCCTTTTTCTTAGGCCTTGAAACAAAACTAGAGGGCTCCGACTGCCTCTTGTTCTTGCTTCTCTCTCAGTCCCTATTCTGGTGCTCCACGCGCTTAACATCCATAACGATCTTAGCTTTCTTCACTAGTACAGCAAACTCTCGCTCCCTTTGTGGAGCAATCAGAACCCTCAGATTATCTCTCAGCCTGTCCTCAAACCGAACACACCTCTCATATTCTGATGCCACCATACCTCAAGCATAGCGGCTCAGCCTCAAAAATTCAGCTTCATACTCGGCCACAAATCTTTCACCTTGCGTGAGGTTCAGAAACTCACGCCTGCGAGCATCAACGTAGCTGGCTCCCATATATTTACTCTAAAATGTAGTTTTAAAGAACTCTCAAGTCAGACGGTCAGGCTGAGTGCCCTCCTTAACTGTCAACCACCACTAATTTGATTCATCGTGAAGCAAAGAGACTGCACCCTTCAATTTCTGCTCAGGGGTGCAGTCAAGATCATTCATAATCCTCTCTGTGGCCTCCAACCGGTACTCAGCCACATTAGGGGCGACTCTTGTGACACCCCTAAATAACTCAGCTCCATTGGATCGAAGTCGCTCAATTACCGACCCTCGACCCAAGATCCAGAATTAGGCCTAGTGACCCTCTCCCATATCCTCAGCATGGCTTGGGACAGTGCGTCTTCCCCAGTCGAATGACTCTGAGACCCAGTCTCAGTAGCAGGTGACACAGGTGTCTCACTAGTGTCCAGAATCAGCAAGCTGCCTAGAGATGATGACTTAACTTGAGCCCCCTACCACCTCTATCTTGGCCTCGAATACCACATTCCCGGATATCTCGTGCGTTCATTATCTTTCGAGTTTTATCTACATTAAGAGTTTTATGCATCAGTTCAATATTTATTAATAAATATTTTATGCATGATTATCAGAAGTTCAGAATCGTTTCAGAAGTTTCAGTCTTCTAACAACTGAGTACAGTTTCAAAGGGTCTTAACTATAGTGTTTCAGAACAATTTTAACTAAGTACAAAAATACTTACAGGATCGGCACAGAAGACTTGGTGAACCACATTCTCAATCAGAATATTTTAAACCATTTGTAAACCAATTCTTTAAAACATATTTTGGAACCTAAAATTCACAGCCGAGTTTTGCAACCTGGCTCTAATACCACTAAATATAACACCCCAAACTCGGCCTAGACGTTATGGCCAAATCCAGAAGTGCCACATGGAATAGGTTGAAAAACCATTTTCGTTAAGTTAAAACCTTTCCAGTTATTAGCCTTTAGAGTTATTATTAATTTCAAAGATTTCATTCTTTTAATCATCTAGACATAAATCGTGTTTGTAGCGGAAGCTTGTAAAAACGTTGCGTCCAAAAAAACCGTTCAAGATTTTAGAAAACCACCACAATTTTAAATAAGTAAAAACCCAAAACCAACGTCAGAATATTAAAAGAGTCTAGAGTCACAGCAAATACAACTTCAATGCCAAAACTTAATACCCCAAAAACAAAGTGAAACAGTAAATTAGGTGGTCACTGTCGAGTCCTCCGCTGCACTGATCTGCCTAAGACTGTGGATTACATATACAGACAAACAGAAAATGGGTGAGTTTACGTAAACTCAGTGTGTAACCCAGCAGAGTTAAGCATGTATACATACAGAATATCTCAAATCAGACAAATTCACAATCGGGCCTGAGCCCATGTCAGATACAGATTCGGGCCAGAGCGCATTTCAAATATAGATCAGTTACAGATATGCAAATCAGATAACAAAATCCTACCCCCATCCTCTACACACCATCTCCGACCATACCTACACACCATGTGGGGTTTAAAACATCCACTCAGCCCTACACACCACATTGTACCAATGCCGTACATAATAGATTAAGTGCAGCCAAGCTGCAAAAATATAGGTGATAAATGCCTTTTAGAACACTTCCTCCATATATATATCATCCCAACCCCAATATCAAATACAGAATATTCAGTGTTAGACATACAGATTAACCATGCTTACATACAAATATAACATGCATATACTATCATACTCAGTACTGAATATCAATCAAATAGATCATACTGCTTAGGGTTTTGTTAGCCCTTACCGACCCTACAGTAGGCCCATAGTCGTTTGGGACAACCCGTACAACCCTAGGGAAAATTTTAGATAAATAGGCCCACACGCCCAATTTGGTTTAGCCCGTGTAGCCCACACGACCTTGTCTTGTGCACAGCCTGGCTTTCGTCAATCACACAGCCTCCTACATGGTCATGTGGCATCAACAGTGGGGTTTTTCGGCTTTCATCGAACCTCGTTTTTCTGCGCTTTAGGTACACACCTGGTATCGATTTAGCATAAAACCACTCCCGAGCCTTCAAAAACTTAAAAGCAGAGTATTCCACACCTTTTAGCAATCCAATTACGAGTCCAAAATGTTTGACCACCTAAGCAAAAATTAACTTACCGCCTATTAGAAACGACCCCAGCTTCAATCAAACGACTAAAATGGAAACCGATGCTCCATCGCCTTTACCTAAGCAGCAGAAACCCCCGATTACTCACCAAAATTGGCTATTAAGACAATACCCAAAACTCAGAATTTAATATTAACAAAAGTCAAATCTTTACTTACCAACTCAATTGAAGAAACCAACCGTAGAACAACAATTGATCAAGAACACGACAGAAACTAAACAAAGGAACAGAAAATTTGAACTGACAACAAAAAGAGAGGGGAGAAGAAAATGTCAGAGAAGAAGAAAAGAAATTGACGTCAGAATTTTTTTAGGGATTTTAGAAGAGAGAGAAAATAAGTTAAAATAAAAAAGAAGATATCATCCACAATCCCTTAATTATCTCCACTACCCCACTACTCAGAATTCCAACTACACTGAAACACTTGCGCAAAGCCGAGAAAAAATAAATACCCATGCTTGCACAGGGATTCGAACACAGGACCTCCACACAACACACAAACTCCCTTACCACTCGAACCAACAGGCTCATCTGATATGATTCTACAAGTAATTAAGTACAAGCCCACTGAGCAAGAATAAGGCTTAAGTCCAAAAATAACATAATTTGGTATAGACCAGGTTTGAACTTGGGACCTCTCATACACACCCAGAACACTTAACCACTGAAACAGATACAAATTTGTGTCACAATTTCACAAAAGCATAAATAAGAATTTTGGGGCGTTACAGTCGCGTTGTCGGGACGACAGTCTTCTTCTCGTCGTGACACCGGCAACTCGTCGAGACGAGGATCTCCTCCTCGTTGCTACGTCACTCTTTGATTGTGTCTTAATTTGACCGAAATGCGAGGCATACTCCACATTAACACTTGATAAATATATGCATAATACAGTCAACCCTATTTATAACAACCCTATTTGTCTATCCAAATTTTACATATTATAGAGAGGTGGCTATTATACATCTATAACAGCATTTTGTTATAGAGTGATAATTGTTGTAAGCTTATCATAAAATTTATATCGTGAATTTTCATCAAATTAAGAAAGTGAGAATTATGTTTAAAAAAAAAAAAAAGAAAGATAGTAGGAATCAAATCAATAAAACTAAAAGATATATAATAATAGGTGCATGTATTATTACTTTTATGTCATGGTAACCGGAATTGTTTCAGTACCACCCATATCAGTCAAAACGTTCTGTTTCAATAGTAAATCGGAACAACAAACTTTAGATTTTGTTCCAATGCAAATTTTGGTCGGTACTGATCGTATCGATGCACATCAGATGGTTTCGCTCGTATTGGTTGGAATATGGTGCACCGTCCAATACAAAAAAGTTTAAACTGAAATTGAAATTGAAATTATTTATAAAAAATATTTTTAAAATTAAATTAAAATTTGTATTATTTATTTGTACAAAAAAATTAAAAAAAATATTATTTATTTTGAACTTGTTGAATTATGAATTGTTATATGTATAGTATGTGATGATCTTATAGTTTAATTTATGAAATAACTATTTTGTTTGTTTATTTTAAGTTTGTTTAATGATGGATTGCATTTGTGAATCTTATTAAAAATTATTTTATATAATTGATGAGTTTGAACCCACTCCACCAACATTTTTAACATATTTTTTTTTACCACTTCAACCTCAGCTTTATTTTTTATGAGTATTTTATATTTGAGATTTATTTAATCTCAAATTTTGATATTTGTAAATACTTTTTATGTACACATATCAAATCAAATGTTTTTAAAAAATAGTGATAAATCTAAAACAGTACAACGAAACAGACTGATACTGATATGTATCAGTACCAATACAAGTACAAAAATGGTACATCCACCAATACAATACCCACTACCTTGTTTTATACATCTTTTATTTTACATTCTTTCACATGATAAATTACAAAGTTCATAACTCTAACAAGTTTAATTAATTAATGAGTTATCAAATTAAATTAATTAATCAATCATGAGTTACTAAATTCAAGTAATCAATTTATAAGTTTATGATGTTCCAAATTTATAGTACAATATTTAATTAAGGAACTTAATAGTTTATTAAATTGATATCTTTAATTCCACTCATTGAAGATTATTTTCATTTAATAAAATATTATTAATAGATTTCTTCAGGTGAAATTTAATTATTTTATTGAAATAATTTTTTCATTAAGATCATTTTTATTTAATAAATTATAATTAATAGGCTTGCTTATATGAAATAACTATAATTTTATTTAAAAATTTAGATTGTATATTATTATAGAGAACTAATTTAATAGAGAACGTACTTCATAATTATAGATGTTGTTATAAGTAAAAAGATTAAAAAAAATGGTTCTTCTAGAAATTTGGTTATTATAGCGAAATATTATTATATCGAGTGGCTTATAGATAGTATTGATTGTGTGGTAAAATATAATACTATTATAAAACTGTTAAAATAGTAACTAAATAAACTTAAAGTTTAAACATTAAAATTTACATAAAGCCAATCATATTACTAATATTAAAACAATAACAAATTATACAAGCCAAAAAAAAACCTTTAATTTAATTATTTTTTCACTATCGGTATGTCTATTTTCAGTCAAAATTTGACTATCATTTTTTATATTATTTACAAATATTGGATTTTTATGCATACGAATTTTATCCATTGAATTGAAAAAAAATTCAAATTCGCAACTATTGTCGGTTGGTAAGGGATAAAATATAATTCCCTTCAAAAAAAAAAGTTATTTAAGTATTTTTTTTGCCATAAAAATGTAATATGTAAAATACAAAGTACACAATAATCACACGGGAGACAATAAATTTTAAACAAAAATGCTAATTTATAATATATATTTAAAAAATATAAGATTATGAAGACAATCATCCTAATCTCATCAAGGATTTGCATCAATATTCTCTTAAAAATTTTGCCATTCAAGATATTAATAATCTCATACAAAATTAATATTTCAAAATCATTTGATCAATAAAAATGTAATCTTACTTAAAAATCCTAATATGTCACAACAAAAGCTACAATCTTAATTTTTTAAAGATTAATCAATAAAGTTCAAAAAGAAATAAGAATTGTTACCAAATTATGAAAACTCACTTGAAAGTATTGAAAGATTAATTACTTATTTTGTAAAAATTATTGAAAGTGTATGTGATAGAATAAGAGACATTTGAAGCAAAAATATGAATGTTGACAGAATTTTTTAAAAAAAAAAAAAGTTAAAAGATTATTTTATAAAATAATTTGGCATTAATTACTTAAGGTATAATGTCAAAAATAGCCCCTATCTTTTTATTATTATTTTAACCCTTAACATTTATTTTTTTGTCAAATTAATCTATTTTTGCTTATGTAGCCGTTAGTTGACCAACGGTCAACAGTAATTGCTGACATGGGGTTCATAGGTAATTAAATGTTAATAAGACAATATTTTATTTTATATGCTATATCAACAAATGATTTTAAAATTATTAAAAAAAAAACCCTAACACACACAAACAAAATGGGTTGAAAATATTTGCCCCTTTTTCTCTGTTAATCCTCGCTTCTCTGAATCCCTTCCTGTTAATCATCTGTGTTTTTTAACAAAAAATGATTTTTGGGTTTGTTTTTTGTTTTCAATAATTGACAGTGGGTTAAAAGCAAACTTACATTAAAGGATTTTCTTCAAAAGCCAGATGTTTCCAGAATTAAGATCCATGTTTTTTGCTTTTAATTTTTCTGTTTTTTAGATAAAATCAGCTTAAGGGGTGATTATTGATACCTCAAAAGCTTGATTTTTTTATGGAGGGATTGTCTATTTTAAACAAAACCCTCATTAATCATTTTTTAGGTTTCTGAAACCTATTCTTTGCCCCCCAAATGAAATCAAAAACCCTAAATCTTTGCCCCCAAATGAAATAAAAAAACACTGAAAAACAAAGAAGGGGAAACATTTGATACTAAAACCATTTCTTTATGGAAGCCATGAAAAGGGTTTTGTTCAGAGGCAATTCACTCACTACTCACAAATTTCTTCACTCTTATACCAAAATCAACCAAAACCCAGATCACTCGTTCAATCTTGACTCAGGTTCTACTCATCTAGACTGGATTCTCCTGTTGAAAAGAAGCCTGACCCTGTTATAGAATCTACTTCAGTAGTTGTCAAGGATGTAGCTTTGCCTGTTGAGGATGTGAGTAATAAAGGTAAAATATGGGTTAAAAAATATTAGATTTGGTTTTCTTTTTGGCAATTTGGCGATCGAGGATTTCAATTTACCAAGCTACGATCTAGATTTAACCCTATTTTTGGGATGGTTATTGGACAAGAAATATCATGATATTGGAATCGTTGTCGGTGATGTGATATCGTTTTGGATGGTGAATGTGAAATTACACTTATGGTTAGATCATAGAATTCCTAAATTAGAAGCTCAATTGGTGGTTTACAACAGTCCGACGCTGGCCATTCAAAGACGAGAAGCTTTCACAATGCTTGATGGGAGTTTTAGGATTAAAGCCAATCGGAAAAGTGAGTTTGCAGATTGGGTTAAATCCACAGCTGGTAATTTCACCACCATTGTTTCACAGCAATTTAAGCTTACAAATGTAGTCAGGTTTTACTTCAATGGGACTTACAAGGTTTGATTTTTGGTTTGGGGAAATCGTCGTTTTTGAGATACGAATCAATGAAGAAGAAGGCATTTGTTATCTTTAAAATTATGTGTTCCTTTTTCAGTTACTGGGTTCAATGGTTTTTGAGATAATAATCAATGGAGAATAAAGTTTAATTTTTTTGTCCTTAAAAATCAGATGGAGAGGAAAAATCAGATTGAAGAAACGATGATGATGATGCTTTTAAAATAATTTTAAAATCATTTACTATCGTGGCATATAAGACAAAAATAGTGACATGTCAGCATTTAATTACATTTGGACCACCACATCATCAATTAATGTAGACTGTTAGTCAACTAACAGCCACGTCAACATGTCCATTAAGAATAGATTAGTTTGACGAAAAATAAATGTTATGGGTTAAAGTGATAAAAAAAATAAAAGGGTCAAAGTGACTAAATGGTCAAATGTTAGGGACTATTTTTGACATTATTCCATTACTTAATTCTCCACTTATATTATTCTTTTTATAAATATATTTTTTCTGATAAGCTAATTTCCATCAATATTAACACCCATGAAATTTAAAAAAAATGAGTCATATAATAAACAAGTATTGTAACACCCCAAAACTTGGCGTAGAAGTTTCGATTGAATTCTAGAGGTCACATTGGTCACTAAAATGGCCACTGATTTGCAACCATTTCAAACTAAGCAATCTGTTACTCAAAATTTCAAAAACATCATTGTAGTAGAAGAAAAATCGTTATTTTGTTGTATTTTGAAATTCGTAATAGTAATACTTAAAACTTGAGTGTTTATTTAATTAAACAATCTCAAAATCAAAGTTCATGTAAAGAATCTCTAATTTTGTTCAAAAGCAAAAGAAAACCAAAACTCATACCACAGCTCGTAAAATTTTCTTACAGTTCAAATGAAATTAGTTTATCAAAACTTAAGAAAGCTTATTTAAATCAAACCAAAATGCTTATTTTCGAGACCTCCAGTTAGTTACTCTCGAGGGTTACATGGAAAGGAGAAACTAATTGATGATCTACATAAGCCTAGTGTGAGTCTTAAACAATGTAATTACACATAATCGAATTGTTAACTAAAATATTTACAAGATCACCAAATTGAATCATTAACGAAAATCATATCAAATTGGCATATCACATAATTATAATACTAAATAGAAAGGCGGATCATATTCATGCGAAATTTTTCAAACATACACAAAAACCGAGATCATCTCATAACCAGACAGTCGTATGTGAAATATTTACTCAAAAGTAGATCATATGCAATTTACACACACATGCACCTGTCCCAATACCAACCTATCTAGCCTCTACACATCATCTCTATATATCCTACACACACCATTAAGGGTAACCTAGACTCTTTCCAACCTCTATACACCACGTTGGGTTATGGTGGACCCATCCATCAAATTCACACCACGAAGAGGTCATTGCCTCGATATTGTTAAGCAGTCAGGCTGCTAACATAATTGCGGTTTTATTGTTGAAATACAATAACGTAGTTTAACTGCTGAATCAAACTTCTTTCACTTCCAAAATCAAATCCCAACCCAGAATATAAATACACACAAAATTAAGCTTACGGATATACAGAATCGGACAAGTTCATTTTTTTATTTTCTTAATCAATACTTGTACTGATAAATAGATTAGATTAGTAGAATCAGATTTACTCATACTCAGATTTTAGTATTCCGCACATACTCTTAAACAATTACGAAAAACTCTCAATTAATAACACGCACAATTGCTATTAATCACATCTAGTCATTTTATTAAAACAACTTATGCGATTAGCAAAATCATATATTACAATATAAAAAGATTCATATATATATATATATAAACCCACTCATATACTCGTATATATATGACTCCAATCTCACGCATATATATATATATATATATATTTAACACCTATAGACTCACACATATATATTGTATATATATACTATTTACCTTTTATTTCTTCAGCCAAATTTTAATGTTTGTTCATTTACACACGCAACAGTTAATACTCCAACCATCCAACCATCCATACCAATTCAGGTAGCAATAACAAGACTAGGTATGCATGTATATATTGTGTATACATACTTAATCAAGTTCAGACTTCTCCTTTCTCTCGAAAGATTAAAATAGAATTAAACATGTATAACCTCAAAAATATATTATTTATCTCCACCTTCATAATTATCAACCACACTCTTTATAGATAATTACCAAGTTGAATGCTTAGTGAGCACACAAAATGAAGTGCTAATAAACTCAAATTGTTGCTCTTGCTCAGTGACTCTACTAATGACATTTTACAAATATTTTTATACAAAAGATGATTTTGAGATAGATTTTGAAATTTGAAGGTATTGTGGTTTCAATTAATTCAGGGGAGAAGCCAGGGGCTGGCATGGGCCCGGCCCCCTAAAATGTAAAATTATTATTTAGGCTTTTAGAATATTTTAAAAATTTTAAATTAGTAAAGGTAAAATTACAATTTGCCCCCCTTAAAATTATAAAAATTTAATTTAATCTTTTACAAATTATAAATATATAAACTATAAAAAATTAAAATTTTATCCGACCCCCCTAAAAAATTGTTTTGGCTTCGCCCCTGAATTAATCAACAATGAATTTAAGGAAATAATCTAAAACAATCTTTCAGACATTACTTTGATTCACAATAAACTGAACTAAAATTTCAATTTTTAGAAACACCAAAATTATCAAGATAGCACTAGGAAAAAAAAAATTATAACGCATACAATTGTTAAAACGGAATAAAGATACTCTCACAACTTAAAACGAATCAATTCAAAAATTAAACCACAATATTCATCCCTAATTACGAGTATTCAAGAAACACACCTTAAAATGCGATTCCTATCCACAACCAACAATCGATTTGCCTTTAACTCTACTGACCCGATTCAACACCTGACTAAACCAAAATCAAGAGGACAACGAAACCTTGAAACACGGCAAAGGACAAGAATATCGGAGCATGTAAGGCGGCTTGGAATTACTAGAACTTCAAAGCATAACAACGATGGAATCAAAAAGAAGATCAAAGCAAAAGGAAACAAAACAAATGGTGGAAAAAGATAATGTAGTAGTCACAAGAGTCGAAACTGAATATTGAAACAAAATATGAAAATGAAAAAATGGCACATGAGAAAAGTTGAGATTCCTTTTTTTCTAAAATTAGAATTTAAAATTAAAATTTACCAAAACTTAACCCATCACTTTCTTCAAACTTGGATCTAAAATTAAAACAAAATTTTCATCTTGTTCACACTGCAATTCAAACACAAAACCAAAGGTAAACAGAACACTTAATCACTAAACCACTAGGTTCATCATTGTCTTTCAAATGTAAAAGAAAACATAAAAATCTATCAGTAACTAAAAATTCACTTGCAAAATTTAATACATCTAACCCCAATTTCGGGTGGTACAAGTATTTGATTATTAAAACTCCACCGTAAATATGGTAGAAAAATGTTAACATGTTTACTAAAAAAAAGTGAACTTAATTGCTGGGTGTAATAGAATTTATGAAGTCATCAAACTCAAAGATAGAAATCAACTAAACCCAACGAGTCATTCCGATTGGTATGTTTTTGGTATTGAAATGCAACCCCAAAAGAATCTCAAAAGTAATTAACCATGGTTAAGAGGAAATGGTAATTCAAGCAAAAAGAATAGCACCTTCTACAACACACACATATATATGTATATTTGCATGCATTATTAGAAGCAAGCAAAATTAGCTTTGTGTTTGGAGTGATGAAAAATGGAAGAAATGTTTGATACTGATGATCCAGAAGGGACAGACAGATCAGATGAAGATGAGATAGATGTTAATCACCAAAATGAAATCTAAGGACAAACCTACCAATCTTAATCTCCTCCATTTATATCACTCAGCCATTTCCTCGTGGGAAGGGATCCCATATTCTCTCGTGACTCCCCCTCTATAGCCTGCATTTCATTCTTCTTCTTCTTTTTCTTTTTCTCGGATAAATTATAAAAATAATCACTAAAGTGTATTTCTGCTTTGATACTTATATTTAAAAAATTTTATTTTAATAATTAATATTATCAAAATTTAATATTTTGATCATTTATCCATTAAATCACTAACGGCAACCTCTTTTTTATTAGCATAATAATAAATTTCACCCTCCAAAATACAGATTCTATCAATTGAGCCCTAAATTTAAAAAAATGAACAAATTTAGTCTTCAACTCTACACATTCTATCAATTTAGTATTGATTCTTAAAAATTAAAAATTAAAAACTTCATAAAATAAAAAATTGTTTAAAATTTTATTTTTCAGTAAAATACATAAAATTTTATAAAAATATATTCAAATTTATAAAAGAAATATTTATAAATAAATGAATATATTGTTCTCATTTTCTAGCATAAAAATTAATTATTGAAACAATAATTTCATAAATAAAATAATTTAAGGGAAAAACCATGAAGAAAACTTATGTAGATTAAAATTTTCCTTTTTCTTAAACTTTAATGACCACCATGTTCAAGTTGGGTCGAAAACTACAATCTAAGGTTGAAAAATGTGAGAATCAATGTTTTTAAAATGTTGCTCAAAACGAGTTTGTTGCAGTTGAGGTTGTGTTTGAGGGTAGGCATGATTAGGGATATATAGGCAAGGACGAGGTCTTGGAGACCCGGTAGATGGAAGGTCATGCCGATAGCTCTACAACTAAATCCTAGTTCTATGGTGTGATGATAGAAGAGGGGGAAATTGAGGTGTTCAAATTGTTATTTGTGCCGGTGGTTGTGGGTGAGGGCGTGGTATCCAACGCTGAGCAAATTTGATAAGAATTAAGGAATAAAGCCAAATGTTTAATAAAATTCATCATTTATAAAATAAACTCAAAGGAAAAGGAAAAGAAAAAGTTTGAATTTAGTTTAGGTATAGTTTAAGAAAATATATTTTATTTATAAGATTATTATTTTAATAAATACATTTCAGTTAGATAAAAAGAAAATGCATATTCATTTATTTATAATTTTGTATGTATTTTTATCAAAAATTAAATTTTTAAATATTTTTTATTTTTAAAAGGATTTTTAATTTTATAATTTGAGATTTTAAGAAGTAAGACTAAATTGACAGAGTGTATAAAGTTGAGAGCTAAATTATTAAATATTTTAGAATTAGAACTAAATTAATAGAATTTATAAATATTAAAGGGCTAAATTTGTTATTGTACTAATAAATAAGAGGCTATCATTAGTTATTTAACGAAAGAGTGATTAAAATATTAAAATTGGATAACATTAGGGACTAAAATGAAAAATTTTAAACATGATTTACCAAAATAAAATACACTAATAGTTGAAACACTATTTTTCTAGTTTACCTTCTTTTTTTGTTCCCTTTTCTTTTTGACACTTCAAAGTCCATACTGGCCTTCGCACATGCCTTAAGTTCTGCAGTTCAGAGATAAGATGCTTGCATATGAATATATCAATAATATATAGTTTCTGGAGGGGAAAAAAGGTTGGGAGTTTTTTTTTTTTTTTTTTTTTTAGGGTTCGACTTGATTTACTTTTAGATTTAGTCCGAATTCAGTGTAACCATCAAATACTGAAAGATTTAAAAACAAAAAATAAATAGATAATTATTCAAATATACTTGAATAGTTATTTGCTCGAAGGACTTCAATCTCTCTCTCTCTGTCTCCCCTGGTTTCTTGGGAAACAGACAAAAGAGAGTGCAATAGAAACAGAAGAAAGAACCTTTTAGCTTGTCGTTGTCGTATACAATACAGATTTGATTCTTTCTTTTCTATTCCTTTTTCTTCACTTTACAAATAAGAAAAAGAAACAGAGATACAAAAAGATCAAATAAAATAATACACGCCGGCTAGCTCCTAAAGTTTCAATTATCTCAAGCACTCACTCATCAATCTATTATCTTCTTCCTGTATGTGCTAGCTGTGTGTTTTAAGTTGTCTCTCCTTGAAATTCGCATATTCAAAGCTTGGTTTAACTATAATATTATTATTGGAAAATGGAAACCTTGTTGCCTATATTTTGTATTGTTTATTACAATCATTTATTTATCTCCTAGAAGAAGAAAAAGAAGATGTGTTAGTATTTTGGAAAGGGTTTCGGCGGTGGTAATGTGAGAGGGGGAGGCTATGGACCATTCCAGTGTTGAAAGGGTTCCATTGTGTTTTAGATATTACAATAGAATCTTCTTGGCTGTTTGTAGAGTGTGGGAGAACTAATTTTTATTATATAACATTTTCATTTTTTATATAATGATTTTAATTTATATTTTGTTATACCGCCTCAAACTCCGACACACAGCATAATAAGCTATCTGTATCAACCTTTCAATTTTTCATTGTTGGGTCCCCTTACTCGAACGTCTTTCTAATCAGGCCACCTGCTGTCTCCACCTAACTCTTCTTATGTTTTCTTGTTGTACACTTATATCAAATATTTTAATTATTATTTTCATATTATATTTATATTTTATTATTACATCGAAAATTAAGGACTTTTAGGAGGGAAAAAGATTTAAAAATAAAAGAAAAGAGAGAAGCCTTTCTACTCTAAATTTCCATACTATTTGTGGGAGCCTATCAAAATATTATATCTATGTCTTAATGCAAACAAAAATGGATTTCGTTTCCATCAATGAGATGACCCTTTTGTTTTGTATTTTGTAAAGGACATTATATATATATATATATATCCATATCACATGTTTCAGTTTTAGTCCCATGGATTGGTTACATGATTAGGTTAGTAAAAGGAGGTAATTAACGTAGCATAATTTGTAGTTAACGGTGAAAATTATTCTTGTGGGGCCCGGGTGGGGTGGGAGGAACAATATAGTGTTTTAGGGTGAGTTGGATATAATTAGGTTCAAAGGATATTAACTATTACCAGAAAAGTGTATATAACATGAATAAGAAGAGGACTCATGAGTTGTAATAAATAGTACGAGTAATATGTTATCAAGGAAAGAACAAAACAGGAATCACGAGAATGGCAACAAAAAACAAAGAACCATCAACAAAAATATCACTGTCTCCATGTCAGTCACTGCAAAACAGGAAAAATATTTAAAAAAATGTACAATTTGTAGCTGCAGAAGGTCCCTGGCGGAAGTGTAAACAATATATATACGGAGAGAGAGAGAGAGAGAGAGAGCGCAAGCGTCTGCACGTTTGAGAGGGGTTTTGCTGAGACTTGAGGAAGCATTTCCCATTATAATTGAATATCGGGACTTGAAGCTGATATTTGGTTCTTGTAAATGTTTTGGCAAAAATATATTTATATATTTATTATTTATAATAGGCAAGACGGATTAATATCTAGTAATTGATTTGATATACCATAAAATATAAGGATAAATATGATGTAGCACGTACAGTGAAACGAAGATGAGTGGATTTATATTTTTGGTCCATTGATATAACTTTGATTTGAAGGGCATGATCAAAAGTATATGGGCCGAGTATCTATGGGAAATTATTAGTCATCATTGTATATTTATTTTCTTTTTTTCACTTTGGACCTACTACTGTCTTTACTGTTTTTACTAATCCCAGTTCTCACTTTTATAGGATCCCTACCGTCCACTCATTGCTATATGATTTTCATGCAATCTTAACACTTGTTGCAGTAAAATCGAGGTTTTTATTACAATTTTTTTGGTTAGAAATAGTATGTATATTTTATTATGGAACCAATAAATATTCCTTGAATGTTTTTCAAGATGTTTCCCATTTTTCCCAAGGAAAGAAAATTTTATATTCCATCCCTCTCCCATTGAAAAAGATAGAGAGAGAAAGGGAAAAAAACATATAAAAAACAAAAATATTTGTTGGAAGATTACAAGAGAGAAAGGAGTTATATGTTCAGGTAAACTTTTAGGGCCAATAATTCAAACACCTGGGAAACACGTAAGCCAAGAAGAAAGCTGAAGACCCAAAGTGTCAAGGGCTAAACCTCCATTATTATATAATATAATATATGCAAAATGTAAGTATGATCAGTAAAGGTAGTAGTTGGCAGCAGAGCCAAAGGGGATGTCTATCCATCATTTCATATATTTAAGTTTGGAATCTTACAAAAGCAAAGAAGAAGGCAAAAGAGAAATGGAAGAAGAAGAAGTAGAAGAAGAAATGAACAGGCTTTAAATCCCATCAAACATCTCGATTTATCCTTTTCCTTGTATCTGCTACATTAATATAATAAATAAAAACAAAATAAAGTTGATGGGATTCGAAAATGGTAGGGTTTGTTGGGTTGGTGATATTAAACAACAAAAGGAAAACTACAAAATGAACAAAGGGACTGGCGAAATGAATATTTTTTCAACGGTTCAAGAATATCTTAAGGTTTAGTCAAATTCTGGAATATTATTGATCTTATTAATTATTATAATAATAAAGATGCTGGCCTGTTTAGATAAGCTTTTGCATTTAGTTATATGTTATACCCCTCCCGAATCTATAAGATGGCTTTGACTCTCATGTTAATTCTGCCCAGAGTTATGAACTATTCGGCTATCCACCCTAATTAAGGAAGCATAGACCTTCTACTCTCACAACTACGACCTCTTAGCCAATCTTTTCGCCCTTAGAAATAGGGTAGACACTTATTTTTTATGCACTAACACTCTCCAAGTGTAAAAACATTTTGAAGATCATTGGAACTACCTAGACACAACAACTAATTGGTACTGAATAACGAAATACACCCCATTGGTGCACATCCTTCATGTATTACAGGACTACAACATCTTTCATAACAATTTACCACGTCATGCTAATGGATAAAGAGATCTCTTCTATAAATATTTGGTGCAATCACCTGCTTCAGCAAGCAGTCTATCCTCATTTTCTATTTCTGATTCTCTGCTTTTTTAAGTGAATCAGCTTCTTAATATGAATTTTACTGACAGATTAGGTCTTTGACATCTATATTCCAATCCTAAGGTCTTATAGAAAAATATACTTTAGGGAACTAAAAGCAAAGGGAGAGGGGGAGAAAGGGTTTCATTGTAAATTGCCAAGGACTGACTTCGCCCATGTCAGTGCCTGATTTTAAATGGGTGTGCGAGGGATCCATTGTCAGACAGAGAAAAAAAAAAGAGATTGGGGGGTTGAGAGTCACGGGTTTGTCTTGAAATGCCCTTATTTCAGTCCTAGACTGTCACATAGACACATATTCTCTCTCACTAAAATAACCCCATAAAAATATAATAATACAAAATCCAATTTCCATAAGGATTTCAGTTGGTGTTTAATAAATAATGATTAAAAGTTTATAACCCAACCCCCAGAATCACTCACCCTCTCTCACCCAACCACTATCTCCTCCTTTTTTTCCTCTCAATTTCTTTCATTTGAGCAGTTCTTTCCATGGCTATGATGGTTGATAATTGTGAAGGGGTATTACTATCACTAGAATCCCACAAAGCAGTGCCAGCACCGTTCCTCACAAAAACCTACCAACTAGTCGACGATCCTACCACCGACCACATAGTTTCATGGGGTGAAGATGACACTACTTTCGTAGTTTGGAGACCTCCTGAGTTTGCTCGTGACTTGCTTCCAAATTACTTCAAGCACAACAATTTCTCTAGCTTTGTTAGACAGCTCAACACTTATGTATATCTCTCTTTTGTCTTCAGTTGCTAATCATAATTCTTTTGGATTTGTACTTATCTGGGTTTTTTTTTTTTTATATTGAATACTAGGGCTTTAGGAAGATTGTACCAGAGAGATGGGAATTCGCCAATGAGTTCTTCAAGAAAGGAGGAAAGCACTTGCTTTGTGAGATCCATAGAAGGAAAACTGCGCAGCCATCCATAAACCATCATTATCACCCTCACATCCCACATTCTGCTTTAAATGCCCCGAGTTTCTTTCCATTTCCAACTCAATTCAGCATCTCCCCAACTGACATGGATGACTCACCACCACTTTCTTCCCCTAGAGGAGCCACCGGAGGATATGGTAGCTCGGTCACAGCTTTATCAGAGGATAATGAGAGGCTAAGAAGAAGCAACAGTTTGCTGATGTCTGAACTAACACATATGAGAAAGCTTTACAGTGATATTATCTATTTTGTTCAAAACCATGTTAAGCCTGTCACTCCTAGCAATTCTTACTCTCCTTCTTTGCTTCTTTCTGGCCCTCCTCCTGCTGTTAATACCAATACTTCATTATTGCAAAAGCCATTGAACCAGCTTCTTGGGTATTATCCAAAAAGCCCAAACCCCCAATTTCAGGGTTTGAACTCTCCAACAGCCACATCCCAGAGCTCCTTAACCATTGTGGAAGAACCAAGCAGCAATAGTTGCAAAACAAGGCTCTTTGGTGTACCATTACAATCAAAAAAGAGATTGCATCCTGAGTACAGTACTGCAGCAAACATGGAGACTAGCAAAGCACGTTTGGTCTTGGAAAAAGATGATTTAAGGTTGAACCTTATGCCTTCTTCTACATGTTAGATTCCCATACCCATTCAACAATGTTCTAACTTTTGATTTTCTTGGAGTTTGCTGATATTGAGATGGTCTGCGGGGTGGTGTATGGGGGTGTTTGTAACTTAAATGTATACAATATTATAACCACATGAATTAATGAATGTGGGTTTTGGTCATCAAACTCTCAAAAACACCAATCCTTTTTCTTTGATTCTTTCCTCGGTTTTTCATTGGTGCAATTTACTGTTCGTACGCTTTACCCTTTATTCATCATTCTGATATATATCTGCGTTTTCCAGTTGCATATATAGATACTTGCATTAATGGAGGAGAGAGTGAGAAACATAGAGTGAAAAGGAAAGCTGAGGAAGTCTCTGGTAATGGCTGTGTCATTGACAATTTCTCTAGGGCTTTCTTTCATTACTCCTTTAATGTATGATACGTACAAACATGCTTTGGCATACCATACGAAACGATTTACTGAAAAAGAACAGCAGATATCACATTCGGTTCTCGGATTTCAATAATATAGTTATCGGTGTAATTATGACTATTATTGTCAAAGAAAAAAGAAGGTTATCATATCGTTTAATGAAGATTAAAATCTCCATTATCATTTCTTGTTCCTATCAACTGTCAGACAAACCCCTTGACTGGTAGCTAAACAAATTGAAAACCCCAATTCCAATTTCTTGTTAAAAACCGATTTCTCTGTGATGGCTTTAAACCTGTCCCACTCTCCCAAAATCTCTAAACAAGTAAAGTTTTACATAAAGTTTGACCAGGCAATTCAACAGCTTCTTTGCTTTTTGGCTGTGGAGAAAAAAAAGAACCTCTCTGCTCTTTCTCGAATCCTGTGATATTTGCATATATATGCAAGTCAGAAAAACTACATAGAGACAGTGGAGAAACTACATAGAATAGAAGTGCCTCCCCACTCTCCAGACCTGAAAAGCATAAAAGTTTCAATATATAATAATTCTTGCAGTATCTTTGTCGTGCCTATGATTTCTCTCTTTTTTTTTTTCAAATAATAAATAAATAACTAAAACACCCATAACTTAGGGTGAAAGGATTGTATGAAACAATAACACCACGTCATCTGTATCCCTTCCTAATAGATTTATGTCATATCAATATTTTTATCTTGAAAAAAATACTATTTCATACAATTTTTTCCCTAATTTAAGTAGTTATTTTTGACACGTCTTTGCATTTTTGGTTGAGTATGACACGTGACTTAGACATTAGTGCACTTGTGATGTGGAAAGATAAGTCTAGTCTGGAGAGAAAATTCAAAAACCATAAATTCAAAAACCAAACTACTTACCAAAAGTACAGTTTGGGGGTTGATGGGTCTTGAACAACATATTGGGACCTTTGGTAAAAGTGGATATATATTTAAGTAAATTTTAATTAAAGAAAAGTAACAGTATTTTTTCTTATATAAATATTAACATATTTAAGTTATAAATAAGCTTACCTTTCAACAAAGATCTCATGAATTATAAAAAAATTAAAGTACCCTTAAATCATATAATTTAGTTTAATTATGAAAATTATTTTTATAATTTTTCTAAGTGAATTTGTATTCGATTCATTCGTGACACTAACTTAATTAGGGACTTAAAAAATAGTATATTTATAACACAAATTATGAGAATGAGTAATAAAAAAAGATGGTTCATGGTACACTTGTTGTAAATAAACATAATTAACTATATGAAGTAGTCACGGTTAGTAAATGATTTAGGAGATTCTTCGACCCTATTTAAGTTTTGGATTGGAGTATAGCCTCCGGATCTTATTAACTCAGTCGTGCTAGTGGAAAGCCTAGGTAACTATAAGTAACTAGAGTTTATTCCCTTTCATCATTCACAAAACTATACTCAAGTAAGCTATTCAATCAAATACCAAATTATCTCACTTGTATTCTAAAAAATCTCAAACATTTCTCATACGCATATACCACAAAAACTTGAACCTTATTCACATGATTTTCAAAAATTAAAATATGCATTCATTATTTTCTTTTCTTTTAAAAAACAATACTAGAATAACCATTCATTAACTCAAGGTTTACCCACTAGACAAAGTCCCCACACAACTTTCACATAATAAGCTAAATAGAATTCATACCAAATCAATAGAGACTTAGTCGCAAACTAACAATATGCTCTTACCACCAACTCAAGCAACGTAAGGAGATCGATTGTAATCATGACTTAATACATATATTCTCATGTAAACATTCCTAATTAATTTAAGCCATGCATATCTAAACACATCAATACAACACAATCTGATCTAGCATATATGAACTTAAATAATATAATCAACAACAACAGTCATAACATTTACAGGTCATTCCATCAAACACATTAAGCATGCTAAACATCATAGTTCATTGTACAATGAAAATGGTAAACTTAACATTGCAATATCATCTATAGCAGTATAACATATTCAAACATATCATTATTGCAAGGCACCACAACATACTTAAACCCAAATCAATCATACCATCACATTCATGCTCAGAATGCCTTAGAAATCAACTAAACCGAAGCTCTGATACTAATAAATGTAGCACCTTGCACCTAACCTAAAAGACGACCAAATACACAATGTTACATTAGTTACTGAAGTAACCTCAACAAATTTAACAATTCAAAAAATAAATTTCTAGACACGTTGAAAATATAATTTAAGCATTCAAACATGTTTGATTGTAATTAATCAATAGCGTAACTAAAACAAACATAAAACAACACTCGGGGCTCAAAATATTAGAAATCAGTGGTCAAGTTTTGATACTTAGCCCTTTGGGTACTAATACCCATCTCAGAATTTCAAACAAGCAGTTACAAGAACACATGTTTCAATACATAGACACCTACGTGCCCATACCTTATAACAAAGTATCGATACCTTTTATCTAGGTTTTGATACCTCATCCTTAGAACCCAGAATTTTGCAAAAAGTCATTTAAAGCACTAATCAATACCCCTAAACACTTCTAACCAATACCAAACATGTACCAAGCATATCCAACACATTTAGCATACTAAATCAAGTCTAAAACTCAATATAACATGCCTTCGAACATAACAAATCAAAATTTGACCCCTTAATTAAAAATTATCATTTACCAATTACTACCCAACATGCAATTTTGATTCAAATTTCAATTATAAATACATTAGATGCAATACAAAAACCAACAAAACATCAACATTTAACCAAGCAAAACCACAAAGTTATATTACATGCCCAAAACTAAAGATGGTACCAAAATCATATTACATAAATAATGAGTACAACCGATGATCCCCTTTCCGATGTTGCTTGAGCCTCAAGGCATTGAAACTTTAATTACCCATACACAAAAAAAAACAAATTGCATGTTGAGAAAATAATTTTCAATGGTGTAGAACAATTCCAAAGTGTACCATAAGTTATATCTTGTGACACCCACACCCACACCCCACACCGTACAGGTAATAGATGCATTTTGATATTCATAAAGCTATTTCAAAGATATACGGGATCAATCTAAAGTCGGGACTAGAATCTGAACACAATTATCAAAATTCAACTAAGAGTCGCAAGACATGGAAATCATGCCTCGAAACAAGATAGTTTTTTTTTTATTTTTGTTGCTAAGGTGAAGTGTCTTAAGATGTAAGGACCCTAGCTTCGATGTGCCTCTATCTCGAGACATAAGCTACTATGTCTCGAGACTTGAACCATGATGTATTGAGACTTACTTGGTACGTCTTAAGACCTAAACCAAGAGATGCACCAGATGAAAATTTTTATTCTTGAGGTCTTGAGACATTGCTACTGATGTCTCGAGACACTAGCGAATAATGGCTTAAAATAAATAATTTATTGCATGCATTAGATAACCAAAATTGTACCTAACTTAAACAAACTTACACCAATCTTATATGTATCAATTAAACAAACTAAAACATGATTAAACATTCCCACAACATAGCAATCATTGCATCTCAACCTAAAAAAGGTTGAATAAGTAACCTAACTCTTATAAACATTCATACTAATTCATTCCTCAAGCATTAAAATTCATCAAATAAAACTTTATAGGTTATTACTAACCAAAACATGCCAGAATAATCAGAATAACATTAAATCATGGGACTCAACCTAGGTGCATGCCATTAACCATATATGTAACACCCCTAACCCGTATCCGTCGCCGAAATAGGGTTATGGAGTATTACCAGAATTTACAGAACATATAATAGACATTTCATATAATTTACCAATCATATCAGAATTCAATCACATCGTCCCTTATGTGAGCCCTCGAGGCCCAAAACATACATTAGAATCAAATCAGGACTAAATTGCGTACTTAGAGAATTTTTCAAAAAATTTCAAAATTTTTCTTACTTACAAGGTACACACGCTCGTATGGTCAAGCCCTGTGGGCATTCAAAATGGGGCACACGGCCAAGTCCCAGCCCGTGTCTGTACCCGTACAACTCTCTGACTTGGGTCACACGGCGCCCATGTGCTAGGCCGTGTGAAGGTGCTAGGGTTACACGGCCAAGTCACACGCCCGTGTGCCAGGCCGTGTGAAAAATTCTGAGCATTCTAATTTAAAATTAAATGATGCAGGGGACACACGACCAAGTCACACGCCCATGTGCCCGTGTGGACAAAATAAGGTCATTTACAAGCCTTATTTCTCACCCAATTTGTTTTCCACCTATAATGACATTTTAAGACATTTCCAAGCCAACACAAAACATTCAAATCAAGCCAAAATCAAGTTTTATACATGACATATCATCACATGTATTCATGTTTTCAAACTTACCTAATTGACCCAATTCACATATATGCATATTTTTAACAAATATGTTAGTTTAATCTAAACATCCATATGATTTCCATCATTTTAACCATTTTAAACACACATGTCAAACATGCTTAGACCATGTATATACATAACAAAATATACTAAGCACAATCCATACAAATGGCTAGTCTCAATCAAACTTTTACATGCCATCATTGGCTAATTTAACCTATACATGCCATTATAACCAAAATTAACTTGCTATATATATACCGAGAAGTCAGAGGAATAGTGTGATGTGGCTTCGACCAAGTTCCAACCTTTACGAGCTTTCGAGTACTATAAAACAAAAGAAATAAAATAGAGCAAGCTTTTAAGCTTAGTAAGTTTGTATAACAGGAAATTAACTTACCAATCAATTCACATTTAAGGTAAGTAAATAAACATGTTCAAGCCAAATTGGTCTTTTTCCTATACACATATCCTCATCAAGCATGTTAGTAATGTAATTCACATGAATAACAATAAACAAGTATGAACTCATCATTAATCAAATTTCCTTATTCATGTACTTTCCACATCATGTATTCAAACTTCATATACAAGTCATATTCATGTGATCAAATATATGTCCATGATATTTTATCATAAATTCATATTGTCATTTGTCATAAATTTATCCATTAAACCACTTATAATATCGATGGATACATGGTTAGTACACACAAAGTGTACATACTATATTCCGTCAATTCATATTCAGGAATGTTCATTGAGCATTTAAACGGGAAGCTCTTCCAAGCCAAATAACAGAAAGCTCATGTGAGCTTGTAATGGGAAGCTTATCCCGGCTTAATAACAGGAAGCTCATAAGAGCTTAAATCAGAAAGCTTATGCGAGCTAAACAGGTGTAACATCCTGATAAATTTGTTTCTGCTTCTGTAAATATCTGACACAACTATGTATCTGCTTCAGTGGTTAAGTGTTTTGGGTGTGTGTGTGAGGTCTTGGGTTCAAGTCTAACTTCTGTCAATTTTTTTTATTTTTGGATCCAAGCCTTATCCTTGTTCAGTGGGATTATATTAAATTGCTTGTAAATTCATATCAGAATGAGCCTGCTGGTTCGAGTGGTAAGGGAGTTAGTGTGTTGGGGATCCTGTGTTCAAATCTCTGTGCGAGCGTGAATGTTAATCTTTTTGTACAGTCTCTTG
Organism: Gossypium australe; assembly: GCA_005393395.2. Taxonomy (NCBI): domain Eukaryota; kingdom Viridiplantae; phylum Streptophyta; class Magnoliopsida; order Malvales; family Malvaceae; genus Gossypium; species Gossypium australe. Next base: position 65,607,808 of record CM016614.1, on the reverse strand, counting down.
ATAGAGTGGGATTATGGGAAGTGGGATGTTAGTGGGATGTTAGTGGGATAATGGGGAGTAAATTAAGGGATTTCAGTTATCTATTATTTTTATTTTCTTTATTATTTTTCAAATTTTCTCTCTTCTGCAAAGAAAGTCACGTCAGAATTTCCTCTATTTTCCCCTCTCTGACCTTTTTTTTCCTCCATCTCTGCAACTCTCTATTTTGATTTTCTTTCATTTCGGCTCGTGAACCCGTTGTTCGATTGTATTGTTGGAACTGCCGTATTCTCTTTTTGGTGTGGTAAGTAGAACTTATTGTTGTTGATTTTTTGTTTGAGATTTTTGTAATGATAGTCTGGGGAGATTTATTGATGGATTTGGTGTTTTGGTGAAGATTATGAAACGGGTGTCGTAACCATTTTTTGGACAAAAACGGGAATCGAACTTGGGTTTGGAAAATGAATAAAACGAGAGTCGCCACCGACCTTTTATTAGGTGTGATCGGACCACCTTTGTTTTAGAAACACATTTCAGTTTACTAAAACGGAGTTTTTGGTCTACGAGCATTCGAGAAAATAGGTTCGGGAGTCGGTTACGCGCGAGGAAGGATTAGCACCCTCACAACGCCCGAAAATCGGTACCGAATTGATTATTCAATGTCCTAATGTCGAAAAGTTTGAAAAGATTTTGAAATTTCATTCTATATTTTTTTGATTTCTAGTCAACTTGATCGAACATCGAGTTTTCCTTGTTTCGAAGGAATAGAGTCTCATATCCAGCACGATTGGACACGACAATCTAAGTCCTTGAATTCAAGATCGCCTCCGAAATTCTCCAAGTGCTCATTTTGAAATTTTGGAAAGGGGATTTGCTCATTAGGTCATGCGAAAGAAAACACACCCAGCACGATTGGGCACGATCCTTCGGACTTCCAAACGCACAAAATTCAACTTATTTGAAAAAGGGGACAAAACTTGAAAGGTTATCCACTTGTTCGGTCAAACAAAAGGTCACACCCAGCTCGATTGGGCATGAAGTTTTGAATTCCCAAACTCATGAATATTACCTTTGTGAAAACTCGTTTTTTTTTTTGAGAAATAAAAAAATAATAAGAAATAATAAAAGATGGAATATTGGAATACGATGAAACGACGGAAGCGATAAAGCTAGCAAGACAGGGTAATAAGAAGATGCAGTAATGAAACAAAAGTAAAAGATAAAAATAATAACGATAAATAAAGATAAAAATATTAGTAACGATAGCGACAATAATATGCACAATAATACTAGTAGTAATAATAATGGTGGTATAGCTAATATAAAAAATAATAACAATGAAACCGTGATGATAATAATATAAAATATGTACAACGAGAAATATATAAATATAGTAATGGTAATAATAATAATGAAGATAGTAATGATAATAATAATAACACGAAATATGTACAATATAATAATAACAAAGATAATAATAATAACGATAGAAACATAATAGGATTAAAAATAGGAGCAGAAAAGTATAAAATGTAGTAATTGTGTAAATGAGAATTAAAATATATACAAATAACGTAAAGATAAATAGATAAATAAAAGCCAAATGGATAATAATAGTATTATACTAAGAAAATATATATATAATAATGGTAGTGACATATAATAAAATAATAATAACGATAGAAAATATATATATATATATAGCTAATAATACCAATGATAATAATTAGTAATAATAATAATAATATAGTAATAATAATACAAGGATAAGGTAAATAATAATAATATTAATGCATAATATACACAATTTAATAATACAAATATGGTAATAACAATAATAATTATAAAATACTAAAAAAGGACCAAATTGGATTAAAAACGCGATTTTGGGGTCGATTTGAAATAAAATAAAGGGGGAAGGACCGATTTGCGACACGCGTGCGGGGAGGGGGACCAGAATGGAAATTATGCCAGCGCCCTATACGCTGCGTTTTGCGCAGGACCAAACTGGAAAAGAAACAAATATATCGGGGTAAATCTGAAAATACTAAAACTTGGTTAAAAAAGGAAAATGCGGAAGGGCCAAAAGGGCAATTAGACCCTTCCGCAAAAACACGCGGATCCCCCCAGGTACTGGGTCAGGTCACGGGTCAGGGGACCAAAACGACGTCGTTTTGGCCCCTGACCATCAAGAGCAAAACGACGCCGTTCCTTGCTATTATAAAACCATAATTTTTTGCCAAAAATTCATTTTTCTTATTTTCTACAAAAAAAAACTCTCTCATCCTCTCTTGTTCTCTCTACAGGTGCGCAAAAAGGGGGAGCATTCCGGCGTGACGCCGCCGTGCCGACCTCCGTCGCCGGCCACCGCACGCGGTGGCCGGAAATCACCAAAGGTAAATTTTTTACCTTTTTTATTATGTGTGTTCGAACGTATGTGTGTATATATAAAAGATAAAAAAATAAATAAAAAAGGAAAAGAAGTGATTATAAACAAGTAAAAAATGTGAAAACACCTCCAAATATTACGGATCTGTCGTTCCCCCTTTGGTTTTTTGATTGAAAGTTGTTTTTGTTTAGATCTGTCACTGTTCTCCCCGTATTTTGAGACTGTTTCTTTTTTTGTATTGATTGCCAAAAAATCAAAAAAGGGTCTTTTACAATGTGATAATCGGCCCCTTTTTATAGCCGAATAACAGTGAAAACAAATAAGGATAAATACAATATGCTCTGCTCGTGGTTTTTGCTGTCCTTTTCCCTTTTTCTTTGCAGATCGTGGGCTGGCGGAGTGGCCGACAATTGCCAGTGCGCGTGTGTGCTGCGGCGCTGGAGGGGCTGAGTGGAGGCTCGTGCGGCGCCTAGGGGGCTAGGGTTTCAGAAACCCTAGCCAAAAATTTAAAATTTTGGGCTTGTTGTGCTTTTTGGGCCAATTGGGATAATTGGGTCTGTTTGATTTTAGATTGGGCTTAATTTGCTTGTAATGGGCTTTTAATATGGGTCTTGGGTGTATGGACTGTAAATGGACATTTGGACTGTTAAATTTATTTTGTTTATTTTGGATTTCTGTTTCGTTTGGCTAATGGGCCTTAGTTTAATCCTGGGTCTGGGTTAACGAACCCGAGCCCAAAATTGGTGATTACAGCTACCCCTCTTTGCTCATTGTCGTGAAACGATGATAGGGCAAAGACAATAGAAGAACCAATTTTGCCCGGTCTTGGCCAAGCCTTGACTTATCGAACGGTTTCAAAACTCCACTGTAACTTGTTGCTTTGATCCGCTTCACCGTTTCGTTATACCTTCAAGGAGATAACATTTCCTATTCCATTGCTTCTTCAAGAGCACAGTAACTAGCGCTTCGATGTGATTTTTGATCTCCTCCATCGGTACCTTGAGGAAATAAATCTGAACTTTTCAAACTGCTTCCTTACCATCTTCGGGGAAACTTCGATCTTCATTCTACTCCACTGCTACTTCAGAAAGATGTGGCCTGTAGCTTCATTTTGCTCTTGCTCAATCTTCTTTGTCCACTGGAACTTCTTTGTCAAATTTGCTCAATGCGACTTCAGTCTTCCTTCAGTAAATACCTCCGCGTGTGCCCCGAGGCTCAACCACACTCTCATGAGTTTTTTTTTCTCACCAACAAAAATTTGAAGAACTGAAATTGAAAATACTTCAGCCTCTCGTAATATGAACTAATTTTTGCAAGCAGAATTTGAAAATAAAAACAGAAATTGAAAGGCAAAAATTGAAAATACCTCAGCGTGTGACCCGATGCATCAACTCACCTCTCACAACATGAGTTGATGTAAAAAATAAACATTAAATGACACCTCAGGGTGTGCCCCGAGGCTCAACTCACTTCTCTCTGATATGAGTTGATATTTTGAAAAGAAATTAAAAGACACCTTAGGGTGTAACCCGAGGCTCAGCTCACTTCTCTCTGATATGAGTTGATATTTTGAAAAGAACTTAAAAGACACCTCAGGGTGTGACCCGAGGCTCAACTCACTTCTCTCTGATATGAGTCGATATTTTGAAAAGAAATTAAAAGACACCTCAGGGTGTGACCCAAGGCTCAACTCACTTCCCTCTGATATGAGTTGATATTTTGAAAAGAACTTAAAAGACACCTCAGGGTGTGACCCGAGGCTCAACTCACTTCTCTCTGATATGAGTTGATATTTTGAAAAGAAATTAAAAGACACCTCAGGGTGTGACCCGAGGCTCAACTCACTTCTCTCTGATATGAGTTGATATTTTGAAAAGAAATTAAAAGACACCTCAGGGTGTGACCCGAGGCTCAACTCACTTCTCTCTGATATGAGTTGATATTTTGAAAAGAAATTAAAAGACACCTCAGGGTGTGACCCGAGGCTCAGCTCACTTCTCTCTGATGTGAGTTGATATTTTAAAAAGAACTTAAAAGACACCTCAGGGTGTGACCCGAGGCTCAACCCACTTCTCTCTGATATGAGTTGATATTTTGAAAAGAACTTAAAAGACACCTCAGGGTGTGACCCGAGGCTCAACTCACTTCTCTCTGATATGAGTCGATATTTTGAAAAGAAATTAAAAGACACCTCAGGGTGTGACCCGAGGCTCAACTCACTTCTCTCTGATATGAGTTGATATTTTGAAAGAAACTTAAAAGACACCTCAGGGTGTGACCCGAGGCTCAACTCACTTCTCTCTGATATGAGTTGATATTTTGAAAAGAAACTAAAAGACACCTCAGGGTGTGACCCGAGGCTCAACTCACTTCTCTCTGATATGAATTGATATTTTGAAAGGAAATTAAAAGACACCTCAGGGAGTGACCCGAGGCTCAACTCACTTCTCTCTGATATGAGTTGATATTTTGAAAAGAAACTAAAAGACACCTCAGGGTGTGACCCGAGGCTCAACTCACTTCTCTCTGATATGAATTGATATTTTGAAAGGAAATTAAAAGACACCTCAGGGTGTGACCCGAGGCTCAACTCACCTCTCTCTCAATATGAGTTGATATTTGAAACTGGAATCTCAAAATATATCATCTGGTGGAACTCGGATGTCTTCTTTCTCTTTGGTTTGGCGCAACTGTCGTCAAGACTTCTTGTTTTACTGGCGTACCTGTATGTGTCATGCGTGATGATGTCATGATATGCATGTGTTTGTCCTAAATGCCTACATGATTATGCCATGTGTCTTTGGCTTGTTTGTCATATATCTCTTCTTGTTACGGCTCTTATGATGACCTGCCTTCACTGCTTCGACTCTTGCCTTTTCTCAGGCTTGATACTCGCCTTCGGGTTCTACGAGTAATTCGTATTTTCCCCTTTTTCTTTTTTTTTTGCTCCCTGTTGAACTTTGTTCTTGCTTTGAAGCTCTCGTATTTACCCAATTCTCATCCAGGTAATGCTCCATATTCTTTTCGTTTAGAGTGTGTAGTTTTACTATTTATCTCCAAAATGAAACATGAATAAAATGCATGGAAATGGCAAAGTAGGCATGAAAGGTGTTCCTCGTATCTATATTTATTTCAAAAGCAGCAAGAAAATTGACAAGGAATGACTCGATTAAGAAAGCATTATAAAAGGAAAACAAGTTTAGTTGTGGTAAGTGCTCTAGATATCTGACGTATGAACTTCTCCATGTTTCTTCATCCTGAATCTTTTCGAGCAAGATTTTTCATGTGGAAGATTCTTGAGCTTCAGAGTCCGCTTCAGTACTATGATCTCGCTGTTTGACTCTTTGTTCAACCCATTTCTGCCTTCTCGGACCAGATTGCTTCCTTAGGATGCCCTTTCGGGTTTTCATCCTAAGCCTTTTCCGTTTATCAGGATGCCTTTTTGGTTTTTTTTTTTTAGGCGTAATATTTCTTCACGGCATCTGAGTTCACCGGATTTGGTAACTCCTTCCCATCCATTTCAGTGAGGATCAAAGCTCCACCTGAGAAAGCTCTCTTGACGACGTATGGTCCTTCCCAATTCGGTGCCCATTTTCCTCGAATGTCCTTTTGTGTAGGGAGAATCTTCCTCAGCACGAGTTCTCCTTTGCGAAATTCCCTTGGCCGCACTTTCTTATCATGGGCCGCGATCATTCTCCTTTGGTACATCTGTCCGTGACAAATTGCCTTTATGCGTTTTTCTTCAATCAGATTCAGTTGGTCATATCGAGCTTGGACCCATTCAGATTCTTCTAGTTTTGACTCCATTAAGATTCGTAGAGAAGGGATTTCCACCTCAATGGGCAGCACAGCTTCCATTCCATAGACTAGAGAGAAAGGAGTTGCCCCCGTAGAGGTACGCACACACGTGCGATACGCGTATAGAGCGAATGGTAGTTTCTCGTGCCAATCTTTATACGTCTCAGTCATCTTCCCAATGATCTTCTTGATATTCTTGTTAGCGGCTTCTACTGCTCCGTTCATCTTTGGACGATAGGGTGAGGAATTATGATGCTTTATTTGAAATTGCTCGCACACTCCCTTCATCATTTTGTTGTTCAGATTCAAAGCATTATCTGAAATGATTCTTTCTGGCAAGCCATATCGGCATATGATCTCCTTTTTTAAGAATCTGCACACTGCTGTCCTTGTCACATTAGCAAACGACGCGGCCTCTATCCATTTTGTGAAGTAGTCTATAACCACAAAAATGAATCGATGTCCATTAGAAGCTTTCGGGGAGATCGGCCCTATAACATCCATGCCTCACATAGAAAAGGGCCACGGGGAAGTCATGACATGAAGGGGTGAAGGTGCTGCATGAATTTTATCGCCATAAACCTGACATTTGAGACACTTTCGTGCGTAAATAATGCTATCACTTTCCATTGTCAACCAGTAATAACCGAGTCTCATAATTTGCCTGGCCATAGCGAAGCCATTGGCGTGTGTTCCACAAACTCCTTCATGGACCTCTTCGAGTATCTTTCTAGCTTCAACAGTATCCGCACATCTCAGGAGGACTTGATCTTTCCCTCTTTTGTACAGGATGTCCCTATCGAGAACGAATCCCGCTGCCAATCTCCTGATCGTTCTTTTGTCGTTTTCGTTTGCTTGCTCGGGATATCTTTGATTCTTGACATATTCTAAGATATCATGGAACCATGGTTGCCCGTCTGCCTCGTTGTCAATGCTAAAGCAATGCGCAGGGGCCTCGTATATGCTCATCTGGAGAGGCATTATTTCTGTTTCCCAGTTTGCTTTGAACATTGAAGCTAAGGTGGCCAGGGCGTCAGCCAACTGGTTTTCCTCTCGTGGGAAATAATTAAAGGTCACTTCTTCGAATTCTTCAACCAATTCCGCGACAAGATCACGATATTTAATCAATTTTGAGTCTCTTACTTCCCAATCTCCACGGATTTGGTAAATTACCAATGCCGAGTCCCCGGAGACTGCCAAGACCTTAACGTTCTGCTCGATAGCTGCGCGAAGTCCCATGATGCAAGCCTCATATTCTGCTATGTTGTTGGTACAGAAGAAATTTAATCTGGCAGTAAAGGGGTAATGGTACCCTTCTGGTGACACTAAGACTGCTCCAATCCCGTGCCCCAACGCGTTTGATGCGCCATCAAAATTCATCTTCCATGATTTCTCTTTTGACGATTCACACTCTTTTTCCGTAACGCATATCAAGTCTTCGTCTGGGAAGTCAAATCTCAATGGCTCGTACTCCTCTGTTGTCCGAGTTGCTAAGAAATCAGCTATTGCGCTCCCTTTAATCGATTTTTGGCTTACGTATACGATGTCATACTCCGATAGTAGGATCTGCCATCGTGCCATTCTTCCTGAGAGTGCAGGCGACTCCATCATGTACTTTATTGGGTCTAGCTTTGAAATCAGCCACGTCGTATGATACAGCACATATTGCCTAAGCCTCCGAGTTGCCCAGACCAGAGCACAACAGAATTTTTCGATTGACGGATATCTTGTCTCACACTCCGTGAATTTCTTACTGAGATAATAGATCGCCTGCTCTCTTTTTCCAGACTCATCATGTTGCCCCAAGACGCAACCCATGGAGTTTTCGAACACAGTCAGGTATAGTATTAGTGGCCTTCCGGGGGTTGGGGGTACTAGCACCGGAGGACTAGATAAATACTGCTTTATCTTGTCAAAAGCCTCTTGGCATTCCTTGTCCCATTCTCCAGAATTGTGTTTTCGAAGGAGTCGAAAAATTGGATCACACTGCTTGGTGAGTTGAGCAATGAACCGAGTAATGTAATTCAGTCTCCCTAGAAATGCTCTGACTTCCTTTTGTGTGCGCGGCGGCGGTAGTTCTTGTATGGCCTTTATTTTATCCGGATCAACCTCGATACCTTTCTCGCTGACGATGAATCCCAATAATTTTCCCGAGGTAGCCCCAAAGGTACATTTGGCGGGATTAAGCTTTAGTTGGAATCTTCTCAGTCTTTCAAACAGCTTCCGGAGGTTCTCAACATGCTCTCTTTCTCCTCGAGATTTGGCGATCATATCGTCGACATAGACTTCTATTTCCTTGTGCATCATGTCGTGAAACAACGTTACCATGGCTCTTTGATATGTTGCCCCGGCATTCTTTAGACCGAACGGCATCACTTTGTAGCAGAATGTTCCCCACATCGTCGTGAACGTAGTTTTCTCCATGTCTTCGGGAGCCATCTTGATTTGATTGTAGCCCGAAAATCCGTCCATGAAGGAGAAAAACGAACTCTTCGCCGTGTTATCTACCAATGTATCAATGTGCGGCAGCGGGAAATTATCTTTAGGGCTGGCTCGATTCAAATCACGGTAATCCATACACATTCGTACTTTGCCATCTTTCTTCGGTACTGGGACTATATTAGCTACCCATTCTGGATATCTAGAGACTTGCAGGAATCCAGCATCAAATTGTTTCTTTACTTCTTCCCTTATCTTTAAGAGCATTTCTGGCCTCATCCGCCTTAACTTCTGTTGGATAGGCTTGCATTCGGATTTCAGTGGGAGTCTATGGACCGCTATATCTTCGTTCAAACCTGGCATATCTTGATACGACCATGCGAACACGTCTTTGTACTCATGAAGCAAGGTGATTAGATCATGTTTGGTGTCTTCAGATATGGAGGTCCCGACTTTTACCTCTTGTTTCTTTTCTTCATTTCCTAAATTCACTGTCTCGACCGATTCTTGATAGGGCAGAATTTGTTTATCCTCTTGTTCTACCATTTTTAGTAGGTCTGGGGAAGAAGTATAGTCTTCGGCATCTTCTTCAGCCTCGAATTCTCTTACACAAATAGCCTTCTCGAAGTCGATTTTAGGACTCGTAACAGGATTGTTCGCGTCGTCGATATCTGAGCACCTGAAAAATAAACGAAAAAGAAAACTATAGAGGGACATCAAGGTATCGGATCCTATGAACGTAATATGATGATATGGGGTAGAAAGAAATAATTATGGAACCGACGAGAATGAAAAGAACACAACAAAATGCATCTTTATTCATGTTTCATTTAAAGGCTAGATAGACAAAATGAACTCTCATAATGGATTCCCCCACAGCTTAGGGCATACAAAAAACAACATTGAGCATTACTTTGGGGGAGGCTTGGAAATTACGAGAAGATCCACAGCAGTCCAATTGTTCGGAGTGAATCCCGGGGGGCAAGGGCGTATCGCTGAGACACCTTCCATTGCATTATTCCCTTTGCCAATGACATTTATGCTGAAGTCCTGTAGACCCTTTTCTACCCGTGATACCATGTTTTGTGGATCATCTTCTCCCGGGAATATAATTCCAGCCGAGGTAAATGTTTCTGTCAGAGGCGGATATGTTATGGGCTCCCACTCTAATTCTCGACCTGTGAATCTTGCGATCCTCCTTTCTTGCTCTCTTTGCAATTGTTTCTTTCTTTGCTGCACATCGGGCTTAAATCCTAAGCCATATCGAGCCTTGTGGGGGGCTGGTTTTAGCGCTCTAACCATCCCTTGTTGGTATTTCCCTAAGCCTTTCCTTGCTCGGGCTCCTCTTCCAACCGTTAGTTTGATTCCCATCCTGGTATTCCTTGACAACTTGGGCATAGGGGCTTTACTTCTTTCAGCGACAAACGTAGCATTGATGAATTCAAAGGAGCGGAAGGAACATTCTATTGCATCTTTGTTTACTTTGATGTAGGGTGCATCAGTGGAGACTGACGCGACGATGTCTTCCTCACCAGCGACTGTGATTAAGCGATCATCCATAACAAAATTCATTTTCTGGTGGAGAGATGAAGGGACTGCCCCAGCAGCATGGATCCAAGGTCTCCCTAAGAGGCAATTGTACGAAGGCGAAATGTCCATAACTTGGAATTCTATGTTGTATGTGCATGGGCCCACATCCAGAGGAATTTCAATCTTCCCCATAACCTCTCGTCGTGTCCCATCGAATGCCTTTACTGTAGAATGACAAGGCCTTAGATAAGACATATCTATTGGCATTCTAGATAGTGTGGATAAAGGCATGACATTAAGTGCAGACCCGTTATCAATGAGCACACTCGGCACTATGTAACCCTTACAATAGGTGGTGATGTGCAAAGCTTTAATAGAGCCTCTACCATTCGGCGGTATTTCATCATCACTGAAAGAGATGAAATTATCTGCATTCAAGTTGTTTGCCCATCTATCAAGCTTTTCTACGGGTACGTTGCTCGGCACATATGCTTGGTTTAACACTCTCAATAGGGCATTTCGGTGCGGTTCTGAGCTTAACAGTAGAGATAACACCAAGATCTTTGCCGGTTGCTTGTTTAATTGCTCCACGATGTTATACTCGCTATGCTTGATAAACCTTAGAAATTCATGCGCTTCGACCTCGTTCACCTGTTCGGATGGGATTTCATTCTCGACCACCGCCTCACGCATTGGTGCTTTTCCTTTTTGGCTTGAGTCGATGCCTTTCTTTTTCGGTTCTGACACCTCGGGAGAATAGCACCTCCCGCTGCGGGTAAAATGTCCTACTTCGCTAACGCTTCCATTCGTAGCTTCTGGCAGGGTAATGTTGACATCATATTCCCAAGGCACTGCTTTGTCCTCCTTGTAAGAGAACGGAGTTGGCATCTTAATTATCATCTTTGGTTTCACCTCCTCCCTCTTTGCTTCATAATAAATTACCAAGGGTCGGTCAACACTATAAAGGGGACCTGATGATTGGCCCTCGGAAGCATATACATCCTTTTCGTCGAACCCTTCCTTCTTACTACAAATCGCAACCTCCTTATTATCCATCATGCCTTGAAGCAGTTCTTTAAATTCCTTGCAAGATTGGATATGGTGTCCTTCCATGCCGTGAAAAGCGCAAGAACTTTGACCTTCTATGATTTCCTTCTTGAACCTTCTGGTAAGCAAACCCTTTTCAGTCATTACTTCCAATACTTTCTCCAAAGGTGTCCTTATCTCGGAGACACGGCTTTTGGCTCGCCACGTATCTTCCTGTGCCACCACACTTATGTTCCCTCTGGGATGGTTAGGGAGTGGATTCCCAGCCAAATTACTGACCCCATCAAATCGTAGAATGCCCGCGTCAATCAGACTTTGAACCTTTCTTTTGAAGGCTAGGCAATTATCTGTGGAATGCCCCCGGTTTCCGGCATGGTACATGCAGCTAGCATTAGGATCGTACCATTTAGGGTAGGGAGGTTTCAAAGGTGCTATGTAATGCGGTGCTATTAATTGTTTCTCGAGCAACTTTGGGCACAGTACTCCGTATGTCATAGGAATAGGGGCAAATTGAGGCCTTTCGGGGTTGGGCCTTGTTTGCCTCGGTTCATTTCTGGGTTGGCTCGGAGCGGTTAGGGTATTTGGTGAGAAGATGGTGAGTGGTCTTTGGGTATCGGCGGTATAGACGGGATAAGGAGGAGGGGTTTGATAATAGGGGTTCTGAGGAGGAAAATAGAGGTTTGGAGGTGGGCGGAATTGAGGTCGTGGTTGGATAGGGTATGGATTAGGAGCGTAGTGATTCTCGGTACCTACCATATACGTTTCGGGCTCCTTCTTTTTTAATGGCCTTTTAGAGCTTTCAAACCCTTCCATTCTCCCGTTCTTGATGCCATTTTCGATGAGCTCTCCAGATATTACAACATCCGCGAAATCCTTTGTGGCATTCCCCACTAGCTTGTCATAGAATGGTGCTTTTAAAGTGTTGATAAAGAGAACTGTGATCTCTGTTTTGGTTAGTGGAGGTTCCACTTGAACCGAGACGTCTCTCCACCTCTGAGCATATTGCCTAAAGGTCTCAGATGGCTTCTTTTCCATCATTTGCAACGTTAGGCGATCAGGTGCTATGTCGGAGACGTACCTATATTGTTCACAGAATGCCGCAGCTAAGTCATCCCATGATCAGATCCTCTCTCTTCCTAGCTGATTGTACCATCGGAGGGCCGACCCGATCAAGCTTTCCTGAAAGCAGTGTATCAGCAGCTTGTCTTCATCTTCATGACCAACCATCTTTCGACAAAACATGGTGATATGTGCCTTTGGGCACCTTGTTCCATCGTATTTTTCAAAGTCTGGTGTTTTAAATTTTGGAGGCAAAACCAGACCAGGAACCAAACTGAGCTTCTTGACACTCATTGCTGAAGAGACTCTAGTTCCTTCCACCGCTCTGAGCCTTTCTTCCAAATCCTTGTACTTGTCTTGAGCGTCTTGTTCCTTCATTTTTAGCTTGGCTAATTCCACAGGATCATCTAAATCTGGGACAATAGGGTCAGCTGGGTTAGTTCCATGACTTGATGCAAATACTCCTTGTCCTAGATGGGCAGGTGGAAATACAGGTGGGTGTTCTAGGCCTGTAAATTCCTTTTGAGGCCAGACTCCATGGGGTGGAGTAAATCCTGGAGGATGGCCTTCGCTTTCTTTCCCGGTACTAGCTGTAGGGTCTTTTCCTTTGTTTGTTATCCCATTCATTAATTGAGTCATTTGGGCCACCATATCCTTTTGAGCTTCTGCCATCTGGTCTTTTAATTCTTGCTGAAACTTTTTCATCTGGTCTTCTATGTCTTTCTGGAATTGTTCGTATCTTTGGTCCATTGCTTTTGCCTTACGACGAGTGTTGTAGTAATGTATGATAGGTTGATTCTCGTCGGTTTCCAGGGTAACTTCTGTCACGTTTTTAACCAATTAGGCTCCTTTTTGATGCAAATGATGCGATGTATGCCGATGGATGGAATGTAATGCAAATGAGTGGAATGAATGCAAGAAGAAAACATCGATTCTGATCAACTTCATTTTAGAAGACTTTATTAGAAGGCAAAATCCTTTACATAAAACGGATTACAAATATGCCTTGGCCTTTTAAGCCCAAAGTTTTGATTTTTCTAAGTGAAGAAGTCAGCTCTTGGTTACGGCTGTATTGTCTTCCATTTTATCAAGGAATTTGCTTTCCATAACCAGCTTTCTAACTCAGAAACTGATCGTGAATCGATGCCTCTTCCAATATGAAATGATATGCACAAAGAGAATAAAACGCAAAAAGTTATACCATGGAATACAAAACGAGTGAAATAAACAAACACCTACATGGGTAACTACTAAGGTTTGACATAGTTTTAGCTCGGGGTGGATTCTTAGGCTCTTTACATGTGGTTGAGTCCTAAAGTTCAAGGTACCCGAATCAGCAGATTCCTCGATCCTCACCCATTATAGGCTCATATAGACCGAGTTTGATTCAGGGGAATACATTTCCCTATGGCCATGCGGAAGTGAAAACTTCACGAAGACATAGGTACGGATGTATCCCGAAAGCGGTCCACTAGCCTATGCGGAGGTGAAAACCTCACGAAGGCATAGCTTCTCGCTCCCACTTAAGGGTGTGACCAGAATGGTCATGCAAGTATGAATGCAGACATATCAACATTATTGTAATCCCAGCACCCACAAAATTGAAAATAGGGATCGAATGAAAAACGATCATTTTTATTGATTTTGAAACACTTAAATAAATTGGAATAAAAGCTCTCTCATCTCGAAGCATCAAGAAGCTATATCCAGTAAGTTAGGACACAACACGCTGAATTCTCGAGAGTAAGATAGGACACAATTAAGATCACCGTTATTTTGAAAATTCTTACCTCGAAGTAACGAGATGTCATACCCAGTAAGTTAGGGCGCAACACTTTGTATTTTCGAGGATAAGCTTTTTAATTTAAATTGAGAGAAGAATGATTTTTAAGAACGATTTTCCAAATTTTGACAAAAGGACCAAGAGTAATCAATTTTAAGGACTGACTCTCGAAAAGTCCCTAGTGGAGTCGCCAAGCTGTCGTAACCATTTTTTGGACAAAAACGGGAATCGAACTTGGGTTTGGAAAATGAATAAAACGGGAGTCGCCACTGACCTTTTATTAGGTGTGATCGGACCACCTTTGTTTTAGAAACACATTTCAGTTTACTAAAACGGAGTTTTTGGTCTACGAGCATTCGAGAAAATAGGTTCGGGAGTCGGTTACGCGCGAGGAAGGATTAGCACCCTCACAACGCCCGAAAATCGGTACCGAATTGATTATTCAATGTCCTAATGTCGAAAAGTTTGAAAAGATTTTGAAATTTCATTCTATATTTTTTTGATTTCTAGTCAACTTGATCGAACATCGAGTTTTCCTTGTTTCGAAGGAATAGAGTCTCATATCCAGCATGATTGGACACGACAATCTAAGTCCTTGAATTCAAGATCGCCTCCGAAATTCTCCAAGTGCTCATTTTGAAATTTTGGAAAGGGGATTTGCTCATTAGGTCATGCGAAAGAAAACACACCCAGCACGATTGGGCACGATCCTTCGGACTTCCAAACGCACAAAATTCAACTTATTTGAAAAAGGGGACAAAACTTGAAAGGTTATCCACTTGTTCGGTCAAACAAAAGGTCACACCCAGCTCGATTGGGCATGAAGTTTTGAATTCCCAAACTCATGAATATTACCTTTGTGAAAACTCGTTTTTTTTTGAGAAATAAAAAAAATAATAAGAAATAATAAAAGATGGAATATTGGAATACGATGAAACGACGGAAGCGATAAAGCTAGCAAGACAGGGTAATAAGAAGATGCAGTAATGAAACAAAAGTAAAAGATAAAAATAATAACGATAAATAAAGATAAAAATATTAGTAACGATAGCGACAATAATATGCACAATAATACTAGTAGTAATAATAATGGTGGTATAGCTAATATAAAAAATAATAACAATGAAACCGTGATGATAATAATATAAAATATGTACAACGAGAAATATATAAATATAGTAATGGTAATAATAATAATGAAGATAGTAATGATAATAATAATAACACGAAATATGTACAATATAATAATAACAAAGATAATAATAATAACGATAGAAACATAATAGGATTAAAAATAGGAGCAGAAAAGTATAAAATGTAGTAATTGTGTAAATGAGAATTAAAATATATACAAAATAACGTAAAGATAAATAGATAAATAAAAGCCAAATGGATAATAATAGTATTATACTAAGAAATATATATATAATAATAATGGTAGTGACATATAATAAAATAATAATAACGATAGAAAATATATATATAGCTAATAATACCAATGATAATAATTAGTAATAATAATAATAATATAGTAATAATAATACAAGGATAAGGTAAATAATAATAATATTAATGCATAATATACACAATTTAATAATACAAATATGGTAATAACAATAATAATTATAAAATACTAAAAAAGGACCAAATTGGATTAAAAACGCGATTTTGGGGTCGATTTGAAATAAAATAAAGGGGGAAGGACCGATTTGCGACACGCATGCTGGGAGGGGGACCAGAATGGAAATTATGCCAGCGCCCTATACGCTGCGTTTTGCGCAGGACCAAACTGGCAAAGAAACAAATATATCGGGGTAAATCTGAAAATACTAAAACTTGGTTAAAAAAGGAAAATGCGGAAGGGCCAAAAGGGCAATTAGACCCTTCCGCAAAAACACGCGGATCCCCCCAGGTACTGGGTCGGGTCACGGGTCAGGGGACCAAAACGACGTCGTTTTGGCCCCTGACCATCAAGAGCAAAACGACGCCGTTCCTTGCTATTATAAAACCATAATTTTTTGCCAAAAATTCATTTTTCTTATTTTCTACAAAAAAAAACTCTCTCATCCTCTCTTGTTCTCTCTACAGGTGCGCAAAAAGGGGGAGCATTCCGGCGTGACGCCGCCGTGCCGACCTCCGTCGCCGGCCACCGCACGCGGTGGCCGGAAATCACCAAAGGTAAATTTTTTACCTTTTTTATTATGTGTGTTCGAACGTATGTGTGTATATATAAAAGATAAAAAAATAAATAAAAAAGGAAAAGAAGTGATTATAAACAAGTAAAAAATGTGAAAACACCTCCAAATATTACGGATCTGTCGTTCCCCCTTTGGTTTTTGATTGAAAGTTGTTTTTGTTTAGATCTGTCACTGTTCTCCCCGTATTTTGAGACTGTTTCTTTTTTTGTATTGATTGCCAAAAAATCAAAAAAGGGTCTTTTACAATGTGATAATCGGCCCCTTTTTATAGCCGAATAACAGTGAAAACAAATAAGGATAAATACAATATGCTCTGCTCGTGGTTTTTACTGTCCTTTTCCCTTTTTCTTTGCAGATCGTGGGCTGGCGGAGTGGCCGACAATTGCCAGTGCGCGCGTGTGCTGCGGCGCTGGAGGGGCTGAGTGGAGGCTCGTGCGGCGCCTAGGGGGCTAGGGTTTCAGAAACCCTAGCCAAAAATTTAAAATTTTGGGCTTGTTGTGCTTTTTGGGCCAATTGGGATAATTGGGTCTGTTTGATTTTAGATTGGGCTTAATTTGCTTGTAATGGGCTTTTAATATGGGTCTTGGGTGTATGGACTGTAAATGGACATTTGGACTGTTAAATTTATTTTGTTTATTTTGGATTTCTGTTTCGTTTGGCTAATGGGCCTTAGTTTAATCCTGGGTCTGGGTTAACGAACCCGAGCCCAAAATTGGTGATTACAACGGGGAATTGCTTTTCAACGGTTTAGAGCATGTTAGAGGCGTTTTGGCGTCAGTGGTAAGTCGGCTCCTTGTCGATTCTTATGTTGAACTTTTAACCAATCAGCTAAATCAATGTTGGGTACTTTGTTTTTAGGTCTTGGTAGGCTCGGGATATTTTTTGCATCGAATCGATACCAAGTGTGTACCCGAAATGTAACAGTCCAGTTTAGACCCTAGTCAGAATAGTGGTTTTGGGACCACAAATCCGAGTCAAAAAATATTTTAATATTATTTTCTGTGTTTACAGTATGTTATTAAACATGTGTGAAAGTTTTGTATAAAAATTTGATCGTTTGTATGCTCGATTTGAGAAAAAGGATCTAATAGCATAAAAGGTAAAAGTTGTATTCTAATTGGTTGTGTACCGAATTGACATGGTTTATTAAATGTGAGGTCTTTATGTTGTAAATAGACCATAGAATTTATGAATGGACATATATGCCAAGAGTTAGTGGATTTTAAATGTGTTTAATAAGGCTATTTTGGTAAATGATGAATTAATGTTTATTAATTAAACAAAACATGATTTTTGCTTCATCTTTTCATCATCTTTGCCAAAATTTAAGTAAGAACTAAGGGTTTGAGTTCTCAAACATTCGACCATTATCTAAGCATCAATCGGATATGTGTTTTTGATCCGTTTTTGATGATTTTTATGTTTTTGTAATCGTTGCTTTGTGTTCTATCAAGCCCATGCCTAAAATTCAGAAATTGTTGATGATTGTGTGATGAACCATTGATGATTTTGTGAGCTTGATGATGTTAATTGGTGAAATATGAATGTTTGGTGTTAGATAAACATGTTTTGTATTGGGATTTTTGAAGAATTTGTTTATTGTTAACTAAATTGATAAAGGTATAAAATGAGGGGTTAAAATGTGAAATAAATGAAAGATATGGGCTTATATGGACTAATGGAATATTCGGCCAAGCATGTGTATAAGGAAATTATGCGTATTTTGTGATTTTTTAAAATTGGGACAAAAATGTCAAAATGTGAAAATGTGAGGGCTAATTTGTAAAATGCCCTAAATACGTGTATATGGATTAAATTGAATGATTTGGTGAATAAAAGAGCTAAATTTGAATGTGTATAGATCAAGAGCCAAAGAAAACAAAATTAGATCGGAGGAAATCGAAAGTAGTTGAATAGCCGTCCGTTTCCATTATTTCCGTATGAGATAAGTCGATATACAAATAAATGTGTTTGAATTGAATTATTATTGCTTATATGTTAACAAAATTTGATGAATTGTAACAGTCCGGTTTAGACCCTAGTTGGAATAGTGGTTTCAGGACCACAAATCCGAGTTAGAAAAATATTTTAATATTATTTTCTGTGCTTGTAGTATATGATTAAGCATGTGTGAAATTTTCGTGAATTAATGTTGTCAATTGTGTGATTAATTTGAGAAAAAGGATTAAATCACATAAAATGTAAAAGTAGTATTCTATTTGATTAAGTACCTGATTGATGTGTCTTCTTATGTATGGGGCCTTATGTTTTAAATTGGCCATTTAACAATGTAGTGGACGGTTATGGACATGTAATATATGGTTTTCTAATTAATTTCATTAAGGTTATTATAGTAAAATGTATAATAATGTTATTAAACTAAAATAAAAACAACATGGTGGCCATTTTAATGGTGTTCATCCACCCAAAAATAAGAAAAAGAAGCAAGGGTTTTGAACTTTGAATATTCGACTAGCTAGAAGTAAAAATTAAGGTATGTTTTTGACTCGGTTTTTGATAATTTCTACGTTTTTGTAATCATTGCTTCGTGTTCTCCAAAACCCATGTCTTAATTTTGTGAATTGAAGAAGATTTTGAAATATTCCATTGATGAATCCATGAGTTTTGTGATGTTTGATGATGAATTATGAAAGATATGTGTTTGATTAACATAGTTTGTCTTTGAGTTTTTGGTGATTTTAAGTAATTTGGACTTAATTGAGAAAATAATATTTTGAAGGACTAAATTGTGAAATAAATGAAATGTATAGATTGGAATGATCATAGTGAACATTCGGCTAAGCATGGGTGATATGAAATTATGTGTATTTTGTGATTTTGTGAAATAGGGATTAAAATGTCAAAATGTGAAAATGTGAGGGTTAATTCGTAAATTGCCCTAAATATGTGTTTTTGGATTGAATTGGATGAATTGGTGAATAAATGGGTTAAATTTGAACATGTTTAGATCAAGAATCGAAGAAAACGGATTTAGATCGAGGAAAGTCGAAAGTAATTGAGTAGCCAAGTTCATTTCCGTTTATCCGAATCCGAGGTAAGTCTATATACAAATAAATGTATTTACATTGATATATGTATGTTCATATGAAAAATTTATCATGATGAATGTATATGAGATGATGAGTACATGAAGACCGAGGAAGAATCGATAGTATAACAAAGTCCGAGAAGCCTCGTACAAACCTAGGAATAGATAGGATTATATATATTATGACATAGGTTTCAGATATGTGAGATCATGTAAGACCACGTCTAGGACATTGGCGTTGATTCGAGATTTCGTGTAAGACCACGTCTAGGACGTTGGTATCGATATGAGACTTACGTGTAAGACCATGTCTGGGACATTGGCATCGTATTTGATTCATGTAAGACCCTGTCTGGGACAGTGGCATCGATATCTAAGTACATATAAGACCACGTCTGGGATGTTGGCATTGTACAATTATTCTGAGTACTCTGAGTATACTATTTAGTTCCGGATGGTTCAACAGGAAAATCTGAGAAAAGAGAGACTATGTGAAATGTATAAACGATTCAGGTACGTTTGAAAAGTACACTATGTATGTGTATGAAAGGTAAGTGTTTATATGAGCTTACGAAAGTGAATATGTGTATAGTTTTGATGAGATAATATATAATACATGCTTGAATGAGCAATGAGTAAAGTGATATTTTGAGCTATGAAATGTGGGTAAGTAATGGCTAAACAAATGAGCCAAAGGATATGTGATGAATTTGCAAATGAGAAACATTAATGTGATTGTATCAAAGTGGCTATGTGCATTTTATGTTAAGTTTATTTGTATATGGCTTACTAAGCTTTTGAAAGCTTACTTTGTGCGTGTTTGCTCTGTTTTATAGGTCGTCAAAGCTACTGAAGGCTCGGGGAATCGTCAAGGATCACCATTACACTACTCAATCTTATTTTGGTACCCTTTTGAAAATGTATATACTAAAGTATGACATGTATAGGCTAGTTACCTTGAGTTATGTTTGAAATATGTGTTTAGCCATGTGATATGGCTAATTAAATGGTTGTGTAATGAATGAAGAGTCTTGCTTATGATATTTGGTGTTGGTATGATTCCATGGTTATGAAATAGTCAAGGTAGTGGTAAGCTTATTGATGCAAAGGGAGTATATGTGTTTGATGAACAATGGTTATGGTGAAGTGGTAAGTTGTGGATGAATCATGCTTAGTTTATTTGTGAATTAGTTGAGCTAATTGGCATATAAGTTGGTGTGCTTAGAAATGAGATTGAATGGGATAATATGATAACCATTTGGTGGGTTTTTGGTTGCCAATTGTGTTTAGAAATATGCTTGTATCTGCTTGTAGGGATAACCCAATGTGTGGGTGGAAATTTGGCCTTTAAAATGGCCTATAATTGCCCACACGGTTGAGCACACGGGCATGTGGCTCGACCGTGTCCCTCGTGGATGAAATTCAAAACAAGTCAGACTCGACCACGGGCTGGACACACGGGAGTGTGACTGGCCATGTGGTGCAAGTCAGTAGCGACCACGGGTGAGGCACACGGGCGTGTCCACGACCGTGTGGACAAGTCAGTATGTATGCCCTGTTTTGACACGGCTTAGACACAGGGGCATGTCTAAGGCCGTGTGAGGCACACGGCCTGCCCACACGGGCGTGTGACCTCTGTAACTTTGAAAAATTTTTAAATTTCTGATAATTTTTGTATGTGTTCGGTTTAGTCCCGACCCTATTCTAAAGCATGTTAAAGATCTCGAAGACCTATTTAAGGGACACTTTGATCCTATTGGTTGAATTATTGGAAACACAGAAATTTATATATTTTTTCATGCCCTTTTTAACTCAAATTTATGCAGTTTCGAGTAAATCATTGTCGAAAAATAATTAAATATTATAAAATAATTAAATTATGCTAAAAATATGAACATGATAAATTTTATTTAATTTTATAGTTAATTTTGTTTAATTTTGACTATTTTTGACAGATTCGCACAAAGGGCGAAAATCGGCTAGGCAGACACTGCTCGAAGAATAAACCCGAGAAGCAATTTGAAGTATCAAGGTGAATTTATTTCCAGCCCAAGACGGTCCAGTTATGAAGATTTAATCATAATATAATTAATTTTAATTTATTCCCAATTTAATTTGGGCTAAATAAATTATTATTAATTAATTATGGAAGAAGGGTCCAGTTAAACCGCACTGGTTGAACCGAACCGATTGAACCGAACCAGCCACCAATTGGGCAGCCCAAACCGTCCATATTGATGGCCCAAATAAGCTTATTAGCTGATTAATTAAGCTTGCAAAGAAGCCCTTGAAGACCTTTCAAAATTTCATTCAAACCCCTCCAAATATTATGGCTTTGTAGATTTGCCCCATGCTATATTTAGCAAAGTTGAATCCTTCAACTTTGCCACATGGATGGCCGGCCAAGGGAGGCCTCTTTTGCTGCTGCTATTTTCTATTTTTAGCAGCCTTGATTAGCTATAAATACACCCCCTTGCTGCTCATTCAAATCACACCTCAAGCCTCCAACATTCTCCTCTCTCACTTTCTCTCAATTTCCATTTTCCCATTTCCCTTTTTGTGTTCTTGTGCCGATTTCTCCTCTTGGAAAAGAGGTGTTTTCCCAGCCATTTGGAGCAGCAAGTGGAGTGTTCATAAGCCACCTTGATAGCCGAGGACAACGAAGAACGAAGAACGGAGCAATCAGCCAAGCCACGGAGGAACACCGGATTTGCTTCTTGTTCCCTATCTCTTTAAATTTCGTTGCTGTTTTGACAAACATCTTCATGAATATTTATGCTGTTGGAATGTTTAATTTAATCAATTTAGCTTGAATTTAATTCGTGTTGGGTTGATTGCATTTCGTCCTCTTGAATTATTAAAATTGTGTTTATGCTGTTAAAGGCCTTGGTAAAATGTTTGATTGAGTAAAATCATATTTAAGTTATCTGGCATTATAATTGTTTAGATAGCGAATGAATTAATTATTTAAACTCATTGGAATTGTAATTAATGGACACAATACTTAATCTGTGCATGTTTAATTCTTCTAAGGTAGCTGAAGATTAAATTAGCATTGTATTTGGCGATACATATGCCTTGCATAACTTGTAGGATTTTGTGATTAAATTGTTTCAAGGTAAAAATACTTTATTATATTGCATGATCTTTTATATGCGTATTAGGTTGAATTAATCAGTTGAATCACATAGGAATATGCAAGAGATTGTTTAATTTAATGAGTATGTATGTGCAATAACATGTTTACTTTTAGAAGTCTGCTTAATCGTTCAAATTTGCATAGAAATATGTACAAGAGATGAATGGATTTTTATTTGTAAGTATGTTCATAAGTTAGCAAATTACCGAGTTGCCATGTTTTAACAAGGATAAACACAAGCTTAATAATTCTAAGTTAAGAAATGTGATTAATCCAACACAATTATATCATCTTGATTAAAATCAGTTTTTTGAAATCGTGCATTAGAACTTTGTTTTATTTTATTTTACTCTGTTTTTCTTTTAGTTTTTAAATATTTCTCAAAACCAAATATTTTTCCTTAACCAAAGTGTTTAAAATCATTTTCATAAATAATTCTTTTACAGTCCCTGTGAGTACGATAACTCGACATGTACTTGTCACTTTATTACTTGTTACGATTGTGTACACTTGCACATTTCCACCTTTCCAAGTTTTTGGCGCCGTTGCTGGGGACTGTTTTTCAAAGTCGTTATTTGTGAATCTGTTTTACATTTTGGTTTATTTATTTTCCGTATTGAAATTTTTACTTAATTAATTTTTCTATGATTATTTCAGCTGTTTATGAGTATTGACCAGATTATTGACTTACTCCCTGTGGACCCTGAAATAGAACGAACCTTTCGACAACGAAGAAGACAAGCGAACCAGAGAAGAACCGAAGGAATGAATTTCGAGAATATGAACCAAGGAAACGGAGCAAACCCTGCTCAGAATCCTATCCTTATTGCTGATGATAGGGATAGAGCCTTAAGATAATATGCCGTGCCAGTATTTAACGATCTTAATCCGGGTATTAGGAGACCCGAAATCGAGGCACAACAATTCGAGCTGAAGCCAGTCATGTTCCAGATGCTTCAGATAGTGGGCCAATTCAGCGGAATGCCTACTGAAGATCCTCATCTTCACTTAAGACTATTCATGGAAGTGAGCGATTCTTTCAAGTTAGCCGGAGTACCCGAAGATGCCTTACGATTGAAGTTGTTCCCATATTCGTTAAGGGATAGAGCTCGTGCCTCGTTGAATTCATTGCCACCGAACTCCATTTCTACATGGCAAGAGTTACCCGAGAGATTCCTCATGAAGTATTTTCCGCCAAGCAAGAATGCTAAGTTGAGGAACGAGATCACTGCTTTCCACCAAATGGATGACGAGTCCTTGTATGAGGCATGGGAAAGATTTAAAGAGTTATTACGAAAATGCCCTCATCATGGAATTCCTCATTGCATTCAACTTGAGACATTCTATAATGGTCTCAACGCTCACACAAGGATGGTAGTGGATGCCTCTGCTAATTGTGCTCTCCTTTCTAAGTCTTATAACGAGGCTTATGAAATTATCGAGAGGATTGCCAGCAACAACTATCAATGGCCAACCAGTCAAGCAGTGTTAGGAAGACGAGTCGCTGGAATACATGAAGTAGACACTCTTACTTCACTCGCATCTCAGGTATCATCGATATCCTCAATGCTTAAAAATCTTACTACTAATGGGTCTAATAGTTTTGCAGCACAGCCGCCTAATCAATTTGAGAATATAGCCTGTGTCTATTGTAGGGAGGGACATTTGTTTGAAGAATGTCCGTCAAACCCAAAATCTGTGTACTACATGGGTAATCAGAACCAAAACCGAGGAAGGCAAGGGCTACAATCCAACTTTTATAACCCATCGTGGAGAAACCACCCAAATTTTTCCTAGAGTAACCAAGGGGCTAGAACCAGTACCACTTACACCCAACCCAGACCAACCCAGCTGCCTAATTTTC
The DNA here is from genome assembly GCA_005393395.2 of Gossypium australe. Classification (NCBI taxonomy): domain Eukaryota; kingdom Viridiplantae; phylum Streptophyta; class Magnoliopsida; order Malvales; family Malvaceae; genus Gossypium; species Gossypium australe. The sequence continues at coordinate 65,583,534 of CM016614.1, read as the reverse complement.
CGCAACAAGTTTAGAAACCAGTTCAAGCTGAAGTATCCAATAGCCTAGAGAGTTTGCTAAAGACATACATGGCAAAGAATGATGCCTTAATCCAGAGCCAAGCAGCTACATTGAAGAATTTGGAGAATCAAGTGGGCCAGCTTGCAACTGAACTCAAGAACCGACGACAAGGTGCTCTACCTAGTGACACGAAAAATCCAAGAAATGTGGGGAAGGAACATTGCAAAGCGTTGCAATTGAGGAGCGGAAAGATAGTAGAGCCCAACATTGTTGAAGTTCAACCAAGTGTTGAAACCCCAATTCCACCAGAATCAAAATCTGCAAAACCATGCAAAGTAACCTCAGGACCAATTAATTTTGATCAACCAACAACTTCATTAGATGCAGAATTACCGCCAAAGGCAAATCAACCAGAATCAGTTCCAGTGATAAAACCACCACCACCCTACCCTCAAAGACTTCAGAAGCCGAAGAAGGAGATTCAATTCAAGAAGTTCCTTGGCGTACTCAAGCAACTTCACATCAACATCCCGTTGGTCGAAGCACTTGAGCAAATGCCGAACTATGTCAAGTTCATGAAAGATATCTTGTCTAAGAAACGAAGGCTTGGAGAATTTGAGACGGTAGCTCTGACGAAGGAATGCAGTGCATATCTTCAGAACAAACTACCCCTAAAATTGAAGGATCTTGGATGTTTCACCATACCATGCCATATTGGATCAACATACTATGGTAAAGCATTATGTGACTTAGGTGCAAGTATCAACTTGATGCCTATGTCAATATTTAGGAAGTTGGGAATAGGAGAAGTTAGACCAACTAAGGTTACACTTCAACTAGCAGATCGATCCTTAGCGCATCTAGAAGGAAAAATCAAAGACGTATTGGTACGTGTAGATAAATTTATCTTTCCTGCTGACTTTGTAATTCTAGACTTTAAAGTAGACAAAGAAGTGCCAATTATCGTAGGAAGACCATTCTTAGCAACTGGAAGGACCCTTATTGATGTGCAAAAGGGCGAGCTGACTATGCATGTTCAGGATGATCAGGTAACATTTAATGTTTTTAAGTCAATGCAATTTCCTGACACAATGGATGATTGTTCTGCAGTATCTGATTTAGAGGAATTAATAATAGAGAAGGAACTTAACTGTGTTGAGGACCCACTGGAAAGAATTTTGACATCGGATCCCCCAAATGATGAAGAGGAGGACGAATACTTAGCTTTGCTAGAAGCTAATCAAAAGGGATTTAATCTGCAACCCCGTTTTGAATCTTTGGAATTAGAGAAAAGAGATTACATGCAGCCAAAAGCATCAATCGAGGAACCACCTAAGTTAGAACTCAAGGAATTACCTTCACACTTAAAATATGTTTATTTAGGTAACGCCTCTACTCTGCCTGTGATTGTTTCAGCAGAATTAACTACTGAACAAGAAAAAAAACTTATCATAGTTTTGAAATAATTCAAGAAGGCTATCAGATGAACCATAGCCGATATTCGCGGTATTAGCCCATCTGTATGCATGCACAAGATCATATTAGAAGATGGCGAGATAGGAACGATTGATGGACAGCGGAGACTGAACCCCATCATGAAAGATGTTGTGAAGAAGGAAAATATCAAGTGGTTGGATGTGGGTATAATTTACCCCATCTCAGACAGTTCATGGGTGAGTCCAGTCCAGTGCGTGCTGAAGAAAGGAGGTATCACGGTCGTGGAGAACGAGAACAACGAGTTGATACCAATTAGAACAGTTACGGGATGGATAATCTGCATCAATTACCGAAAGTTGAACAAGGCGACTAGGAAAGATCACTTCCCTTTGCCGTTTTTGGACCAGATGTTGGATAGACTCGCAGGACGAGACTATTACTGTTTTCTCGATGGATACTCAGGGTATAATCAGATTACAGTAGCACCGGAAGATCAACACAAAACGACATTCACCTGCCCGTATGGTACATTCGCATTTAGACGCATGCCATTTGGTTTATGTAATGCACCAGCTACATTTCAAAAATGTATGATGTCTATTTTTACTGATATGGTTGAGAAGTATTTGGAAGTTTTCATGGACGATTTCTCAGTATTTGGAGATACTTACGATGATTGCTTAGCCAATCTAGCTAAGGTTGTAATATCCCGAAATAGGGGTTGCGAGTTTGGAGAATAACTCAAGTGTTAGTGGGCCTCAAGAGTGGTTTTGATGTGTTTTTGGAGTTCCTAAAACTCTAGGATTGAAATGGGATATATTGGAAATTTTTGAAAATTTTGGGTTAAAAGTGGAATTTGGGTGAGGGAGGCCTTAAGTAAAGTTTTTGGAAGGTTTTGGACATGAAAGTCCAGGTGGTAAAGTGGCTTCCATGCGCCACTTAAGGCTTGGGAGTGACGCCACAATCAGGTCAAGTGTTCGAGTCTTGGGCGCGGCATAAGTTTTTATTTTTGTTGCAAAAGGGCGTTAATGCCAAAGAAGGCTTTAAAAGAATATTTCGAACATTGGTGGACATGAAAGTCTGGTTGGTAAAGTGGCGCGAGTCGTGTTGGTAACTTTGGCAGAGAGGTCTCGAGTTCGAGTCCTGAAGGCAGCGCTTGATTGCGCTTTATTTTGTTTTTGCGTCAAGCAAGGGACGCCTGCGAATAAGGTTTAAAAGAAATTTTCAATGCGTTTATGTCATGAAATTCAAAGTGGCCGAGTGGTTAAGGACTTTGCTTGAAAGCTGCGGCTAGGGGGACTCGCGTTCGAGTCCTGGGGGTCGCACTTGAAGCATTCTATTTTTGCTTTTAGCGCTAAAGCTTAAGGAGCCAGCGAAAGTAAGGTTTAAAAGAATTTCGACGCGTTTAATTGCATGAAATGCGCAATGGTTGAGTGGCAGAAAGCTTGGAGATGCTTCCTCAGGTCTCGGGTTCGAGACCTGGGGGCAGCAAGGCATGGTTTTCCTTTTTGCCAACGTGGGAAAGGGGTTGCATGGGGCATGCACGCGTGAACAAAGCTTCATGGAGTGCTTGTTATTTTTATTATTATTTCTTTTTATTATTATTTTGAGTATTAGGAGTTGTATTTATTTGGAAGCATGGGCATTAATCTTTTATTAATTAAAGGATGGGTAAGGTGATGGGAGAAAGATTAAACAATGTATTATCCTTTTTCAATGGTGATGGGTCTTTTGCTTGGAAAATGAACTCAAATGAAGCATGATTTGGGGAGTGGCCGGCCTTGTGTTTGGCAAGGATGCATGGCCGATTTTCCTTGTTGCAACTTGGGGAAGAGCATGGCCGGTCTTGTGATGCAAAGAGGATGGCCGAATACTTCTTTTTTTCTTTCCTTTTTCCCATTTTTGTACATAGCCGATTGGAGCTTGCTTCAAGGCCTAGCATGGTCGGTTTTCAAGTAACAAGGGGGGTGGCCATTGCTTTGTTTTGTTTCCTCTTCTTTCCTCCTTGTGTTCTTGACCGAGAGAGAGAGAGAGATAGAGCAAGTTTGAGCTTCGGTCTTGAAAAAGCTAGAGAGTATTTCGGCTAGCAAATATTGCTTGCCTTGTTGTTAGCTGCACGTTTCATTAACACTTGAACCATAGCCGAATCTTTGTTTTGAAGGTGCCTTCGACTACTTCCTTTTAGTCTCTCTAAACAAACATTGGTAAGTACTCCTATTAAGTAGTTGGTTTCTTCTCCTTTTCTTTTTGCATGCCGAAATCAAGGCTAGACTTTGATTCTAGGAATGGCCGAATACTTAAGGCCATATTAATGTGTTTCTATTGTGCCAACGTTAGGGAGCATTAAAGGAGTCCTTCGGGTTTTGCAGAGATTAAGGTAAATGGTAAGTGTAATATTCGGCCAAGGGCTTTGTTCATAGATGTGGGTATTAGCCGATTCTAACAATGTTTTAGTAGGAATTTTGATAACTTCGGGAGCAAATCGACAGGAACAAGTGGTGTTTCGAGATCGAAATAAGCAAGGTAAGGAAGTATGACTCTCGGCCATAGGCTATATTCTGAGTTTTTGGATGATAACCGAATGTTGACCTTGATTTTAGGGGTGGCCGAATGTGTATGAGGCCATAATGATGTGCTCTTTTTGTGTGTATCTAGTGTTAAGGAGCACCAAATAAGTCTTTTGGGAATTGAAGTGCTCAAAAGGCTAATCGACAGTGATAGGACAAGTTTCGGGATTTTAGATTGTGTTAGATAAATCGGAGCTCGCTTTAAATCAGGTGCATAGTTATCGCACTGTACTCTTATTTGTTATTTGATATATGTGTTGTATGTGTTATTTTATGTAAACGTATATGTTATGCATGTTAGCCAAAATAAAGGCTAAGAGTGTGGATACCCAAGGTGGGTGATTAAATAATCAGGTTAGTAGTTTTGGTACTAATCTTTCAGTGATTTGCGGTAATGAATGACTATTGATGAATGTATAAAAGTGTGAGGACATGTGTATTAACTATGCACTGAGTCTTGGTGACTCACTCAATTTTCTTAACCCTTTTCAGGTGGCACGTAAAGCTTGGACCGGGTCGGAGAGGATACAAAGGTGGCCATGAGGAAATGGACTTTTATGAAAAAGGACGTTTTGTTTGATTAATTAAGTATCTATATTTTCAGTATTTTGATTAAATGTTTAATGTAAAGAGGCCCACTAAAGTGTTTTAAGTATTTTTATTAAGCATCTTTATTTTTATGTTCTATTACGATATAGATTGCAAATGGTCTTATTTCCTTGAGTTTGTGTAATGAAGTTTTGAATTTGGAATTTTCATAATAATTTAGATTTAACTTAGAATATCTCGAATCACTAAAATGTTTTATTGAACTCAACAAATTTTCAACGGTTTTACTCTTAAGTAAGAATATTTTTCGAAATTGTTCCACAGTGGCATTCCAAATTTGGTCGTAGTGAATAGGCCGAGTTTGGGGTATTACAAAGGTACTGAGGCGATGCGAAGAAACAAATCTTGTACTCAACTGGGAAAAATGCCATTTATGGTAAGAGAAGGAATTGTTCTGGGGCATTGGTTAACGAGACATGTGATCGAGGTGGACAAAGAAAAAGTAGACGTTATTGAGAAACTCCCACCTCCAACATCTGTAAAAGGTGTTAGGAACTTTTTGGGCCGCGCCGGTTTCTATCGAAGATTTATCAAGGACTTCTCCAAAGTGGCTAAACCATTATGCAAGCTATTGGAGAAAGACTCGATATTCAAGTTTGATGAGGAATGCTTAAAAGCCTTCGACAGTTTGAAGAGTCAATTAGTCACGGCACCCATAATCGTCACACCAGACTGGGATTCGCCAATCCTGTTGATGTGTGACGCGAGTGACTTCGCCATTGGAGCTGTCTTGGGCCAGCAAAGGAACAAAGTTTTTCATCCCATCTACTACGCAAGTAGAACTCCAACCGGAGCTCAACTGAACTATACTGTAATAGAAAAAGAGTTACTTGCTATTGTGTTTGCTTCCGACAAGTTTCAATCTTATCTCGTAGGTACCAAAGTGATTGTCTATACGAACCACTCCACGATTAAGTACTTATTAGACAAGAAAGATGCTAAGCCGAGATTGATCCGGTGGGTGCTTCTACTTCAAGATTTCGATATAGAAATTCAAGATCGAATGGGAGTAGAAAACCAAGTAGCAGATCACTTATCCAGATTGGAGCTGCAAAAGGGAAATTCTCCACTTGTACCGATCCAGGAGACATTTCCAGATGAACATATACTGAAGGTAAATCATGTCCATAATATTCCTTGGTTTGCTGATTTTGCTAACTATTTAGCTTGTGGTTTGATGCCGATTGATAAAACGTATCAGTAAAGGAAAAAGTTTTTTCACGATGTGAAGTACTATTTCTGGGAAGAGCCATATTTGTTTAAAAAAGTGTGCAGATCAGATGATTAGGAGATGTGTGACAGAAGATGAAATATCGAAGATTTTATACCACTGTCATTCAGCTCCGAGTGGAGGACACTTTGGAGGTACTCGTACAGCTGCCAAAGTATTGCAAGCTGGATTCTTTTGGCCAACACTATTCAAGGATGCATATGCTTACGTAAAGAGTTGTGATCGTTGTCAGAGGGTTGGAAATGTCACCAACAGAAATGAGATGCCTCAAACAAATATCATTGAGGTAGAATTGTTTGATGTTTGGGGTATTGACTTTCTTGGTCCTTTCCCTCCGTCTTCTGGTCACAAGTACATATTGGTAGCAGTAGATTATGTGTCCAAGTGGGTCGAGGCTGAAGCTTATCCGACGAACGATGCCAAGGTTGTGATGAAGTTCTTGCAGAAACATGTGTTCACAAGATTTGGAACCCCAAGAGCTATTATCAGCGATGAAGGAACCCATTTTGTGAACAAGTGGTTAAAATGGTTGCTAGATAAACATGGAGTGAAGTATAAGGTTGCTACAACTTACCATCCACAGACAAATGGGCAAGCTGAGCTAGCAAATAAGGAGATCAAAGGCATACTCGAGAAGGTAGTTTGCCCGAACCGACGAGATTGGTCTAAGAGACTAGATGATGCTTTATGGGCTTACAGAACAGCATACAAGGCACCCTTAGGAATGTCACCCTATAGGTTGGTATTTGGGAAAGCTTGTCATTTACCTTTGGAGCTAGAACACAGAGCTTACTGGGCTCTTCGACAACTCAATTTAGATCTCAAGCTTGCTAAAGAGAAACGAATGCTCCAACTCAACGAGCTAGAGGAATTTCGAATGTTCTCATATGAAAATGCCAAATTACTCAATGAAAGACTCAAGAAATGGCATGACAAGCATATTCAAGTTCAAGAGTTTGAAGCAGGACAGCAAGTTTTGTTATTTAATTCCAGATTGAAGTTCTTCCCAGGTAAGTTAAAATCATGTTGGTCCGGTCCATTTACGATTCATAGCGTTTATCCATACGGAGTTGTTGAACTCCAAGGTAAGGGAGTTAATTTTCAAGTCAATGCTCAACGTTTGAAACATTACTACGGAGAAAGACCTGAACGGGATCAAATCTTGTTCAGTTTATCTGATCCTTAGATTTTCTTGCTTTTAATAAATTATTTAGGGTATATTTTCGGGTTTATTATGTTCAAATAAATTCTGTCTAGGAGATTGGAACTTAAGCGGGACCGCTTGTGACCCCTCCAATCTTTCCTGGGAATTGATTTTTGCATAATTTTCGAAGAAATTAGCCCCTAAATGACAAAATAAGTTTTTGGTTTTTCAAATAAAAAGGTCAACTTTGACCCAAGTCCTAAATTGCAATTCAATTTCAAATTTTCATTAAGTCTAGGGACTTAGTTGAATTATTTTCAAAATTTGGTTGCTGTTTTCGTAAATAATAAAAACTAGGTGCCTCTTTTTGTAAATATTTTTAAAAAGCATCTAGAATAAATATTTTATCTAATATCATATTTATAAATTATTGATAAACTTTAATATATAATTATATCCATTATAATTTATATATTAATTTTTATCAACTTAGCTTAGAATAGGATGAATTTTATTTTTATGTTTATCTTAGTGATTAAATAGCAATTGATAATTTTATATGTGTTTATTTAATTATTAATTGTTGTTATGATGAGAAAAATTAGAATTGGACTCTTATTTTCTTTAATTATTAAATTCTAAGAGTTCTAGTCTAAGTCCCATTACTCCTACTATAAATTGCACCCTTGTTCTCCCCATTCACTCATCTCTCAAAACCCCTATCACCAAACACCAAGTGCCGCAGGTCCCTAAGCCACCATTCAGCCAGCAGCCTGCTTCAACATGCAGCACGACCTAGCTCCAGCGGCTGTCCAAGTCAGGGCCTCACGCCTGCTGCCACCATTCCCCCCCACGCCGACAGCTCGTGGCCTACCCAGCACAAGGCTGTGCGCGCTGCTGCTAGTGTGCAGCCCTTACCACGCACACTCCTCCTTCACCCAACCTAAGCCAAAAGCCTTCTTTAATTTTCCATCTTTTGTTCATTAGTTATTTTATTTTAAGAGTTAATTTTTACGAGGAAGGTGGTAAGAAAATTTTTTCTCCTTAAAGTTTAATTTTTATTCAATTATATAATTTTTCAATTTACTGAAATATTAGTAATTGTTATTAAATTTTTAAAAAACTGATTTTTCTTTCTATTTGATGTTCAGGTTAATCATGACTCGTAAAAGAACTCGTGCCTCCGCTCAAATTGACAAAACACAAAACAAATTTCACTATGAAGAAGCCAAAGTAAGATACGAAAATATCTTCAAAAATCAACAGATGCATCCAGAGAAAGGCTTCACATTGAAGGAAAGCAACTATAGAGATTTTATGGCACGTATTCGTCAAGTTGTTGAAGCCCTCAATTGGGAATTGTTTTGTGAAAAAAGACCAAGTGTGGATGAGGAATTAGTTTGAGAATTCTACGTGAACTTAACTTCAAGCGAATTGACTGAAGTTCCAGTCTGCGGAATCAAGGTACCAATAAATTCTAATGCTATTAATGAGTTCTTTGAATTACCTGATTTCGACAACAATGAATATTCCGCTCTGTTGAGCAATATTAAGCCTGAAAATCTGCATGAAATCCTCGAAGAACTCACAGTTCCAGGATCTAAGTGGACTGTGTCAAAGCAAGGAATCCACACGTGTCGAAGAGAGTATTTGACACCACTTGCGAAGGAATGGTTCTATTTCATCCGTTTCAGCCTTATGCCTAGTTCGCATGGGACTACAATCTCATTAAAGCGAATGGTCCTATCATATTCGATTTTAACTGGAAAGACCATTGATGTGGGCAAAATCATCTTGAGAGAAATGCGAAATTGTGCCGTTAGACATTCTGGCCCTGCCTATTTCCCCTTTACGATCACAATTCTGTGCTTAAAGGTAAAACTCCTTGTGGACGTAAAGAAGACAGAGTATAGTTAAGGCATAATCACCGATTGGGACCTTTACCGAGTGGCTGAAGATTCTGTTCTTCAGCAACGAATTGAAGAAAGTGAGGACCCCGAAGAAGCAGAAGATGAACCCACAGAAATCCCACCAGAGCAATCAACTGAAGTCCCTAACGAGGCAGATCCAATGGAACCAGAAGTTGAACCTGATATTGAACCCTCAATGTTTAGAGCTCCACCGCCTAGCCCAGACCGTAGTAATAAGCTGTTGAAGCTGATGGACTTAATGCAACACATGCAATGGCAGCAACAAGCTTAGTGGAGATATGCAAAAATAAGGGATGACTCGATGAGAAGCGCCCTCAAGAAAATTTATAACGACCCATTTATTTTTGTGCCTGAGTTTCTAGATTTCATATTTGAGCCATGGATTTCATCATCAAAGAAGGAGCAAGGCGATTCATGCAGAGGCAATACTAATGGAGCAAAAGATGAGTCAAATTCGGAAGAATCAGCAAACAAATAAAAAAAGGGGAGGACTTCAACTTTAGTTTATTTTTATTTTTATTTTTACTTTAGGATTAGGTTAATTAGGAATTTTTATTTTTGCACAATAAAACAAGAGATAGGAAGCATGAATAAAATCTGAACAAGTCTCAAAGGCTAAAGTGTGGCAATAGATATATACATGTCTAGGAATGGATTTTAGAAAGAGCCTGGTACTTAAGCAGTCAAATTGACTCACCTCCTCTTTTCTAAATATCCTACCTGGTGTATAGTACCTATTCACTTTAAACAATGAGGACATTGTTCACTTTAAGTAGGGGGACCGAAAATTTGAATTGATTCCACTCAGAATAAAATTTTCTTTTAGTTATGATTAGGATATATTTCTATTCAATAAATTGAATTTTGTTAAGTATGCTAAACTTCAGTATTAATAAAGTTCTATTATTTCAATAAGTTATTGTGTTAGCTCAATAATGATATGAATGTATTTTTAATAAATCATGCAAATTCGTACCATAAAATTTTTAGTTCCCTACGAAAAAATTAGGCATGCATGAAAGTTTAAGTCTTTAGAATTGACTTAGTAATTTCTTGAGGCGAAATCCTAGGAAGTATGGAATGTTGAAAATGATTTAGGCAATTGTTGTTTGGACCGTTTGAACCTTTCAAGCCGACCATGATAAAATTATCCTTTGAAACCCAATTTTGAGACTATATGGCCTAATTTTATTTGAACCTATGCAATATTTAGCCATCAATTTTCCCTTCATTACTTTTAAAATTGTCCCAAACACTAGACTCAGTACTATTCAGAATATCGTTTGAAAATAAGTTTGGGGGAGTTGAAAAGAGTATCAAGTGCTCGAAAAATTGTAGTGCATGATGCAAGTGCTCGAATGTGAGCTTGAACAAAAAAAACATGTACTCGAAAAGGGTCGAAAGAGCAAAAGTTGGTGTATCAAGGGTGAGAATTCCGAAGGTTCGATTTAAGCTGAGTCTAGGGTTTTTAAGCCAAAAATTTGTCTATCTTTTACCTACCCCTAAGCCCAGCCACGTTACAACCTTATTAAAGACCTATTGATTCAAAGTTCCAATGTTACCTACATTAGTGGAGAGAAATTGCTCTGTTCAACATATGAAGACATCAGTTAAGCTTAATGATTGCAGTTTAATTTTGAATAAGGAATTAAAATCAACTTGGTAGTGAGTAACATGTCTTTATTAAGAAACATTTAGTCTAATTTTGCAAGTATAATAATTGTTGAGATTAATTTGAACGATATGTATACTTAAGTAGCATAACTATCAAATTTCTTATTTTTGAGCATAAGTATATCAAATTCATAAATTTGAGAAAAAAATTGTTCTGACGGAGTTTTCAAAGGTGTTTCCGAGAAAATTCTTTTCAAATTCGTGCATTACTCGGGACGAGCAATGAATTAAGTTTGGGGGTGTGGAAACACAGAAATTTATATACTTTTTTATGCCCTTTTTAACTCAAATTTATGCAGTTTCGAGTAAATCCTTGTCGGAAAATAATTAAATATTATAAAATAATTAAATTATGCTAAAAATATGAACATGAAAAATTTTAATTAATTTTATACTTAATTTTGTTTAATTTTGACTATTTTCGACAGATTCGAACAAAGGGCGAAAATCCGCTCGGCAGACACTGCTCGAAGAATAAACCCGAGAAGCAATTTGAAGTATCAACGCAAATTTATTTCCAGCCCAAGACGGTCCAATTATGAATATTTAATCATAATATAATTAATTTTAATTTATTCCCAATTTAATTTGGGCTAAATAAATTATTATTAATTAATTATGGAAGAAGGGTCCAGTTAAACCGCACTGGTTGAACCGAACCGATTGAACCGAACCAGCCACCAATTGGGTAGCCCAAACCATCCATAATGATGGCCCAAATCAGCTTATTAGCTGATTAATTAAGCTTGCAAAGAAGCCCTTGAAGACCTTTCAAAATTTCATTCAAACCCCTCCAAATATTATGGCTTTGTAGATTTGCCCTATGCTATATTTAGCAAAGTTGAATCCTTCAACTTTGCCACATGGATGGCCGGCCAAGGGAGGCCTCTTTTGCTGCTTCTATTTGCTATTTTTAGCAGCCTTGATAAGCTATAAATACACCCCCTTGCTGCTCATTCAAATCACACCTCAAGCCTCCAACATTCTCCTTTCTCACTTTCTCTCAATTTCCATTTTCCCATTTCCCTTTTTGTGTTCTTGTGCCGATTTCTCCTCTTGGAAAAGAGGTGTTTTCCCAGCCATTTGGAGCAGAAAGTGGAGTGTTCATAAGCCACCTTGATAGCCGAGGACAACGAAGAACGAAGAACGGAGCAATCAGCCAAGCCACGGAGAAACACCGGATTTGCTTCTTGTTCCCTATCTCTTTAAATTTCGTTGTTTTTTTGAAAAACATCTTTATGAATATTTATGCTGTTGGAATGTTTAATTTAATCAATTTAGCTTGAATTTAATTCGTGTTGGGTTGATTGCATTTCGTCCTCTTGAATTATTAAAATTGTGTTTATGCTGTTAAAGGCCTTGGTAAAATGTTTGATTGAGTAAAATCATGTTTAAGTTATCTGGCATTGTAATTGTTTAGATAGCTAATGAATTAATTATTTAAATGCATTGGAATTGTAATTAATGGACACAATACTTAATCTGTGCATGTTTAATTCTTCTAAGGTAGCTGAAGATTAAATTAGCATTGTATTTGGTGATACATATGCCTTGCATAACTTGCAGGATTTTGTGATTAAATTGTTTCAAGGTAAAAATACTTTGTTATATTGCATGATCTTTTATATGCTTATTAGGTTGAATTAATCAGTTGAATCACATAGGAATATGCGAGAGATTGTTTAATTTAATAAGTATGTATGTGCAATAACATGTTTACTTTTAGAAGTCTCTTTAATTGTTCAAATTTGCATAGAAATATGTACAAGAGATGAATGGATTTTTATTTGTAAGTATGTTCATAAGTTAGCAAATTACATAGTTGCCATGTTTTAACAAGTATAAACACAAGCTTAATAATTCTAAGTTAAGAAATGTGATTAATCCAACACAATTATATCATCTTGATTAAAATCAGTTTTTTGAAATCGTGCATTAGAACTTTGTTTTATTTTATTTTACTCTGTTTTTCTTTTAGTTTTTAAATATGTCTCAAAACCAAATATTTTTCCTTAACTAAAGTGTTTAAAATCATTTTCATAAATAATTCTTTTACAGTCTCTGTGGGTACGATAACTCGACATTTACTTGTCACTTTATTACTTGTTACGATTGTGTACACTTGCACATTTCCACCGTTCCAATTATATTATGAAATGTTCGTAAAAGATTTTGTTTGTCCGGTAATTCCTTTTAACCCTAATCCGGTGACGGATACGAGTTAGGGGTGTTATATGAATGGCTATTGGAGCCGAATATATGAAATTTGAGAAAATTCTGCTAATGTATTGACATTTGAAAAGCCCTGTACGAACCATAGGAATAGTTAGGATACATATGTCATGACATAGGATTCCGATATGAATTATCGTGTAAGACCATGTCTGGGACGTTGGCATCGATTTGAGGTTTACGCGTAAGACCATGTCTGGGACATCGACATCGTATATGATTTCATGTAAGACCCTATCTGAGACAGAATCATCGGTATTTAATTACATGTAAGACCATGTCTGGGACGTTGGCTTTGTACGAGCTTTACGAGTTATCCGAGTATCCTTAATGGTTCCGAACGGTTCAACAGGCATTTCGAGATATGATTTAATATGTGAATATGTATCCGTTTCAGGTACGTATGAAATGCATATGAAATTTGGAAATGAAATATAAGTATGAATATGACCATTTGATATGTGAGTTACATGAAAATGTGATATGTTTACAAGCAATTGGTTATGAATTTGCTATTGGGTTATGCCATATTTCATATGAATGAAATAGTTTATAATTGTTCTATGTGATAAGTTTATTTGTACATGGCTTACTAAGCTTTTGAAAGCTTACTTTGTGTGTGTTTGCATTGTTTTATAGATTACCGAAGCTACTAGGAGTTCGGGGATCGTCGAGGATCATCACCACACTATCGAACTATATTTTGTTACCTTTCTAAAATGTACATATTGAAGTATGACATGTATAGGCTAGAGAACGTTGATAATGTTTCGAAATATGTAAATATAGCCATGTGATATGGCTTGATAATGGATGTGATTATGGAGTGAATTTAGTGCATGCTATGTGATGCAAAATTTGGTATGTTTTGATATGCTCATGAATGGTCAAATTTGGTAAGTTTCATGGTTGATTTGAGAAAAGCTATGAATTGAAATGGATTAATATGATGTATGAATTACATGTTTTTGATGTGAATTTGTTACTTTGAATTGGTATGTTTGAGTTGGATTTGTATATGGAAATGAATGATGTTATTACGGGTCAAATTGTGCATGATTTCGTATGTTTTGGCTGCCTTTGGGACATGAATTGATGTTTGTTTGATGCTTGTAGGTATGACCCAAAAAGGGTGGCAATTTGGCCTTGTAAACGGCCTATAATTGTCCACACGATTGAGCACACGAGCCTGTGTCTCGACCATGTCCTTCAATGTACCAATTCGAAGCAAGTCAGACTTGCATCCGGGCCAGACACACGGACGCGTGACAGGCCGTGTGACCCAAGTTAGTTTTGCACACGGGTCAGACAGACGGGAGTGTGACAAGCCGTGTGACCCAAGTCAGTATTGCACAAGAGCTGAGACATGGTCCAAGGCACGACCGTGTGAGGCACACGGCCTAGCCACACGGGCGTGTGCCCTGTTTTAAAAGAAAAATTTTCTAAGTTTCGCAAAGTTTCTGTATGAGATCGGTTTGGTCCCAAACCCTCTCTAAAGCATGTTTAAGGTCTCGTAGACTTTTTAAAGGGACTATATATGTATGAATCATTATGAAATGATGTTGTATGATTGATATTGTGAAATGAGAGTAAAATGTTCTGATTTGTCTAGTAATGCCTCTTAATCTTTGTCCGGCGACGGATACGGGTTAGGGGTTTTAAAATTTGTTGGTATTAGAGCTATGGTTTAGTTGATTCTAGGACTAACGTAGCGTGTGAGAGTCTAGCTATACATGCCATATATACAAACTGTGATAGTGTGATGAATCCTGACAAATAAAATGTGTTTTTCGTATAGTAAATGGATTCCGAATGAGCCGTAGCTGACGATGCTGAATGTAATGCGCCGCTTGATTCTAAACTGGTTACTAGCGGTCAGGAAGGAGAGGCTAAACAAGCTTTCTTCCAAATGATGAATGAGTGGTTCACTTAGTATGTTAGAGCAAATCCGGCTGTTCCTCAACCTCTGCCCCCGCAAGTTCCCTTAGCTCCCTAAGCTATAGATCTAATTCGTATGAATAAACCTCCGGTTGATAAGATTAGAAAATATGGGGCTGAAGAATTTCGTGCTACTACCGATGATGATGCTGGAAGAGCTGAGTTCTGGATTGAGAATACGATTCGAGTATTTGCTGATGAATGTGTTAAATGTGCCGTTTCCTTGTTGAGAGATACAACTTACCAGTGGTGGAAAACTCTGACTTCTGTTGTTTTGAGAGAATGAATTACTTGAGATTTCTTTAAGACTAAATTCCGAAAGAAATACATCAGTGAGAGATTTATAGATCAGAAACACAAAGAGTTTCCTGAATTGAAACAAGGTCGTATGTCTGTTACAGAATACGAGCGAGAATTTGTGAAACTAAGCTAGTATGCACGAGAATGTGTCTTGACTGAGGCAATAATGTTTAAAACGTTCGAAGACGGCTTAAATGAAGATATTCTTTTGTTAGTCAGAATTCTAGAAATAAAAAAATTTGTTGTGCTTGTTGACCGAGCGTGTAAAGATGAAGAATTCGGGAAAGAGAAAAGAAAAGCTGATTTGAAAGCTAGAGAGGTACGAAGGCGAAAAACGAGTAAGTCATATCAGTCAGCATCAAAGAAATTCGAAGATGATTATAGCCATTCAAAGGATCACGTGGGACATTCGAGTAGAGATCATGCAAGATCACATTTGAGCTTCCGAGCTCTAGCTACTTCGATTGCAAGTGTTGGAAATGTCAGATCTGAGCAACTTGAGTGTAGACATTATGGTAAAAGACATCCGGGCAATTTTTGATTAAATGATCGAGCTTTTTTCAAATGTGGATCTTTATATTACTTTATCCGAGACTGTCCTGAGTCTGTTAAGCAAGAGATTGTACAGAATCCGAGGTCGAATAATGCTTCAGCTAGGGGTAGACTTCCCAGAAACACAGGAAATGTGAATGGTAGCCAGAGAGCCACGAAAGATTCAACTGCGAGATATGATGTGAGAGCACCTGCCAGAGCTTATGCTATTCGTACTCGCGAAGAAGCTTCATCTCTAGACGTCATTACGGGTACATTTACTCTTTTTGATACTTCTGTGATTGCATTGATAGACCCAGGGTCAACTCATTCATATATATATGCATGAACTTAGTATCCAGTAAGACTTTGCCGATAAAGTCTACTAAATTTGTAATTAGAGTATCGAACCCCTTAGGCAAGTGTGTTCTGGTTGATAAAGTGTGCAAGAATTGTCCGTTGATGTTTCGAGATATCTATTTCCCGGCTAATTTGATGTTATTACCCTTTGATGAGTTTAATATAATTCTGGGTATGGATTGGCTAACATTGCATGATGCTATTGTGAATTGCAAATGGAAGACTATTGATTTGAGATGTCAGAATGATGAAATAATACGGATTGAGTCTAGTGATTTAAATGGGTTACCGGCCGTAATATCTTCGATGAAAGCTTTGAATTATGTGAAAAATGGATGTGAATCTTATCTTGCGTATGTGATTGATATGAAAGTGACAAAAAAGAATGTTGAATCTATGCCAGTTGTTTGTGAGTTTCCTGACGTATTTCCTGAAGAATTACCGGGATTACCTCCGATACGAGAAGTTGAGTTTGGCATTGAGTTAGTACCGGGGATGACCCCTATCTCAATAACTCCGTATAGAATGGCTCCAACAGAATTGAAAGAATTGAAGTTTCAGTTGCAAGAATTGACATATAGAGGTTTCGCACGACCGAGCTTTTCTCCTTGGGGCACTCCCATTCTGTTTGTGAAAAAGAAAGATGGCACGATGAGAATGCACATTGGTTACCGTCAGTTAAATAAAGTGACTATTAAAAACAAATATCCTTTGCCCAGAATCGATGATTTGTTTGGTCAGCTGAAAGGAGCTACTGTGTTTTCAAAGATAGATCTGAGATCGGGATACTATCAGTTGCGAGTAAAAGATTCAGACATTCCAAAAACTGCTTTCAGAACGAGGTACGGGCATTATGAATTTTTAGTTATGCCTTTCAGACTAACAAATGCTCCTGCTGTCTTTATGGACTTGATGAATAGAATTTTCAGACCATATTTAGATCGATTTTTTGTGGTATTCATTGATGGCATTTTGATTTATTCGCGTGATAAAATTAAGCATGCTGAACATTTGAGAATTGTGCTACAAACTCTGCGTGATAAGAAATTGTATGCAAAGTTTAGTAAATGTGAGTTTTGGTTGCGCGAAGTTGGCTTTTTGGGGCATATTGGGTTAGCATCCGGTATACGAGTTGATCCAAACAAGATTTCAGCTATTTTAGAGTGGAAGCCTCCTAAAAATGTGTCTGAAGTTCGCAGTTTTTTGGGACTTGCTGGTTATTACCAACGGTTTGTAAAAGGCTTTTCGATGATTGCAACTCTGTTAACGAGATTGCTTCAGAAATATGTGAAATTCGAATGGTCTGAAAAGTGTTAAAAAAGCTTTGATTAGTTGAAAGCCCTATTGAATGAAGCACCAGTACTAGTACAGCCAGAATCTGATAAAGAATTTGTGATATATAGTGATGCTTCGTTGAATGGTTTGGGATGTGTTTTGATGCAGGAAGGCAAAGTTATAGCTTATGCCTCAAGACAATTGAAACCGTATGAAAAGAATTATCTGACACACGACCCTGAGTTAGCTGCGATCGTATTTGCTCTAAATATTTTGTGCTATTATCTTTTTCGGTGAGAAATGTCATGTGTTTTCAGATCATAAAAGTCTGAAATATTTGATGACTCAGAAAGACTTGAATCTGCGACAGAGAAGATGGTTAGAATTGTTAAAAGACTATGAGCTTGTGATTGATTATCATCCGAAAAAAGCAAATGTTGTTGCTGATGCTTTGAGCCGAAAGTCTTTATTCGCTTTACGTGCGATGAACACTCAGATTGCTTTGTGTGATGATAATTTGGTTGTAGCTGAATTGAAGGCGAGACCATTGTTCTTACAACAGATTTGTGATGCTCAAAAAGTTGACAATGAAATGCTAGCGAAACGGGCTCAGTGTGATTTGAACTCTGATTCAGAATTTCAAGTTGATGATGATGATTGTATGAGATTTCGAGATCAGATTTGTGTTCCGAGAAATCCAGAGCTGATTCAATTGATTTTGAAAGAAGCTCATAACAGTCGCTTATCAGTTCATCTGGTAAAAGATGTATAATGATTTGAAACAACTTTACTGGTGGCCTAGATTGAAAAGAGGTATCTCGGATTTTGTTTCGAAATGTTTGATCTGTCAACAAGTTAAAGCTGAACATCAGGTGCCATCCGATCTGTTACAACCGATTATGATTCCCGAGTGGAAATGGGAAAGAGTGGCAATGGATTTTGTTTCAGGTTTGCCTTTAACTCCGAGGAAGAAAGATGCAGTATGGGTTATAGTTGATAAAGTGACAAAATTAGCTCATTTTATTCCGGTGAGAACGAATTATTCGCTTGATAAGTTAGCTGAGTTGTACATTTCTGATATTGTGAGATTGCACGGGGTGCCACTATCTATTGTGTCTAACAGAGATCCGGGGTTTACTTTGCGATTTTGGAAGAAACTGCAAGAGGCTTTAGGTACGAAATTACACTTCAGTACTACTTTTCATCTACAGACGGATGGTCAATCCGAGCAGATTATTCAGATACTCGAGGATATGTTGAGATGTTGCATTCTTGAGTTTGAAGGTACGTGGGAACAATATTTGTCATTGATTGAACTCGCGTATAATAATAGTTTTCAATTGAGCATTAAAATGGCACCGTATGAAGCCTTATATAGTCGTAAATACCGAACACCGCTATACTGGTCAGAGCTTAGCGAGAATAAGATTCACGGGGTTGACTTGATAAAAGAGACTGAGCAGAAAATGAAAGTGATCCGTGATAGTTTGAAAGCGGTGTCTGATCGACAAAAATCATATGCAGACTTGAAATGAAAAGATATTGAGTTTGAGATAAGGGATAAAGTGTTTTTGAAAGTGTCCCCGTGAAAGAAAATACTCCTATTCAGTAGAAAAGGCAAATTGAGTCCGAGATTCATCGGGCCATATGAGATTATCGAACGTATTGTTGGAACGCCGGTACCCCATGGCGCAGCAGAATAAAATTAGATCCGGCGATCCAAATCATGGATCCATGTGTGAGGAACGAATCGGGGTGAAATAAAGGTTTCGAAATTACCAAAACTTCAATCTGAGTAGACAGCGACGCCTTGGCAACAAGAGTTTTGATCTACTGTCGAATCAAGCCTCAACCTTTTCCGATGTTGGCCTCTACGTAATCCACCCGGTTTGACTATGAACGGAAGAAATCTCCAAAACTGTTTTGGAGGCTTATTTGCTTGACGGCTGCTAGACCTAACAAGCAATCACTTAGGGTTTTCATATTTGGTTTTGTCTCCTTTTAATACCTTTTATAATGGGTGCCTTTCTCATTGGGCCTTTTATAATAGGTATCCTCTTAATTGGGCCTTTTATAATTGGTATCTCTTGAATGTATTACAAGATTAAATAAATACAATAAAGTTTTTAACCGAAAATTATAATTACATTAATTATATCTGAAAATTATAATTACATTAATTATAATAAGGATTCCGGTAAACTATATTTATTTAAATTTATATATGAATCAAATTCATATATTAATAAAATTATATTATCATTATGTGTACAACATCCTTGTACATATAATATGTTCAATATTTGATTGCCCAATTAAATTAATTCTTTAATTAATTTAATTTATGTGACAACCAAGCACAATACCAACTATATTTTATTCCGTTCATTTCAACCATAGGGTGTGACCCTGTAGGTTCTTGCAACGTTAGCAGTAATACTAGAACGATTCTATTGTCACAGACAATGAGTGGCATCTAGCAATGCATCATTGCTACCTAAGTTACAAGAAGTCATGATTCGACATAACCTTTCGTGATTAACCTTTCATGCATTAATCCTTAAGTCCTTTATCTCTGGAACGGATACAAGTCATGGGATAGTCACACTTGCATAATCCATCCCATGTTTCTTGATATCTTGAGTAGACTATGATATACAAATTAGTATGACATCTCATATCAACTTATTTGAGCATGGCCATGCATTTCTAGTCTCACTCAATCAAGTGGCCTAAGATATTACTCCTATTATGTAGGAGGGACTTATCCTTTATTGATCAACCATATCCCTCTACATAGATTGTGGTATATCCAACATCAGCCTTTATAGAACAACCTGTTACGGTGTACATTTGACTGTATCAAAATATACAACTCACGATGTTGGGATAATAATGATCTCAAGTCTGAGGATCATATACATATTAATCACTATGAGTGTTGTGACAATTACATAATAATCCAAGAAACATACTCATAGCGGGTCAATCCAATATGTTGTTCTCTAACACACATATTCATGCATTGATTTTGACACTCCATATCAATGACAACTCTTTATCATCAATCAACTACATGTTAGTCTTAATGCATTATTATTGTCCTAGTCAACAATAATACTCGACTAAGGATCTTTTAAGAATAATCATATTATTCTCAGGACATTATTATAAAACAGTTTATCTATACACACAGAAAGAAAAACTGAAATAATAATGACAACGCTTTATATTAATAAACATGGTAAATTAAGTATGTTATTACAACCATCTCATGATTGATCTTTGGGCATACTCTTACACGTACTGGGTCGGTTGCTTATAGACTGTTACTACCATTTGAGTTAGAAAAGATTCATAATGTGTTTCATGTACCGATGCTTTGATGATATAGATTCGATCCCTCGTATGTGATTTCTCCGTCTGAGATAGAGATTCAGTCTGATATGACTTATGAAGAAAAACTGATTCGTATCTTAGCTCACAAGGTTAAAGAATTGAGAAATGAGAAAATTGCATTAGTAAAAGTATTAAGGCATCGACACGGGGTTGAAGAAGCTACGTGGGAACCCGAAGATGCTATGAGATAGCAATATCTAAACCTGTTCAACGGTAAGATTTTCGGGGACGAAAATCACTGAGGGGGAGAGTTGTGACAGTCTGGTTTAGACCCTAGTCGGAATAGTGGTTTCTGGGCCACAAATCCGAGTCAAAAAATATTATAATATTATTTTCTATGTTTACAATATGTGATTAAGCATGTGTGAAAGTTTTGTATAAAAATTTGATCGTTTGTGTGCTCGATTTGAGAAAAAGGACCTAATCGCATAAAAGGTAACAGTTGTATTCTAATTGGTTGTGTATCGAATTGACATGGTTTATTAAATGTGAGGTCCTTATGTTTTAAATGGACCATTGAATTTATGAATGGACATATATGCCAAGAGTTACTGGATTTTAAATGTGTTTAATAAGGCTATTTTGGTAAATGATGAATTAAAGTTTATTAGTTAAACAAAACATGATTTTTGCTTCATCTTTTCATCATCTTTGTTGAAATTGAAGAAAGAAATAAGGGTTTGAGTTCTCAAACATTCGGCCATTGTCTAAGCATCAATCGGGTATGTGTTTTTGATCCGTTTTTTTATGATTTTTATGTTTTTGTGATCGTTGCTTTGTGTTCTATCAAGCCCTGCCTAAATTTCAGAAATTGTTGATGATTGTGTGATGTGCCATTGATGATTTTGTGAGCTTGATGATGCTAATTGGTGAAATATGAAAGTTTGGTGTTAGATAAACATGTTTTGTATTGGGATTTTTGAAGAATTTGTTTATTGTGAACTAAATTGATAAAGGTATAAAATGAGGGGTTAAAATGTGAACTAAATGAAAGATATGGGCTTATATGGACTAATGGAATATTCGGCCAAGCATGTGTATAAGGAAATTATGTGTATTTTGTGATTTTATAAAATAGGGACTAAAATGTCAAAATGTGAAAATGTAAGGGCTAATTTGTAAAATACCCTAAATATGTGTATATCGATTGAATTGAATGATATGGTGAATAAAAAAGTTAAATTTGAATGTGTATAGATCAAGAACCAAAGAAAACGAAATTAGATCAGGGGAAATCAAAAGTAGTTGAATAGCCGTTCGTTTCTGTTCTTTCCGTACGAGATAAGTCGATACACAAATAAATGTGTTTGAATTGAATTATTATTGCTTATATGTTAATAAAATGTGATGAATGGCTATTGGAGATGAATATGTGAAATTCGAGAAAATTTCGATAATGTATTGACGTCCGAAAAGCCCCCTACGAACCATGGGAATAGTTAGGTTACATATGTCATGACATAGGATTCCGATATGAATTATCGTGTAAGACCATGTCTGGGACATTGGCATCGATTTGAGATTTACGTGTAAGACCATGTCTAGGACATCGGCATCGTATATGATTTCATGTAAGACCCTCTCTGGGACAGAGGCATCGATATTTAATCTCATGTAAGACCACGTCTGGGACGTTGGCTTTGTATGAGCTTTACGAGTTATCCGAGTATCCTTAATGGTTCCGAACGGTTCAACGAGCATTCTGAGATATGATTTAATATGTGAATATGTTTCTGTTTCATGTACGTATGAAAAGTATATGAAATTTGGAAATGAAATATAAGTATGAATATGATCATTTGATATGTGAGTTACATGAAAATGTGATATGTTTATAAGCAAGCGGTTATGAACAATTGAGCTAGATAAGAAATATGAATTTGCTATTGTGTTATGCCATAGTTCATATGAATGAAATGATTTATAATTGTTCTATGTGATAAGTTTATTTGTATATGGCTTACTAAGCTTTTGAAAGCTTACTTTGTGTGTGTTTGCATTGTTTTATAGATTATCGAAGCTACTGGGAGTTCGGGGATCGTCGAGGATCATCACCACACTAATGAACTATATTTTGTTACCTTTTTAAAATGTACATATTGAAGTATGGCATGTATAGGCTAGAGAACTTTGATAATGTTTTGAAATATGTAAATATAGCCATGTGATATGGCTTGATAATGGATATGATTATGGAGTGAATTTAGTGCATGCTATGTGATGCAAAATTTGGTATGTTTTGATGTGCTCATGAATGGTCAATTTTGGTAAGTTTCATGGTTGATTTGAGAAAAGCTATAAATTGAAATGGATTAATATGATGTATGAATTACATGTTTTTGATGTGAATTTGTTACTTTGAATTGGTATGTTTGAGTTGGATTTGTATATGGAAATGAATGATGTTATTACGGGTCAAATTGTGCATGATTTCGTATGTTTTGGCTGCCTTTGGGACATGAATTGATGTTTGTTTGATGCTTGTAGGTATGACCCAAAAAGGGTGGCAATTTGGCCTTGTAAATGGCCTATAATTGTCCACACGGTTGAGAACATGAGCCTGTGTCTCGACCATGTCCTTCAATGTCCCAATTCGAAGCAAGTCAGACTTGCATCCGGGCCAGACACACGGGCGTGTGACAGGTCGTGTCCGGGCCAAACACACGGGCGTGTGACAGGCTGTGTGACCCAAGTCAGTGTTGCACACGGGCCAGACACACGGGAGTGTGACAGGCCTTGTGACCCAAGTCAGTATTGCACACGGGCTGAGACATGGTCCAAGGCACGGCCGTGTGAGGCACAAGGCCTAGCCACACGGGCGTGTGCCCTGTTTTAAAAGAAAAATTTTCTAAATTCCGCAAAGTTTCCGTATGAGATCGGTTTGGTCCCGAACCCTCTCTAAAGCATGTTTAAGGTCTCGTAGACCTTCTAATGGGACTATATGTGTATGAATCATTATGAAAAGGTGTTGTATGATTGATATTGTGAAATGAGAGTAAAATGTTCTGATATGTCCGGTAATGCCTATTAACCTTAGTTCAGCGATGGATACGTGTTAGGGATGTTTCACGAAACGCAGAAAACGAGGCTTCGACAAAAGCCGAAAAGTATTCTGTCAACACCACACGGGCGTGTGGTCACTGTAAACTCAAAAATATATAGGATTTTTCCCATGCAATTTATTAGCTTTTTACTTAAATTTATTGTTAAAACTAAGTAATTGTTTAATAAATTAATGAAATATGTAAAAATATGAAATTAGGACATAGAAATTATTAAAATGTGATTTTATGCTTTATTATATAATTTTCATGCACAAAATGGCTTATTTTATATTTATTTGAACATATTATATTTTTAAGACTTAATATGGGCCATGCATGATTAAATTAAATAATAAAATATAAAATTATATTTAATAATTCATTTTAAAATATTTTATTAATAATTTGGGTTTTAATTAATTAATTATTTTATTATTTGGTCAACCCAAATTGAAGACCAAGTCAACCCAATTTTGGCTACACGTGGCTGTCCACATAAACCACTTTTTAGTTTAATTACACAAGGTCCTTGCAATGTTGAAGAAATTAAAGATTTGCCCGAAGATTTACATTTGACCGAGTCTTAGTCCTGAGTTGTTATGGCATTTAAATTGCTTAAAAATCAAGCAAAATTGAACTCAAAATCCACTAAGCATGGCCGACCACTCATTGGAAAAACTTGAAGAGACTAAACCTCTCTATTTTTAGCAAACAACCCTCCTCTCTTCATCTATAAATAAGACCTCATTTGATCCCTCATCCCTCATCCCTCATCCATCATCCTTCATCCCTCATCATTTTCTTCCCTCTCAATTCTCTTTAGCATTTTCCATTCTTACGCCTAGCATCATCACTTCATAGAGATTTTAGCAATTAAGCCTCTTAAAGAGCCCTTGGTCGGCCACCTTGGACAGCCATCAGCAAAGTAGCAAAGCGAAGGAGTGAAGGAGCCTCGTCGGTCAGAGTCTTGGGTGACAACCACTCTGATTTGGGTTTAATCTTTCTTTTCTTTAATTTAATCTAAAAATGTTTGCTATGTGTTCCTTATTCTTGTTTACAACAATGTTAGCTTAATTTTATATAAGCTAGGATTATTGCTTTGATTAAATGATATTTATTTGATTCATGCTTATAATGTTTGTGCCTCAATCGATCTTGTTTTTCAATTTAAATCAAGTCTGTATTTCATTCATACGTGATTGAAATTCACCTGAATTAGCTGAGCGATCCTAACTAGACAACGGCTAGTGGACGTATAATTGAAATGTGCATGCTCAATTTAGATCCTAACCGATTAAATTGCAGGTTGCATAACAACTATAACCATCCTCTGTTATCTTCATAGTTTTTAGATTTGAGTGATTAAACTATTTCAAACCTAACACGTCCTTGTTACCTCACATGAATGCTAAGAAACCCTTAGTAAATAAGGATCAGTAAAATGCGTATTTACTAAGTAAAGGATTCCGAAAGGACCTAATGTGGTTTCCAAACTCATGAAAGATCGAGTTGCCATGGAATGTATTTCCGGATGTTATTAAGCATGTTGATAATAAATTGAAGAACCACCTAAACCCGAACTAAAGGTACTCCTTTCCCATTTGAAATACGTTTATTTAGGTGACTGTTCCACTTTGCCTATGATTATTTTAGCAGAACTGACAAAAGATCAAGAGGAGTAACTAATTGCTATTCTAAAGAAATTTAAGAAAGCAATTGGTTGGACCATAGCTGACATTCGAGGTATAAGCCCTTTTTTCTGCATGGATAAAATTATTTTAGAAGAAGGTGAAAGAGCTCGAATTGATGGGCAAATAAGGCTCAATCCTATTATGAAAGAAGTTGTGAGAAAAGAAGTGACCAAATGGTTAGATGCAGGAATCATCTATCCTATTTCAGATAGTTCGTGGGTAAGTCCGATACAGTGTGTGCCAAAGAAAGGTGGAATCACGATTTTTGAAAATGAGCATAACGAGTTGATTCCATCGAGAACTGTTACTGGTTGGAGAATTTTTATTGATTACAGAAAAATGAATAAAGCCAATCGGAAGTGTAACATCCCCAAACCCGGCCCATTCACTACGACCGAATCTGGTTATGTCACTGCGGAAAAGACGGTGGAAAATCCTTTTTGTCTTAAAATAAAACCATGAGAGAAATTAAGTTTTGAAAAAAACCATGTTTATTTGATATTTGAATGAAATCTTTGATATTATAAAAAAAATATTATAAAATGCCCAAAATTAAACTTTAGTGAATATATAAGGCTAACTTGAATAAATAAGTTGTTAAAATAAATTTGCCTTCACTTAGTAATTCAATAAAATCCAACCATAGCTTAAAATAATAATGAAATGGTTCCCAAAAATAAATAAAAGTCAAAAGGGCCTTATTACATCCATATTTAAAAGATCAAGTACTCAATATAAATAAACTTAAAATATTTAAACTCTTCTTTCTGCATGGGCCACCATGTGTTCTCTCCGATCCCGGTCCGATCTACACACCACCTGAAATGGTTAATGAAAAGAGTGAGTCCACTGACTCAGTGCATAATCAAAACACCGATTTCCACACGTATGGGCTTGGCCCATACCCACACAATATTCGCAACAAATCATGCAAGAATGCATTTCAGCCCAACCCATTGTCCGACCGTACACCAACCTTAGCAGACTCCCCGCCTAAGGCCGTGGGAAACTCCCCACTGATCACATCGTGATCCATAACATCTTACCTTGGCAAGCTCGCTGCTCAAGGCCGTGGCTGAGCCACCGATCAACCATAATGATCCCAATATCGTAATCTGTCTACGGTGATGCACATAGCCATCAACCGCTGAGATGGGCACCTAGCCAACATCTCCCTTGAGGTAGCACAAAGCTAACCATCAACGCTAATGTAGCCAGAGCCAACATTAGACCATGTACACCATGCGTACACTCCTTCCTTCATCAATCCAATCCACCTCCCATGTATGTAGAAATGCAACATGTCAGATCATATTATAACATAAGAGTGGACATCACATGTTAATTATCATACCATAAATATATCATAAATAACTTACCATTCAAGCCATTATAATCGGTAAACACGTTAGCAAACCAAAACCACAGAAATAGTGCGATGATTACGCACCTTAACACCTGTAGTTCTATGCTTTCGATCCCTAAGCTATCGCTCAAAGAAACGACAGCTATCTGCCTATAGCTATCCCCTGCTGCTGGCCCACACCCCGGTGGCCAATCCCGAACCGCCGAGACCGCCCTCTTCTTGAACTTCGGGATAGGGACCTTCCCTTGCCCACTCTGACTGGTTGTTGCCTCCATCAAAAAGCTTAATCAGGTAAACAGGTTAACCTCCAAAACACCACTTAAGTACTTAATCTTACTAACTAGCCTTACCTCACCGTGATCAAATCCTGAATGCTCTTACAACATTTGATGAATCCGACCTAAGGGTCCCTTCTTACCGCTCCTACTTGCTGGCTACACAAGAAAGAATTACCACACTAAGACCACAAGAACATTCGGCCAACCACCACTAGAACAAGGAGGAAGGTTTCGGAAATAGTTGAGGAGAGATTTGGCTCAAGGAGTTTCGGCAAAAGTGTTTAAGGAAGAGAAAGAAAGATGCCTAGATGTTTTCAGTTTTGAAGGAACAAGGAAGGGATAAAAGAAAGAGTGAAGGATTCGGCCACCTGGAAAATGTGAGAGCAAAAGAATTTGGAGAAGAATGTTTCGGCAACCAAAGGAATTTGGGAAGCAAAATTCGGCAAGGGAGAGAAAGCAAATGATGAATGAAAATGAACACCTCCCCCCTATTTATACTATACGGCCAAGCTCCAACCTCCCACAAAAAAAATCCTCAAATCTCCTAAAACACCTCCCTTCCATCCATTCAAAATAATTTGAATGAGTCAAACCTACCTAGCCGAATTTAAAAAGAGAAGACCAAGTCTTTCTCCACCTTTCAAGCCTTCAAAAACCGTCGAGCACCTACCTAGATGACGCAAAAACAAGGCCTTCTGCTGCCCTTGTGAATCGAACACTGGCCCCCCTTTCCCTTGAACCTAAGGCGTCACTTTTCCAAGCTCTTGAGTGGCGCCTCCTTGCCACTCTACCACATCAATCTTTGTGCCAAAACTCCACCAAAAATTCTCTTAAGGCCCCCTCTATCCAAGCTCCCCTTTTAGCCCCTAAAACTAAAAATTTTCCAAAGCCTTCCACCACCACCTAGGGTTCTCAGGACCCCTAAAACTAACCCAACCACACATTAAAGTGTGCCAACACCTGAGCTAAGCACCAAAAATCTAACCCCTAAAACCAGGGTGTTACAGGAAGGACCATTTTTCATTGCCTTTTATGGATCAGATGTTAGACCGACTGGCAGGTAATGAATTCTATTGTTTTTTAGTTGGCTATTCAGGATATAACCAAATAGTTGTAGCTTCGGAGGACCAACATAAAAAAAACCTTTACTTTTTTATACGGTATGTTTGCTTTCAGGCGAATGTCTTTTGGTTTATCCAATGCATCTACAACATTTCAACGATGCATGATGGCAATATTCACTGATATGGTTGAAAATTTTGTTGAGGTTTTCATGGATGATTTTTCTGTCTTTGGCAACACTTATGATATTTGTTTGCGTAATTTGGCTAAGGTACTGAAGAGATGTGAAGAGACAAATCTTATCCTTAATTGAGAAAAAGGCCATTTTATGGTTAAAGAAGGGATTGTCTTAGGGCATAAAATCTCAAAGAGAGGAATTGAAGTCGATAAAGTAAAGGTGGATGTAATTGAAAGATTACCAGCCCCAATTAATGTGAAAGAAGTTAGAAGTTTCTTAGGCCATGCCGGATTTTACTGAAGGTTTATTATAGATTTCTCCAAAATTTCTAAATCGTTGTGTTTGCTGTTAGAGAAAGATACAGTGTTTGATTTCAACAAAGCATGTTTGGAAGCTTTTGAAAATATAAAAAAAGGGTTAATCTTAGCCCCAATAATCGTTACACCTAATTAGAGCTCATCTTTTGAGTTGATGTACGATGCAAGTGATTATGCCGTTGGAGCTGTGATGGGTCAAAAAAGAAACAAAGTGTTTCACCCTATTTACTATGCAAGTAGAACTTTGACGGGAGCCCAACTCAATTATACGGTAACTAAAAAGGAACTCTTTACTATAGTTTTTGCTTTTGACAAATTCTGCTCATATCTTATAGGTACCAAAGTTACAGTATTTACTGACCATGCAGCCATTAAATACTTGCTCACGAAGAAAGATGCGAAACTGAGGCTAATTCGTTGGATACTTTTACTCCAAGAATTTGACCTTGAGATCTAAGACAGAAAAGGTGTCAAAAATCAAATAGCTGATCATCTGTTGAGGTTGGAGCAAGATAAGGTAACTCGATCATGTGTGCCTATCAACGAGAATTTCCTAGATGAACACTTATTTGAGGTAAGTCAACTTTCCCAGATGAACAATTATCTTGCATGTGGAATAATTCCTCGAGAAATGACATACCAACAAAAGAAAAAATTCCTTCATGATAGTCAGTATTATTTTTGGGAGGATCGTTTTTTGTTTAAATAGTGTGCAGATAATATAATCTGAAAGTGTGTAGCTAAAAGTGAGATTGCTGAGATCTTGTATCATTGCCATTCATCTCCCCCTACACACTTTGGTGGTTCATGGGCTGCAGAAAAGATTTTGCAAGTAGGTTTCTTTTGGCCTACACTATTTAAAGATGCTTATGCTTATGTGAAGAATTGTGATAAATGCCAAAGGACCGAAAATATATCAAGGAGGAATGAGATGCCCTTGACAAACATTTTGGAGATTGAATTGTTCGACGTATGGGGCATTGACTTCTTAGGCCCGTTGATACGAGCACGCTCGGGGCACCAACGAATTTTAATTTGTGGAGCTCGTTATTAGCTCACCTCTTAGCTCATTTTAATTAGTTAATTGTCGGAATAAAAATTAGTTAACTTAGTTTGAGTTAATTAAATTTCTGGAATGAAATTTAATTAATTTAGTTTAAGTTAATTAAATAATTTAATATGTGCTAGTGATTGCGTGTTTTAATATGTTTGTGTTAGCCATAGCTGAATTTAATATGTCTTGTTTAAGACTTTATTAAATTTGTTTAGTTTAGTTTATGTGTCAATTAGTGTGTCTTAGTTTTATTTTAATTGTTATCCAGCTGATTTTGTTCAACTTAAATTAAGTTCTTGTATGGTGCAGGTATAGCCGAATATATGATGCCCGATTTTCCCAATTTAATATGCTGATTTTTAGTGACAATGGAATAATTCAAATGCTGCACATTTAATTGCTACAGCCGAATTTGGGAAGTATGCAGCATGGATTTGAAATTGTTGGTTGAATAAACAAATGCCATTTCTTTGAGATGATGGAGCTTGCTTGTTTGAATAAAATAAACAAACATAATCTTGTCTTCTTGTGGATGTGATGGACGACACTATTTGGAATATTATGGGAGAGTTTTGGGATACTAAATATGGAAGCATGTGGATATAATGAAATAAAAAAAGGTTTAAACTATGGAAGGGGATGCATGGGATGGCAACCATAGGGAGCTTATTGTTATTTTATTCAAGCATGAAATGGTATGAAATGGAGCATTAAAATATTCAACATGAATTGAGCATAGAAACCATGGTGGGCGGCAGTATGGAGATGAATTTCTATCTTTTAAATTGGGTGCATAGGGAGTGGAACCAAGATGGACGGCATTGAAGAGAGCAAAAAGAGAATCTAGTTGTTTTTCATGGGGGCTATTAAATAAACTAATACTCTAGCTCCCCAAAGCCCACTTTCGTACCATCACTTGATTTATTAAAAATAATCAAGCAAATTGGCTTTTAATGACTTGGTGGACGACAATCAAGGATATGGAGGCTTTGGATTTCTTGGAGAAAAGAATAAAATATGAGGGCATGAATGCAGGGCCATATCTTGGACGGCAATTGGAAAGAAATGTTCTTGGAAGAAATAAACAAATCAAGAGGGAGTATGGACAATATTTTTGTGAGAAGGAATATGGGAATAAAATAAAAACATTTGGATGCATGTGCAAATGGGTTGGTTGATGGACGGCTATAGTGGAGAATAAAATCAAGCATTTGGTGTATGGTGCATAAATGGCACAAGCATTTGATTAATCAACATGATGATCCTAGTGGAGCAAAACAGCACAACAACCTGAAGGAATAATGTGAAATAATGTGAATTGATTTCTTGGTTGGCACCTAGCATGGGACGGCCACAATTTGAATGAGTTTTAATTTTTTTTAATTTGTTTGAAACATTTGGCTACCTAGTTTTTAGGCTATAAATACCTGCTATTTTTATTTGTAAGGGATACAGAATTTTCATGAATGAAATTTTATGAACCTTTGTTCATTTGAGTGAGTTTATCTCCTCTTCATTTTCGTACAAGTTTCGTTAGACTTATCAAGCTTTGCTTGTGGCGTCTTCGGCTTGTTTGAACTTATCACCAAATTTCTTTTGATGTGGCGTTCATCAACCTATCTTCATCTATCCACCTTAACGATATAAGAAACGGGGTGACACTGTTATATAGTGTTGAATCTTTCTTAAGTTAAGTTCGTATTTCCATTTCCACCTTCGAATCCATTTATTCACCTTAAACATTATAGAACCCGGGGTGACACTTTTTAGTGTTGAATCGCTTCTCGTTTAAGTTCGTTTATCCATCTCCATCCAATTATCCTTTTATCTATTTTATATTTTATTTTATCAAAACCGAACCAAATCCTATTTTTATTTATTTAAGCTTCCGCAAACTCATTGATATTTTCCGATTATCTTCCAAAGGCTTGATTCATCCTCGTAGACGATTGGACAACCCGCATACGTTTCGACTCATCCCGACCCGGCCCGTATCATCTGGTATCAGAGCTGGTTAAACCGAGAATTACGAAGCTCCGACGACTAACCTGAAGTCCTTTCAAAGACTGGACATATCAATTGATACCAGATCGTATCATCTGGTATCAGAGCTACAAAATGAGGACTGCGGACGACCATCGTGAAGCCGGAAGTTAGTTCGTAAGTTTTAAAAAAGTTCAAAAAAATTCAAAAAAAATTCAAGTTGTAATTTTTGTTTCTTGTATTTCATTATAGTATATTTGAAGTTAAAAAAAAAAAGAGAAATACGAAAGTAAAAAAAAAAGTGTGAAAGTTGCAAGTTTTGTTTCATTACTTCTTTCTCGATCTTCAAGCCACCCTTCTTCACCCCAACTCCACTATACCGAAAATTTTTTTTTTCAGTCGACCTCCACCCCGTAACATCATTTTCCCTTGTACCAATTTTTGAAGCCGACCCTCAAGCCGCAAATAAGTCTTTCAAAACAAAGTACGAATTTGTGAGACGAGATTGAGTGGTAAAAGGCACGAGTGATTCATTAAAAAAAAACCTTATACGAGTGAAACACGAATGTGAGCGAAA
This sequence comes from Gossypium australe, assembly GCA_005393395.2. Classification (NCBI taxonomy): domain Eukaryota; kingdom Viridiplantae; phylum Streptophyta; class Magnoliopsida; order Malvales; family Malvaceae; genus Gossypium; species Gossypium australe. Next base: position 65,551,356 of record CM016614.1, on the reverse strand, counting down.
TTTCTTTGTGAGTGACTTGTGAGATTTTGTAGTAAGGTATTTTAATTTTGCCGGTTTATTTCCCTTTGTTATAATAGTTTCTTTTCAGCAATAAAAATGTCTCAAGAAGAGTTCTCATCCAATGATTACCAATACGTGTTGAACGGAGTGCGAAGAGCCATAAACAAGTTGGAAACGCACTTGGATCAGATCGAGGAACGAGACCAACGAGATCGACTTTCTTCAAGTCGAAGGACGGAGTCAAGATCGTCCCGAAGACACACTTTCGAAAAATATTCGAGAAGAGACTGTGATCGAAATTCTTATTCCTCAAGAAGTTCGAAACGATATTCATCCACGAAAGATTATTCTCAAAGTGGTACATATTATGATTCTTATTCCCTCCAAGAAGACATGCGAGTTGATCGGTATATTCATTCAGGAATTTCCAAGAAAGCGTCCATGGAGTATTCTCCCCGAAGAACTTATCGAGATATCTATGAGAACGCTATCCCTTCTCTTGAACAAAATTTTACTCATTTTGATTCTTTTGTATCCTCTTCTTGTCATAATGAAAGGAGGAGAGAAAAAGAACTAAAAAGAAAAGAAAGGCAAGAGAAGATCATGAAAGAAAACGAGCGAATATGGAACGAACTTGAGAAAATAAAAAGAAATAACTTGGAAAAAGAGTTCGAGAGAAAAGAAAATAAAAATGCGCAAGTTTTGAGAAAGCTTGTGGGAGAAAAAGAAAAAGAACAAAACGAACGGGAAAAAGAGAGTGTTGAATCAACTAACCCGCTTGAAGTTTGTACTTGTTCTATTTCTTCTTTTCGGGTTTCCAAGAAGCCAAATGACGAATACCCACTCCAATACCTCCCGGAAGAACGACGTTTCCATTTGATTAAAAAAGGTAAGGAAGGTAAGCGTTTTGAAGCATCAAATTTTTTGTATAAAGATGAATTTTCTTCTAACCCCAATTTGTTTGATTGTAGATATTACGAGATTAATTCGTTGTCTAGTATGAAATCGTTAAGTTTTTGTAAATACATTTTGAAATATGTTAAGAGTTTTGATCGCTTTATCTTGAACGTACATAATTCTTATTGGTCTAACGTGATTGATTTTTCGGAACCTAAGTCTCATAAATCGGGCATATGTTTCGATTTGTTTTGTGGAAAACTCAAGTATCATCCGGTAAGTTTGAAAGGTTTCTATATTCTTGATACTTGGTTTCTAAATAAGGTAACGAATTTTGTCAACCTTGTTTTCAGTTTTTATTCGTTCCTTAAGCAAATTTTGTGTTTGTATATGCAATTCGTGTACATGGAGTTCCCATCTTGTTTGAAAAATATTGATTCACGAATAAAGCATCGACTACATTACTTGCCCGAGGAGAGAAGGTTCGTCTTGATCGAGCAAGGTAAATTCGATCTTCAATTTTCAGCTTGTGAAGGTAAAGTCGATTTCTTTCTTTCAACACCCAAAGGTAAGACACTTGAAACCTATGAACCCATTTTGTTTTCTTAGGATGTTGACACGAATCACGTTGGTGAATCCACTCTTGTAAAATCTTTAAAACGTGATGTTCTTCATTATTCTATCTTGTTGGATAATGGACTATCTGTTTTAATTCTTGACAAAAAGATAATTGTTTTCGATAAGTGTCATGAAGCATTTGTTGAAACATTTTTGTTCATTTTAGATGTTGAAAGAGTTCATAATGATGACTGCCATTTTGTAAAGCATTTAGATCATGAATTATTTGAATGCCCTATTTTGTTTATTAATGGTCTATTTGTTTTAAAGGAAGACAAAAAGAGTTTTGTGTTTGATCATTTTTATTCATGTGCGAATACGAAGCAAGGTTTGAATGTTCAATTTCAGGTGCCATATGCGTTTTCTTCATTACTTGCTTTTGACGATTATATCTATCATTTGATGTGTTACTCGCAAGATTATTTTGACTTGCGGAATCCAATTAGATCGTATGCATGCTTTAAAGCTTATCCGCTTTTGATCCAAAATTTTGACAAGGCTTTGATCCTTCTGTATGATAAAATTCTTATGCCTGTTCGCATGCGATTTATTTGCTTGGTGTTGTTTTTATTTAGGTTGCAAGTATGTTTAAAACACTGCTTGCTAATTCTTGAATTTACTGTTCAGGTAATGCTATTATCATCTTTCCCGTTTGATCGAGGAAAGACGAATAAGGGGTTTTGTTCGGACAACCAACGGGTCGATTCGAGGACGAATCATCTTGAAGAGGGAGGGGATGATACGAGCACGCTCGGGGCACCAACGAATTTTAATTTGTGGAGCTCGTTATTAGCTCACCTCTTAGCTCATTTTAATTAGTTAATTGTCGGAATAAAAATGAGTTAACTTAGTTTGAGTTAATTAAATTTCTGAAATGAAATTTAATTAATTTAGTTTAAGTTAATTAAATAATTTAATATGTGCTAGTGATTGCGTGTTTTAATATGTTTATGTTAGCCATAGCTGAATTTAATATGTCTTGTTTAAGACTTTATTAAATTTGTTTAGTTTAGTTTATGTGTCAATTAGTGTGTCTTAGTTTTATTTTAATTGTTATCAAGCTGATTTTGTTCAACTTAAATTAAGTTCTTGTATGGTGCAGGTATAGCCGAATATATGATGCCCGATTTTCCCAATTTAATATGCTGATTTTTAGAGACAATGGAATAATTCAAATGCTGCACATTTAATTGCTACAGCCGAATTTGGCAAGTATGAAGCATGGATTTGAAATTGTTGGTTGAATAAACAAATGCCATTTCTTTGAGATGATGGAGCTTGCTTGTTTGAATAAAATAAACAAACATAATCTTGTCTTCTTGTGGATGTGATGGACGGCACTATTTGGAATATTATGGGAGAGTTTTGGGATACTAAATATGGAAGCATGTGGATATAATGAAATAAACAAAGGTTTAAACTATGGAAGGGGATGCATGGGACGGCAACCATAGGGAGCTTATTGTTATTTTATTCAAGCATGAAATGGTATGAAATGGAGCATTAAAATATTCAACATGAATTGAGCATAGAAACCATGGTGGGCGGCAGTATGGAGATGAATTTCTATCTTTTAAATTGGGTGCATAGGGAGTGGAACCAAGATGGACGACATTGAAGAGAGCAAAAAGAGAATCTAGTTGTTTTTCATGGGGGCTATTAAATAAACTAATACTCTAGCTCCCCAAAGCCCACTTTCGTACCATCACTTGATTTATTAAAAATAATCAAGCAACTTGGCTTTTAATGACTTGGTGGACGACAATCAAGGATATGGAGGCTTTGGATTTCTTGGAGAAAAGAATAAAATATGAGGGCATGAATGCAGGGCCATATCTTGGATGGCAATTGGAAAGAAATGTTCTTGGAAGAAATAAACAAATCAAGAGGGAGTATGGACAATATTTTTGTGAGAAGGAATATGGGAATAAAATAAAAACATTTGGATGCATGTGCAAATGGGTTGGTTGATGGACGGCTATAGTGGAGAATAAAATCAAGCATTTGGTGTATGGTGCATAAATGGCACAAGCATTTGATTAATCAACATGATGATCCTAGTGGAGCAAAACGGCACAACAACCTGAAGGAATAATGTGAAATAATGTGAATTGATTTCTTGGTTGGCACCTAGCATGGGACGGCCACAATTTGAATGAGTTTTAATTTTTTTTAATTTGTTTGAAACATTTGGCTACCTAGTTTTTAGGCTATAAATACCTGCTATTTTTATTTGTAAGGGATACAGAATTTTCATGAATGAAATTTTATGAACCTTTGTTCATTTGAGTGAGTTTATCTCCTCTTCATTTTCGTACAAGTTTCGTTAGACTTATCAAGCTTTGCTTGTGGCGTCTTCGGCTTATTTGAACTTATCACCAAATTTCGTTTGGTGTGGCGTTCATCAACCTATCTCCATCTATCCACCTTAACGATATAAGAAACGGGGTGACACTGTTATATAGTGTTGAATCTTTCTTAAGTTAAGTTCATATTTCCATTTCCACCTTCGAATCCATTTATTCACCTTAAACATTATAGAACCCGAGGTGACACTTTTTAGTGTTGAATCGCTTCTCGTTTAAGTTCGTTTATCCATCTACATCCAATTATCCTTTTATCTATTTTATATTTTATTTTATCAAAACCGAACCAAATCCTATTTTTATTTATTTAAGCTTCCGCAAACTCATTGATATTTTCCGATTATCTTCCAAAGGCTTGATTCATCCTCATAGACGATTGGGCAACCCGCATACGTTTCGACTCATCCCGAGCCGGCCCGTATCACCTGTTTCCTTCTTCGTATGGGAACAAATACATCTTAGTTGCTAAGGACTATGTATACAAGTGGGTTGAAGCTGAAGCATACCCTACAAATGATACTAAGGTAATCATGCGATTCCTACATAAGCATGTGTTTACACAATTTGGGGCACCAAGAGCTATTATTAGTGATGAAGTTTCTCACTTTGTGAACAAATGGCTTAAGTGGTTGCTTGAAAAATATGATGTGAAGCACAAGATTGCTATTGCCTATCACCCCCAGCCTAATGGGCAAGTTGAAAGAGTGAAACGTGAAATCAAAGGTATCCTTGAAAGGGTAGTACGCCCTAGCAGAAAAGATTGGTCTCGAAGGCTCGATGATACATTTTTGGCCTATCGAACAGCATTTAAGACACTGTTAGGAATGACTCCTTATCGGTTAGTCTTTGGAAAGGCATGTCATTTGCCATTAGAGTTGGAGAATAAAGCTTACTAGGCTTTGAAGCAGTTAAACTTTGATCTTAAGCAAGCCGGTGAGAGAAGGATGCTACAACTTGATGAGTTGGAAGAGTTGAGGTTATTTTCCTATGAGAATGCCAAAATGTGTAAAGAAAGATCAAAGAGATGGCATGATAGTCATATACAACCTTGCGAGAGTAAAGAAGGTCAGAAGGTTTTGTTGTTTAAATCAAGGTTGAAGTTATTTCCTGGGAAGCTTAAATCTCGATGGAAAGGACCCTATACCATCTACCGAGTTTATCCTTATGGAGCTATTGAATAATACGACAATTACGGAGGTACGTTTAAAGTTAAGTCTCAAACACTACTGGGATAGTGAAGTTGAGTGAGTTGAATCCTTGTTCAAATTAATAGACCCTTGAGTTTTCATGAACTCATTTTGTAAATAAAAAAATAATTAGAACTTATTTTCTTAACTTATTACATTTAATTAATTCTATCTAAGGAGATTGGAACTTAAGCAGGGCCACTGTGACCTTCCAACATTTCCTGGGAATTAATTTAATGTAATTTGTTAAGAAGAAAATTTCTAATTAAGATTTAAAATTTTTAAGTTTCATTTGTTTTGTTTATATTTTAAATTTTTATGTTAATAAAAGGTGTCAAATTTGGCCCAAGTACTAATTAGTTTTTTTGAGTAAGTTTGTTAATACAGTCTGAGTTTGAGGCCCAAGACAACAAAAAGGGGGGAAAAATCTATACATTGCTGCCACTCCCATTACTTGTCGCCCAAGTAACCCTAATTGATACGGGCACGCCCGGGGCACCCACCGAATTTTCAAGTCGACGAAGCTCGACGCCAAATTTTAATTTTTATTGCTTCAAATAAAATTGAGTCTTTGAATTTCGTGAAAATTAAATTGCTGAATTTTAATTAAATGAATTAAACATATTAATTTATTTAATTGATTTTCTATAGCAAATTAATTTGCCAAATAATTAGTATCATATTAATATGTCTAGTGTTTAAAATAGAGTATTTTAACTTTTGTTCAAGATAATTTTTATTCAAAATTAATGTTTTGGTCTTGTGTATTTATAGGCAAATACGCAAGGATGCATTTGGCCATGGACGACACATTCAATGGACACATGAGAGAAATGAAGAATTAAAAAAAATATATAAAACATGAGTGTTGGGATGGACAGCTAGACAAACAAATTCAAAGTGGGTCAATAAAATAACAAGGCATGGAGGCTTGGTGTATGATAAATAAAATAGTAAAGAAGCATGGTGGATTTTACAAGATAAACATGCGACAATATGGAGCTATGATGGAAATAAACAAATGGAAATTGGAGCAAGCACAATTGGATGACAAAGCATAGGGCATAGTACAAGCCATGCGTGAGAATAATCAAAGAAATAATTAGGCATGTGCTAGTATTAAAGAAATGGCTAGTGGGAATGAATAAACAATTGGAAAATTGAAAATATGCTAAAGGCTGGTTATGAAGGAATGGACGGTAAAGTGGAGAGAGAGCAATAACAACATGTGTGTGAGTGGGTTTAAAAAAATTGAAGCAACACGTTGGACGCCAACCCCATTAAAATGAAGCATGAGAGATTAAACAAAGAAAATTGTCATTAAGTAATTTGAGAGGTCAACCAAGGGACAGCACACACAAAGGAAAACATACATAGTGGAAGATTATTTTAGTCGACCTATGGCAAATGCTAGTGACATACGGCAACAAGCTTAGGAGGAATTTAGCCTTTCTCTTGGCCGAATGCTACTTATGGCAAATGAAAGTGGCAGCAAACTTTGGTGGAGTTTAGGTTGAACGGCCACATAAATTCAAGTGTTTTATTTTAATTGCTTCTCCTATTCGGCTATCATTTGAAAGAGCCTATAAATACTTTGCAATTTCATTTTGTAGACACAGGACTTGAATTTGAATGAAAGAAAATTTTCTTTTGGTGAGTATTCACTCTCCTAATTCTCAAGGTTGAATTGACTTATCTATTTTTTCTAGTGGCGTCGTTCTTTCCTTGTTTTGAACTTATCATCCTCACGGGTGTGGCGTTCATTTACCTATACTGTTGGTTCCTATCTCGCTAGATAGTGGGTCTCGGTTTTATTTCGAAACTCCTTCCATCAATTTGAAACCTATAAGATTCGGGTCTTTAATTTTTATTAAAGGTTCTTTCTTGTTTCAAATTTCGAAACTCCTTCCATCAATTTGAAACCTATAAGATTCGGGTCTTTAATTTTTATTAAAGGTTCTTTCTTGTTTCAAATATTTATCCATCTCAACCTCGCACCTATCTTTATCTTTCGAAGATATTATTTCCTATAAAATTATCTTATTCGAAAACTACCTAATTTACGATCGGGCAACATTTACGATTCGCCTCCTAACCCGAGACAGACCGTTATCACCTGGTATCAGAGCCAATCAAATTAGGCACGTTTTGATCATCTCGAGTTTTTTTCGAGTAAGTTTTAAAAAAAAATTCAAAAAAAAAGCTGTATTTTATTTTCATATATTGTATTTAAAATTTTAAAAAAAAAACAAGAGATAAAAAAAAAGGTTTAAATAAAAAAAATTCGAGTTAAAAAAAAAGAAGAAGAGAGAAGTGTGAAGTTTGCAAGTTTTGTTTCATTACCTCTTTCCCGATCTTCAAATCACCCTTCTTCACCCCAACGCCACTATATCGAAATATTTTTTTCGGTTCTTTCTTTTAGCCTACCCTATACCCGACATCAATTCGTTGTAAACCCGTTTTGGAGCCGACCGTCAAGCCACAAATAAGTCTTTCAAAACAAAGTACGAATTTGTGAGACGATATTGAGTGGTAAAAGACACGAGTGCTACATTAAAAAAAATCGTATTCGAGTGAAAACACGAGTGTGAGCGATTTTTTTTTACGAGTGACTTGTGAGATTTTGTGGTAAGGTATTTTAATTTTTGCCGGATTATTTCCCTTTGTTATAATAGTTTATTTTTCAGCAATAAATATGTCTCAAGAAGAGTTCTCATCCAATGATTACCAATACTTGTTGAACGGAGTGCGAAGAGCCATAAACAAGTTGGAAAAGCACTTGGATCGGATCGAGGAACGAGACCAACGAGATCGACTTTCTTCAAGTTGAAAAACAGAGTCAACTTCACAGCAATGTACATCCCGAAACAATTCACGAAGAGAATCTTGTCAAGGTTCATATTCCTCAAGGTTTTTGAGACGGAGAGAAGAAAGATACGAGTTCGAATCCTTTCGAGGCGACGAACGAGAACGAACAAGTTATTCCTCTTCTAAGTCTCTATTGGAGAAACGTTCCCAAAGAACTCATCGAGATATCTATGAGAATGCTACCCCTTCTCTTGAACAAAATTTTACTTATTTTGATTCTTTTGTATCCTCTTCTTATTGTAATGAAAGGAAGAGAGAAAAAGAACTAAAAAGAAAAGAAAGGCAAGAGAAGATCATGAGAGAAAACGAGCGAATATGGAACAAACTCGAGAGAAGAAAAAAAGAAGAAAAACAAAAACAAAAAGAAAAAGAATTCGAGAGAAAAGAAAATAAAAATGAGAAACAAGAAAAAGAAATTGAAAAAGAGAAAGAAAAAGAAAAAGAACAAAACGAACGAGAGAGTGTTGAATCAACTAACCCGCTTGAAGTTTGTACTTGTTCTATTTCTTCTTTTCAGGATTCCGAGAAGCCAAATGACGAATACCCACTCCAATACCTCTCGGAAGAACGACGTTTCCATTTGAGTAAAAAAGGTAAGGAAGGTAAGGAAAGAAAGTGTCCTGAAGTAATTCAATCTCCGTTGAATTCTTTGTATAAAGATGATTTTTCTTCTAACCCCAATTTGTTTGATTGTAGATATTACGAGATTAATTCGTTGTCTAATATGAAATCATTGAGTTTTTGTAAATATATTTTGAAATATATTAAGAGTTTTGATCGCTTTATCTTGAATGTACATAATTCTTATTGATCTAACGTGATTGAATTTTCGGAACCTAAGTCCCATAAATCGGGCATATGTTTCGATTTGTTTTGTGGAAAACTCAAGTATCATTCGGTAAGTTTGAAAGATTTCTATATTCTTGATACTTGGTTTCTAAATAAGGTAACGAATTTTGTCAAATTTGTTTTTAATTTTTATTCGTTCCTTAAACAATTTTTATGGCTGTATTTTAAATTCACTTTCCATTTGAAAATGGTTGAGTTGAACGCAAGGCTTCGATTACACTACTTGACTGTGGAGAGAAGGTTTGTATTTCTCGATCAAGGTAAGACTGATCTTTATCTTTCTGAGTATAAGGGTAAGTCTTCTGAAACTGTTGGTGCGTTGTTACTCTCTTCGGATTACGATAAGCTTTGTGTTGCTAACTTTGTTTTTGCCAAACATCTAGATCATGTTATGATTAATTGTCTTATATCACCTATCGATGGTCTATTTGTTTTAATGGTCGACAAAAGGATTCTTATGTCTGATACTTGTTATTATTCGTGTATGAGAGAGCCCACATATCGAACAATGCAAGGTTTGGTTGTTCAATTATGTGTTCCATGTGAATTTTGTCATCTATCTACTTGTGATGCTTATGTATATCATTTAATTTACTATTCGTGTGATAAGCATACATTTTGGACTCCAAGTAGATCATATGCACGCCTTGAGATCTTTTCAAATTTATTGCAAATGTTTGACAAGGCATTATTTCTTTTATACGATAATTTGGTACTACCTGATCGCATGCGAGTTATTTGTTTGGTGTTGTTTTTATTTGGGTTGCAAGTATGTTTAAAACATTGCTTGCTAATTCTTGAATTTTCTTTTCAGGTATTGCTATTATCATTCTTCCCATTTGATCGAGGAAAGACGAACAAGGAGTTTTTGTACGAATAACCAATGGGTCGATTCGAGGACGAATCGTCTTGAAGAGGGAGGGGATGATACGGGCACGCCCGGGGCACCCACCGAATTTTCAAGTCGACGAAGCTCGACGCCAAATTTTAATTTTTATTGCTTCAAATAAAATTGAGTCTTTGAATTTCGTGAAAATTAAATTGCTGGATTTTAATTAAATGAATTAAACATCTTAATTTATTTAATTGATTTTCTATAGCAAATTAATTTGCCAAATAATTAGTATCATATTAATATGTCTAGTGTTTAAAATAGAGTATTTTAACTTTTGTTCAAGATAATTTTTATTCAAAATTAATGTTTTGGTCTTGTGTATTTATAGGCAAATACGCAAGGATGCATTTGGCCATGGACGACACATTCAATGGACACATGAGAGAAATGAAGAATTAAAAAAAAATATAAAACATGAGTGTTGGGATGGACAGCTAGACAAACAAATTCAAAGTGGGTCAATAAAATAACAAGGCATGGAGGCTTGGTGTATGATAAATAAAATAGTAAAGAAGCATGGTGGATTTTACAAGATAAACATGCGGCAATATGGAGCTATGATGGAAATAAACAAATGGAAATTGGAGCAAGCACAATTGGATGACAAAGCATAGGGCATAGTACAAGCCATGCGTGAGAATAATCAAAGAAATAATTAGGCATGTGCTAGTATTAAAGAAATGGCTGGTGGGAATGAATAAACAATTGGAAAATTGAAAATATGCTAAAGGTTGGTTATGAAGGAATGGACGGTAAAGTGGAGAGAGAGCAATAACAACATGTGTGTGAGTGGGTTTAAAAAAATTGAAGTAACACCTTGGACGCCAACCCCATTAAAATGAAGCATGAGAGATTAAACAAAGAAAATTGTCATTAAGTAATTTGAGAGGTCAACCAAAGGACAACACACACAAAGGAAAACATACATAGTGGAAGATTATTTTAGTCGACCTATGGCAAATGCTAGTGACATACGACAACAAGCTTAGGAGGAATTTAGCCTTTCTCTTGGCCGAATGCTACTTATGGCAAATGAAAGTGGCAGCAAACTTTGGTGGAGTTTAGGTTGAACGGCCACATAAATTCAAGTGTTTTATTTTAATTGCTTCTCCTATTCGGCTATCATTTGAAAGAGCCTATAAATACTTTGCAATTTCATTTTGTAGACACAGGACTTGAATTTGAATGAAAGAAAATTTTCTTTTGGTGAGTATTCACTCTCCTAATTCTCAAGGTTGAATTGACTTATCTAGTTTTTCTAGTGGCGTCGTTCTTTCCTTGTTTTGAACTTATCATCCTCACGGGTGTGGCGTTCATTTACCTATACCGTTGATTCCTATCTCGCTAGATAGTGGGTCTCGGTTTTATTTCAAAACTCCTTCCATCAATTTGAAACCTATAAGATTCGGGTCTTTAATTTTTATTAAAGGTTCTTTCTTGTTTCAAATTTCGAAACTCCTTCCATCAATTTGAAATAAGATTCGGGTCTTTAATTTTTATTAAAGGTTCTTTCTTGTTTCAAATATTTATCCATCTCAACCTCGCACCTATCTTTATCTTTCGAAGATATTATTTCCTATAAAATTATCTTATTCGAAAACTACCTAATTTACGATCGGGCAACATTTACGATTCGCCTCCTAACCCGAGACGGACCGTTATCACTAATGTAGCTAAATTTTTGCTACATGTTGCCCTAATTCTTCCCTATATAAACTCCTCTTAATTCTACTATTTTTCATATCCCTCAAAGCAATTTGCTTAACCCTAAAAATCCCTAAATCTCCCTCTTGAGCGCTAGCCTGAAATCTCGAAAGAAACCTTAGTCTCTCTTTCCTTTTTTCTGAAATCACCTATTTTCGCTGCAAGAAGATTGCTGAAGCACCAACATTGCTACCGCACATCGTTGTTGTTGTTGTTGTCGCACATCACCATTGCTGTTGTACTCTGTCGTTGCCGTCGCAAGTTTCTCGTTGTAGCAAGTCCTTACCCATCTTGTCAATTTCTCTTTTCCCGCTTGTGTAGAAACTTTGCCAAATTCTCAAGAAAAGATACCCTGTCTCACAAAAGATCTGGATCTTCAAAGACTACTCCTAAAACCCGTTTTTGATCGATGAAGAAGTGAAAGAGAGACTTGATTACATCTTCAAGCATCAACCTATGATGCTGGAAAAAGGTTTTAACTTGAAGAGTCATGATTTGATGGTTGTTCGTATACCGATTAGAAAGAAAATCAATGCTCTCAAGTGAGAATGATTTTGTGATGCTCGTTCACTTCCTGATGATGAACTAGTTTGAGAATTCTATGCTAGTTTAACTATGCAAGATGCTACTGAGGTCATCGTTCGAAAGAAAAAGGTACTTCTTACTTCTAAGTCCATTAATGATTTGTTTAACTTACTTGATGTTGAAGAAGATGAGTACTACCCTATGATGAACAATATCAATTGGGATTTTCTTCAACAAGTGCTTGATGTTGTGACAAATCTGAGATCCCAATGGATTATAAAAAAGCAAGGAAGCCATTCTTGCCGAAGGGAATATCTAAAACCAGTAGCAAAGGTATGGTTTTATTTTGTTCGCTACAATTTTATGCCTATCTCATATAGTTCCACCATCTCGATGGAACAGATGCTTTTGTTATATGCAATCTTGACAGAAAAGTCCACTAATGTTGGGAAAATTATTCTCAAGGAGATTCATGATTATGCTAAAAAGAAGACAGGAAGTGCTTATTTTCCATCATTAATCCCTTCACTTTGCTTAAGGGCCCATGTTAAAACATAAGCAAATCTAAAGGGGCAATATGTTCAAGGGTGCATTACAAATCATGATCCTTAAAGGTTAGTAGAGAAGGTGCATGAGCTTAATAAAGGCAAGCAAGAAGAGCCAACTGAGCCAGATACTGAGGAGTCAACAAAGGAAACTGAAACTGAAGCTAATTCAGTTACAGACACTGAAGAAGAAGAATCTGACAAGGAACCGAACAGTCCTAAACTAGTTGAAGCATCTACAACCCTTGAACCAGAGGTTGAGCCAGAAAAAGAAATAGTCAAGTTAAGTGTTGAACCTAAATCTACAACTCCAATGCCGACTTTGGCAAGTGATTTAAAGAAATTAGAGTTGTTAATTATGATGGATATGTGCAAATTCATGCACAATCAACAACAAACTTACTGGAAATATGCAAAAATTAGAGATGACTCAATTCAAAATACTTTTAAGAATATCTCTCATACTTTTGTTCCTGAGTTCCCAGATGTTATCTTTGAGACATGGACGAAAGATACTGACTATGCAAGCGGAGATGGAGTTGAAAAAGATAAGGGGAATGAGTCAGAAAAATAAAAGGGGGGATTCTTGTCTTGATTTATTTAATTATTTTTAGGTATTTAGGGATTTATTTCTTTCATAATTAGGATTTAATTTCTATAGAATAAAGCATAACAAGCATGAATAAACTTAACATTTCTTTAGAAAGAAAAAGACTAAGTAATGTGGTAATGGGAATGTGTAACACCCCAAACCTGGCCTAGACGTTATGGCCGGATCTGACGTGTCACATCGAAGTTTTGATTTGAAAACTGGTCTTGTCGATGAAAGTTTGTGACTAAATTTTAAATCCCTTTTAACTAATTGCTATTGAAAACGTTGGTGTTGTATTGGTCATATAATTTGGTACAAGTTTATTAATTTGAATTAAAAACCATTTAAATTTGAAATGCGTGATTTTCTTTGGAAACAGTTATTATTTTGAAAAACTGTTTTTTTCCTAATTTAGTAGGTAGAAATAAGGAGTTAAAACCAAATAAAAGTTAAACTTCAAATGGCCTTATTACATAAACAAACCCAAGAATAAATTAAAAATATTCAAGTCTCAAGTGGAGAATTAGTGTTCACGTGGCCACCTCCAGGTCCCTCGCGGCTCCAAATCGATTAAGGCTGGGGATTACCTGTACAGTTAAAAGAAATGGTGAGTTTGGGAAAACTCAGTGTGTAGTCCCCTATACAGTAACAGATCAGTCTAGGCTTTAGCCCTATACAATAGCAATGTGGCCTAAGCCCAAAATAATAACAGTACAGAACAGAGATGCAACCCAACCCAATCCAGCCAACACACCACCCGTACCAACCAACACACCATATCGGGACTAAGTCGACCCACCCAGCCAACACACCAATACCGCAACATAGCTACTAATAGTAATGCAGCAAAGCTGCTAACAACAGTAATCGTGGCCCAGCCACTAAGATTAGAATATGTGGTGAAGCCACTAGAACAATATAAACGTGGCAGAGCCACTAGTACAGTACTTCCTCAAAATCAGAATCCCTTCGTGTCATAAATATTACGTGTGTGCAGTATGTCATATTCATAACCAGTCATATAGATATCATATACACATCTATTAAACTACAACTAGGGGTATAATGGTCATTTCATCGATTAGGGGTAAAATGGTAATTTCACCCCTCAAGGGTATTTTGGTCATTTAACTACTTTTGGGGTCTCGACACAAATGACGACCCTTCAAAAAGTCTACAGTCATCTCGAACGACTCAACTAACCTATATGGCCAAGATAGTGTAATTGGGCCCAAGGCCCATTACCCGGCTCAGGTGGGCCACAAGCTCGTGTGGCCCGTTTAGCCCAAATTCCGTCACGACTATACGAACTTCGTAGCCCAATCCATTATTAGTCACTTACTGTGGATTTTACCCATGTGGAGCCCATGAGCCCATTGGGCCCAAATGGCCGATCTTAGCCCATTACGACCTAAGCCCACGAGAACGTTCGTGGTGGCCTCTACAGTCAAACGCCCATGTTTGTGGGCTCAGTTCACCACACGCATGATCACACGCTTGTGTGGCATCATACACCATATTTTCGGCTTTTCGACATTTTGTCGATCTACAGTCATAGCAGTGCAAACAACACATACTTTCGGCTTTTCAGCCGATCATCGGATACCGCATACAAATACACACCTGATTGCAACAACGAAGAGTGCGAATAATCTGGAGCACAAAACCTATAGCCAACACAACATAAGATTAACACATACTCTTAATCCATAAACTTTATTTACTAAACCACATACACTCACCTTGCTAGAACTAATAGATGCTAGCGCCTCACTGCTGATTAAGGGCGATTCCCCCTCATAACATGATTCGGCAGATCACAAGTTGTTAGAAAACAACCATACATTCGACCCCCAATAGAAAGAAAAGGGAAAATCGAGGCTTGATAATAGAGCCAAAAGAATTTGACTAAGAACGAATTAATAAAGTGGTTGTAGTACCCCCTTACCAAAACCAATAAACAAATGTATTTCGGCAGTAGTCAGTCAAGAAGATTCGGAGAGAGTATGAGAATTCGACCTAATAGAGAAAGGAAGAATGAAATTTGGAAAAGAAGTAGAGATGGAAGTAAAAGAGAAGAAGAATACCAATTTGGCAGAGAGAAAATGTGGAGAAGAAATAAAGGCTTCAAGGGAGAATTCGACACTTGGTCTTTTTGTTTCGACAAAGGTGAATAATAGTTTGAGAAATAAGGTTAAAAAGAGAAAGACCCGAATGGTCAAAAATACTGCAAGAGATGCCACAAAAAGAGTAAAACCCGAAACGCAAAAAAGGAAAACCCAAAATACCAAAGAGGAAAATCGGCTTCTACACTCACACCAAATGCCAAAATTGCACCAAATCTAATTCCCTTGGCCGAATTCCCCTACTCAAGCTTCCCCATTTGGCCATGACTCCCTTCACATCCCAATTCCCTAAAAATCTCCACCGATTTCTCCTTGATTTACTACAAACCTCCCATTCAAATCCATTCAAATTCTGATGACCAATTCTCCAACCACCTCTGCAAAGTTCGAATCAAACTCTACCTCTCACGCCACAGAGACATAAAATAAAATCCCCTTTTTGCATGCCATGGGATTCGAACCCACTCCCTCTTAAGTGCCCCAACACACCACTTGCCATCACAACACAAGATCTCTTGTGTCACAAAACAAACACAACTTAATATATGCCCTTTAAGCTAACATCCAGGTTTCCAAAAGAGCAAAAATCAAAATTTTGCAAAAGGCCATACTTGAACCCAGGCTTCCTAAAATCCCCAAAACATGCCCAAGTTACTTGACCCACAAGCAACCATGATATTTACGTCCAAGCTTGCAAAAACAACGACCCTAAATTTTTGGGGCGTTATAGAATAAACATGTCTAAGATGGGTTATTAAGAAAGACTTGGTATCTAAGTAGTCTTAATGACTCACCTCTCTTTTTTTTCAACCCTACCTGGTGTTCAGTTTTCATTCATTACTTTGTTCTTGCAATGAGGACATTGCTTCTTTCTAAAGGGGGTAAGGCAAATAAATTGCTCAAAATTTTAAATTTTTTAAGTATGGTTCAATCATTTCTTTCATAAGTATGTTTTAATAAATGAATGTTTAGAGACATTTTTTTGTTAATGAGATAGTTTGTATGCAAGTATGAATGATGATTTTATTTGAGTGAAAGTATGTTATCATGAAGAATGGAATGCTTGAATGATCTTAGCCTTAGTAATGTTTGCCATGAAAACTTAGTTTCTTTTTAGACTAGACATGCATGAAGGGTTATATCTTTAGAATTGACTTAGTAACTTTCTTGAGGCGAAATATTAGAGGACATAAAAAATCTAAAATAATATAGACACTATTTCTTTGGATCGTTTGAACCTTTTCAAGCCAACCCTCTGATATTAGACCCTTGAAACTGTAATTTTGAGCCTAAAGGCTTGTTTATTGCAATGAACCTACATTATAAGCCACATTACCATCTTTTTAAGTTATCTTAATTTTGTGCACCCATCTTAACTAAAGTTGCCTTGGTAATAAGCATTTGTGGAAAGTTTCAAAAAGATGTATGTGCTCATGCTTAAAAAAAAGAATGAGATGAAGGAAGAGCGAAGAAAAGTTTGCTTAGTCTCCAAAAAGAAAAATGTATGAGCTTGAGTTCAAAATAAGTTTGAGGGTGTTCCAAAGGTTCACTTAAAGAAAAAGGCTGTATTTTGAGAAATCCAAGACAAAGTTAAATGTTAAGATTTTGCAACCAAAATGTCTTATCTCTTAAAATCCCTACCTCTAAATGAGCCCTATTACAACCTTATAAAAGACCTATTGATTTGATGATTATGTCACCTACATCAGTGGAGAGGAAATACTAAGTTCAAGATATGACTATCATAAATAAGCCTTATGATTGTTTTCTTGATTGATAGGAAATTATGTTGAATGAAGAATGTTATCTGTGGCCGTGACATACATACAAACTATGATTCATGTTGGCATATTTTGAAACTTAGTATGAAACCCTAAAAATGTTTGCATATGAATTACTTGTTAATAAAGGAGATCTATGAACATGATGTTATTAATGCATGATTATGGGACAAAGATTGATGCAGCTTACACAGTTAGCAATTTTGCCTTAGCAAGACCTTTTGCTGTGCATAATCATTACTCGGGACGAGCAATGATTTAAGTTTTGTGGTGTGTAAACTGAAAAATATATAGGATTTTCCTATGCAATTTATCACATTTTTACTTAAATTCGTTCTTAAAACTAAGTAATTGTTAAATAAATTAATGAAACATGTGAAACTATGAAATTAGGACATAGAAATTATTAAAATGTAATTTTATGCTTTATTATATAGTTTTCATGCATAAAATGGCTTATTTTATATTTATTTGAACATATTATATTTTTAAGACATAAAATGGGTCATGCATGATTAAATTAAATAATAAAATATAAAATTATAGTTAATAATTCATTTTAAAATATTTCATTAATAATTTGGGTTTTAATTAATTAATTATTTTATTCTTTGGTCCTTTAATTTATTGATTTATTTTGGACAGGTCTGATAGCTTTGTTGGATAACAAAAACCGTCCAAATTGAACACCAAGTCAACCCAATTTCGGCTACACATGGCTGTCCACATAAACAATTTTTTGGTTTAATTACACATGGTTTGTAACACCCCTCACCCGTATTCAACGCCACAATAGGGTTACGGAGCATTACAGGACTTATAACACATATAACCATATTTTTCTCATGCATACAATCATTTCATTCAATAAACATTCAATTTTTCCCTTACAATAGCCTACGAGTCCTTAAACATGCTTTAGGAGCGGTTCGGGACTAAACCGATAACTTATAAAACTTCTATGAAACTTTGAAACTTTTTTCTCAATACAGAGGACACACGCCCGTGTGACCAGGCCGTGTGTCTCACATGACCACCAAACACGCCCATGTCTCCAGCCTTGTGAAAACAGGGGGAACATACTGACTTGGGTCACATGGCTAACCACACGCACGTGTGCCTAGCCCGTGTGCCCTTCGAAGTGGCCACACACGCTCGTGTGCCAGGTCGTGTGCTAGGCCTTGCCAAAACTGTAGGGTATACTAACTTATACAACACGACCAAGTCACATGCCCGTGTGCTAGGCCGTGTATCAATTAGGTGGTATACTGACTTGTACCACACGGCCAGTCAGACGCCCGTGTGTGAGACTGTAACACCTCAAACCTGGCCTAGACGTTATGGCTGAACCTTGGCGATGTCACATGGTAGTGATTTGGAAATAAATGAGTTGTCGTAAAAACCTCTTTTCAAATTAGCTTCATTACAAAATCTTATGTTAATTCTAGGATGCGTCGTTCATTTTCAAAATGTAGTTCATTATCACAAAAGTATTCTCTTTCAAAACGATATTAATTTTCAAAACGTCACTTATCGCGGAAGCTTTTTAAATCAATTTGCGTATTTGAGTGTATTTTGTAAAAACATTTGATTCGTTTTGAAAACTCGATTAACCCTACTACTAGCAGTTGTAAATCAAAATAATAGAAATCCCAAATTAACCATGAAAATCCAAAAAGGCCATTATTACAGTAAAATACCCCAAAATAAAATCAAAATTATAATTAAGTACTAAAATAGAACGAAATGGGTCATGTGGCCACTGCTGAGTCCTCCGCCGCACCAATCCGCCTATGTTTGGGGATTACCTGTACAGTTAAAACAGAAGGGCGAGTTTACGAAAACTCAGTGTGTAATCCCAAATAGCACAAACAGACAAACATAAGGCAATCATAGTCTGGGCCTAAGCCCTATTCAAAATCAGTGACAGTATTAGTTTGGGCTTTAGCCCATCTCATTAAAGAGGCAGTCATGCATTTGGGCCTTGGCCCATTACAGTATCAGTAATTAGTACAGTATCACAATATGCAGTATACAAGTCCGACCCAGCCAGCCTCTATACTCCATCTCTATCCAACCCTACACTTCATGTGGGGATATAATCGACCCATCCATCCCTACACTTCAAGTAGTATCAGTTGCGGCACTAGACAATAGTTTGTAGCTGAGTTGCCAGTAAGTTAGGCTCGAAGCCTTTCAATACACTTTCAATACAATAGTTTGCAACCTAGCTCTGACACCACTAAATGTAACACCCCAAACCTGGCCTAGATGTTATGGCCGAATCTTGGCGATGTCACATGGTAGTGTTTTGGAAATAAATGAGTTGTTGTAAAAACCTCTTTTCGAATTAGCCTCATTAAAAAATCTTATGTTAATTCTAGGATGCGTCATTCATTTTCAAAACGTAGTTCATTATCATAAAAGTATTCTGTTTCAAAACAATATTAATTTTCAAAACGCCACTTATCGCGAAAGCTTTTTAAATCAGTTTGTGCATTTGAGTGTATTTCGTTAAAACATTTGATTCATTTTGAAAACTCGATAAACCCTACTCGATTAACCCACACTTGACCGAGTGGCGTCGGCTTTCATGCTTTTTGGCTTTTTGCCGGTTTCTATTTCCAGAGTCGTGTATACTCACCTGGTTCATTTGTGACGTAAAAGCACTTTCGAGATCACCAGCACCTATGGTCGACAAACAAACCCCACAATCAGTCCTAATCCGTAGTTAATTTGAAACCAAAACATTGACAATGATTCATTCAATCCATTCGTTACTTACCTTCAAAACCAAGCAACCCCCCACTGCGAAACCGAACAAGACAGGTCACCACTCCCTCAATTCACCGCTGCCAATTTTGAAAGAACCAATGTTAACAGTATTTTATATCTTCATAACCAAAAGAAAGGAAAAGCTTCCCCGAATTCAAAAACAAAACCACTTTACGTACTAAGCGAGTAACGATAGAACCACACCTCTCCAACACTAACCGAATCGTTCCAGCCCTTAACCTTCATTAATGAAACAGTCGACTGATTACCAAGAATCCATAAACCAAAATACACCATAGTTATGTAACTTACCACCAATGCGCGAAAGCACAAAAGAGATGACGAGTTGTAGCAACAAGGAGGAGGTTAGGAAACAAGAGAAATCGACAGCAAAAAGGAAAAGAGGGAATCGACAGAACCAAGAGAAAAGATAAAATAAGAAAGGAGAGGGAAAAAGCAAATAGCTGAATATCACAGCAATATTCAGTACCACAGAAGAACAATTGATAGGAAAAGTTGAGAGAAAACTAATGCCAAAGCCGAAATTGGAAAAAGAAAAGAAGTGATCAGAATTTTGGTAAAACCCCCTAATCGCTTAACTTTCTCCTTATATCCCTAACTTCCCTTCTAAAACCGTCCATCACACTCCCACTAACCCTCAAACTCCCCCCAAACCGTCCACCACAATCTCCTCAACAACCGAATTCAACCCTCATTCAAACACTACAGTATTTTGGCTAAACTAAAATTCCAACACAGCACAGGCAACAAAATAATCCCTTGTTTGCATAAAGACTCGAACTCCATACCTCTAGCTTATTTACTCTCCACTCAACCACCAGACCAGTAGGCCTATTCTGACATATTTTACCAACCTTTAATTATAAGCCTACTGGCTAAAAATAGGAGTTTACTCAATTAAAAACAAAATTTTGCCCAAGCTAAGGCTTGCTGCCAATCCACAACATTTCATACACATTTTACACCAATTTTACATAGTATTCAAATACCTAATTAATATCATGCATTTTCCATTCATATGCCTATTACAAATTAAGACAACATTTGCATATTTCCATTTCATATAATACTTGCCAAAACATACCATATTTGAACACTTATACACAACCAAAATATTAAACCAAGATAAGCCAAATCACATGGCTTAAACTTATACCATAACATCTACCCAAAATCTCTATCTCAAGTAACCATAACTATCATCTTTATAACTATACTATACATGCCATATTTACAAATATCCAAGAGTTCAAAAGTACCAACAACAACTGGGTAGTGTGATGCGTAACTCCTACTTTATCTGGATCGAGCGAGCTACCAAACCTCTAAAACATGGAAAGGAAACAGAGTAAGCTTTAAAGCTTAGTAAGCCTGTATAATTCAAAATTAAACTTACCATTTATACATAATCAAACAATTAAATACAAATTCACTTTCCAAATGCTTATACACAAGCATTCATCAACAAGTTAGTCATATAAGTGCATGTAATCATCCATTATCTCAATTTAATACTCAAACAATATATCATATCAAATTCACATATATCATGTACATCATTTATAACATTTCATTCTCAATCATATAAACGGTAATTCATTCGATAACAGTAACAGTAACTCATCCATATAACACATATCTTTTTCACATAACCAATAACAGAATTTATGCCCGTTGAACCTATTAGAATACCTAGAGATACTCGGGTGATATAATAACATATAAATCAGTAATCCGTCAATTTATTATCATTTCCGCTCTTTTGAGCTATGATCAGTAAGCTCCTCCTGAGCTGATGGATAGTAAGCTCTTTTGAGTTGAAAACAGTAAGCTCTTACGAGCTAATATATCGGTAAGCTCATACGAGCTATGGTGACTCCGCAACAAATGCATGAGCTCGACTGAAATGATAACCCTAGTGACATTTCACTCGTATCCTACGAATTCTTACGATACAAACGGGGCACAATAACCATCATAATATATCAATAAGGCATTTGAATTTCAAGTAAATCATTTACTCAATTACATACATTCCTTTTAAACAATTACAAGTATTTAAAATTTTGATTCTAATTATACGAACTTACCTCGTATCGTTCAGATAGTAAATATTGGCTATTCATCCATTTTTCTTTTTCCCCGATCTAATTCTGATCTCGGCTTATCTTGATCAATATATTATCAAATTTAGCACATTCAGTATTCAATTTATTCAATTTAGCCTTTAATAAAATTTTTGCAAATTTACATATTTGCCCATAATGTTACACACTTTTACAATTTAGTCCCTAATACACAAAATTGCAAATTCATGCAATTTATCACCAACCCAAGTTTAGGCGAACATTCTATATGTTACTAGCAACCCATATTTTCAATTTATTCACACTTTTACCCACAAAATTTTACAATTTCACAATTTAATCCCTTTTTGACATTTTTGTCAAGAATCACTTTACAAAACTAGTTTAACTATCAACAACTATTCAAAATTCGTCATCAACCATCAATTTACTCAAGCATTCAACAGGCTAGCTAGAATACAAAGCAACGATCTCAAAAACGTAAATATCATTAAAAACGGAGCTAAAAATAGACTTACATGTTCAAGACACTATTGACGAATGTGAAAGCTCTCAAATGGTGTTTTTCAAGCCCTAAATTCGGTGGTTGCATTTTATGAAGATGATGACATTTTTTTTATCATTTTTAACTTAAATTATTATAAAATTACTATATTAACCTTTTAATAAAACATTAGTATATCATGTAAACCATGGACATAAATGTCCACTAACCTTAACAATCGTCTAATTTCAACATAAGGACTCCCATAATTTAATTTCATAGCTATTTAATAGTTTTAACTAATAGAGTGACACTTTTGCACTTTACGTAATTTAGTCCTTTTTCTCGAATTAACCATTCAAACAGTAAATTTCTTTACGAAACTTTCACACAATAATTCTATCATGTTGTAGACCTAATTAAAAAATAAAATAAATTTTTTGACTTCAGATTTGTGGTCCCGAAACCACTGTTCTGATTTGACTAAAAACGGGCTGTTACAACTCACCACCTTAAGGATTTTCGTCCCTGAAAATCTTACCGGTAAATAGGTTAGGGTACTGTTTTCTCATAGCTTACTCAGGTTACCACATAGCTTCCTCTATCCCGTGTTTATGCCAAAGAACCTTTATTAGGGCTATGCGTTTATCTCTCAGTTCTTTGATTTCACGAGCTAAAATCTTGATCGGTTCTTCACTATACGTCAAATCAGTCTGTATCTCAACATCTACTGGAGAAATCACGTGTGACGGATCAGATCTGTATTGACGTAGCATAGAAACATGAAAGACATTATGAATCTTTTCAAGTTCTGACGGTAATGCTAGCCGATACGCTACAAGCCCTATTCTTTTGACAATCTCATACGGTTCGATAAATCGCGGACTCAGCTTTCCTTTACGGCCGAATCAAAGAACCTTTTTCCACGGTGACACCTTTAGAAACACTCGATCCCTGACTTGAAACTCAATTTCTTTACGTTTTAAATCCAAGTATGATTTCTATCGATTCGAAGCTACTTTCAAACTATCACGAATTACTTTCACTTTTTCTTCAGTTTCTCTAATTAGATCAACCCCGTGAATCTTATTTTCTCTAAGCTCAGTCCAGTACGACGGTGTTCTACATTTATGATCGTATAGAGCTTCGTACGGTGCCATCTTTATACTCGATTGGAAGCTATTATTATAAGCAAATTCAATCAGGGATAGATATTTCTCCCAGCTACCTTCAAACTCAAGAATGCAACAACGCAACATATCCTCAAGTATTTAAATAACTCGTTCGGATTGACCATCCGTTTTCGGGTGAAACGCAGTGCTAAAATGCAGCTTCGTACCCAAAGC
Organism: Gossypium australe; assembly: GCA_005393395.2. Classification (NCBI taxonomy): domain Eukaryota; kingdom Viridiplantae; phylum Streptophyta; class Magnoliopsida; order Malvales; family Malvaceae; genus Gossypium; species Gossypium australe. The sequence goes on along the minus strand of CM016614.1, from coordinate 65,527,690 downwards.
TTCTTGTAATTTGTTACAAAATCTTGATGTAAACCTCGAATCTATTTTAAACAATAGATAGGGGAACACGATGTAATCTCACAATTTCGAAAATATATAACTCAGCTAATTTATCAAGCGAGAAATATGTATGTACCGGAATGAAATGAGCTAATTTCATCAATCTGTCAACAACAACCTAGATCGCATCTTTCTTTTTCGAAGATAAGGGCAAACCCGATATGAAATCCATTGTTCCTTTATCCCACTTCCACTCAGGAATCATAATAGGCTGTAATTAACCTAACGACACTAGATGCCCAGCTTTGACTTGCTGAGAAATCAAACATTTGGAAACAAATTCTGAGATATCTCGTTTCATGCCGTGCCACCAATAAAGCTATTTCAAATCGTTATACATTTTCGTGCTTCCCGGATGTATTGATAAACAACTACAGTGTGCTTCATTTAAAATCTTCTGAATGAGCTTAGAATTTCTTGGTACACATATTTTATCACGAAACATCAAACAATCATTGGGCCCTATTTGAAACTTTGAATCAGAAGTCGACTCACACTGAGCTCGTTTTGCTTGCGATTCATTATCAAATTTTTGAGCCTCACAAATCTGCTGTATAAATAACAGTCTCGCTTTCAACTTGATTAGTATCAAACTATCGTAAGATAAAACTAATTGTGTGTTCAAAACACGTAAAGAAAATAAGGACTTTAGGCTCAAGGCATCAGCAACTACGGTCGCTTTCCCCAGATGATAGTTAATCACTAACTCATAGTCTTTTAGCAATTCTAACCATCTTCGCTGTTGCAAATTCAAATATTTCTGAGTCATCAGATATTTCAGGCTTTTTTGATCGGTAAAAATATGGCATTTCTCACCAAACAAGTAATGACGCCAAATTTTCAATGCGAACACTATCGCAGCTAACCCTAGATCGTGCGTCGGATAATTCTTTTCATGCGGCTTCAACGGTCTCGAGGCATAAGTTATAACTTTGCCTTCCTGCATCAAAACACAACCCAGGCCATTTAATGATGCATCACTGAAAACTACGAATTCTTTACCCGACTCGTGTTGAACTAACACTGGTGCCTTTGTCAATAATGCTTTCGACTTCTCGAAGCTCTTTTGACACTTTTTTGACCACTCAAATCTATCATCTTTTTGAAGCAATCATGTCATCTGTGTTGCAATCATCGAGAAACCTTTCACAAATCGTTTAAAATAGCCGGCTAGTCCCAGAAAACTAAGGACTTCGGATACATTTCTCGGAGGCTTCCAATCTATAATCGTAGAAATTTTTCTCGGGTTAACTCGAATACCCACGGCTGAAACTATATGTCCCAGAAAACCAACCTCTCGTAGCCAAAACTCAAATTTGCTAAAATTTGCAAACAACTATATATCTCTCAAAGTTTGTAACACGATTCTCAAATGCTCGGCATGCTCAGATTCATCACGAGAGTAAATCAAAATGTCATCACTAAATACAACTACGAATAGGTCTGAGTACGACCTGAAAGTCTAGTAATAACTACAAATCGGTCAACGCAACTATGTTAGTATCAAAAAGAGAAAAAGTACCAGAAATAACGACTGGCGATGATGCCTCCTCCTGTGCACGGATAACATAAGCTTAAGCAGGTGCTCGCGCCTCAGATCTCACAGTAGAATCTCTCGTAGCACCTCGATTACCACTCACATTCCCAGTGTTTCGGGGTGGCCTCCCACTAGTAGCCGTATTACTTAATTTCACCTGTTGATCTCTTTCAGCTATAGACTTTTTTGGATAGTCCTGGAGATAATGATCAAGAGATCCACATTTAAAATAAGCTTCTCTCTATATTCTAAATTCACCGTAATGTCGCTTATTGCAGTGCTTACATTCAGGTCCAGCATTTCTAACACTACCCATACTGGCAACAGATGTCGTCTGAGGTTTAGAGCTGAAATGTTTAGTATCTCTATCTCTAATCGAAATCCCCGTAGAGGTAGTAGAACGAGGATGATATTCTCTAGATTTCTTTGATGCTAACTGATGTGATTTGCCCGCAAACATCTTTCTAATGTCTCTAGCCTCAGAATTGGCTTTTCTTTTATTTTTGCAAAGCTCGGCGGCTTTACAAGTTCTGTCAAATAGAACGACAAACTCTTTTAGCGCAAGAATCCCAACTAATAGTCTGATTTCTTCATTTAATCCATCCCCGAACCTTTTGCACATTATAGCCTCGGAAGATACACATTCACGAGCATATTTACTGAGTCGTACAAACTCTCTTTCATATTCTGTTACCGACATATGGCCTTATTTTAGTTCAAGAAATTCCTTTCGTTTTTGATCAATAAACCTTTGGCTAATGTATTTTTTTCTGAATTCAACTTGAAAGAATTCCCAAGAAACTCTTTCTTGCGAAACTACAGATATCAAGGTATTCCACCACTGGTACGCAGTATCTCTCAATAGTGATATAGCACACTTTAAACATTTTTCAGGTGTGCAAGACAGTTCATCAAATACTCGAATCGTGTTCTCAAGCCAAAACCCAGCACTCTCAGGGTCATCGTTAACAGTAGCTCTGAATTCCTCAGCCCCGTGTTTTCGTATCTTATCAACAGGTGGTGTATTCAATCGCAAAGGATCCATACCTTAAGGAACTACAAGGATCGATTGGGGAATAGGTGGGGGTGGAGGTTGATGAGCAGCCGAGTTCGTATAAATGTATTGCGTGAACCACTCATTCATCATTTGGAAGAAGGCTTCTTTAGCCTCTCCTCCCTGGCTACCCGTTACGGGTCTAGAATCAGAAGGCGCTGTCCCTTGAGCGGGAGCAGATGCATTACTCTCAACCTACTACAGCTCGATCAGGATCCATATACTATATAAAAATACATCTGAAGATGTCAGGAGTCATCACACTATCACAATTTATATGTATATATGGCATGTATAGCTAGACTCACAGCTGCTACGCTAGTCCTCGAATTGATTATACCGTAGCTCTGATACCAATAAATGTAACACCCCTCACCCGTATTGAACGCCAAAATAGGGTTACGAAGCATTACAAGACTTATAACACATATAACCGTATTTTTCTCATGCATACAATCATTTCATACAATCATCATTCAAGTTGTCCCTTACAATAGCCTACGAGGCCTTAAACATGCTTTAGGAGCGGTTCAGGACTAAACCAATAACTTATAAAACTTCTACAAGACTTTGAAAATTTTTCTCAATACAGAGGACACACGCTCGTGTGACCAGGCCGGGTGTCTCACACGGCCACCAGACACGCTCGTGTCTCCAGTCATGTGAAAATAGGGGGTAGATAGTGACTTGGGTCACATGGCCAACAACACGCCTGCGAATTTAACCCGTGTGCCCTTCGAAGTGGCCACACATGCCCGTGTGCTAAGCCGTGTGCTAGGCCATGCCAAAATTGTAGGGTATACTGACTTATGCAACACGGCCAAGTCACACGCCCGTGTGCTAGGCCGTGTGCCAATTAGGGGGTATACTGACTTGTACCACACCGCCAGTCACACGCCTGTGTGTGAGACTGTGTGGAGCATACTGACTTGGTTCTAATATCAACACCAGGGGACACACAGTCGTGTAACATGACTGTGTGTCGCACATGGCTGAGACACACGTCCATGTCTCTGTCCGTGTGGACAAAAATAAGCTATTGGCAAAGCTATCTTGCCACCTTATTTATACATGTATGCCCAAGCATAGATTGCAACATTTTATAATCCAACAGGCTACCAATCCACAACATTTCATACAAATTTTACACTAATTTGACATAGTATTCAAAAACTAATTAATATCATGCATTTTCCATTCATATGCCTATTACAAATCAAGATAACATTTGCATATTTCCATTCCATCTAATACTTGCCAAAACATACAATATTTGAACACTTATACACATCCAAAATATTACACCAAGATAAGCCAAATCACATGGCTTAAACTTATATCATAACATGTACCCAAAATATCTATCTCAAGTAACCATAACTATCATCTTTATAACTAGCCTATACATGCCATATTTACAAATATCCAAGAGTTCAAAAGTACCAACAGTAACTGGATAGTGTGATGCGTAACTCCTACTTTATTCAGATTGAGCGAGCTATCAAACCTTTATAAAACATGGAAAGGAAACATAGTAAGCTTTAAAGCTTAGTAAGCCCGTATAATTCAAAATTAAACTTACCATTTATACATAATCAAACAATTAAATAAAGTATACCAAATTCACTTGCCAAATGCCTATACACAAGCATTCATCAACAAGTTAGTCATATAAGTGCATGTAATCATCCATTATCTCAATTTAATACTCAAACATTGTATAATATCAAATTCACATATATCATGTACATCATTTATAACATTTCATTCTCAATCATATAAACGGTAATTCATTCGATAACAATAAAAGTAACTCATCCATATAACACATATCTTTTTCACATAACCAATACCAGAGTTTATGCCCGCTGAACCTATTAGAATATCGAGAGATTCTCGGGTGATATACATAACATATAAATCAATAATCCGTCAATTTATTATTATTTCCGCTCTTTCGAGCTATGATCAGTAAGCTCCTCCTGAGTTGATGGACAATAAGCTCTTTTGAGTTGAAAACAGTAAGCTCTTACGAGCTAATATATCGGTAGGCTCATACGAGCTATGGTGAGTCTACAACAAATGCGTGAGCTCGACCAAAATGGTAACCCTAGTGACATGTCACTCGTATCCTACGCATTCTTACGGTTCAAACGGGGCTCGGTAACCATCATAATATATAAATAAGGCATTTGAATTTCAAGTAAATCATTTACTCAATTACATACATTCAGTTCAAATAATTACAAGTATTTAAAAGTTCGATTCTAATTATATGAGCTTACCTCGTATCGCTTAGATAACAAATATTGACAATTCGTCCACTTTTCTTTTTCCCCGATCCAATTTCAATCTCGGCTTGTCTTGATCTATATATTATCAAATTTAGCACATTTAGTATTCAGTTTATTCAATTTAGCCTTTAATACATATTTTGGCAAATTTACATATTTTCCCCTAATGTTACACACTTTTACAATTTATTCCCTAATACAAAAAATTGCAAATTCATGCTATTTATCAAAAACCCATGTTTAGCCGAATTTTCTATATGTTACTAGCAGCCCATATTTTCAATCTATTCATACTTTTACCCCAAAATTTTACATTTTCACAATTTAATCCCTTTTTGACATTTTTGTCAAAACTTACTTTACAAAACTAGTTTAACTATCAACAACTATTCAAAATCCATCATCAACCATCAATTTACTCAAGCATTCAAAAATAGCAACATGATAAATCTTTAACAGTTTCAAAATCTAAGGTACAGGCTAGCTAGAATACAAAGCAACGATCTCAAAAACGTAAAAATCATTAAAAACGGAGCTAAAAATAGACTTACATGTTCAAGGCACCATAGCCGAATGTCCAAGCTTTCAAATGGTGTTTTTCAAGCCCTAAATTCAGTGGTTGTGTTTTATCAAGATGACAATTTTTTTTTTTATCATTTTTAACTTAAATTATTATAAAATTACTATATTAACCTTTTAATAAAACATTAATATATCACTTAAACCATGGACATAAATGTCCACTAACTTTAACTATGGTCTAATTTCAACATAAGGACTCCCACAATTTATTTTTATAGCTATTTAATACTTTTAACTAATAGAATGACATTTTTGCACTTTACGCGATTTAGTCCTTTTTCTCGAATTAACCATTCAAAAAAGTAAAATTTCTTTACGAAACTTTCACACAATAATTCTATCATGCTGTAGACCGTAGTAAAAAAAATAAAATAAATATTTTGACTTTGTTTGTGGTCCTGAAACCACTATTTTGATTTGACTAAAAACGGGCTGTTACAAGGTCATCGCAATGTTGAAGAAATTAGAGATTGCCCGAAGATTTACATTTGACCGAGTCTCAGTCTTGAGTTGTTATGGCGTTTAAATTGCTTAAAAATCATCCAAATTAATCTCAAAATCCACTAAGCATGGTCGACCACTCATTGGAAAAGCTTGAAGAGACTAAACCTCTCTATTTTTAGCAAACTACCCTAATCTCTTCACCTATAAATAAGACCTCATTTGATCCATCATCCATCATCCATCATCCATCATCCATCATCCCTCATCCCTCATCATTCTCTTCTCTCTCAGTTCTCTTTAGTATTTTCCATTCCCCACGCCTAGCATCATCTCTTCATAGAGATTTTAGCAAATTAAGCCTCTTAAAGAGCCCTTGGTCGGCCACCTTGGAGAGCCATCAACAAAGGAGCAAAGCGAAGGAGTGAAGGAGCCTCGTCGATCAGGGTCTTGGGTGATAGCCACTCTGATTTGGGTTTAATCTTTCTTTTCTTTAATTTAATCTAAAAATGTTTGCTATGTTAGCTTAATTTTATTTAAGCTAGGAAGATTGCTTTGATTAAATAATATTTATTTCATTCATGCTTATAATGTTTGTGCCTCAATCGGTCATGTTTTCAATTTAAATCAAGTTTGTATTTCGTTCATACGTGATTGAAATGCACCTGAATTACCTGAGTGATCCTAACTAGACGACGACTAGTAGACGCATAATTGAAATGTGCATGCTCAATTTAGATCCTAACCGATTAAATTCAAGGTTGCATAACAACTCTAACGAAGCTCTGTTATCTGCATAGTTTTTAGATTTGTGTGATTAAACGGTTTCAAACCTAACACATCCTTGTTACCTCACATGAATGCTAAGAAACCCTTTGTAAGTAAGGATCAGTAAAATGCGTATTAACTAAGTAAAGGATTTCGAAAGGACCTAATGTGGTTTCCAAACTCAATAAAGATCAAGTTGCCATGGAATGTTTTTCCGGATGTTATTAAGCATGTTGATAATAAATTGAGTTTAATTAAAGTAATTGTCCTAGTTTATTTATGCTATAATTGTTGCAAATTGTGTTTACTTTTGCTAAAATTGATTTCATTCATATAGTTTGCATACTTAGGATAATTTGCGTTAGGGATTATTGCATTTAGTTTAATATATTTAATTTTAATCATCACTTCTCAACCATATTGTCTTTTTATTTACCAAGTTGTTAGTATAATTTACAATTAAGCTATTTAACACAAATACAATCCCTGTGGAGACGATAACTCAATACTTACTTATTACTTGATAACGACTGTGTACACTTGCACAAACCTACGCGTTACAGTCACCCATGTGGTTGGCCGTGTGCAAGACATGACCATGTGGTCGACGAAAACATGGCCATACGCAAGACACGACTGTCTTGTGGCTGGATTGTGGCCTTGTGGGGCACACGGGCAAGGCCAATTTGGGCGTGTGGGCCCACACGGGCATGTGGGCCCATTTTTCAAAAATTTTCCTTAGGGTCGCACGGGTCATTCCGATTGACTATGGGCCTAATGTAGGGTTGATAAGGGCTAACCAAACCTTAAAACTATGGGTTTTGTTAGACTAATATTCTGTTCTGAGTGTGATAATATTGTGCATGACTAATTAGTCTGCTAGATGTGTATATAACTGTTATCTGTATTTAGGCATGTAAAACATGTTTAATCTGTAAATTTTGTATCTGATTTTTGTATCTATTTTGGGGTGGGATTTGTATGTGTGGAGGAAGTGCTCTGTATAGTGATCAACGCTTATTTTTTGCCAGCATGGCTACATATTATCTATTATATGTCGTAATGGCACAATATGGTGTATAGGGTTGGGTCGATGTTTTGAACCCCATATGGTGTGATGGGATGGTCGAAGATGGTGTGTAGAGGGTGGGAGTAAGATTCTAATTATCTGATCTGTATATTTGTATCCGTTATCTGTATTTGAGAAGGACATGAGTCTGAACCTGTATCTGATTATATATAAATGAGATTTCTGTATATCTCCATGTCTAATTCTGTTGGGTTACACATTGAGTTTATGAAAAATCACATTTGATTGTCTGTTTTGTTTAGGTAATCTACAGACTTAAGCGGCTCGGTGCGGCAGAGACTCAGCAGTGACGACCTGATTGAAAACTACATTACTTATTAATTTATGGTTCTTATTATTTGTATTTGTAGTTTTATTTGAGATTTTATAATTTCTAGGACTTTTTGGACTGGACAGTTCGATTTTTAACTGTTGATTTCTGGGTTGTATGGTTGCTTTGGTAAAATGTTTTATGAAAATAATGGTTTTATGCAAATAAAGGTTTGCTGAAAATGCGAACTGAATTTTTGAAATAAAATGGTTTTTGAAAGCTTCCCCTTTAAAACATGTTTAAATGCAAATTAATTAATTGGATAACATTTTGACATTGGATACAAGCAAATAAGAATTGAAAAACTAAAACGGTTTTATCGTATTGACTTCGCTTTTAAGCTCATTCTTTGTAACACCTCCGGATACGGCCATAACGTATTGGTCAGGTTTTAGGTGTTACATTTAGTGGTGTCAGAGTCAAGTTGCAAAACTTGGGCTGTGAATTTTGGGTTCCAAAATTGTGATTTTAAAAGAATTGGTTTTCAAATATTTTGAATAGTTTAAGAATGCATGTGGTACACCGAGTCTCCAGCGCCGATTCTGTAAGTATCTTGGTACTTAGATAGAACTATTTTTAAAATACTGTAGATAGTACCTTCTAAAAATATACTGAGACAGTAGAGACTGAAACTTCTGAAAACATTTGTAAACTTCTAATAATTTATGCATAATATATCTGTTAATAAATACTAGAATTGATGCATAAAACTTTATAATGTAGATAAATTTGAAATTTACAATGAGTACACGTAGAATTTACGGACGTGGTACTCATGACCGTGGTAGAGGCCGTAGGGGGTTCGAGCTGAGTCTTTCTCTCTAGGTAGTATGCCAAATCTAGATACGAGTAGACATCGATTTTGCCTGCTACTGGGATTGGGTCTCAAAGCCATTCGGCTGGGGACGATGCATTGTCCCAAGCCATGCTAAGGATATTGGAGAGGGTCATTGGACCCCATTCTGGATCTGGGGGCCATGGGTCGGTAACTGAACGACTCCGGTCTAATGGAGCTGAGCTGTTTAGGGGTGTCACTAGAGTCGCCCCTACAGTGGTCGAGTATTGGTTAGAGGTCATTGAGAGGATTATGAATGTTTTAGACTGTACTCTCGAGTAGAAACTGAAGGGTGTAGTCTATTTGCTTCACGACGAGGCATATCAGTGGTGGTTAACAGTTGAGGAGGGTACTCAGCCTAATCGCCTGAACTGGGATTTCTTTAAGACCACCTTCCAGAGTAAGTACATGGGGGCGAGCTATGTAGATGCTTGTAGGCATGAGTTCATGAATCTCACGTAAGTCGATAGATTAGTAGCTGAGTATGAGGCCGAGTTTTTGACGCTGAGCCACTACACTCGAGGTATGGTGGTGCCTGAGTATGAGAAGTGCGTCTTTTTGAGGACGGACGGTCTGAGGGATAACTTGAGGGTTCTGATTGCTCCACAGAAGGAGCGAGAGTTTGCGGTTCTAGTTGATAAAGTAAAGATTGCCGAAGAGGTTAAGTGCGCTGAGCACCAGAATAAGGACGTGAGAGAGGAAAGAATAAAAAGGATTCGGAGCCCTCCACTTCTATTCAGAGGCCTAAGAAAAAGGCCAGACCTGATGGGCCGGTTAGAGTGGGGGTTCCCGTTGCTCCTACTGGGATTCAGCCTTGTGAAGATTATGGTAGGCACCATTTGGGCTGGTGTTGGAGGAGGATTGGGGCTTGTTTGAGGTGTGGGTCTCTGGAGCACCATATTAGAGAGTGTTCTCAGTGGGCTGATCAGGTGCAAGCTTCAGGACTGGGTTTTGTATAGCTTCAGAGGGTAGTTCAGCAGCCACCTAGGGGCCGTGGATCGGCTAAGGGTGGTAATGGTATGGGCCGAGGATAGAGGGCACCGAGCAGAAGTGCTGGTCAGACTGAGGCGAGGCAGCCTACATTGGTTTATGCTGCTCTACGCCGAGAAGATAGAGATGCTCCAGATGTTATCATCGGTACATTATTAATTTTTGATGTACCTTATACTACTCTGATAGACATAGGTTCTACTCACTCCTACGTAGCTAGTTTTGTTTCTGAAAACTTAGGGATTACTGTCGGGAGCACTTTTAGTGAGGTTACTGTACTGAGTCTATTGGGGTAGTCAGCTCAGGTTAGTCAAATTTATAAAGATGTTCTGTTAGAGGTGCAAGGGGCTATATTTCTAGAAAATTTGATGGAGCTTCTGTTTGGGGAGTTTGATTTGATTCTTGGTATGGATTGGTTGGTTGAGCACCGAGTCAGTTTGGATTGTGTAACTAAGAGGGTCGTTCTAAGGACTGAGGATGATAAGGAGGTGATTGTGATCAGTGAGCATCGAGATTATCTATCCAATGTGATCTCTACGCTTGTGGCTAATAAATTGGTTCAAAAAGAGTGTGACGCGTATTTGGCTTACGTCAATGTTTCTATTTCTAGGGACTCTTCTACTAAGGATATCAGAACTGTAAAAGATCTTCTTGGATGTCTTTCCTGAGGAGTTACTGGGTTTACCTCCGAATCAAAAAGTTGAGTTCGACATTGAGCTTCTACTGGGTACAGCTCCGGTGTCCATCGCTCCCTATCGAATGGCACCGAAGGAGCTTATAGAGCTTAAGGCTCAACTTCAAGAACTTCTGGATTATGGATTCATTTTCCCTAGTGTGTCTCTGTGGGGGGCACCAGTTCTGTTTGTGAAGAAAAAGGATGGCACCATGAGGATGTGCATTAATTATCAACAGCTGAATAAGCTAACTGTGAAGAGCAAGTATCCATTTCCGAGGATTAACAATCTGTTTGATTAGTTTCGAGGGGCTTCTGTGTTTTTGAAGATTGATCTTCATTCTGGGTATCATCAGTTTAGAGTTAAGGAGGTGGGTGTTCATAAGACTGCATTTAGGACTCATTGTGGGTATTACGTCTTCCTAGTTATGCCTTTTGGTCTAAAAAATGCTCCGGCTGCATTCATGGATCCGATGAACCGAGTCTTTTAGCAATATCTGGATTAGTTCATTGTGGTTACTTTAAGATTAAGGATGAGCATGATTAGCATCTTAGAGTAGTGCTTCAGATTCTCCGTGAAAAATAACTACGCTAAGTTGAGAAAGTGCGAGTTCTGGTTTTGAGAGGTAACTTTTCTCGGGCATGTGGTTTTTGCTGAGGGGATTTGAGTTGATCCTAAAAAGATTGAGGCTGTGCTTGATTGAAACAACCTAAGAATGTATCTGAAATATGCAGTTTTCTGGGTTTGGCGGGGTGGTTTTGCGATGGGTTCTCTCAAATTGTTGCTCTTTTGACTAAGCTTATGCGTAAGGGTGTTCCTTTTGTTTGGACTGATGCACAGCAATTGAGCTTTGAGGAGCTCAAGTCTGTTTTGACTCAGGCTCCTGTTCTATATAGCTTAAATCTGGGAAGGAGTTTGTGGTGTATAGTGATGCATCGCTCGTCGGTTTAGGTTGTGTATTGATTCAAGATGAAAATGTTATGGCTTATACGTCCCATCAGCTTAAGACACATGAAGGGAATTATCCGATGCATGGTCTCGAGTTGGCTGCAGTGGTTTTTACGTTTAAAATCTGGAGGCACTAATTGTATGTGAGAGGTGTATTATCTAGATTGATCACAAGAGCCTTAAGCATCTTATTACCCAGAATGAGTTGAATCTTAGGCAGCATCGATGGATTGAGCTGCGCAAAGATTATGACTGCACGATAGAGAATCATCCTGGTAAGGCCAATGTGGTGGTCGATGCTCTAAGCCGTATAACGATGTTTGATTTGAGGGTGATGTTCGCTCGACATAGTCTGTTTGATGATGGGAGTCTGTTAGCCGAGTTGCAAGTTAAGCCGACTTGGATTGATCAGATTCAAGATAAGTAGTTAGGGGATAAGTTTCTGGTTTTGTGGTTTTTTTAGATTAAGAGTGGCAATATTTCAAATTTTGGGCTGAATAATGATGGTGTTTTGTGTTTTCGAGGTCGAATCTATGTACTGAATGATTTTGATTTTTGGTAGTCAATTCTGAGGGAGGCGCATAGTAGCCCTTATGCTACGCATCCTGGTGGTAATAAGATGTATCGTGATCTTCGTGAGTTGTATTAGTGGCCGGGTTTGAAGTGTGAGGCTATAAATTTCGTTGCTCGTTGTCTGACGTGTCAGCAAGTTAAGGCTAAGCATCAGTTTCCTTCGGGTTTGCTACAGCCTGTTAAGATTCCCTTATGGAAATGGGAACGAGTGACGATGGACTTCATTAGTGGGTTGCCCTTGACACCCACTAAGAAGGATTTCGTTTGGGTCATTGTGGATCATTTGACCAAGTTCGCTCATTTCATTCCAGTTCGGGTGGACTATTCTCTGCAAAAGTTAGCGAAGCTTTATAACTCTGAGATAGTTAGACTGCATGGGGTTTCTGTTTCGATTTTTTTTATAAAGATCATCGCTTCACTTCTCAATTTTGGAAGAAATTACACAAGGCTCTGCGTTCGAGATTGGACTTCAGTACTGCATTCCATCCTCAAACCGATGGTCAATCTGAGAGGGTGATTTAGATATTGAAGGATTTGCTTTGGAGTTGCGTTATTGATTTTCGAGGTAGTTGGGAGGATTATTTGCCGCTAGCTGAGTTTGCCTACAATAACAGTTTCCAGTTTAGCATTTAGATGACACCTTACGAGGCTTTATATGGTCGTTAGTGTCGTACTCTGCTATGTTGGACTGAGTTGGGTGAACGTCGAGTTTTGGGTCCTGAGTTGGTTCCTAAGACTGAGGATAAGGTTAGATTGATTTGGGATCGTCTGAAGGTGGCTTTTGATAGACAGAAGTCCTATACGGATCTGAAGAGGAGAGATATTAAGTATTCTGTTGGGGATTTCGTCTTTCTTAAGGTTTCTTCATGGAAGAAAGTTCTGAGGTTCGGTCGTATGGGCAAGTTAAGCCCTAGGTTTGTTGGGCCATATCGGATTCTGAAGCGTGTAGGGCCGGTCGTTTATCAGCTAGAGTTACCTCTGGAGTTAGACCGTATTCATGATGTGTTTCACGTCTCGATGTTGAGGCGGTATCGGTCTGACCCATCTCACTTTGTCTCAATTGAGGAGATCAAGGTTAGGGCGGATTTGACTTTTGAGGAGGAGCCGATTTAGATTCTGGATTGTGATATTAAAGTTCTGAGGAGGAAGTCCATACCATTAGTGAAGGTTTTGTGGCAAAATCATGACACTGAGGAAGCCATGTAGGAACCTGAGGACTCGATGCGTCAGCAGTATCCTCATCTGTTTTGATCAGGTAAATTTTGAGGTCGAAATTTCTTTTAGGGGGTAGAGTTGTAACATCTTGATAAATTTGTTTGAGCTTCTATAAATATCTGCACAACTGTGTATCTGCTTCAGTGGTTAAGTGTACTGGGTGTGTGTGAGAGGTCTTGGGTTCAAGTCCCACTTCTGTCAATTTTGTTTTTTTTGATCCAAGCCTTATCCTTATACAGTGGGCTTATATTAAATTGTCTGTAAATTCATATTAGAATGAGCCTGCTGGTTCGAGTAGTAAGGTAGTTAGTGTGTTGGGGGTCCTTTGTTCAAATCTCTACTTGAGCGTGAATGTTAATCTTTTTGTACAGTCTCTTGATAAAGTCTTGATAGAGTGGGATTATGGGAAGTGGGATGTTAGTGGGATGGTGGGGAGTAAATTAAGGGATTTGGGTTATCTATTATTTTTATTTTCTTTATTAGTTTTCAATTTTTCCTCTCATGCAAAGAAAGTCACGTCAAAATTTCCTCTGTTTTCCCCTCTCTGACTTTTTTTTCCTCTATCTCTGCAACTCTCTATTTTGATTTTCTTTCATTTCAGCTCATGAACCCGTTGTTCGATCGTATTATTAGAATTGTCGGATTCTCTTTTTGGTGTCGTAAGTAGAACTCTATTGTTGTTGATTTTTGGTTTGAGATTTTTGTGATGACGGTCTAGGGAGATTTATTGATGGATTCAGTGTTTAGGTGAAGATTATGAAATGGGAAATTGCTTTTTAGTGGTTTAGTGCACGTTAGAGGCGCTTTGGCGTTAGTGGTAAGTCGGCTACTTGTCGATTCTTGTGTCGAACTCGTTAACCAATCAGCTAAATCGATGTTGGGTACTCTGTTTTTAGGTCTTGAAAGGCTCGGGATAGTTTTCGCATCAAATCGATAACAAGTGTGTACCCAAAACGCAAAAACGAGGCTTCAACAAAAGTCGAAAAACTGTTCTGTTGACGCCACACTGGCGTATGGTCACCCATGTGGTTGGCCGTGTGTGAGACACGGCCGTGTGGTCGATGAAGACATGGTCGTGCATAAGACACTATCGTGTGGTGGCTGGAGTGTAGCCGTGTGGGCCACACGTGCTAGGCCAAGTTGGGCGTGTGGACGCGTTTTTCTGAAATTTTCCCTAGGGTTGCACGGGTCATTCCGATCGACTGTGGGCCTAACGTAAGGTCAGTAAAGGCTAACCAAAGCTTAAAACTATGGGTTCTGCTAGACTAATATTCTGTTCTGAGTGTGATACTATTGTGCATGACTGATTAGTATGCTAGATGTGTATATAACTGTCTTCTGTATTTAGGCATGTTGAGCATATTTAATCTGTAAATTCTGTATCTATTTTGGGGTGGGATTTGTATGTGCGGAGGAAGTGCTCTATATGGTGATCAACGCCTATTTTCTGGCAGCTTGGCTGCACATTATCTGGTATGTCTCATAATGGCACAATATGGTGTGTAGGGTTGGGTGGGTGTTTTAAACCCCACATGGTGTGATGGGATGATCAGAGATGGTGTGTAAAGGATGGGGGTAGGATTCTAAGCATCTGATCTGTATATCTGTATTCGTTATCTGTATCTGAAAAGGACATGAGTCTGAACCTGTATCTGATTAGATATATATATATATATATATATATGAGATTTCTGTATTATCTACATGTCTAATTCTGTTGGGTTACACACTGAGATTACGAAAACTCACATTTGCTTGTCTGTTCTGTTTAGGTAATCCACGGACTTAGGCGGATCGGTGCGGTGAAGACTCAGCGGTGACCACCTGATTGAAAACTGCGTTACTTAGTAATTTACGGTTATTATTATTTATATTTCTGGTTTTATTTGAGAGTTTGTAATTTCTAGGACTCTTTGGACTGCATAGTTTGGTTTTTAACTATTGATTTATGGGTTGTTTGATTGCTTTGGTAAAATATTTTATGGAAATGAAGGTTTTACGCAAATAAAGGTTTGATCAAAATGCGAACTGAATTTTTGAAATAGAATGGTTTTCGAAAGCTTCCGCTTTAAAACACTTTTAAAGGCAAATTAATTAATTGGATAACGTTTTGACATTGGATAGAAGCAAATAAGAATTGAAAAACTAAAATGGTTTTATCGTATTAACTTTATTTTCAAACCCGTTCTTTATAACACCTCCGGGTACGGCAATAACGTCTAGGCCAGGTTTGGGGTGTTACATCGAGTAACTTCAAAGAGCTATTATTAGGAAGCTCATGAAAGAGCTTTTAATCGGGAAGCTCTGGATAGCCGTATCAGGACGCTCATAGGAGCTGCAATGTGTTTGCAGTACATGCAGGATCACTACCGATTAGAATGCTCATAGGAGCATATAAACAAGAAGCTCGGAAGAGCCATATATCAGAAAGCTCAAGAGAGCTTATATCGGGATGCTCATGTGAGCCATAACGGGACGCTCTTGTGAGCTATGGTGTGTTCGCAACATATGCAGAACCACAACGGGAACCCTATATCCATCTAATTTCATTTGTTTAAACATGATTTATCTCTTGTCAGGAATTGAAAGATATGTGATTTATTTTTCATACTTAACAAGCATATAAATCAAGCATACCATATAAATATTTAAATACACAATTAGTTACACGAACTTACCTCGACAAATGTTCGTGTACGCAAAAGTCTACTAATCCAATACTTTTTCTTTTCCACGATCTGACTTCGTATTTGATTTATTCAGATCTATACGAGTATTTAACTCAATTTAATACAATTTATATTCAATTCAATCCAATTCACATCTTAGGCAAAATTACCATTTTGCCCCTATACTTTTGATTAATTTCAATTTCGTCCCTAGGCTCGGAAAATGAATTTCATGCAACCTAACCTTATTCCAAGCCTAGGCAAATTTTTCATATAACAATAACAATTCATGTATTTCAAAAAAATTATAATTTTTCCATGAATTTTACATCTTTTCAATTTAGTCCCTAAATCACAATTTCATGAAAATTTCCTTTACAAAAGTTGTTTACCTATCAACAATCTTTCCATTTCTACAAAATTCATAATTAATGCATATTCATCCATGGAAAACTTTAATACTTTGGTAACTTTGCAAATTAATCCCCAAAATAACTAGATTAGGTTATTACGATCTTGAAAATATAAAAATTACTAAAAACGGGACAAGAAAACATACCTAATTAAGCCAAATAAGATTGCTTTAGTTTTGTTTTCTCTTAAATAAGGTTTCCATATATTTTAATTTGGGGAAGATGATGAAATAAGATGATATTAGTTTATTATCATCTTTAATTATTTCAATTTCCAATTTAGTCCTTTTCTTTATTTAATTTTCCATGGATGATTCATCAAACATACCTACTAACTCTCTTAATGGTCTATTTACCACATAAGGACCTCCAATTTTGAATTTCATAGCTATGATTCTTTTAGCTACTAGAATTCAACTTTTGTATTTTATGCAATTTGGTCCTTTTATCAATTAAACATGTAATCAATAAAATTTTCTTAATAAAATTTTTATACGATATTCCTATCATAATGTAGACCATAAAATAATATTAAAATAAATTTTCTTTTGGACTCAGATTTGTGGTCTCGAAACCACTATTCCGATTTCACTAAAAATGGGCTATTACAACTTTCCCCCTTAAAATTTTCATCCTCGAAAATCTTACCAGTAAAGAGGTTTGGATATTGTTTTCTCTGGTAGCTTCTTCTATTCTGTGTTGTTGCCAAAGAACTTTTACTAAACCTACCTTTTTATTTCTTAACTCTTTTGTCTCACGTGCCAGGATTTTAATCGGTTCCTCACTGTATGTCATGTCAGGCTGAATCTCAACTTCTGTCAGAGAAATAACATGTGAAGGACCCGACAGATATCGCCGCAACATAAACACGTGAAAAACATTGTGTAAAACATAAACATCATGAAAAACATCAAGAATCCTTGATTTTCGTTGTTCCGAAAGAACGGGTTGGGATTTCTTTCAGTTTGAGTTCTAAAAGAAATACATTAGTTAGAAATTTATTGATCAGAAACAAAAAGAATTCCTGGAATTGAAAAAGGTCGCATGTCTGTCACCGAGTATGAACAAGAGTTCGTGAGATTAAGCCAATATGCTCAAGAATGTGTTTCGACTGAAGCGATAATGTGTAAGAGGTTTGAAGATGGCCTTAATGAAGATATTTGTTTGTTAGTCAGAATTCTGGAAATAAAAGAGCTTGTTGTGCTTGTTGATCAAGCGTGCAAAGCTGAAGCACTTGGGGAAGATAAAAGAAAAGCTGAGTCTGGAGCTAGAGATGTGAGAAACATTTCAGTCTGCTTCAAAGAAATTCAGAGATGAACAAAGCCGTTGAAAGGTTAATGTGGGACATTCGAATAGAGATCGAACTAGATCATAATTGAATTCCAAAGCTCCAGCTACTTCGATGGCCAGTGTGGGAATATCCAATCCGAACGACCTGAATGTAAGTATTGTGGTAAAAGACATCCGAGAAGTTGTAGGTTGAATGATCGAGACTGTTTGAGATGTGGATCATTAGACCATTTCATTCGAGATTGCCCAGAGTCTGTTGAGCAAGAGATCAGAATCCAAGATCTGATAATGTTTCAACTAGAGGTAGACCTTCTCGAATACAACGAATGTCAGTAGTAGTCAGAGAGCTATGAAAGACACAGTTGTGAGATCTGAAGCTAGAGTACCTGCCAGAGCTTATGCCATCCAAGCCCGTGAGGAAGCTTCATCTTTAGATGTTATAACGGGTACATTTACTCTTTATGATACTTTTGTGATTGCATTGATAGACCCAGGATCTACTCATTCGTATATATGCATGAACTTAGTATCCGGTAAGACTTTGCCTGTAGAGTCCACTGAATTTGTTATTAGAGTATCGAACCCCTTAGGTAAAATTGTCTTGGTTGACAAAGTATGCAATAACTGTCCGTCGATGTTTCGAGATATTTGTTTTCCGACTGATCTGATGTTATTACCTTTTGACGAGTTTGATGTAATTTTGGGTATGGACTGGTTAACATGGCATGACACTATTGTAAATTGCAAAAGGAACACTATTGATTTAAGATCTCAGAATGATGAAATAGTTCGTATTGAGTCTAATGATTTGAATGGATTATCGGCTGTGATATCAGTGATGAAAGCTCAGAGTTATGTGAAAAAGGGTTATGAAGCTTATTTTGCCTAAGTAATTGATTCGAAAGTGACTGAAAAGAAAGTAGAATCAGTGCCAGTTGTTTATGAATTCCTTGACGTGTTTCCTGAAGAATTACCATGATTACCTTCGATACGCGAAGTTAAATTTGGTATTGGTTTGTTACCAGGAACAACTCCTATTTCAATAGCTCCGTATTGAATGGCACCAACATAAGTGAAAGAGTTAAAATCACAGTTGCAAGAGTTAACTGACAGAGGATTCACAAGATTGAGTTTCTCACCTTGGGGTGCTCCTATTCTATTTGTGAAAAAGAAAGATGGCATGATGAGAATGTGCATTGATTACTGTCAGTTGCATAAAGTGACTATCAAGAATAAATATCCTTTGCCCAGAATTGATGCTTTTTTTGATCAGTTAAAAGGAGCAACCGTGTTTTCAAAAATAGATCTGAGATCATGGTATTATCAGTTGCAAGTAAAAGATTCAAACATTCTGAAAACTGCTTTCAGAACAAGGTACGGGCATTACGAGTTCTTAGTTATGCCTTTCGGACTAACAAATGCTCCTACTGTTTTTATGGATTTGATGAACATAATTTTTAGACTGTATTTAGATCAATTTGTTGTTGTATTCATTGACGACAGTTTGATTTATTCCCATGATGAAATTGAACATGCCGAGCATTTGAGAATTGTGTTACAAACTCTACGAGATAAGCAATTTTATGCAAAATTCAATAAATGTGAATTCTGGTTTAAAGAAGTTGGTTTTCTGGGACATATTGTTTTGGCCCCTAGAATATGAGTTGGTTCGAGCAAGATTTCTGCTATTCTGGAATGGAAGCCTCCAAAGAATGTGTCTAAAGTTTGCAGTTTTCTGAGACTTGCTGGTTATTATCGAAGGTTTGTAAAAAGCTTTTCGATGATAGCTACTCCATTGACTAGATTGCTTCTGAAAGATGTGAAATTTGAATGGTCCGATAAATGTCAGAAAAGCTTTGATCAGTTGAAAGCCCTTTTAACTAAAGCTCCAATTTTGGTACAACCAGAATCGGGTAAAGAATTCGTGATATATAGTGATGCTTCATTAAATAGTCTGCGATGTGTTTTGATGTTGGAAGGCAAAGTTATAGCTTATGCCTCAAGACAATTAAAGCTGCATGAAAAGAACTATTTGACACACGATCTTGAGCTCGTTGCAATTGTGTTTGCATTAAAGTTTTGGTGTCACTATCTCTGCAATGAGAAATGTCATGTATTTTTGGATCATAAAAGTTTGAAATATTTGATGACCCAGAAAGATTTGAATCTGCGACAGAGAAGATGGTTAAAGCTTTTGAAAGACTACGAGTTTGTGATAGACTATCATCCGGGTAAGGCAAATGTTGTTGCTAATGCACTGAGTCGGAAATATTTATTTGCATTACGTGCGATAAATGCTCATTTAGACCTGTCTGATGATGGTTCAGTTTTAGCTGAATTGAAAGTGAAACCGTTGTTTTTAGAACAAATATGTGATGTTCAGAACGTTGACAATGAAATGCTAGTGAAATGAACTTAGTGTGATTTGAACTCAGATTCTGAATTTAGAGTTGATGATAATGAATGTTTGAGATTTCGAGATCAGATTTGTGTTCCGAGGAATCCAGAGTTTATTCAGTTGATATTGAATGAAGCACATAACAGTCGTTTATCTGTTCATCCGGGAAGTACAAAGATGTACCATGATTTGAAACAACACTATTGGTGGTCTAGTATGAAATGAGATATCTCTAATTTTGTGTCGAAATATTTAGTTTGTCAGCAAGTTAAAGCTGAACATCAGGTTCCATTTGGTTTGTTACAACCGATTCTGATTTTCGAGTGGAAACGGGATAGAGTGACGATGGACGTTCTCTCTGGATTGCCTTTGACTCCGAGAAAAAAATATGCAATTTGGGTCGTAGTTGATCGATTGACGAAGTTAGCCCATTTTATTCCGGTACGATCTGATTATTCACTTGATAAGTTAGTTGAGCTTTACATTTCTGATATTGTGAGATTGCACAGAGTGCCACTGTCTATAGTGTCTGACAGAGATCCGAGATTTACATCACAATTCTGGAAGAAATTGCAACAAGATTTGGGTACTAAATTGTATTTTAGTACGACTTTTCACCCACATACTGATGGTTAGTCCAAGCAGATTATTTAGATTCTCGAGGATATGTTGAGATGTTGCATCCTTGAGTTTGATGGTACGTGGGAACAATATTTATCACTAATTGAATTTGCGTATAATAATAGTTTTCAGTCAAGCATCAAAATGGCACCTTATGAGGCTTTGTATGGGTGCAAATGTTGAACACCTCTGTATTGGACTGAACTCAGTGAAAGTAAGATACACGGGGTTGATTTGATCAAAGAAACTGAACAAAAAGTGAAAGTGATGCGTGACAGTTTAAAAGCAACGTCTGATCGTCAGAAATCTTATGCAGACTAGAAATGAAAAGATATTGAATTTGATATCGGTGTTAAAGTGTTCTTGAAGGTGTATCCGTGGAAGAAAGTACTCAGATTCGGACGTAAAGGCAAATTGAGACCGATGTTCATCGGACCGTATGAAATTATCGAGCGTGTTGGACTTGTTGTGTATAGATTGTTGTTGCCACCTGAGCTAGAAAAGATTCATAATGTGTTTCACGTGTCAATGCTTCGCCGATGCCGATCTGATCCAGCACATGTGATTTCTCCGTCTGAGATTGAAATCCGAACCGATATGACTTATCGTGAGGTGAAAGAGTTGAGAAATGAGAAAATCTCGTATGGCATCGAAATGGGATTGAAGAGGCTACATGGGAGTCTAAAGATACAATGAGACAACAATATCCAAATTTGTTTAACGGTAAGATTTTCAGGGACAAAAATCCCTGGGGGAGAATTGTAACCGTCCGGTTTAGACCCTAGTCTGAATAGTGGTTTTGGGACCACAAATCTGAGTCAAAAAAATATTTAAATATTATTTTGTGTCTGCATTATATGATTAAGCATGTGTGAAAGTTTTGTGATTTAATTTATCTGTTTGGGTGTTTAATTTGATAAAAGCATCTAATTGTGAAAGATGCAAAATTTGCATGCTTTATGAAAAGATATCAATTTGACATGGCTTTATAAATATGAGGTACTTGTAATGCAATTGGACCATTTGAATTATGAATGGACATTAATGCCATATGTTAGTGGAAATTTAATGTTTATAATAAAGGTTAATTTTGTAACACCCCAAACTGGCCTAGAAGTTAGGCCCAAATCCAGAATGTCATATTAAAGGCACAATTCAAAACGGTTTTGCTAATTAAAAATTTAAGGCCCAAAAGCCCAAAATCTTTGAGTCTTATTAATTAAAGATAAAAACCCATTTTATTGTTTTAAGTAATTCGGAAACCAAATTGAAACATAAGAGCTTAGTTAGGTTTAATAATTAAAATAAACAATTAATCTCAAAACCCAAAATAAATCTGAAGTCAAAACGGAGTACAAGGCTTTATTACATCCACCGAAAATTAAGTAAATAAAAACATGTATTTTGAAACAAATAAATGAAAATTCAAGCCTCTTGTAGTGTGGCCATCTCCGAGTCCTCTCACACGTCGAGCCGTCTATTCGGGATTACCTGAAACATTAAATTAAATGGGTGTGAGTTTCGAAACTCAGTGCAACCCTTGGCAAACAAACCAGTTACAAATATTCACATTGGGCCTAAGCCTTATCAAAATCACTGGTCTTGGGCTTTAGCCTACAATGACCTCATATCATATCATATTGTATCATTTATAAACAAATAATGCAAAGCCCACCCCAAAAATCCATCCGCTACACACACCATTTCCCTTCCAACCTTATGACTCATGTGGGGAATTCTAGCTCGACCTACCCCTCCGCTACACACCAAGGGTAGCCTGGTTGCGGTACTACCGAAGTTGCAGCAAAGCTGCTAATCATATGTTGGGCTTAAAGCCTTCTGTGGATCCATACCATACGGCTATGCGATCCTGGATCCATACCATACGGCCATGCGATCCTCAAATCTTCCTCCGTACCATAATTCCCACCCATATGCATCCTAAGCAGAATATCATATGAATGCATCAAACACACAACTAACATCCATAAACTTATGTTTGTCATATATGGGTATTTTCGTCATTTCACTTCCGAGGGGTATTTCGGTAATACTGCAAATCAAGGGTATTTCGGTAATTTCATAAATCGAGGGTATTTCAGTAATTTTGTGAACCAAGGGTATTTCGGTAATTTCGTAAACCACGGGTATTTCGGTAATTTTGCAAATCAAGGGTATTTCAGTAATTTTGTAAACCAGGGGTATGTTAGGAATTTCGTAAATTAGGGGTATTTCGGTAATTTTGCAAACCAGGGGTATTTCGATAATTTTGTAAACCAGGGGTATTTTTCAAATTAAGGGTATTTCGATAATTTCGTAAACTAGGGGTGTTTCAGTAATTTCACAAACCAGGGGTATTTCAGTAATTTTGTAACCTAGGGGTATTTTAGTAATTTTACAAACCAGGGGTATTTCGATAATTTCATGAACCAGGGGTATTTCGGTAATTTCACAAACTAGGGGTATTTCGGTAATTTTACAGTCAGGGGTATTTTGGTACTTTACAAATCTAGGGGTATTTTAGTAAATTTTACAAATATAAGGGTATTTTAGGAATTTTGCAAATATAAGGGTATTTGGCCTCTTTCGGGTTTTAGCTATGAACTTTGGCCCATCAACAAGTCCTTGCGCCTAAAGTGAACAGACACTACGCACCAGGTAGGATTCCAAAAAAGAGGAGGTGGGCCACTAGGGCCGCTTAAGTACCAAGCTCTTTCTAGATCCAATCCTAGACATGCGTACGCCCGTTGCCACACTCCAACCCTGCGACTTGTTCACAGACATGTTTAATTAGATTAAGTCTTATGGAATTTAAGAGTTGTTCAAACTAGGCCTAAGGTTCATAAACCCTAACATACACGTCTACATCCCCATAAGCCCATCAAGCCCAAATCACACCCTTACGGCCCATTAGGCCCAAATCTCATCATATGGCCTATTAGGCCCAAAACAAATCAAATTCATGTACCACGCATGACTAATGCAATTCGTATAACCAACCAAACCATTTCATCAATTCTTAGCCTTAGGGCCCACCGGGCCCATTTAGCCACTTTCAGCTTTCCGGCATTGCCGATATCGTGTGTGTAGTGTTTGTACACACCTAGTAACCACGCGCGCTGCAAATCCCTTAGTCACGACCTTACAATCGACATTACTAGCGATTAACGAAGATTTAACGCATACTTATCAAAACCGAAACCTCACCGTACCCTTACCGTGTACCTCACGTTCTAGTAGCCCTTCATTTGCTACTATTGGCGATTATCCTCTAGTTCTGTACCCAACCAAGTGACCCATATTGTACATAAGTCACCCCTAGGAGCCACAACTATGAGATTCACATAGTCTAATCCAACATCTACTACCCAAACATACAATTTATTCATATGGGCCCACGAGCCCATTGGGCCCACTTGGCCCCACTCGGCCCATCGTGGCCCTAACAGCCTAAACCCACAATAACACTAATGATGGCCTCAACTATCGCGTCGAAGCCCCCCACACGTGCGCTAGCACGCTCGTGTGGCTACCATCGCCGTGTGATCAGCATTTCGGCATTTGCCACTCTACAACTAGAGTAGAGAGAAATACACACCTGATAGGAATCGGAAGCTGCTAATCCACGCTCCGAGCACTCCTATGCCCAACGCCCACCAAGGTATGTTTTCTCTCCAATCATAGATAGCTCTATATATATAGCCAGCTTCTCACCTTTCCTCTTTGTATCTTTCCGATGTAGGATCCCTCCGTTAGCAGAGTTTAAATCCAACTCAAACTCTTGCCGTCCAGTCCGCAAAATAAATACTTCTTTGCTTGTCATGAGATTCGAACCCAGGCTCCCTTCAATAGCTCAACACGCCACTTGCCACCAAGCCACAAGCTCCTCTTGTGACTAAAATCATGCGCAACTAAATATAAACCTATGGGCCAAAGTCTAAGTTCACTTAAAAATAAATAAAAAATAAATTGCAAGCGCCAAGACTTGAACCTTGGACCCCTTACTCCCTTGTGTGGCATCACAACCTTGCTCCCTAAGTGGCGTCACTTTGCCACTACACCACACCTCCACTTGTGTCATTTTTCTCCACATTTTATTCTTAAAGCCTACTACTAACTCCTAGGGTTTTATTCACCTAAAACCAAAATTTTTCCTAAGCCCAAGTTTGATCCCGGGACTTCATAGAATCCCCCTAGCCTTTCAAAAACACTCACCTAATAAGTCCAACTTGCATTAAAGCCGTTCTCTTGTTCCCAAAAATATTTAAAAAGTTCCTATGCTCGGGGCCCAAAAGGCCCAATTCTCCTAGGCCCAATTTCGGGATGTTACAAATTTAGTAATTTGGAAATTACATGTAATTAAATAAAAAAAAGGCTAAAATAAGCCATACACTTGTGTTCATCTTGCCGAATTGAGAAACAAAAATAGGGTTCTTAAGCTTTCAAATATTTGGCACACACTTTGGCTAAATCATGTATGTTTTGGGTTCGATTTTTGATAATTTTTACGTTTTTGAGATCGTTGCTATGAAAACTACAAAACCCATGCTTAAATTTTGTGAATTGATGATGATTTTGAAATGTTCCATTGATGAATTCATGAGCTTTGTGATGTTTGGTGATGAAATATGAAATATACGCGTTAGATTAACATAGTTTGCCTTTGGATTTTTGATGAACTTGAGTAATTTGGACTAAATTGTGAAAATAATATTTTGAGGGACTAAAATGTGAAATAAATGAAATGTATGGACTTATATGAGCATGAGTAACATTCGGCCTAAGCATGATGTGTGCAAATTTTGTGTAATTTATGATTTTATGAAATAGGGACTAAAATGTCAAAATGTAAAAATGTTGGGGCTAAATTGTAAATTGCCCTAAATTTGTGTTTTTGGATTGAATTGAATGATTTGGTGAATAAATGGACTAAATTTGAATATGTATATATCAAGAATTGAAGAAAATAGATTTAGACCGCGGAAAGTCAAAAGTGATCGAATAGTCGAATCCGTCTGTTTATCCGAATCCGAGGTAAGTCAATATACAAATAAATGTATTTGAATTGAATTATTTATGTATCTATGAAATTTAATTGTGATGGATATGTTCAAGATGATATATACTTGAATTCTGAGAAAGTATCGATAAAAGATCAATATCCGAAAAGTTCTGTACGAACCTAGGAGTGTATAGGATTACATATGTCATGACATAGGTTTTCGATACGTGATATCGTGTAAGACCATATCTGTGATGTTGGCATCGATTTGAGATTTACGTGTAAGACCATGCCTGTGACATTGGCATCGTATTGATTAGTGTAAGACCCTATCTGGGACAGTGGCATCGATATTTGGTTACATGTAAGACCACATCTGGGACGTTGGCATTGTACAACTATTCCGAGTATCCTATTTGATTCTGAATTGTTCAACGAGTAATTCCAAGAAAACAAAAAGGCTATATGAAATGTATAAACGAATCAAGTACGTTGAAATGTACATTGTGTATGTATATGGAAGGTAAGTATATATACGAACTTACCTAAGTGAGTTATGTGTATAGATTGTGGATATAAAATGAGATATATGTATGAAAAAGTTATGATCTAATGTTGTATATAGAGATGAGTTGGCTAGTAAGAAATGGCTAAATAAATGAACCAAAAATGAATTAAGAATTTGCAGTTGTTATATATATGAATGATTTTGTGTTTAATATGATACTAAATGTTTTTATGATAAGTTTATTTGTATATGGCTTACTAAGCTTTTGAAAGCTTACTTTGTGCATGTGTGTTTGCTTTATTTTATAGATCGTTAAAGCTACGAGAGACTCGAGGATCTTCGTTGATCGTCATCACACTATCCAATCACATTTTGGTACTTTATGATCATGTAAATATTAAGTATGGCATGTATAGGATAGTCACTTTGAATTATGTTTGAGATATGTACATAGCCATGTGATATGGCTAGATAAATGATTGTGATGTGAATGAGTAGTCAAGCTATATGATGCTTTGTTTGGTATGGATTGATAGTTAATGAAATGGTTAAAATAATGGTATGTTTTATGATGCAAAGTTAGCATGTTATTGATGAATGGTTATGACAATGAAATGGTATGATTTGGTTGGTTTTTACTTAGTAATGCTTGATATGTGGATGAAGTACATGTTGCAAATGATGGTATGATTGAAATGTTCTTGAATGGGTAGAATTGATGATAATTTTGGTATGTTTTGGTTGCCATAAGTGTTTGGATTAATGCTTATATGTGCAAGTAGGGTTAGCCCAAACTGTGGGTGGCATTTTTGCCTTGCAAATGGCCTATAATTGCCCACACGGTTGAGCACACGGGCGTGTGGCTCGACTGTGTCCCTCGTGGTTGCATTTCAAAACAAGTCAGACTCGACCACGGGCTGGACACACGGGCGTGTGACTAGCCGTGCGGTGCAAGTCAGTAGTAACCACAGATGAGGCACACGGGCATGTGGACAAGTCAGTATGTATGCTCTGTTCTGACACTGCTTAGACACATGGGCGTGTCTGAGGCCGTGGGAGGCACACGGCCAGCCCACACTGGCGTGTGATCTTTGTAACTTAGAAAAATTTTTAAATTTCTGAAAATTTCCGTATGTGTTTGGTTTAGTCCCGGCCCCTTTCTAAAGCATGTTTAAGGTTTCATAGACTTAATTGAGGGACTCTTTGATTTGATTTATTGAATTATGATATGAAATGTCTGTTAACGATCTGAAATGTCTGGTAATGCCATTAACCCTAGACCGACTATGGTTACGGGTTAGGGGTGTTACATACGACCATATAGAGCCTCGTACAATGCCATTTTAATGCTGGACTGATAACTATTATTATATATGAATTCGACAATGAAAAATATTTCTCCCAGCTGTCTTCGAATTCTAAAATACAACATCGAAGCATATCTTCTATAACTTGTATTATACGTTCGGATTGGCCATCAGTTTGTGGATGAAATGCAGTACTAAAATGTAATTGCGTACCCAAAGCTTCTTGCAACTTGTTCCAGAATTGGAATTTAAATCGAGGATCTCTATCTGAAATAATGGAGACTGGCACTCCATGCAATCTAACAATCTCAGAAACATATAACTCTGCTAGTTTGTCGATAGAGAAATCCAAACTTATTGGAATAAAGTGTGCTGACTTTGTTGAATGGTCAACCATTACCCAAATAAAATCTTTCTTTTTCGGAGACAGGGGTAACCCATTACAAAGTCTATAGTAACTCTTTCCCATTTTCATTCCGGTATCGCAACTGGCTGTAATAATCTTGAAGGTATCTGATGTTCATCTTAACTTACTGACATATCAAACATCTAGATACGAATTCAAAAATGTCGTGTTTCATTACCGGCCACCAGTACATCTTTTTCAAATCATTTTAGATTTTACTACTCCTTGAATGAACAAACATAGTACCACTATGAGGTTCGTGTAAAATCTTCTGTATAAGCTCTGAATGATTTGGTACACATACTCTGCCTCTGAATAACAAACAGTTATCAGGTCTAATCTGAAATTCTGAATCAGAAGTCGATTCACATTGTACCCGTTTAGCTTGCAACTCATTATCACTTTTCTAAGCTTCGCAGCTCTGTTGTAGAAACGTCGGTTTAAATTTTAACTCAGCTATACTTGAACCATCATCACACAGTGATAATCGGGTATTCATTGCTCGTAAAGCAAATAGAGGCTTTCTACTCAGAGCATTTGCAACCACATTTGCCTTTCTTGGATGATAATCGATAGTCAAGTCATAGTCTTTGTAACACCCCAAACCCGGCCCACAAGCCTTGACCGAATCTGGTATGTCACGGAGTAAAAACGAGTTTGAAAGGTTTGGACTAATAGTAGAAATTCATAAAATTTGTTAAGGGTATAAAACGGTATTTGCTAAAACTAAGATAGTTTGGTTTGATAAACACGATGGAGTTGAAAGCTTTTTCTTTTCCTTTGAAACCATTCGATCATTTAGATTTTTTTTTATAAAAGGGGTTATTAATAATTTAATAAAATTTGCTACCCGATGGTAATGTCTTTGAAAACGCGTACGAGCACTTACTTTTGAAAACATTGCTTTTACCGATTTGCTTACAGTTTATAAGTTCGTTAGTGATATAATGGGAATAAGGTAAAAGCAACTACTTAAACATACAAAATGATAACTAGCGGCCATATTACAAACCAAACCAAAATGTAATAAATATTAACCTTAATGGTACGAAATAAAATTTCAAAACCGAGGAACGAACATGGCCACCTCGAGTCCTCTCCGGCGCCGTCTCCGCGATCTACTCACCTGAAAAGGGTAGGGAAAAGGGTGAGTCACCAAGACTCAGTGCATAATTAATACACATGTCCCCACATACGGGCTTGGCCCATATCCACAGAACAAACATACACATGAATATGCAGTTATGAAGCCCAACTTAGCCATCCATACTCCTTTTTCTACCCCGTGTGGTACCAAACCACTGGTGGTGCCAAACCACTGGTGACTTAAAGTCACGATATCCGTCAATACTTGTGGTGCCAAACCACTGGTGACTTAAAGTCACGATATCCGTCAATACTTGTGGTGCCAAACCACTGGTGACTTAAAGTCACGATATCCGTCAATACTTGTGGTGCCAAACCACTGGTGGTGCCAAACCACTGGTGACCCGAAGTCACAATCAAATGATGGGGCCAACCCATCGTGTGATACCAAATCACTGGCGTCGATCTCGTATCTCAAATGTGGGCCCAACCCACGGTGGAATTAATCCACAGGGACGAGACGCTATGAGGTGCCAAACCTCTGGAGGTGCCAAACCTCTGGTGACCGTAGTCACGAAATGTTGTACCAAACCACTGGTGTCCGTCGACACGATTATTACTCCCTCTCATCAATCCCACCATCATCATGCTCACATAACAAGTATCATGATCCCATATATCATGCATTTGTATATAGTATAGCATTTAACAGCATATGATGGCATACACAACATATATCATAGATCGAGTAATAGGGGACTTACCCGAAAACCAAGCTTATGCCCACAAGGCAAGGTTACTACATGAGAGGTTATAATATCATCATAATAACAATTATTACTAATAAAGTGTGTAAGAGCTTACACAGCTGATTAAACGATCACCCACCTTGGGTATCCAACATCTTAGCCCTTATTTCGGCTAACATGCACAACATATACATTTACATATAACACATATAAACAAGCAAGAGAACAGTGCGATAACTACGCACCTGATCACGAACAGCGTTATGCCCTCAATCCCGAAGCTATCCCTAAGCGATACTACGGCTACTTGCCTACGCTGTTGTTAGGACGCTGGCCCACACCCCGGTGGCCAATCTCGAACCGCTGAGACAGCTCTCCTTTTAAACTTTGGGATAGGGGCTACCTTTTTATCTTCTTGACTGGTATTTGCCTCCATCACAACACTTAATCAGATAAACCGGTTAATCACCCAAGTCATGAGTCTAAGTATTGAATCTTACTAAATATTTCTTACCAAATCAGCCTTGAATCCCGAAGGTTACTATATGCTTCTTTTGATTAACCCCTACTCCAACATGGACAGAATCGATTGGCCCCTTTAAAAACCAAATTAAAAGGCCTAAGGCCCAAAGTTACCCTTCCTTACCTTATTAACTAAATCCCAGGAACCACCTCTGGAATATGGGTTGTCGAAATCACTGTTAAACAACTTGTTAGAAACGGTTTAACACATAAAACCATAAAATTGGCTCTTGGCCGAATACTACAAACCCTTACCTTGACGATTGTTTCCTCTAAATGCACACTAAGGTTCGGTACCCTGAAATGATGGTAAGGATTCAACTCCCTTCCAAGAACAAGACTAGAGTTTTAATACTCAGATCCCACATGGATAAAAGTTAAAAGAGAAGTGGGTTTCGGCATCATCCACATTAATCAAGTCAAGAAAATTAACGAGTAATTCCCTTACCAGAGTTTCGGCTATGCTTACACAAAGAAGAGTAAATTCGGCACTTGCAAAAAGGAGCTAGATTTCGTGAAAAGAAATAAGAAAAGGAGAGATAGAAAGAAAACAAAACAAAGAATAACAAAATGATAATCAAGTGATAATCAAGTGAAAGGAATAACAAAGAGGTTTTGGCTATGGTTTATGAATCCAAAGGAGAAGAATTAAAGGAAGAAAGAAATGTAGAAAAAAGGAGAATGATGTTGCCGGAAAAAGAGGAGGAGAGGGTTCGTTTCGATCAACAAAGAAAGGATGGGAGCTAGCCGCAATGCTCCCTAATATTTCCTTCCAAACCGCTACCTAACTTGCTCTCTCCCTCTCTCCCATTTTCAGCCAAAACCAAGAAGACAAACAAAAAAAAAATGCCAAGGAAACAAAATACAAAAGGTTCGGCCATGCTTTCCCCCAAACACGAGGCCGGCCATACCTTTAAAATTCCAAAGCAGTACATGTTCTTCTCCCCAAAGCCATGCTTTATTCCCATTATCAAAATAAAATATAAGAAAACTCTTTGTTTAATAGCATGCCCAACACCATTACTAATTAAACAATCCCACCGTTCTAAGCAATTATAAAAAAAACAAATAATACAAATAATGGTTCATTCCCATGCTCCTGCAGCTAAATAAAAACAATAAATAAAAGTTTGAAGCCTCATGCTTCCCAAAACAAAAAAAAATATAAAAAGAAGAAGTAACCCTTGTGCTTCATGCGTGGGTGCTGCATGCGTGCATGCATTTAATGCCCATGCAGCCCCCCCTCATTCTCACGCCCAAACCAAAAAGGAAAACCATGCTTTGCTGCCTCCAGGTCTCGAACTCGAGACCTGGAGAGATCTCCAAGCCCCCAGCCAGTCTGCCCGTGCGTCTTTCGTGACATAAACGCGTTGCGATTTTGTTTTAAGCCTTACTTTGCTAGCGTCCTATGCCATAATCGCCCAAGCCAAAAATAAAAGCGCTAATGCGCTACCTCTGGGTTTCGAACCCCCGACCTGCTGGAGGCTTTTCACGCCTCCAGCCACCTGGCCCCTTCGCATATTTCATGCTATCAGACGCACCAAAATTCCTTTAAACCTTACTTTCCTTGGCTCCTTCAAGCTTTAGCGCTAAACTAAAAATAAAACATTCGCGCGCTTCCACTCGGGCTCGAACACCCGACCTTTAAGCCGCAAACACCCCTTGCGCTCTTAGCCACTCTTCCACCTGGACTTTCATGTCCACTAACGCTCAAAATATTCTTTTAAGCCTTCCATCGCCCAATTTTCACTTTTGACCCAAAATTTTCAAAATTTCCAAAATATTCCCTTTTTATCCTCGAGCTTTAATAACCCCTAAAACTCATGAAAACAAATCTTAAGGCCTATAACACCAAAGATATGCTTCAAACACACAGCCCCTATTTTAGGATATTACAAATCTACCCCCCTTAAAAATAATTTCGTCCTCGAAATTACTTACTAACGAACATCCGCACATTCCAGCTCACCGCACCATGCTTATGCTGCGCACTCTGATTCTACAAAACTAACACATTCCGTAACAAGAAACTGACCTGCTATCACATCCTCGGTTGCCTCGCATCCCAACCTTTAGTATCTCAGCTTGAAGTTCCACGTCCTTGACTTCGCGCCCTATCCATCACTTGAGGACAGTCTTTAATCAAGTGAGACTTAGACTTACACCTAAAACATCTTCGATTCCGGTTCCAACACTCGCCGTCATGATACCTTCCACACTGAGCACACGGACAGCTCCGATTTCCCGTAGCTGGCTTAATCACACGAGCAAAATTTTCAATCCTTGGTCTTTTCTGAAGACCCTCAGATGATTCAGACGGTCCAAAATTTCTCCTATCCGGGTTCCTATCCTTATCTCTGTTTTGTCTCATCGAGTCCTTAATCCCTTCTGCTACCTTAGCTTTTTCGACTAACACCGCGAACTCCCATTCCTGATGAGGAGCTATCAATAATCTCAGGTCGTCCCTTAGCCCGTCCTCGAACCGGACACATCGTTCATGCTCCGTAGCCACCACTCCTCGGGCATATCGGCTTAACCTAAGGAATTCCGCTTCGTATTCCGCCACGGACTTGTTCCCTTGAACCAGCCCCAAAAACGCCTTCCTCTGAGCATCAATGTAGTGAGTACCGACATACTTCTTCTAGTATGTTGTCTTGACATACTCCCAAGTGAAGTCTTCAGCTATGACACTCTCTCGAACCGTGAGCCACCAATGATACGCCTCGTCGCGTAGTAGCGCCACCATTCCTTTCACTTTTTCCTCAGGGCTCAGATCGAGCTCATCCATAACTCACTTAGTTATTTCCAACGATTATTCAATCGCACTGGATGCCACGCCTGATATATCACAGAACAAATCCGCTCCATTGGCTCAAAGTCGCTTGGAAACAAATTTTCGAGCTCTCATATTTCTCCCTCTCTAGCCACCATCTCTAAAACTCGCAGCGCAAAACCGCATTATCCCTCGTCTGATCTTGCTGCTCATTATCAAAAGTTGGTGGTGGAGGTGATACCTTATTATCAATCCTTGACCCGATCTAACGAGTTCCGATACGGCCATTTTGCCTCGACCACGTCATCTAGAACTCATCTCTTATCGCACAATCTGACTTAGAAAGTTTTATGCATTAGAAATTTTGTTTCACTGATTATCCGCGAACAATTTTATGAAATAAAGTATTTAGAAGTGGTTCTTCCGATCACACAAGGGTTTAGTTCAGGTTCGCTATTCTAATTCAGAAAGTCACATTCATGCTCATACACAGAGACATATTCATATCACCTCAATAGCCAGAGGTACTTACCCGAGCGGATCGGTGCCGGAGACTCGGTGCCATGCTGTTTAAAACAAACCATTTTCATAATATCCATAAAAGCCTATCAAGAAAACATTTTTGGACCTTGGGCCCCCACAACCGAGTTTTGAACCGGGCTCTGATACCAATTTGTAACACCTAAACCCAGCCCACAAGCCTTGACCGGATCTGGTATGTCACGGAGTAAAAAGGAGTTTGAAAGGTTTGGACTAATAGTAGAAATTCATAAAATTTGTTAAGGGTATAAAACGGTATTTGCTAAAACTAAGATAGTTTGGTTTGATAAACACGATGGAGTTGAAAGCTTTTTCTTTTCCTTTGAAACCATTCGATCATTTAGTTTTTTTTTATAAAAGAGGTTATTAATAATTTAATAAAATTTGCTACCCGATGGTAACGTCTTTGAAAACGCGTACGAGCACTTACTTTCGAAAACATTGCTTTTACCGATTTGCTTACAGCTTATAAGTTCGTTAGTGATATAATGGAAATAAGGTAAAAGCAACTACTTAAACATACAAAATGATAACTAGCAGCCATATTACAAACCAAACCAAAATGTAATAAATATTAACCTTAATGGTACAAAATAAAATTTCAAAACCGAGGAACGAACATGGCCACCTCGAGTCCTCTCCGGCGCCGTCTCCGCGATCTACTCACCTGAAAAGGGTAGGGAAAAGGGTGAGTCACCAAGACTCAGTGCATAATTAATACACATGTCCCCACATACGGGTTTGGCCCATATCCACAGAACAAACATACACATGAATATGCAGTTATGAAGCCCGACCTAGCCATCCAAACTCCTTTTTCTACCCCGTGTGGTACCAAACCACTGGTGGTGCCAAACCACTGGTGACTTAAAGTCACGATATCCGTCAATACTTGTGGTGCCAAACCACTGGTGACTTAAAGTCACAATATCCGTCAATACTTGTGGTGCCAAACCACTGGTGGTGCCAAACCACTGGTGACCCGAAGTCACAATCAAATGATGGGGCCAACCCATCGTGTGATACCAAATCACTGGCGTCGATCCCGTATCTCAAATGTAGGGCCAACCCACGGTGGAATTAATCCACAGGGACGAGACGCTATGAGGTGCCAAACCTCTGGAGGTGCCAAACCTCTGGTGACCGTAGTCACGAAATGTGGTACCAAACCACTGGTGTCCGTCGACACGATTATTACTCCCTCTCATCAATCCCACCATCATCATGCTCACATAACAAGTATCATGATCCCATATATCATGCATTTGTATATAGTATAGCATTTAACAGCATATGATGGCATACACAACATATATCATAGATCGAGTAATAGGGGACTTACCCGAAAACCAAGCTTAT
The DNA here is from genome assembly GCA_005393395.2 of Gossypium australe. Taxonomy (NCBI): domain Eukaryota; kingdom Viridiplantae; phylum Streptophyta; class Magnoliopsida; order Malvales; family Malvaceae; genus Gossypium; species Gossypium australe. Next base: position 65,492,676 of record CM016614.1, on the reverse strand, counting down.
GCCCACAAGGCAAGGTTACTACATGAGAGGTTATAATATCATCATAATAACAATTATTACTAATAAAGTGTGTAAGAGCTTACACACCTGATTAAACGATCACCCACCTTGGGTATCCAACATCTTAGCCCTTATTTCGGCTAACATGCACAACATATACATTTACATATAACACATATAAACAAGCAAGAGAATAGTGCGATAACTACGCACCTGATCACGAACAGCGTTATGCCCTCAATCCCGAAGCTATCCCTAAGCGATACTACGGCTATTTGCCTACGCTATTGTTCGGACGTTGGCCCACACCCCGCTGGCCAATCCCGAACCGCTGAGACAGCTTTCCTTTTAAACTTTGGGGTAGGGGCTACCCTTTTATCTTCTTGACTGGTATTTGCCTCCATCACAACACTTAATCAGATAAACCGGTTAATCACCCAAGTCATGAGTCTAAGTATTGAATCTTACTAAATATTTCTTACCAAAACAGCCTTGAATCCCGGAGGTTACTATATGCTTCTTTTGATTAACCCCTACTCTAACATGGACAGAATCGATTAGCCCCTTTAAAAACCAAATCAAAAGGCCTAAGGCCCAAAGTTACCCTTCCTTACCTTATTAACTAAATCCCAGGAACCACCTCTGGAATATGGGTTGTCGAAATCACTGTTAAACAACTTGTTAGAAACGGTTTAACACATAAAACCATAAAATTGGCCCTTGGCCGAATACTACAAACCCTTACCTTGACGATTGTTTCCTCTAAATGCACACCAAGGTTCGGTAACCTGAAATGATGGTAAGGATTCAACTCCCTTCTAAGAACAAGACTAGAGTTTTAATACTCAGATCCCACATGGATAAAAGTTAAAAGAGAAGTGGGTTTCGGCATCATCCACATTAATCAAGTCAAGAAAATTAACGAGTAATTCCCTTACCAGAGTTTCGGCTATGCTTACACAAAGAAGAGTAAATTCGGCACTTGCAAAAAGGAGCTAGATTTCGTGAAAAGAAATAAGAAAAGGAGAGATAAAAAGAAAACAAAACAAAGAATAACAAAATGATAATCAAGTGATAATCAAGTGAAAGGAATAACAAAGAGGTTTTGGCTATGGTTTATGAATCCAAAGGAGAAGAATTAAAGGAAGAAAGAAATGTAGGAAAAAGGAGAATGATGTTGCCGGAAAAAGAGGAGGAGAGGGTTCGTTTCGATCAACAAAGAAAGGATGGGAGCTAGCCGAAATGCTCCCTAATATTTCCTTCCAAACCGCTACCTAACTTGCTCTCTCCCTCTCTCCCATTTTCGGCCAAAACCAAGAAGACAAACAAAAAAAAATGCCAAGGAAATAAAATACAAAAGGTTCGGCCATGCTTTCCCCCAAACACAAGGCCGGCCATACCTTTAAAATTCCAAAGCAGCACATGTTCTTCTCCCCAAAGCCATGCTTTATTCCCATTATCAAAATAAAATATAAGAAAACTCTTTGTTTAATAGCATGCCCAACACCATTACTAATTAAACAATCCCACCGTTCTAAGCAATTATAAAAAAAAACAAATAATACAAATAATGGTTCATTCCCATGCTCCTGCAGCTAAATAAAAACAATAAATAAAAGTTTGAAGCCCCATGCTTCCCAAAACAAAAAAAAATATAAAAAGAAGAAGCAACCCTTGTGCTTCATGCGTGGGTGCTGCATGCGTGCATGCATTTAATGCCCATGCAGCCCCCCTCATTCTCACGCCCAAACCAAAAAGGAAAACCATGCTTTGCTGCCTCCAGGTCTCGAACCCGAGACCTGGAGAGAACTCTCCAAGCCCCCAGCCAGTCTGCCCGTGCGTCTTTCGTGACATAAACGCGTTGCGATTTTGTTTTAAGCCTTACTTTGCTAGCGTCCTATGCCATAATCGCCCAAGCCAAAAATAAAACGCGCTAACGCGCTACCTCTGGGTTTCGAACCCCTAACCTGCTGGAGGCTTTTCAAGCCTCCAGCCACCTGGCCCCTTCGCATATTTCATGCTATCAGACGCGCCGAAATTCCTTTAAACCTTACTTTCCTTGGCTCCTTCAAGCTTTAGCGCTAAACTAAAAATAAAACATTCGCGCGCTTCCACTCGGGCTCGAACACCCGACCTTTAAGTCGCAAACACCCCTTGCGCTCTTAGCCACTCTTCCACCTGGACTTTCATGTCCACTACCGCTCAAAATATTCTTTTAAGCCTTCCATCGCCCAATTTTCACTTTTGACCCAAAATTTTCAAAATTTCCAAAATAGTCCCTTTTTATCATCGAGCTTTAATAACCCCTAAAACTCATGAAAACAAATCTTAAGGCCTATAACACCTAAGATATGCTTCAAACACACAACCCCTATTTTAGGATATTACAGTTTTCAACAATTCAAGCCACCTGCGCTGTCTTAGATTCAAATCTTTCGGCGACATCAGATACTTTAAACTTTTGTGATCAGTAAATATATGGCATTTTCACCAAAAAAATAGTGTCACCAAATTTTCAGTGCAAAAAAAAGCTGCTAATTCTAAATCATGTATCAGATAATTTTTTTCACATCGAATTTCTGTCGATCAAGTACTACTTTAAAATTGTCTCATATCACTTTCACTTTTCTTCGGTTTCAAAGAATTGAACTAACTACAAGTATCTTTTTCCGATTGAACTTAGTCCAAAACATCGGAGTTTTACACTTGTGACCATATAAAGTCTTTTACTGCGTAATTGTATATTGACTGTTAACTGTTATAAGTAATTTCAACCCAAAGTAAATACTTTTCTCATTTGCCTTCAAATTCGAGTACACAACATCGAAGCATATCTTCCAAAGTCTGAATCATATGTTCAGATTGATCATCCATCTGAGGATACTATACTGTACTAAATGTAACCATGTACCCAGAGTTTCTTGTAACTTGTTTTAGAATAGGAATACAATCTGTAGATCTCTATCAGAACAACAAAAACTTGCACATCGCATAATTTGTAAATCTCAAAAACAGGTAATTCAAGCAATCTATCAAGCGAGAAATCAATTCATGTTAGAATAAAATGTGCAGGCTTTGTTAAACAATCAATAGTTACTCAAATTGTAACACCCTAAACCCGGCCTAGACGTTATGACCGAATCTGGCATGCCACATAGAAGGGTTGTTTAAAACTATGCTTTCATTAAAAAAATTCATATTCTTTTTGAAACTCCGAGCTTTGTAGTTTGTGAAAAATTCGGATTTTTGTTTATATGATTTTGAGGAAAACGTTGCTGTTGTTGATGTTATTATTATTAGTGTTTTTACTATTATTATTTCCAAGAACGTGCTTAAAGCGGAATTCAGATTCAGTAAATTTTGAAAATGTGATATTTTGAAAACAATTTTAGAAGTTTAAGAGAACCCATTGTAAACTGTTCGTCAACATTTTGGAAAAAAAGTTATTAATTTTTAGGAAAACCCCATTTTGAACATTTAACAGTAGATAATAACCGAATTAAAAATCAAAACCAAAATTAAAATCCCAGAGGCCTTATTACAAAACATAAACCCAAATCAAAGTAAAATTTATAGTAAAGTAGTACGGAATTTACTAATGTTGCGATGTATGACCACCACAGAGTCCGCCTCGGCTCCAAATCCTCAATGCTAGGGATCACCTTAAAATTAAGCAGAGGGGGTGAGTTACGAGAACTCAGTGTGTAATCCCTTATCGAACATTAACTGGGCTCGAGCCCATTCAAATACAAATTGGGCCTTAGCCCTAACGAAAACAAACTGGGCGGAACCCATACAGAAACGAACTGGGCCTGAGCCCTTTTAGCATGGTAAAGCAGATAAGTGCATGCAATGCAACCCAACCCAACCTAATAATCCATCCGCTACACACCACCCGTACCAGCCTAACACACCTGTGGGGATTTCTACAATCAACCCTCCATCCGCTACACACCTCATTGGCAGTCTCGCTGCTCATCTCCGAAATTGTGGCAAAGCCACCAGATTAACGAAATATACGTGGCATGGCCACCATACAGAATGTGACAGAGTCACCGAAATATGTGGCAGAGCCACCGAATTACACTTCCCCATTCATCAATATCATATCGCAATCCCATGCAACATATCATGACATAATAATTTAGTGCATGCATGAGCGTACCAATATAATAGATAAGCGGAATATACAGTCATGCTAAATCTACCCAAAAGGGTATAATCATAAATTTACTCACCTGGGCCATTCCCAAACTCACCCACTAGGGGTATCTCATAGCTTACCCATTAAGGGTATTTCGGCTTTTAGCCGACAAACAGAATAATACATAACAATTGAATAAAGGTGTGAGATTACACACCTGATTACGTAGAGCACTAAATAATCACTAGCACCTTCACCTATACATAACACACAATTAACACATTCCACACTAGTACTGCCACGAGGGTACAACGGTTATTTTTCGTTTAGGGGTAAAATGATAATTACACACTAAAGGTATTTCGATAATTTTGCAATCCGAGGGTATTTCGATAATTTTGCAATCAGAGGTATTTCGATAATTTTGCAAATCAAGGGTATTTCGGTAATTTTGCAAATCGAGAGTATTTCGGTAATTTTGCAAATTGAGGGTATTTCGATAATTTTACAAACCAAGGGTATTTTGGTAATTTCACAAACCAAGGGTATTTCAGTAATTTTACAAACTAGGGGTATTTCGATAATTTCGCAAACCAGGGGTATTTCAGTAATTTCGTAAATTAGGGGTATTTCGGTAATTTTGCAAACCAGGGGTATTTCGGTAATTTTGCAAACCAGGGGTATTTTGGTAATTTCGCAAATCAGGGTATTTCGATAATTTTGTAAACCAGGGGTATCTAGATAATTTTCCAAACCAGGGGTATTTCGGTAATTTTGCAACCCAGGGGTATTTCGGTAATTTTGCAAACCAGGGGTATTTCGATAATTTTGCAAACCAGGGGTATTTCGATAATTTCGTAAACTAGGGGTATTTCGGTAATATTGCAAACCAGGGGCTATTTCATTAATTTTATAAACTAATGTATTCTAAACAGAGATAACGATGCGAATGGGCCTAAGGCCCATTCTCGGCCCAAATAGGTCCACACGCTCGTGTGGCCCGTTTAGCCCATATCTAGCCACATATATGAGGTTCACATAGTCTAATCCAACATCCACTACACAATCGTACAACCTAATCATATGGGCCCACTTAGCCCCTTTCGACCCATCGTGGCCCAAACAACATCAACCCACAAGAATACTCATGGTTGCCTCAACTATCGCGTCGAAGCTCCCACACGTGCTGTCGCACGCTCGTGTGGCTACCATTACCGTCTAACTGGCTTTTTGGCACTTGCCGCTCTATAGCTAGAGTAGGGCGAAATACACACCTGATAGGAATCTGAAGCTAATCCGCGCTCCGAATGCTCTTATGCCCAACGCCAACTAGGTATGCTTTCCCTCCTCATAGACAGCTCCATTTATAGCCAGCTTCTCACCTTCCCTCTTGCTAGCTTTCCGATGTGGCATCCCTCCTTCAGTAGAGTTTAAATCCAACACAACTCTGGCCGTCCGACCCGCAAAATAAATACTCCATTGCTTGTCATGAGATTCGAACCCACGTTCTCCCATCAACCAATTCACGCCACTTGCCACTAAGCCACAAGCTCCTCTTGTGTCTAAAATCATGTACAACTAAATATAAATCTATGGCCAAAGTCCAAGTTCACTCAAAAAAATAAATCAAAATGAAATGCCAGTGCTAAGGCTTGAACCTTGGACCCTCTTGCTTCCTTGTGGCGTCACTCCCTTGCTCCCTAAGTGGCGTCACTTTGCCACCACACCACACTTCCTTTTTGTATCATTTTCCTCCACATTTTATCCTTGAAGCCTACCTACCAAGTCCCAGGGTTTATTCACCTAAAACCAAAAATTTCCTAAAGCCCAAGTTTGATCCCGGGGCTTCATAGAAGCCCCATAAACTTCCAAAATCACTCACCTAATAGGTCCAACTTGCATAAATACCGTTCTCATGTTCTCAAAAATTTTAAACGCTCCCACGCTTAAGGCCCAATGGGCCCAATTCTTCTAGGCCCAAATTCGGGTCGTTACACAAATAGTATCTTTCTTTAGTCATAGACAGGGATAATCCCAACAAAAAGTTCATAGTAACTTTGTCCCATTTCCACTTTGGTATTTTCTATGACTATAACCCTCTTGAAACTTTCATCCTTAACAAGTTGGTACATCCATCATATAGGTACAATTTCAGAAATACCACATTTCATTTCCGGGCTACTAATACATCTTTTTCGAATCATTATGCATTTTATCATTCTCCTGATAAACAAGCTAGTATCACTGTGATCATTCATGTAAAATTTCCAGTACCAGCTCTAATTTCTTCAGTCCACAAAGTATGTGTCTGATTAAAAGACACCGGTTTAGCTCTATACTCAGCTATAATTAAGTTATTACCAGATAATCATATTCGATATCCATGGTTTGCAAAATATACAGAGATTTTCTACTCAGAACATCTGTAACCACTTTCATTCTTTCCGAGTGATATACAATTATCAAGTCATAATCTTTCAGTATTTCAAACCATATACATTATCTCAGATTAAAACCTTTTAGCAACATCAGATACTTCAAACTTTTATAATCGATGAATATACAAAATTTTTTACCAAACAAGTAATGTTATCAGATTTCAATACAAATTCAATAGCTGTCAATTCTAGATCATATATTGGGTACTTCTTTCCATCTGATTTTTAACTGTCTAAATATACAGGCTATTACTTTGTCTTATTGCATCAAATCACAATCTAATTCCATTCAATGTTACATTACTGTAATAACAAGTTCCTTACCCAATTCAGGCTGAGTCAGAATCAATACTTTGATTAACAAATCTTCCAACTGGTCGGAAATTTATTGATATTTATCGGTCCATTCAACTCTTTCATCTTCTCTATAATATCTATGTCATCAATGTAGCTACTTCAATTATTAATATCGAAGCTTTAAATTTTTTCAAAGCCAAAACCATCAGATAGATTTAAAACCATAGTGTATTAATATGACCGGCATTTCAACCGTACAGATAAAGCAACAGTTTAATATCAATAGTGTACCTCAAATCAAAAGATGGAGAACTGAAAGTGGCCCCAAGAATAACAAATGCAGTAATTCAGTTTCTATAATCCATGATCTCTATTACCATACCCCATGATCGAGTCAATATTTATTACGGTAAAAAATGTAATTACCTCTGACCGGTGTATATCTTTCTTAGATAAATCATGTTTAAATAATAAAAAGGCTGATGATATCTTAGAGAAAATTCAGAAGAGTAATATCACGCATACATCGGTAGAAACAACTGTGATAAAGACAATATAATTTGAATATTCACAATTCAATGCTTCAATCAGTAGAAGTAGTAAATAACATCATATGAACCTTATAATTAAATCTTATATCAATCATGATGAATTAGAAACCCAAGTAAGGTAGAGTGATACTGTAACATCCTTAAATTGCGGCCTTTGCATTTTATCTGCTTGCATGTATATAGTGTGGATGTCATGCTAGTTTAGGCTATTTTAGGGTCTAGGCATGAGCCAGGGATAGGCCAGAGTTTCTTTGAAATTTGCGTTTTGGGCTTCAAGAATAGGGGAGCTGTTTGAGCTGGGTGTTAAAGGTAGTTGATGGTGAGTTGTGACTAAAGAGGTGCCTTGGAAAAGTGGCAAGGAGGCGCCACTTAAGGCCCAAGGAAGTGACGCCTCAGGTGAGTAAGGGAGCTTTGGTTCGAGCTGCAAAGATCCCCTTTCTGCTTGTTCTTTTTGACGCCAAGACTAGGGAGGAGTCGTGCTCAGGATGGACTGTGATGGATGAGTATTGAAGAAGTCAACAGGTTTGAATGAGTGGATGAGAGTAATGTTAGGGGTTTGAAGTGTTCAAACATGTTTGAATGGATGATCAGGAGAAAAACAAGGAGAAATAGAAGGGATTGAAGTGGAAGGTGTGTTAGCTGAATTTGAAAGAGTTGAAGGGGTGTAGGACATTCGGTTTTGTGTGTAGCTTAGGTGGGTGGCCGAATATGGTATGTAGGCTTTAGGGGGGAGTGACATTTGGCTAGTAGGGAGAGCACCTAGAGATCTTTCTCTTTTATTTCCTTTTTGGTGCCGAAACTAAACCACCCTCATTCCATATTTTCTTTTTCATTCTTCTTTCTCTCATCTACTCAAACCCGAATGCTCTCTTGAACCTTTTCTTCTTTTCTATTTTGGTTTGGCCGAATCTATCTTGCTTTCCATCCATCAATTGTGTTTCAACCATGTTGCTATTTTCTTCAAAACCGAAAACCCTCTGTAGCCATACCTCTGCCGAAATTCCATTTCCCATTTTCTTCACTTTCTCTCAAGCCATAGTCGAATCTTCCTAGTACTTTATTATTTCTTCTTCGTTCCCTCAACTGATTAAGCAAATGTCGAAATCTCATCTTCCATTTTCTCTTTTCATCTTTTCCATTCCTTTCTTTTCTTTTAGTGCACTCACTAAAACTGAAATATCAAACTCTATTCCTCTATTTCTATTGAATTCTCTCTTGGTTCAGCCTTTGCCGATTCATCTCTAGGGTGTTGTGTGCCGAATCTTGCTAGTGGGAAGCCGAATCTGTCAAACTAAGGTTAGGGGGCGGTTTCGTCTATTTTGGGTTACCTCTTTCAGGTTTTATGCCAAAGCCGAATGGCTATTTGGCCTAATGGTGTTGTTTTTCCAAATGTAGGAGGGAAGTGACATTTTCGTTTGGACTCTCAGGATCTATTAGATCGGTGGATTAGATCTCGAGCTTCGAGAGTTGTCGATCTAGGTAAGGGTCTTAGCCTTAATCGTTAATCTCTTTTGATTTGTTTTCTCTGCCTTAATCTGAGTTAGTGACTAAGGTGTGTTCATGGACTCGAAGGCTAATCAAGCGATAGTAGGGGTTGGATCTGAGACCCCAGCCCCTAGGGTCAAGAAGAGGGATGTATCTGCGGTTCGCGATTGGCCACCTGGGTGTGGACCGACATCTGAACAGGAGAGTAGACAGATAGCGGTAGTGTCGATTAACGATAGTGTCGACGTAGATAGTATCGTGTTGCGAGTAATCAGGTGTGTAACTCTTACACACTTCATATGCAATATGTTAATATTTTGTATGATTGTCAAAAGCCGGAATAACAGTAGAAAACGATAAGTTACCCTTGTGGGTAAAAGCGAGGACTCCAGGTAAGTTCATGTTGGTGGTTAATGTTAATTGCCTCTGTTAAATCTGCATATGCCATGTTACAATATCTTTGAATGTTAATCATGATAATAATGCATTGAGATGTATGCTCATAAGAAGGGTATAACGAGAGGAGGGGGAAGGCATGATAATCAGACTGTCACCAGTGGTTTGGTACCACACAGTGGGTTGGCCCCACTTCTCATTATTTCGTGACTAAGTCTCAGTGGTTTGGAACCACCAGTGGTTTGGAACCACCAGTGGTTTGGAACCACATAAGTTATCTTTGTGACTCATCCCAGTGGTTTGGTACCACAGTAGGTTGGCCCCACATTTTATAAAAGGGATCGTCACCAGTGGTTTGGTACCACAAAGTGGGTTGGCCCCACATATGATTATTTGTGACTTCGGTCACCAGTGGTTTGGTACCACACAGTGGGTTGGCCCCACTTCTCATTATTTCGTGACTAAGTCTCAGTGGTTTGGAACCACTAGTGGTTTGGAACCACATTTGTTATCTTTGTGACTCATCCCAGTGGTTTGGTACCACAGTGGGTTGGCCCCACATTTTATAAAAGGGATCGTCACCAGTGGTTTGGTACCACAAAGTGGGTTGGCCCCACATATGATTATTTGTGACTTCGGTCACCAGTGGTTTGGTACCACATATGATATTTGTGACTTTGGTCACCAGTGGTTTGGGACCACCAGTGGTTTGGTACCACACGGGGTAGAGATGGGAGTTCCGGATGGATAGATTGGATGGGTTGCATGACATGCAAATTTGCATATGAATCAGTGTATGAGCTTGACAGTTCTTGGGATGGGGATTTATGCACTGAGTCTCGGCGACTCACCCCTTCCATTATCGTTTTGCAGATGATTCCTAGATCGCAGATGCAGAGCCGGGATGGACGAGGTGGCCATACACAAGATTGGTTTTGAATTTTATTATTTACTTTAAACTGAACTTTTCTCTAAGTTGGACTTTCAATTGTAATAAGGCCACTTAAGGTTAATTTTTGGGTTAATCGTTTGGTTTGAGTTTCTTTTGGGAAATTTTTATTTAGACATTAAAAGCATGCTTAGAGATCTATAAAATGAATGTTTTCCAAAACTTAACCGAATTTTCAGGACTTTACAAACAAATTACCATCGGGTAACTTAAAACACTAGATAACAACGAGACAACATCATTTTTTCCAAACTAAAGCCATAATGTTTTCGAACAGTCTCCTCCTTACAAACTCGTTTTCTAAAAATTTCAAATAACTCATTCAAGATTGCAACGACAAACTGGTTTTTAAAAATGTTTCCTTTCCTGTGACATGCCAGATTCGGTCGTAGCATTTTGATCGGGTTTGGGGTGTTACAATTGTGGTATCAGAGCCTGGTTCAAAAGCTCGAATGTGGGTGCAAGGCCCAAAATGTTTTCAAAAAGGTCTTTTGCAAAATAATTTCGATGAAAATACATGTTTTGGAAGGCATGGCACCTGAGTCTCCGGCACCGATTCGCAACGATAAGTCTTCTAACTACTGGTTATATGGTTTGGATGTTGCGTTATGAATGCTAGTAGTAGGAACTTATACCTTAGAGACTAAAGCCTATAGGATTGTGTGAACTTGCGAGAATAATTACTATAATAAATTGTTCATAAAACTGTGCTGTAATAAACAGTGGAAGAAAGCTAACTCATAAAATTCCTTAATTAGATTAATTCGTGAACGCTAGTCATGAGCACTCGAGGACGTTGTCGTAACACTCGTAGTCGTGGTAGGGTCTGGTCATGGGTCAGAGAATGAGGTACCACCGCCGCCAGCTGTGGGTGCTGAGTTCCAGGATCAAACTGGTGGTGACGACGCGGTGTCACAGGTGATGCTGCTGGTTTTGGAGAGAGTTGCTGGAGCAGGGGGTACGGAGGCTCGGAAAACTGTGTCTGAGCTACTTCGAGCCAATAGAGCGAGGGTATTCAGGGGTATTTCTGGTGTAGCTCCCAATGTTGCTGAGTACTGGCTAGAGGCAACCGAGCGCATTATGGACGATCTAGATTTTTTGGCTGAGGAGAAGTTGAAGGGGATAGTGTCTCTTCTGTGGGATGAGTCCTATCAGTGGTGGCTCACGGTTAGGGATGGTGCAATGGCCGATGATGTCACTTGGGATTTCTTTAAGGCGGCTTATCAGAGGAAGCATGTTGGGTCTAGTTACATAGATGCGCAGCGTAAAGCGTTCTTAAATCTGGTCCAGGGGAGTAAGTCAGTATCTGAGTATGAGGCGAAATTCTTAAGGTTGAGCCGTTATGCTTGGGGTATTGTGGCTACAGAACACGAGCGCTGTGTCAGGTTTGAGGATGGGCTGAGAGATGAGCTGAGGTTGTTGATCGCTCCACAGCGAGAGAAGGAATTTGCTGTTCTTGTGGAGAAGGCCAAAATAGCCGAGGGGGTGAAGGAGTCCACAAAACAGAACCTGGATAGAAATAGGAACAAGAGGAGTTTTGGACCATCAGGGTCTGCTGGGAATTCTTAGAAGAGGGCTAGATTTGGCGGGCCGAGTCAGGCTGCAAGGCATGTTGCGGCTCAGTGGCCACCGCGGTGTGCGCGATGCGGGAAGTCCCATTGGGGAGAGTGTTGGATAGGTGTCAGAGGGTGCTTCGAGTGTGGGTCGATGGGTCATCTAGTAAGGGATTGTCTGCGTAAGCTAGCCAGGACGCAATCTGAGGGTCAGGAGGGTGCTCAGTTCAGAAGCGGGGGACAGCAACCACAGAGGGGTCGTGGTTCAGCTAGGGGATGTAATGGTTCTGGTAGAGGCCGCGGAGCACCGGGCAGAGGTGCTGGAAGTGCTGATGCAAGACAGACTGGGTTGGTGTATGCAGCGAGGCGTCGAGAGGAGGGCGACGCACCGGACGTCATAACCGGTACGTTCTTAATTTTTGGATTACCTTATACTGCTTTGATTGATGTTGGTTCGACGCACTCGTATGCTGCTAGTAGTATAGTGGGAACTTTGAATCTAGCCTATGAGATTTCTTCTAGGGAGATGACTGTAGTTAGCCCTCTAGGTCACTCTGTGATAGTGAACAAACTGTATAGGGATGTACCCCTAGAACTCCAAGGGTAGTGTTTCTGGCTGATCTGATGGAACTGCCATTCGGGGAGTTTATTTGATCTCAGGGATGGACTGGCTAGTAAAGTATCATGCAAGTTTGGACTATGCAGCTAAGCGTGTGCTGTTGAGATCTGTCGAGGGTGAAGAGGTGGTGATGATAGGTGATAGAAGGAATTACCTATCCAATGATAGGTGTGTGAGGCAGTTATGGTTCATGTTTGTGCTTTGGAGACCAAGGAATCAACTGTGAGGGATGTCCGAACGGTGAAGGAATTCATCGATGTGTTCCCAAAAGAGCTTCTGGGATTGCCTCCGGATCGCGAAGTTGAGTTTGGAATAGATCTGCTACCCAGAACCGCGCCAGTGTCTATTGCCCCATATAGAATGGCGCCAAAGGAGTTGGTGGAGCTGAAAGTCCAGATTCAGGAGTTGCTGGATCGAGGTTTTATCTGGCCGAGTGTATCACCTTGGGGAGCGCCTGTGCTTTTTGTTAATAAGAAAGACAAAACAATGCGGATGTGTATAGATTACCGTCAGCTGAATAAGTTGACGATTAAGAACAAGTATCTGTTGCCGAGGATAGACGACCTGTTTGACCAGCTTAAGGGAGCATCAGTCTTCTCTAAGATTGATTTGAGGTCGGGATATCATCAGCTTAAGGTAAAGGAGGCCAATATCCATAAGACGGCATTTTGCACTCGTTATGGACACTACGAGTTTCTGGTAATGCCGTTTGGATTGACCAACGCATCAGCAGCGTTCATGGATATGATGAATAGGGTATTCCAACCATATTTGGATCGGTTCATCGTGGTATTTATAGATGATATTCTTGTGTACTCGAAGTCTGAGGAGGAGCACGATGCACATCTTCGCGTGGTTTTGCAAATTCTGAGAGAGAAATAGTTATTCGTAAAGTTAAGTAAGTGCGAGTTCTGGTTAAAGGAAGTAACCTTCTTGGGTCATGTGGTGTCAGCTGAGGGGATTAGGGTGGACCCTCGGAAGATTGAGGTGGTGTTGGACTGGAAACCACCTAAGTCTGTGGCAGAGATTCGGAGTTTTCTGGGTTTAGCTGGGTACTACAGAAGGTTCGTAGAAGGGTTTTCTTTGATTGCAGTGCCGTTAAACAAGTTGTTAAGGAAAGGGGTTCCGTTTGTATGGGCAGACAAGCAACAAGAGAGTTTTGAGAAGCTAAAGAGGATTCTGATAGAAGCTCCGGTTTTGATTCAGCCTGAAGCAGGGAAAGAGTTTACGGTTTATTGTGATGCATCGGATACTGGGTTAGGATGTGTGCTGATGCAAGAAGGGAAAGTAGTGGCGTATGCTTCTCGTCAACTGAGACCTCACGAAGTGAACTATCCGACTCATGATCTGGAGTTGGCTGTTGTGGTTTTCGCCCTGAAGATTTGGAGACATTACTTGTATGGGGAGAAGTCCATTGTCTACACGGATCACAAGAGTTTGAAGTACCTCCTTACCCAGAAGGAGTTGAATCTTAGGCAGTGGAGGTGGATTGAGTTGTTGAAGGACTATGACTGCTCGATTAAGTACCATCCGGGTAAGGCCAATGTGGTGGCAGACACGTTGAGCCAGAAGGTGGTGTCAAACTTGAGAGAAATGTTTGCTCACCTTAGTCTATACGATGATGGAAGTTTGTTAGCAGAACTGGAGTGAAGCCGACATGGGTTAATCAGGTGAAGGAAAAACAATCGGTGGATAAGGTTTTAAGTGCTCGATGTTTGCAATTGCAGAATGGTGGATTAGAGGGGTATAGTTTAGGCAGTGAGGGTGTGTTGTGTTTCCAGGGGAAGGTTTGCATGTCGAAGGATGTGGAGTTGAGGCAAAAGATTCTTCAGGAGGCACATAGTAGTCCCTATGCTATGCATCCTAGAGGTAGTAAGATGTACCGAGATTTACGGGAACAGTTTTGATGGCTGGGTCTGAAGCGGGAAGTAACGGAATTCGTAAGTAAGTGTCTGACGTGTCAGCAAGTCAAGGCTGAACATCAGTTACCTTCGGGATTATTGCAACCAGTAAAGATTCCGCAGTGGAAGTGGGAAAGGATTATGATGGATTTCGTTAGTGGGCTACCCCTCACGCCTACTAAGAAGGATTTGGTTTGGGTGATTGTGGACCGTTTGACAAAATCAGCTCATTTTATACTGGTTCGGGTCGATTACTCACTTTAAAGGTTGGCTAAGTTGTATGTGGCAGAAATCGTAAGACTTCATGGAGTGCCGGTGTCAATTATCTCAGATAGAGACCTCAGGTTCACGTCAAGGTTTTGGAATGCGTTGCATCAGGCATTGGGTACAAGGCTGGATTTCAGTACGGCGTTTCATCTACAGTCAGATGGGCAGTCAGAGAGGGTAATCCAAATTTTAGAATATATGTTAAGGGGTTGTGTCTTGGATTTCAGAGGTAGTTGGGAAGAATTTCTACCGTTGGCAAAGTTCGCATACAACAATAGTTACAAAGCAAGTATTCAGATGGCACCGTATGAAGCGCTATATGGGTGGAAGTGTCAAACCCCTACGTGTTGGACAGAGTTGGGTGAGCGTCAGCTGTTGGGTCCTGAGTTGGTTGCTAAAATAGAGGATAAGGTTAAGCTGATTCGAGCTTGTCTGAAAGAAGCTTCGGACAGGCAGAAGTCCTATGCGGATCTTAAGCGGAGGGATATAGAGTTTGCAGTGGGTGACAAAGTTTTCCTAAAGGTTTCGCCATGGAAGAAAGTGCTGAGATTTGGTCAGAAGGGCAAACTGAGCCCTAGGTTTATCGGGCCTTATAAGGTGTTGAAGCGTGTAGGACCAGTAGCTTATCAACTCGAGTTACCAGCGGGATTGAGTCAGATCCATGACGTGTTTCATGTTTCCATGCTTAGATGCTATCATTCAGATCCATCACATGTTGTGCCAGTGGAGGAGATTGAAGTGAGCCTAGATTTGTCTTTTGACGAGGAACCAGTGCAGATCCTGGATCGGGATGTGAAGGTCTTGCGTAGGAAATCAGTTCCTTTGGTGAAGGTGTTATGGCGGAATCACGGTACAGAAGAAGCCACGTGGGAGTCAGAGGATGTGATGCGGCAGCAATACCCTCAACTATTTTGACCAGGTAATTTCGAGGCCGAAATTATTTTTAAGAGGGGTAGAACTGTAACATCCTTAAATCGGGGCCTTTATATTTTATCTGCTTGCATGTATATAGTGTGGATGTCATGCTAGTTTAGGCTATTTTAGGGTCTAGGCATGAGCCAGGGATAGGCCAAAGTTTCTTTGAAATTTGCGTTTTGGGCATCAAGAAGAGGGGAGCTGTTTGAGCTGGGTGTTAAAGGTAGTTGATGGTGAGTAGTGACTCAAGAGGTGCCTTGGAAAAGTGTCAAGGAGGCGCCACTTAAGGCCCAAGGAAGTGACGCCTCAGGTGAGTAAGGGACCCTTGGTTCGAGCTGCGAAGATCCTCTTTCTACTTGTTCTTTTTGACGCCAAGACTAGGGAGGAGTTGTGCTCAGGATGGACTGTGATGGATGAGTATTGAAGAAGTCAACAGGTTTGAATGAGTGGATGAGAGTAATGTTAGGGGTTTGAAGTGTTCAAACTTGTTTGAATGGATGATCAGGAGAAAAACAAGGAGAAAAAGAAGGGATTGAAGTGGAAGGTGTGTTAGCCGAATTTGAAAGAGTTGGAGGGGTGTAGGACATTCGGTTTTGTATGTAGCTTAGGTGGGTGGCCGAATCTGGTATGTAGGCTTTAGGGGGGAGTGACATTCGGCTAGTGGGGAGAGCACCTAGAGATCTTTCTCTTTTATTTTCTTTTTGGTGTCAAAACTAAACCACCCTCATTCCATATTTTCTTTTTCATTCTTCTTTCTCTCATCTACTTAAACCCGAATGCTCTCTTGAACCTCTTCTTCTTTTCTATTTTGTTTTGGCCGAATCTATCTTGCTTTCCATCCATCAATTGTGTTTCAACCATGTTGCTATTTTCTTCAAAACCGAAAACCCTCTGTAGCCATACCTCTGCCGAAATTCCATTTCCCATTTTCTTCACTTTCTCTCAAGCCATAGTCGAATCTTCCTAGTACTTTATTATTTCTTCTTCGTTCCCTCAACTGATTAAGCAAATGTCGAAATCTCATCTTCCATTTTCTCTTTTCATCTTTTCCATTCCTTTCTCTTCTTTTAGTGCACTCACTAAAACCGAAACATCAAACTCTCTTCCTCTATTTCTATTGAATTCTCTCTTGGTTCAGCCTTTGCCGATTCATCTCTAGAATGTTGTGTGCTGAATCTTGCTAAGCCGAATCTGTCAGACTAAGGTTAGGGGGCGGTTTCATCTATTTCGGGTTACCTCTTTCAGGTTTTATGCCAAAGCCAAATGGCTATTTGGCCTAGTGGTGTTGTTTTGCCGAATGTAGGAGGGAAGTGACGTTTTCGTTTGGACTCTCAGGATCTATTAGATCGGTGGATTAGATCTCGAGCTTCGAGACTTGTCGATCTAGGTAAGGGTCTTAGCCTTAATCGTTAATCTCTTTTGATTCGTTTTCTCTGCTTTAATCTGAGCTAGTGACTAAGGTGTGTTCATGGACTCGAAGGCTAATCAAGCGATAGTAGGGGTTGGATCTGAGACCCCAGCCCCTAGGTTCAAGAAGAGGGTTGTATCTGCGGTTCGCGATTGGCCACCTGGGTGTGGACCGGCATCTGAATAGGAGAGTAGACAGATAGCGGTAGTGTCAATTAACGACAGTGTCGACGTAGATAGTATCGTGTTGCGAGTAATCAGGTGTGTAACTCTTACACACTTCATATGCAATATGTTAATATTTTGTAGGATTGTTAAAAGCCGGAATAACAGTAGAAAATGATAAGTTACCCTTGTGGGTAAAAGCGAGGACTCCGGGTAAGTTCATGTTGGTGGTTAATGTTAATTGCCTCTGTTAAATCTTCATATGCCATGTTACAATATCTCTGAATGTTAATCATGATAATAATGCATTGAGATGTATGCTCATAAGAAGGGTATGACGAGAGGAGGGGGAAGGCATGATAATCAGACTGTCACCAGTGGTTTGGTACCACACAGTGGGTGTTCCCCACTTCTCATTATTTCGTGACTAAGTCTCAGTGGTTTGGAACCACTAGTGGTTTGGTACCACATATGTTATCTTTGTGACTTGTCCCAGTGGTTTGGTACCACAGTGGGTTGGCCCCACATTTTATAAAAGGGATCGTCACCAGTGGTTTGGTACCACAAAGTGGGTTGGCCCCACATATGATTATTTGTGACTTCGGTCACCAGTGGTTTGGTACCACATATGATATTTGTGACTTCGGTCACCTGTGGTTTGGGACCACCAGTGGTTTGGTACCACACGGGGTAGAGATAGGAGTTCCGGATGGATAGGTTGGATGGGTTGCATGACATGCATATTTGCATATGAATCAGTGTATGAGCTTGACATTTCTTGGGATGGGGATTTATGCACTGAGTCTCGGTGACTCACCCATTCCGTTATCATTTTGCAGATGATTCCTAGATCGCGGATGCGGAGCCGGGATGGACGAGGTGGCCATGCACAAGATTGGTTTTGAATTTTATTATTTACTTTAAACTGAACTTTTCTCTAAGTTGGATTTTCAGTTGTAATAAGGCCACTTAGGGTTAATTTTTGGGTTAATCGTTTGGTTTGAGTTTCTTTTGGGATATTTTTATTTAGACATTAAAAGCATGCTTAGAGATCTATAAAATGAATGTTTTCCAAAACTTAACCAGATTTTCGGGATTTTACAAACAAATTACCACCGGGAAACTTAAAACACTAGATAACAACGAGACAACATCACTTTTTCCAAACTAAGGCCATAATGTTTTCGAACAATCTCCTCCTTACAAACTCGTTTTCTAAAAATTTCAAATAACTCAATCAAGATTGCAACGACAAACTGGTTTTTAAAAACGTTTCCTTTCCTGTGACAAGCCAGATTCGGTCATAGCGTTTTGACCGGGCTTGGGGTGTTACAGATAGCGTTTATGAATCAACCAAACTTACAGTAATTCCATCTATAATAATTTACTAGCCTTTCAATATGATAAATATTGCATCTGAACATTCACAATTTCATATGACTCTGCGAATAATAGTACATACAAAATACCCATATAAAATACCCAGAAGGGATTGCTATAATATATACTCGATTATAACAACTGTATTCAATAGTTTTGGAATTTCATCACTATTCCACTAACATATGTAGTCATCAATAATGTCATATCATTCAGTTCACTCGCGAAGCTTATTCAGAAGAAATTTTCAGTTAGCCTATTCTGTACATACCATATCTGCATCAATCAATTTCTCATAAATAACTTCTTTCTTTAACAGGCATTGTATATCCTAAACAGGTTTCAAAAAAATCTGATATCTCTCGCCAGAACCCATCTTTTTTACTAGCCTATTCTCGGTTCTAACTACATTATTAATCATTCAGCCTTTGAACTCTTTAGTTTCACATTCATGAGTTTAATCCATATAAATCTTGTGAATTTCATTGTATAAAACTATACTGGTAAGGGGGTAGAGATTGTAAGCCTCAAAATTTGACTTTCATGTATATACTCATATAACATAACATTTATCATTCTCATGTACTATAAAACATCTATCCATTCCTTTTAAAATTCTATTTCATCATCAGTAACATTTTACTCAAATACTTGACTATCTCTTTCGGAATCATCGGAATTAGCTCGATTGGAAAGCATTTCTGTCTATTTGTAAAACAATTTTCATCAAAGTCGAGAGATATCACACTATCACATGTTATATAATGGCATGTATTTTTAGACTCTACATATGTTACGTTCAGTCCTAGAACCGACTAAACCGTAGCTATGATACCACTAAATGTAACACCCCTAACCCGTATTCGTCACCGAAACAAGGTTACAGAGCGTTACCAAAACTTTTCAGAACATTTTTAGATAAATCATGTCAATCACTATTCATTAATCGAGATCATTCGTAACGTCCCTTAGATGGACCCTCGAGATCCAATAATAGCATTAAAATCGAGTCGGGACATAATCGAAAACTTCAAGAATTTTTCGTGACATTTCAAAAATTTTCCAAGGTGTAGGGCTCACATGCCCGTGTGGTCCAAGGGACACGCCCGTGTGACTCTTAAACATGTCTGTGCATCAGGCCATGTCCGATTTAGGTTGCTCTCTAACTTGCGTCACATGACCATGACACACGCCTGTGTGCTAGGCCGCGCGGTAAATTAATTTAATGCAATTCATACTCAAATTAGTCCAATTTACATCTTAGGTAAAATTACCATTTTGCCCCTAAACTTTTAATAAATGATGTTTTCATCCCTAGGCTCGAAAAATGAAACTTGTATTCATAAAACTTCAGAATTTTTCCTTCAATTTCACAAGTTTACATTTTAGTCCCTAAATCATGTTTTCATCAAAAATCACTTTGTAAAAGTTGTTTATCTATCAATAGTCTTTCATTTTATACCATAAATTTCTAATTTCTAGCATATACATCCATGACCCATTTTTCATATCTTGATAACTTTTCAATTTAATCCCCCAAATAGATAGTTTAGACTATCCTGATTCCAAAAATATCAAAATTAATAAAAACGGGATAAGGAAACTTACCCAATTTGGCCATGAAAGTTTCTTCTCTCTCTCCTAGGGTTTCTATGTTTTATTTTGGGGAAGAAGATGAGAAAATAAGATGATATCTATTTTACCATCTTTTAATTAATTAAAATTTTCACTTTCCAATTTAGTCCTTACCTTTTTTCTATATTTCCATGGATGAGTCACGAAGCAAAATCTACATACTTTTCTTAATGGTCTAATTACCATATAAGGACTTTAAGTTTTGAATTCCATACTATTTGATCCTTCTAGCTACTAGAATCCAACTTTCGCATTTTATGCGATTTAGTCCTCGTAATTAAGCACATAATCGGTAAAATTTTCTTATCAAAATTATCACATGATATTTATATCATATTACGGACCATAAAATAAAATAAAAATAAATCTTATTTTTGGCTTGGATTTGTGGTCCCAAAACCACTGTTCTGATTTCACAGAAAAATAGGTTGTTACAGATTTTACATCTGATGTAAGCTCGTATGTTCAAGAATTTTTATAATTATGTTTTAAATGCTTTGATATTGTATAAACTGTGAATACGAGATTACAGACACATTCGACAATGATTCGACAATGATTCGACGATGATTCATCATTTGAAATCCCGGTTGAACCTTAGGAATAGATTTGGATACTAGTGATATGCCATTCGGGGATTAATGTGATTATGTGATCCAAGTGCTAGTCCTGTACGTCCTACCGGTGGTTGAGTATACTGGCATCTGTTGTGGATACTTGACAGCTTGTGTGAGCAGCACTGTTGATAGCTCTAGTGTGAGCAGTATATGTGATATGTGATTGAGTTGGCTTCGGGCCATGATATCGGCACTTAGTGAGCGAGATTTCTGAGTATCCGATAGTATTCCAAATAGTTCAACAGGTAAAGGAAAGATGTGATTCTATATGAGATTGATACGAGATGGTACAGGTATGTACATGAACTTTATAAGCTTAAATCGAAGAAGTTGTAAAGTTCGCATATAAGAGTATGATTGAAAATACGAAAGGTTTGTTAGTTACATGAATTACTTATTGATATGTTCAAATTGATGATTTGTATATTCATGTTGAGTTTATTTCATACGAGCTTACTAAGCTATATAGCTTACTTTGTTTATTTTTCTGTGTTTTATAGTGACTTTAAAGCTTGCTCGAACTCGGGGATTATCGGAGACATCGTCACATTATCCAACTATTAATTTGGTACTTTTGAGCTTATGTTTTAAGTATATGGCATGTATAGGAACTTTGATTATTTTGGTTATGTGTTGGGCGTGAATTTGTCCTTTTGAATTGGCTTGTAAATGTATATGTTTAGTTTTGTACTTATATAGCCATGAGTGATGGCTCATTTTGGGTTGTTTGGATATGTTTGAATCATGTATATATATATATATATATGGCTTGGTTTGTGAGTTCATGGATAGGTATATGATATTTGTATGATGTTTAATGGTATTAGGCATTATGTCTATCAAATGGTTGATTTGTGGATATTGGTTTGCTTGGAAAATTAGGTTAAATGATGCATATTTGTTAAAGGTCATTTTGATGATTTGACAAGATAAATATTAGTATGAACTTAGATGGCATAATGTGATAATTATGTTTTGTAATAGTTGGTGTTGAAAATGGTATATTATACTTGATTTGGAATTGAATTATATGTCTATTGATGCTATGTTTTGTGCCATATGATTTGTGTAGGTGTGCCTAAGTTTGGGTGGCAAATTGGCTTGGTAAATAGCCTATTTTTGTCCACATGGGCAGAGACACGGGTGTGTGTCTCAGTCGCGTGCGACACACGGGCACGTTACACGGCCATGTGTCCCTTAGGGTTGAGTTTGAAACTAAGTCAGAATGCTTCACATGGCCTCACACATGGGCGTGTGACTTGGCTGTATGGCATAAGTCAATATACCCTACAGGTTTGGCACGACCTAGCACACGACCTAGCACACGGGCGTGTATGGCCATTTTTAAGGCACATGGGCTAGCCACACTGGCGTGTGTGTTGGCCATGTGACCTGTAATGCTCTGATTTTTCATTAATTTTGACTTTTTTAATTTCGAGGCACAATGTTTATCTGCTTTAGTGGTTATGTATTCTAGGTGTGTAGGAGGTCCCAAGTTCAAGTCTCAACTTGGGTAAATTTTGGTATTTTTGTGAATAAAGCCCAAACTCTGGCTAGTAGGCTTATAAGTATTTATTTGTAAGTGCATGTCAGAATGGGCCTGTTGGTCTGGTGGTTAGGAGGAGTGTTAGGATGGAAAAGGTCCTGTGTTTGAGTTGCGACATGAGCATTATTTTTGTCTGTCACGTCCAAAGAGTTTGTGTTGGATTAAAAATATGATAGTAATGAGAGATTTGGGGAGATGGTAGGGGAAATATTAGAAAATCTGTTCAGTTTTCCTCTCCCCAACAATAGAAAAATTTGGCCCTATCTTCCTCCTTTCCCAATTTCTTTGGACGAAATTTTGTTCTCCCTTCATCCTTTCCCCCTTCCATTTCTTTTCTTTTCGATTCACTTGTGCATCGTGGACTTCACACATTCAGTAAGTTTAGTTTTGTAAACCTTAACTTGTTGTGGTCAAGTGCTAATGAAGGGTTTTGTTGATGTTAGAGATTAATCGAAGGGCTGAAGGTTGGTCATAGACGTTTTAAAGTGTGTGGATTTCCTATTCTTGCTCGAGGATAAGGTTTTATTGGTAAATACTTAATACCTTGTTATAGGTTTCGTTAAGATTTTGTTAGTATCACTAAAATTGGGTTTGAATTATGGATTTTTAGGTTCTGGAGCACTCATGGTTGTTTTATCGTCGATTCGATACCAGGTGTGTACCCGAAAACGCAGAAAATAAGGTTTCAGCAAAAGTCAAAAACCTTACTGTTGACGCCACACGGGTGTGTGGTCACCTGTGTGGTAGACTGTGTACAAGACTGTTAGTCACCACACAGTCGTGTGATTGACGAGCCAGGCCGTGCGTGAGTGACACGACCGTGTGACGGTTGGGCAAGGCCGTGTGCCACACACGGGCTCGACCAATTGGACCGTGTGGGCTACACGGGTGTGTGGGGTTCTGGGCCAGGCCGCGTGATCCATGCGACCAAGGCCAATTTTGGCCACACGGGCATGTGGGCCCCTACGGGCAGGCCACATGGGCGTGTGAGCCCATTTTTCGAAAAACTCTGTAAGGTTGCACGGGTCGCCCAAGTCGACTGTGGACCTACCGTAGGGTCGGTAAGCAATACTTCGAACCCTATATGAATGATCTGTCTGTCTGATTTCTGTACTAAACATGTATAGTAATCTGAATATATATGTGTAACGCCCCGAATTTGGGCCTAGTAGAATTGGGCCTATTGGGCCTTGGGCATGGGAGCATTTAAAATTTTTGAGAACAAGAGAACGGTACTAACCAAGTTGTAACGCCCCAAAAATCCCGAAACTTTAAATTTCTGTGCATTGAGGTTGGTATGTATGAGTAGCACGTAGAATATTAATTTAAGGTATTATCGGGATGATTTGGAGTCTTAGAGATAAGGAAGACCATAAGGAAAATTTATTTTCTTACTTTAGTGGACCCTAGTCTCAAGCATTAGGCCTCTTAAGTAGATTAATAGAAAATAGGACACAAATGGGCTTATGGTCCAGTGGCAAGTGGCGTCACTTGGGGAGCTATAAGGTGGCGTGTTGTCAGCTGAGGAGGTCCAAGGTTCGAGCATTATGAGTGGTATTTTTGGAGTGCTTTATTTTGCATAGGTGGACGGCCAGAGTTGTGTTGAATATGAACTCTTGCGTTGGAGTGTTTGAGTGGTAAAGGGAACTGATAATAGAGGAAAATTCGGATAAGGCTAAGGTGTTATCAGGTGAAAAGTTAGGAGATGATGAGTATGGATGAGGTGGTGTTGAATGGGACTGTGGGGGGGGAAGGTAAGATTCGGCTTTGGCTATAAAAAGGGGGTGCCAAATTCATTGAAAGGTTCCTTAGGTTCTATTACTTCTTCTTTTTCTTCCCCTCATTCTTTTCTCCCATTGCTGAATTCCCCATTGCCGAATTCCCTTAAGAGGTTCTTTGAGTTTTTATCTTTTTTTTCTTTTATCCCCTCAATCAGTTTCTTCCATTGCCAAATCACCATCTTCCAATTTTGCCGAATTTTCCCATAGCCAAATTCTTCTTTTGTCGAATTACCATCATCCTTCCTTGCTGAAATTCCTATTTGTGCCAAACCTGTGTTGTTTTCCTCCATCACAAATCGATTGGTATCTACTCTCAGTCAAGGTTAAAAGCCGAATCTCGTTCAGTAGCTATCTAGGCCGCGGGATCTAAGGTTGGATTCGGTAAGTGTTCTGTTAACCCCCTTAGTGCGTTTTGTTAAAAGCCGAAGGGCTATCTAACTTCTCATTGTCGTTAACCTTGTATTAACAAGGGTAGGGTTCAGAGATCGCAAGCGTGTTAAGGATCGTTAGCAAAGTGGTAAGAGTACTCGTCTCAGTTTTGGATTAGTGGATGGCCGAATGTAAGTATGGCTTATAGGGGTGACTTATGTGGAATATGAGTCACTTGATTTTGATGATATATGTGTGGGTGCAGATCTAGGGGATACTCGTGAATAGTAGCTAAAGAAAGGCTATTAGAACCCGGTGGCACACGGTAAGGTTACGGTAAGGCTTCGGCTTTTGGTAAATGTTTTGATTTGGTGATTGATTGAAGGTTGGTTGGTTGTAGGTTCAAGGCTAAGGATAGTATAGCACGTCGCAGTAACCAGGTGTGTACAAACACTACGCACACACGATATTGACAATGCCGGAAAGCTGAAAATCCGAAAGTGGCTAAATGGGCCTGGTGGGCCCTGAGGCTAAGTTTGATGAAATTGTTTGGTTGGTTATACGAACTGAGTTAGTCATGCATGTTACATGTTTTGGAATTGTTTTGGGCCTAATAGGCCATATGGATGAGATTTGGGTCTAATGGGCCGTAAGGATGTGATTTGGGCTTGATGGGCTTTATGGGGACGTAAACAAGTATTATAGGGTTTAATGGACTTTAGGCCTAGTTCTGAACAACTCTTAAACTGCATAAGACTTAATCTAATAATTAAACATGTCCGTGGACAAGTCAATAGGTTAGATTGTGGCAACGGACATATACATGTCTAGGATTGGGTCTAGGGAGAGCTTGGTACTTAAGCGATCCTAGTGGCCCACCTCCTCTTCTCTGGAATCCTACCTGATGCATAGTATCTGTTCACTTTAGCCACAAGGACTTGTTAATGGGCCAAAGTTCATAGCTAAAACCCGAGAGGGACCAAATACCCCTGATTTGATAATTACCAAAATATCCTTAGATTTGTAAAATTACTAAAATACCCCAGATTTGAAAATTACCAAAATATCCTTAGATTTGTAACATTACTAAAAAACCCCTGATTTGTAAAATTACTAGAATACCCTTGATTTGGAGAATTACCAAAATATCCCTGATTTACAAAATTTCCAGAATACCCCTATTTTGTAAAATTACCTAAATACCCTTGTAGGGTAGAATTACGAAAATACCCTTGGGTAGTGAAATGACTAAAATATCCCTAAGTGCTTAATGTGTGAAATTGTGTATGTTGCATTCATGAAATATATGTTGCATTTGGGTGGGTTTGATGATATGGAGGAAGATATGTGAGGATCGCATAGTCGCTTGACGACCGTGGATCCACCGGTGGCTTTAAGCCCATTATATGATTAGTAGCTTTGCTGCAACATTGAGTAGTGCCGCTATGAGTGCTACCTTTGGTGTGTAGAGGATGGGTGGGTCGATTGAGAAATCCCCACAGGTGTGTAGGGTTGGAAGGGAAATGGTGTGTAGCGGATGGATTTTTGGGGAGGGTTTTGCATTACCTTGTTTTGCATATGATATGATATGATATGATATGAGGTCATTGTGGGCCAAGGCCCAAGACCACCGATTTTGATAGGGCTCAGGCCAATGTGATAATTATATATTGAATTGAATGCCAAGGGTTGTACACACTGAGTTTCGAAACTCAGACCCTTTATTTAATGTTTCAGGTGATCTTCAGTAAATGGCTCGACGTGGGAGAGGACTCTGAGATGGCCACACTACAAGATGTTTAAATTTTTATTTATTTGTTTCAAAAGACATAATTTTAATTGCCTATTTTCGTTGGATGTAATAAGGCCTTGTACTCCGTTTTGACTTTAGACTTTGGGTTTTGTTGTTTCAACTGTTTACTTAATTATTAAACCTGAGTAAATTTCCTACGTTTAAACTTGGTTTCTGAAGTAGTTAAAATTATAAAATGGGTTTTTTTATTTACTTAACAAGACTCAAAGATTTTGGGCTTTTGGGCCTTAATTTTTTAATTAGCAAAATCGTTTGAATTATGCCTTTGATGTGACACGCCGGATTTGGGCCTAACTTCTAGGTCGGGTTTGGGGTGTTACAATATGAGTTTAAATTGCATAGTAGCATATCATTTTTGTATGTTGCATTACATCAGGGTGGGTGGATTATGATTGGAGGAAGTATCTGAAAGGCTTTTAAGCCTGTTATCGAGCAGCTCAGCTGCAAATTTCTGATTATGTGCCGCATTTGGTACAACATGGTGTGTAGGGCTAGGTGGGTTGATTTTATCCCCACATGGTGTGTAGGGTTGGACGGAGTTAGTGTGTAGAGGTTGGTGGGTAGGACTTTGTTTTCTGCATATTCTGTTTGAAATGGGCTAAAGTCCTATAATATGTCTGATTGTGAATCTGAGTAGGCTATGGTCCACACCATTTCTGTAATAGGCTCAGACCCGAACTGTAAGATGATGTCTGTTATTTGATATCTCGGTGTGTATGTTTTCTGTGGGGATTACACATTGAGTTTGCAAAAACTCGCCCTTCTCTGTTTAATCAGTTCAGGTAATCCCCAGCAGTAGACGGATCGGTGCAGCGGAAGACTCGATGGTGACTACGGTTTTGGATACTTATTTATGGTTTATTTTCAATTCTGCTTTGGTTATATTTGGGTAAATTTTATGTAATAAGGCCATTCAGTTTTTTGTTTAAAATTTGGGATTATTATTTTATAAACTACTAGCAGTAGGACAAGATGCGAGTTTTCAAATAAATAAAGATTTTATCAAAATACGTACGACCTTGCAAATCATTTTAAAAGCTTTCGCAACGTATAAAATATTGAAAATGGATAATGAATAAATAAACGGTACGTTTTGACGATAGCCAGAGATTCCATCTTTGAAATAGCAGAGCAGTCTTCAACTATATCTTGGGATTTAGCAGCATCGAAGTCATTAAATGTCACCTCGTCATCAAAGATTTCTTTCAACTGAGTATCATTTTCCTGCTTCTGGAATCATTGAGGATATGGAAGTGGTGGAATCTTATCTTTAACCGGACAACTCTTCTGTTGAAATTTTTGTATATCCGACAAGGGTGTTAGGTAATCAGAACTAATTGGTTTAGAGTTTACCTCATCAAGGATCACTGTATCTGACTTTTGTGGAATAGGAGTTTCAACACTCAGTTGAACTTCCTCTTTGCCTTGAGCTACAATAGGCTTATCTTCAACCTCGACAACTTTGGGTTCCCATGTCTTCCCACTTTGTAAAGTGACAATTTTGAAATGCTCTTTGCCCGTGCTTATCAGATTTTCTGTATCACTCGGCCAACTACCTTCAGGTCTGCTTTTGAGCTTATTGGCTAGCTATCCCACTTGGTTTCCTAAATTCTTCAATGTTGCTGCTTGGCTTTAGATTAGTTCATCATTCTTCACTATGTACGCCTTCAGAAAATTCTCAAGATTACTGGAAGATTCAGTTGGTGTGGGTTGTTGCACTTGTTGAGAATATTCTGGTAGATAATTTGGTCAAAATGACATAGAAGAGTCGCTATGGTCCACCCATTGATTACTCCATGGAGAAATTGGATGATTCTTCCATGAAAAGTTGTAATAATTTTACTGTAGAACATTCTAATTTTGATTTCCCATGTAATATTTTGACTTTTGATTCGATAGGTAATTTTCAAAGAAATGGCCATCTCCATAGTATTCACAAGAGATATCCTTGAACTGGTTCAATTGTTGACCTGTCAGATTACCATTGAAACCATTAACACTTATGTTCTTAAGCATAGAAGATACAGATGATACCTGGGCTGCTAAAGAAGCAAGTGTGTCTGCTTTATGTACTCCTGCTGCTTGTCTTTCTGAGGCTGCTCGATTGGTTGGCCACTGATAGTTATTACTGGCAATTCTTTCAATAATCTCGTAAGTATCGTTATAAGACTTAGAAAAAAGGGCTTTATTTGCTGAAGCATCCACCATCATTCTAGTATGAATATTAAGACCAATATAGAAAGTCTTTATTTGAACGCAACAATGAATGTCATGATGAGGGCACTTTTGTAATAACTCCTTGAATCGCTCCCATGCCTCATATAAAGTTTCTTTGTCAAGTTACTGAAATGAAGTGATTTCATTTCGGACTTTAGTGGTTAAAGATGGAGGGAAATATTTCATTAAGAAATGTTCAACCAACTCTTGCCATGTAGTTACAGAACCGAACGGTAGGGAGTTTAACCACGCTCGTGCTCTATCTCTTACGGAATATGGAAATAATCTCAGTCTGAAGGCATCATCCATCACCCTAACTAGTTTAAATGAGTTACTCACTTCTGTCGAAACCATTTATTTTTAGAGTTTTGAAAAATGGGGATCGAATTTAAAAATATGGAGTCGCCACCGATCTTTTATTCGAGGTGTGATCGGATCACCTTGAGATGGATTATTTTAATAAAACATTTTGATTTATTAAAACAGTAATTTTGGTCTACGAAATCTAAAAAAAAAGGTTAGGGAGTCGGTTACGTACGAGGAAGGATTAGCACCCTCGCAACGCCCAAAATTGGTACCAAATTGATTAATTAATGTCCTAGTGTCAAGAATTTGAAAGATTTAAAATTACGACCTTCTATAACTCATTTGAAGATATTCGAGTTTGAATATTAAGATTCTCTAGTTCCGAAGGAATAAAATGTCACATCCAGCACGTTAGAATGTAACAATTTAAATCTTCGAATTCCAGATCATCTCAAAGTTCTCAAACTCATGCATTGAGATTTTAAAAGGGCATTTCATTATTTGGAATTAAACAAAAAGAAATCAAAACCCAGCACGTTAGGGCATGATTCCTTGAGTTTCCAAACACGAAATATTGCCTTATTTTTAAGTTGAAAATGTGGATGAGATTTTAAAAAGGGTATTCGGTTATTTGGTCAAACGGAAAACTGAAACCCAACACGTTAGGGCACGATCTCGCGGATTTTCCAAACACAAAACATTGCCTTATTTTGAACATGAATGAAGTTTTAAAAGGATATTTTGACATTTGGTCAAACGAAAAATCGAAACCCAACACGTTAGGGCACGATCTCGCAGATTTTCCAAACACGAAACATTGCCTTATTTTGAAATCGAGAAAAACATGAATGAAGTTTTAAAAGGATATTTAGTTATTTGGCCAAACGAAAAACCGAAACCCAGCACGTTAGGGCACGATCTTTCGGATTTCCAAACATGAAACATTGCCTTATTTTGAAATTGAGGAAAACATGAATGAAGTTTTAAAAGGATATTTAGTTATTTGGCCAAACGAAAAAACCGAAACCCAGCACGTTAGGGCACGATCTCTCAGATTTCCAAACACAAACATTGCCTTATTTTAGAGTTAAGAACATGAATGAAATCTTAAAATGATATTCGATTATTTGGTCAAACGAAAAACCGAAACCCAACACGTTAGGGCACGATCTCTCGGATTTCCGAAAACGAAACATTGCCTTATTTTAAAGAATTTTCAAATACGCAATTTTAAAGTTGGCTCAAAATGCATTTTATTGAATCATGAGAAATAGAAATATAATACGAAAAAATAATATGCGAATACAACATTTATACAAATGGACGACAAGAATAATAATATGGATATACAATTCAATATAAGATCAATAATCTCACAACTCCTATCTTGAACATACAAACATTATTAATTAAGAATCAAAGATTGGAAATATAACTAATTAAGAATGAAATAAAATATAGCCCATTATAAAATAAATAAGCAAATATTGTACATAAAATAATATGTGAATTTAAATAATATGCATGTCATAAAAAAGAACACTTGATATAAAATAATGTATACATATATGAAAATAACAATGATATTTTAAAAGTATTTTGAGTGAACAAATATATAATTTAGAATGGGATTTTTCAAGGAAACAAATTATATAGATAATGAATATATACACAAGATAATATAAAATCAATTATATATATACATAAAAATAATTTAATATAATTAATGCAAAACTGTTTATTATACATGTTATATATAATTTAAAACAAATAATAATTTAAAATAATTAATGTGTACAAAGAATTTAAAAATGAATACTATGTGTGTGTATATATATATATAAACAATTTAATAAGAATAATATATAAAACTTCAAATGAATAATAATAATAAAACAAATTTGAAAAATAAATGAATAAATTACACAAAGTCAGGGACAAAATTAAAAATCTAGTCGGAACTCAAGATATGAATTATAAATAATCAAGAGCTAATTTAGGAGCGAAACGAATGGTGCGAAACTATTGGGGACCAAATAGGCAAATGTTCCCTAAATCCCCATGCGCACATCCAGTTGACAGCTCCAGGGACCAAATCGAAATCAAAATGAAACCTGAGGGCCAAATTTAAGAGAACAAAAAAAGTAGGAAATGGGACCTAATTGAACAGAGCCGCGGAAGGGAGGGACCATTTTTGCAAATCGCCCTTTTAATGCGAAAACACAAATCCCACCCCACCAAATGACGTCGTTTTGTTCAAAGTTTTAAAACCCATCTTCTATTCTGATTCATTTCAATCTAAGTTCGGAAGAAGAAAAGAAAACAAAACGTTAAAGCTTCTTTCCCTTCACCCTTTCTACCGACGTTCAGGCCCTTTAGCCGCCGCACCACCGTGCCACCACCGTATCAGTGGGCAACAATGCGTGGGGATGGGCCTTTGTTATAACATCCTAAAATTTGGAATTTTTTGTGTTGCATTAATTGTAGTGCTAAGCTAGTAAAATTATTAATTGTGTATGTTTAGGAGGTCCTGAGAAGGCTCGGGGTTTATTTGGACCTAGTAAAAATTTTTGGCATTTAGCACTTTAAGGAGATGGAGTAAGTGACCTTAAAGCATATGGAAGTAAATGAGTAAATAGCTAGCATAATTGAGCAATTGGTAGGAAGGTTAAGGCGCCACATGATGTACCTTGAGGGATTTGACTTTTATTTTTGCATTCCTTCCTTAAGTGTCGGCCAAGGTGTATATATGGCGAGTTGGACTTCTTTATTTTTGGTAAGGTGGCTAAGAAATAAGGAAAGGTTGAGGTTGGGGAAAGGAATCAAAAGAATAAGGCAAGTAAGGGGAACAAGTGGCTTATTTTGTGGAGATTGTTTTGGAAAGTGTGGTTGGCCAAATGTTGACCCATAATGTAATGCATGTGGATGGTTTTGGGGGTAGATAGGTAGCTAATTTTTTTTACTTTGACATTTGGTAAGGTCTTGGAATTGTTTTGGCCAAAAATCCCATTTGCAACTTTTGTGTCATCTTCTCCCAATTTGCTACTCTCTTTGCCGAAACTACTAGCACAATAGTGCATTTTTCTTCTCTTTTGATTGGTCACATATTCATCTTTTGTCCATCTTCCTTGATAGCCGAATTAGTGCTTTGCCTTTTGATAAACCAAAGTGTTTGTTTTGGTCAAATTTTCTCTTTGTCAAATTGAATCATTTTCTCCAAATTCTTCCTCTTCATGCCGAAACTTCAAGTTGCTAATAAGCAAATTTTTCTTCTTTCTTCTTGATTGTCGAATGTACCTAAACCATCGAGACAATATTGTTCACTCTTGATCCTTTAGAAGAACCTAAACCTCAAAAATATACCTTTTTCATCGTTCTATTCCTTTTTACAAAATTTTTAAGCCCTTTCTTTTTCTTCTCAAAATCCATACCCTTCATAGCCGAATATCATTGTTCATTTTTCTCTATAACCGAAATATTTTCATCATTCTTTCTTTCTCATTCGAATTATCACTCATTCCTTGATCAATCAGTAAGTGCTCTTTTCAACTTTTTATTTTCTTTCTCTTACGACTAAATCTATACTTTGGTTTTTGGATGGTCATTTTGTCCGAGACCATCACCTTACTTTCTCTCATTCGAAATCATTTTCTTTCTCGTAGAGATATAGTGGAAGGCTGAAACTTGGATTGTTCCGAAGTCATCGTATCATCGCTAGAAATTGGTCATAAAATCTTTAGGATAAGAGTTCTTCACGGATTCTATAATCACTCTTTATTCGTTAAGATGTTATTAGTATGGTGATGATTTGTAACATTCGGGATTTAGGGGTCTCGCATTTTATTTTGTATCTATGTGTTCTTGTGTGTTGCATGACTGTTTGAGTATGTTTGGGGGCTTCGGGAAACCTTGGGGTTAGGTAGGAGCCTTAGTGAAAATTTCTGGTTTGAAGTCTTTAGGGCAGAGCTAGTGGAGCTAGGCATTAAGGGATTTAATGTGGTGATTAGGGACATAAGAAGTGAAGTGGTGAAGTGGCTAGGAAACGCCACCTAGCATGATGAGTGGTGGCGTCACAAGGGAAGCTGAGGGAGAGGGTTCGAATCTTGGAGGTAGCAACAAGGGAGCTTTATTTTATTTTGTTTTGGCTCAGGTGAGGGGGTGTTGGACGGAAATCAAACTCTGGAAGGATGGAGTGGAAGACTGGGTCAAGT
Source organism: Gossypium australe (assembly GCA_005393395.2). Taxonomy (NCBI): domain Eukaryota; kingdom Viridiplantae; phylum Streptophyta; class Magnoliopsida; order Malvales; family Malvaceae; genus Gossypium; species Gossypium australe. Next base: position 65,459,714 of record CM016614.1, on the reverse strand, counting down.
TATTCAAATGAGTGGTGGAGAGTTATTTGTGGAGTTTGAATGGTTCAAACTCATTTGAATGGGTGATGTAGAGGGAGTTAAGGAGAAAATCGTGGAGGGGTGTTGGCTAGGGAGTGTTAGCCGAATTTTTGAGTGGTGTAGAGGAGTGGGTGCATTCGATTTTGGGAGGGGCTAAGTGTGCCAAATTTTTGAAGGGGTTTTAGTTTCTTTTTGGTTGAATTCATTTACTGGGTGTGCCGAATTTTTGGAGTAGCTTGTTTTTCTTTCTCTTCTTTTGTGTTTGAGCCGAATTGGTAAGATCATTGGAGCACTTTCTATTCTTTTTCATTTTCTTTCTTTTCTCTCTAGAACCGAAACTGTCTTTTGTTCTCTCTTTCTCCTATTTGCACAAAAAGTCGAAATTATCAGCCTACACTTTGGAGTTCTACAAAGCCGAAACCTCTATCATTTTTTCTTCTTTAATTTTCTTTTCCTTCTAAAGCCGTATCATCTATTGTTCATTCTCCCTTTTCCCATACATTTTATCTTTGCTACTGGTTCTTCATAGCCGAAAGTTCATGAGTGTGGCCGAATCTATGAGGGCCTGATTTCGTGCCTTTTGTTTGTAGCCAGCGTGAGGGACATTAAGGATATTTCGGGATACGATCAATCAAGGTAAGAAGGTTATAACGTTTGGTTGAAGGCCACTTCTTTTGACCATAAGTGTGGGGCCGAATCTAATATTGGTTTGTATAGGGATTTCGACGATCGTTAAAGCGTGAGCGAATAGTCTTTGGGATTCTGTCGACTTTGGTAAGGGGTTCTTTCAATCAAAGTGTTCTTTTAGTTTCCATTATTATTTGGTTCAATGTTTAACCGGGTCTTCTGACCAAGATCCTATTTGATGGAATCGAGTACCAGTCAATTGAAGGGAGGGGTTGGACACGTAGTTCCTACCCGCAAGTTCAAGAAGCGGTCAGTTTCAGCGGTTCGGGATTGGCCACCTAGGTGTGGGCCAGCTTTGGAGTAGGATCGTAGGCAAATAGTGGTAGTGTCGATTAGCGATAGTGTCGACACAGAGGGCGTTGTATTACGTGTTATCAGGTGTGTAATTATCACACTGTTTCCTTAGTTGTTTTAATTAAATATATGTATCATGTGTGGTAGCCGAAATAGTGGCTGTGGTGGTGTGTTACCTACTTTGGGTAATCCGGTAAACCAGGTTAGTATGCTACCAACATCAAGTTGTGGATAAATGATTGTGGATGCTTGTGAGTATGTTATCTATGCATGTCTGGATATATTCATATTTTATTATATTGCCATTTATCATATTATGATGCATGTGCATGGGTTTCGGGATATAATGATTAAAGGGGAAGTGTATATTCATATGTGGGTGACTCTATCACGATTAATGATGGCCTTGAGCCTCATTGTGGATTGATGATGACCTAGAGTCTCATCGTGGATATTTGTGATTTAATCACGTGGATAAATGGCTAGACCACTAAGTGGACTTTGAGCAGTGTGTCCGTCGGCATAGACTGCCAAAGAGGTGTGTAGCGGATGGAGGGTCGATTGTAGAAATCCCCAGGTGTGTATGAGGATGGATATACGGGTGGTGTGTAGCGGATGGATACTAGGTTGGGTTGGGTTAACATGTTGCATCGTTATGAGTGGTATATTGTTTTGATGTGGATTTGGGGCCAAGCCCATTTGTGGAATCATGTGGATTAATTGCACACTGAGTCTGGTGACTCACCCTGTTTTTCAAAACAATGCAGGTAATTCGTAACTCATTGGACCGGGCTAGAGAGGACTCGAGGTGGCCATGCAGAAGCTGTTTTGATAAACTTTATATATTTTAAACTGTTGGTTATTATTTGGGTTATTTCTATTATGTAATAAGGCCACTTTAACTGTTTTGGGATATTATGGGTTTAAGACGGATTTGTTAGCAGATAATTATTTAAAATGGTTTAAAACATATGCAACCTGAAAATCGAATTGAAGTTTTTGAAATTCGGATTACTTATAAACCATTCATTTTCTCGAAATTCTCGTACAAATAACGGTTTGATCTTTACACAACCTGGAAGTTTTATTCGTCGGCAAATTGCTAGTTTTAAACGACAAACCCCTTTTAAGCGGATTATTCACTTTAGAATTTAAAAATTATTTCTACCCTCAAAACAGAATTCTTGTCAACACCTTTCCAGTAACATTCCGGATTCGCCGTGGTGTTTTGGGCCGGGTTTAGGGTGTTACAATTTGGTATCAGAGCCCAGGTTTCAAACTCGGCCTTTGGGTTTTGAGGCCCACAACGTTGTCAAATTTGGAATTCAAAATTAGTTGAAAGAAATTTTTATTGAAATGAACTTGTGAAGGCATGGCACTCAAATTTTCGGCCCAGGTCTACCAGGTAAGTCTTCTGACTGTTAAATGAATCGAGTGGAAATGGATATATGATGCATTGTTGTGGATGTTAGAATTTAGAATATTCTCTTTAGAGACCGAAACCTTTAGGGATGTATGTGCTCTACGAAAGAATAACGTGAAATTCTATGTCATAAAACTACCCCTTAATCAACAAGTGGAAAGAAAGCTAATGCATAAAATTTCTTTAAAACAGATTAAAACGCGATGATAGACATGAGTTCTAGGGGATGTAGTCATAATACGCGTGGGCGTGGTAGAGGCAGGATGACTATATCAGAACCAGTTGGGTCTGGTCATGGATCAGGGAATGAGGCGCCGCCGCCAGCTGCGAAAGTAGAGTTTCAAGATCAAACGAGTGGAGATGACGCGCGTCTCGGCCATGTTGGGTACTGGGGCCCGGAAGTCCGTGTCTGAACGACTCCGAGCGAATGGAGCCGAGATATTTAGGGGTGTCTCGGGGGTAGCTCCCAATGTGGCGGAGTATTGGTTAGAGGCGGTCGAGAGGATCATGGATGACTTGGACTGCACAGCTGAGGAGAAGTTGAAGGGCGCTGTGTCCTTACTTCGAGATGAGGCCTACCAGTAGTGGCTCACCGTCAGAGAGGGTACTCCGGCAGATCGAGTAGATTGGAGTTTCTTTAAGATGAAGTTTGAGGGGAAATACGTCGGGGCTAATTATGTGGATGCACAGAGGAAGGCGTTCCCGAACTTAGTGCGAGGGGGTAAGACAGTACTGAATATGAAGCAGAATTTTTGCGGTTGAGCAGGTACACTCGGGGAATTGTTGCAACCGACTACGAGCGCTGTATATGATTTGAGGATGGGCTACGAGATAAGCTGCGGGTATTGATAGCTCCTCAGCAGGAGAGGGATTTTGCTATTTTGGTAGAAATAGCTAAGGAGGTGAAGCTAACAGGGAGGCAAAACAGGGATAAGGACAGAGGCAGGAATAAGAGGAGTTATGGGTCGTCAGCATCATCGGGGGTGTTCAGAAAAAGCCTAGGGTTGAAAGACCTGCTCGCGTTTCTACGCCAGCTGCTGGAAGTCAGTTTCGACTGTGTACTCAGTGTGGAAGGTCTCATGTGGGAGAGTGCTGGGGAAGGAATAAAGAGTGCTACAGGTGTGGGTCAAAGGATCATTTGATTAAGAACTGTCCTCAGGACCTGGCTAGGGCTCGGATGGTAGGTCAGGGGTATGTGCAGCTAGGAAGGGGTGGTCAACAGATGTCAAGGGGTCGTGGTCCGAACTGAGAAGGGAATGGTTTTGGCCGAGGTTGCGGAGCACCGAGCAGAGGTGCTGGGAGCTCAGATACAAGACATCCTGGGTTGGTTTATGCAGCGAGGCGTCGAGAGGAGGGGGATGCACCAGACGTTATCACGGGTACGTTTCTCATTTTTCGGTTACCCTTTACTGCTTTAATTGATGTTGGGTCGACTCACTCTTATATTGCTAGTATGGTGTCTGGAACCTTGAATGTGAATCCTGAAATTGCCTCTAGGAAGATGACAGTACTTGACCTTTAAGGCAGTCAGTAGTGGTAGATAAACTTTTTAGAGAAGTGCCTTTAGAAGTTCAGGGGTTAGTGTTTCCGGCTGACTTGATGGAGCTGCCGTTCCGAGAATTTGATTTGATCCTAGGCATGGACTGGTTAGTAAGGTATTGTGCGAATTTGGACTGTGCTGCTAAGCGCATGACGTTAAAGACATCCGAGGACAACGAGGTTTTGGTGATAGGTGAGAGGAGAGACTACTTGTCTAATGTAGTGTCTGCTCTTAAGGCGAAGAGAATGGTGAAGAAGGGGTGCATGGCTTTCTTAATGTTTGTTAGTGCCTTGGATGCAAAGGAAGTATCTGTGGGGGAGGTTAGAACAGTAAAGGAGTTCGTGGATGTTTTTTCGGAAGAACTTCCAGGGTTGCCTCCAGATCGTGAGGTGGAGTTTGGAATCGAGCTTCTACCAGGTACAGCGCCAGTGTCTATCGCTCCTTACAGGATGGCTCCGAAGGAGTTGGTTGAACTTAAAGCTCAGATCCAAGAGTTGCTAGATCGCGGTTTCATTCGACCTAGTGTGTCTCCATGGGGAGCACCAGTGTTGCTCGTAAAGAAGAAAGACAGATCTATGCGTATGTGCATAGATTACCGCCAGTTGAATAAGCTGACGGTCAAGAACAAGTACCCACTGCCGAGGATAGACGACTTGTTTGATCAGCTTAAAGGGGCTGCGGTCTTTTCGAAGATAGATTTGAGGTCGGGATATCATCAGCCTAGGGTGAAGGAAGTAGATATTCATAAGACGACTTTTCGAACTCGATAAGGGCACTATGAATTCTTGGTAATGCCGTTTGGGTTGACAAACGCCCCAGCTACGTTCATGGATATGATGAATTGGGTTTTTCAACCCTATTTGGACCAGTTCGTCGTGGTGTTCATAGACGACATTCTGGTATATTCCAAGTCAGAGGAGGAGCATGATGCGCATCTTCGAGTAGTTCTGCAGGTTTTAAGGGAGAAGAAATTGTATGCCAAATTTAGTAAGTACGAATTTTGGTTAAGAGAAGTTGCTTTTCTGGGTCATGTGGTGTCTGCAGAAGGGATAAGAGTGGATCCTCAGAAGATTGAAGCGGTGCTGAATTGGAAACCACCGAAGTCGTGGCAGAGATTCGCAGTTTCTTGGGGTTAGCAGGTTATTACAGAAGATTTGTCGAAGGTTTTTCCTCTATAGCAGCACCTTTGACTAAGTTGTTGAGGAAGGAGGTACCTTTTGTGTGGACGGACAAGCAGCAGGAGAGTTTCGAAAAGTTAAAAAGGGTTTTGAAAGAGGCTCCGATTTTAATTCAGCCTGAAGCCGAAAAAGATTTTGTGGTGTATTGTGAGGCTTCTCATACGGTGTTAGGTTGTGTACTGATGCAGGAAGGGAAGATTGTTGCCTATACGTCTCGGTAGTTAAGACCACATGAAATTAACTATCCCACTCATGACCTGGAGTTGGCTGCAGTGGTTTTCGCTTTGAAGGTGTGGAGACATTATTTGTATGGAGAGAAGTCGGTGATCTACACTGACCACAAGAGTTTAAAGTATCTGCTGACTCAGAAGGAACTAAACTTAAGATAGCGAAGATGGGTGGAGCTGTTGAAGGATTACGACAGCTCGATTGAATACCATTCGAGTAAGGCGAATGCGGTGGCAGACGCACTAAGCCGAAAGGTAGTATCGGATCCGAGAGCGATGTTCGCTCATCTTAGCCTATATGACGACGGGAGTTTATTAGCGAAGCTGCAGGTGAAGCCGACATGGTTAGGTCAGGCTAAGGAGAAGCAGTTATCGGATGATGTTATAAGTGCTCGACTTCTGCAAGTACAGGATGGGGGAATAGAGGACTACAGTGTGAACAGGGACGGAGTTTTGTGTTTCCGTGGAAGGGTTTGTATGTCGAAGGATGTGGAGTTAAGGCAGATGATTCTTCGGGAATCGCATAGTAGCCCTTACGCTATGCATCATTGAGGGAGTAAGATGTCTCGGGATCTACGGGAATAGTTTTGGTGGCCTGGATTGAAGCGAGAAGTTACGAAATTTGTGGGGAAGTGTTTGACGTGTCAGCAGGTCAAAGCTGAACATCAGGTGCCTTCGGGGTTGCTGCAACCGGTGAGGATTCCACAATGGAAGTGGGAGAGAATCACGATGGACTTCGTTAGTGGGCTTCCTCTTACGCCTACTAAGAAAGACTCGGTATGGGTGATCGTGGATCGGTTCACAAAATTCGCTCATTCCATACCTGTTCGAGTTGACTATTCTCTGCAGAGGTTGGCGAAGCTGTATGTGGCAGAAATTGTGAGGCTGTATGGGGTTCCAATGTCAATCATATCAGATAGGGATCCTAGATTTAAGTCGCAGTTTTGGAGGGCGTTGCATCAGGCTTTGGGCACCAGGTTGGACTTTAGCACGGCATTTCATCCGTAGACGGATGGCCAGTCTGAAAGGGTAATTCAGGTGTTAGAAGATATGTTGAGGGGTTGCGTCATCGACTTCAGAGGTAGTTGGGAAGAATTCTTGCCCTTAGTAGAATTCGCATACAACAACAGTTATCAAGCTAGTATTCAGATGGCACCGTATGAAGCATTGTATGGGCTGAAGTGTCACACTCCTACCTGTTGGACAGAGTTAGGTGAACGTCATGTCTTAGGTCTGGAGTTGGTGGCGAAATCAGAAGAGAAGGTTAAGGAAATTCGAACTCAGTTGAAGGAGGCATCTGACAGACAGAAGTTATATGCGGATCTTAAGCGGAAAGAGATAGAGTTTGCAGTGGGTGATCGGGTGTTTCTGAAAGTTTCACCGTGGAAGAAGGTAATGAGATTTAGACGTAAGGGTAAGCTGAGTCCCAGATTTATAAGACCTTATCGGGTTTTGAAGGGAGTTGGACCAGTGCTGTACCAGTTGGAGTTGCCTTCAGAGTTGAAACAGATGCATGATGTGTTCCACGTCTCGATGCTAAGACGTTACCGATCGGATCCGTCTCACGTGGTACCAATCGAAGAAGTTGAATTGAGGCCAGACTTGTCTTATGAGGAGGAGCCAATTCAAATTTTGGAGCGTGATGTGAGGGTGCTACAGAAGAAATCAGTTCCTTTAGTCAAGGTGTTATGGCAGAACCATGGTTCAGAGGAAGCTTCGTGGGAGCTGGAGGAGGCAATGCGTCAACAATACCCTCATCTATTTTGATCGGGTAATTTCGAGGCCAAAATTTCTCTAAGGGGGTAGAACTGTAACATCCGGGATTTAGGGGTCTCGCATTTTATTTTGTATCTATGTGTTCTTGTGTGTTGCATGACTATTTGAGTGTGTTTGGGGGCTTCAGGAAACCTTGGGGTTAGGTAGGAGCCTTAGTGAAAAGTTCTGGTTTGAAATCTTTAGGGCAGAGCTAGTGGAGCTAGGCCTTAAGGGATTTAATGTGGTGATTATGGACACAAGAAGTGGTGAAGTGGCTAGGAAACACCACCTAGCATGATGAGTGGTGGCGTCACAAGGGAAGCTGAGGGAGAGGGTTCGAATCTTGGAGGGAGCAACAAGGGATCTTTATTTTATTTTGTTTTGGCTCAGGTGAGAGGGTGTTGGACGGTAATCAAACTCTGGAAGGATGGAGTGGAAGGCTGGGTCAAGTTATTCAAATGAGTGGTGGAGAGTTATTTGTGGAGTTTGAATGGTTCAAACTCATTTGAATGGGTGATGTAGAGGGAGTTAAGGAGAAAATCGTGGAGGGGTGTTGGCTAGGGACTGTTAGCCGAATTTTTGAGTGGTGTAGGGGAGTGGGTGCATTCGGTTTTGGGAGGGGCTAAATGTGCCGAATTTTTGAAGGGGTTTTAGTTTTTTTTTTTTTGTTGAATTCATTTATTGGGTGTGCCGAATTTTTGGAGTAGCTTGTTTTTCTTTCTCTTCTTTTGTGTTTGAGCCGAATTGGTAAGGTCATTGCAGCACTTTCTATTCTTTTTCATTTTCTTTCTTTTCTTTCATGAACCGAAACTGTCTTTTGTTCTCTCTTTCTCCTATTTGCACAAAAAGCCGAAATTGTCAGCCTACACTTTGGAGTTCTACAAAGCCGAAACCTCTATCATTTTTTTTCTTTAATTTTCTTTTCCTTCTAAAGCCGTATCATCTATTGTTCATTCTCCCTTTTCCCATACATTTTATCTTTGCTACTGGTTCTTCATAGCCGAAAGTTCATACCCCATTTCTTTTTCTCTTGGCCGAATCATTCAAGCTGAATACCTCTGTGATGGTAACTCTTTCATTTGTCAATTGTTAGAAGGAGCGTCGTCATTCATTTAGTGCCAACTCTCCCAATCGGTTTCTAGTATAGTGGTAAGGGATTTCCCTTTTATTTGAATCTTGCTCTTTTCTTTGGTTTGCCGAAACCGAAGGCTAACTTTGGTTCTTGAGTGTGGCCGAATCTATGAGGGCCTGAATTCGTGCCTTTTGTTTGTAGCCAGCGTGAAGGACATTAAGGATCTTTCGGGATTCGATCAATCAAGGTAAGAAGGTTATAACGTTTGGTCAAAGGTCACTTCTTTTGACCATAAGTGTGGGGACGAATCTAATATGGGTTTGTATAGGGATTTCGACGATGTTAAAGCGTGAGCGAATAGTCTTCGGGATTCTGTTGACTTTGGTAAGGTGTTCTTTCAATCAAAGTGTTCTTTTAGTTTCCATTATTATTTGGTTCAATGTTTAACCGGATCTTCTGACCAAGATCCTGTTTGATGGAATCGAGTACCAGTCAATTGAAGGGAGGGGTTGGACACGTAGTTCCTACCCCTAAGTTCAAGAAGCGGACAGTTTCAGCGGTTCGGGATTGGCCACCGGGGTGTGGGCCAGCTTCGAAACAGGATCGTGGGCAGATAGCGGTAGTGTCAATTAGCGATAGTGTCGACATAGAGGGCGTGGTATTACGTGTTATCAGGTGTAATTATCACACTGTTTCCTTAGTTGTTTTAATTAAATGTATGTATCATGTGTGTTAGCCGCAATAGTGGCTGTGGTGGTGTGTTACCTACTTTGGGTAATTCGGTAAACCAGGTTAGTATGCTACCAACATCAAGTTGTGGATAAATGATTGTGGATGCTTGTGAGTATGTTATTTATGCATGTCTAGATATATTCATATTTTATTATATTTCCATTTTCATATTATGATGCATGTGCACGGGTTTCGGGATATAATGATTAAAGGGGAAGTGTATATTCATATGTGGGTGACCCTGTCACTATTAATGATGGCCTTGAGCCTCATTGTGGATTGATGATGACCTAGAGTCTCATCATGGATATTTGTGATTTAATCACGTTGATCAGTGGCTAGACCACTAAGTGGACTTTGAGCAGTGTGTCCGTCGGCATAGACTGCCAAAGAGGTGTGTAGCGGATGGAGGGTCGATTGTAGAAATCCCCAGGTGTGTATGAGGATGGATATATGGGTGGTGTGTAGCGGATGGATACTAGGTTGGGTTGGGTTAACATATTGCATCATTATGAGTGGTATATTGTTTTGATGTGGATTTGGGGCCAAGCTCATTCGTGGAATCATGTGGATTAATTGCACACTGAGTCTGGTGACTCACCCTATTTTTCAAAACAATGCAGGTAATCCGTAACTCATTGGACCGGGCTGGAGAGGACTCGAGGTGGCCATGCAGAAGCTATTTTGATAAACTTTATATATTTTAAACTGTTTGTTATTATTTGGGTTATTTTGATTATGTAATAAGGCCACTTTAACTGTTTTGGGATATTATGGGGTTAAGATGGATTTGTTAGCAGATAATTATTTAAAATGGTTTAAAACATTTGCAACCTGAAAATCAAATTGAAGTTTTTAAAATTCGAATTACTTATAAACCATTCGTTTTCTCGAAATTCTCGCACAAATAACGGTTTGATCTTTACACAACCCGGAAGTTTTATTCGTCGGCAAATTGCTATTTTTAAACGACAAACCCCTTTTAAGAGGATTATTTACTTTAGAAATTAAAAATTATTTCTACACTCAAAACAGAATTCTTGTCAACACCTTTCCAGTAACATTCCGGATTCGGCCGTGGTGTTTTCGGCCAGGGTTGGGGTGTTACATGATTAACGGTTATAATTATAGGGATTAAATCGTTAATCTATCCAATCGTTGATCACTCGGGATTATTGGTAAGCCGATCTCTACCCTTTTGACAATCCATATTTTATAGTAATATCGATCCTTATAAGATCTAGTCGAATGGAGGCTTGTGGTATCGATTCGAAGGGAAACTCGGATAGAGATCTCAAAAGGAGCGGACTAATGATCCCTACTCTTAAATTCAAGCGAAGGGCCATTTCGGCGATTCGAGACTTTCCTCAGGGTTGTGGACCCTTATCCGGTGAGAACCAACTATTCGAGGTCGTTCGCAATTTTGAGGCATCAGCGATTCGGGATTTTCCACCAGGTTGTGAACCGCTAACCGGGGAAAACCGACAAATCGTAGTTGTTCACGATTCTGAGGGTAAATTTTAGATCGTTTATTTTAAAGTAGATTTATTAAATCACGTATGCCGACTAATCAAGCGTTATAAAATTTTAGGTGCCGAAGATCGAGAAGGCATAGTGCTTACCGTAATTAGGTGTGTAATCTCACACCATATTCCGTGGGTTAAAGATTAATATTGTATTGGTAGTAAATCGCTTAATTAATCGTATCTTGGTGAAATCAGAAGAATTGGCTTAGATCTCATTATTTGATAAAATTGATAAAATCGGTATTAACACCAGAAAGATTACGAAAATACCCTTAATGTGCCAAATCAAAATATTTTGCTAATTGGGCCAAATCGATATTTGACTATGTGGGCCGTTTAATAATTTGCTATATGGGCCGATTGATATTTGACTATGTGGGCCGTCTGATAATTTGCTATATGGGCCGATTGATATTTGACTATGTCGGCCGTTTGATAATTTGCTATATGGGCCGATTTGAAAAAAAATTGCGAAATGGGCCAAGATGATATTTTGCTTAATGGGCCAATCAATATAAATTGTTATAATGGGCCATAATTGTTTCGTAATAAATATCCGAATAAATTACTGTTATTTATTGTGATTTGTAATGCATTATATACATGATTTGCATGGGATGGGATAATATTGAAGAGAAGTTCTGGTAGCTCTGCTACATAGTTTTGGTGGCTCTGCCACAAATCTGAATAGCGGCAATGCCACATAAATTCTGTTATTCTGGTGGCTTGACCACAATTATATTTGTTATAAATGGCTTAATGCATGCGATTGGTGTGTTGGCGGGGTGGGTTGACATGATCCCCACAGGTGTGTTGGTTGGTACGGGTTGTGTGTAGCGGATAGAAAACTAGGCTTGGTTTGGGAATTGCATTTCATTTGCATATTATATTTAATACATTTTTATTATTGTAAATGGGCTTAGGCCCAAATATTTGCTTAATGGGATTTTGGCCCAGTGGACAACGGTAAGTGGGTTACACACTGAGTTCTAGCAACTCACCCTATTTTTTTTTTTTTCCTTATTCCTTTCAGGTAATGATCAATGATGGAGACTTGGGCCGTGGATGGCTCGGTGGAGGCCATACTTCAAAACGGTTAAACTTTGGAATTTGTATTTCTTTTAGTACTTTTAATTACTTTGCTATTTTGAATTAAGGTTGTAATAAGGCCTCTGAATTAATTTTTGTTTGGTTTATTGTTTGATGAATTTATAAACTGCTTTAAGTATTTCAAATTGTGATTTTATTTTTTCTAAAAACTTAAACAATCATTTATTCTAAAATGAATATACAAAAAGAATTTCATAATAATTTTCATATTTTTAACTCGGAAATTTACTCTTATAAATTTTCATCAGTTCTTTTCAAAAAATATCTTAATTTCTTTTAAAATTTTCTCGAACTGTTAACGATAATTTCAAAGTTACGATTTATAAGATCTTACATCTCAAATGGTCGATTTATCAATCAAATCTTTTACTAAATTAATACTTCGTCAAAATTTTGAAATCTGTTTTATTTATAAATGACTCAAAGTATATTTATTTTGTGTGACATGTCAAATCTGGCCTTAACGCATAGGCCATGTTTAGGGGTGTTACATTTTATGGTATCAGAGCCCAGTTCAAAACTCGGATGTGGTTTGGGTTCAAAAACATTTTTTTTCAAAACTGTTTAGGAAATGTAAAAATTTAGAACGTATATTTTTAAAGGAAGTATGACACCACGGTATCCGGCACCAAGTCAAGTAAGTGTATGTTATTGTATGATTATGATTGTTATGATACGACTATAGGAACACTCTAGAACTTTTAGTTTTAGATGTTGAAACTATAGAGATTGAGACTATAGGATGCGTTTACGAAAACGACTTTACTTCTTATACCTCATAAGATATTGTTTAATAAATATCAAAATAGTCTACTAATTCATAAAACTTTTAATCAGATTAAATCGAATTAGCCAATATGAGCGCTAGAGGACGTGGACGTAGTAGACGTGGCTGTGGTAGAAGCCGAGGTGCTAGAGTTGCGTCTGAAGCGTCGGGACATATGCCGAAAATGGATGCACCTGCGTAACCCGGGACTGAAACTGGATCACATAACCGTATGAGGGAGGACATTGCTCTGTCCCAAGCAATGTTGCGAGTCTTAGAAAGTGTTGCTGGGGCTAGAATTGGGCCAGCAGCTCGTGGATCAATTTCGGAACGACTTAGATCAAGTGGTGCCGAGGTTTTTAGGGGTGTCTCGGGTGTAGCCCCAAATGTAGCGGAGTATTGGCTCGAGGCAGTGGAACGAATCATGGATGATTTGGAGTGCACCACCGAGCAGAAACTGAGAGGAGCTGTGTCCTTGTTGAGAGACGAGGCGTATCAATGGTGGCTTACTATTAGGGAGGGCATTCAGGCCGATCGTTTTACTTGGGATTTCTTCAAAACTGCATTTCAAGGAAAGTACGTTGGGGCTAGCTATGTGGATGCTCGAAGGAAGGAATTCCATAATCTGGTCCAAGGAAGTAAGACCGTGGCAGCTTACAAAGTGGAATTTCTGCGTCTGAGTCGTTATGCCCAAGGAATTGTGCCAACTGACTACGAACGCTGTGTGCGTTTTGAAGACGGGTTGAGTGATGAGTTGTAGGTACTGATAGCCCTACAACAGGAAAGGAATTTTGCCACACTGGTGGAGAAAGCAAAGATAGCTGAAGAGGCTAAGCACTCGAAATGACGAAACCGAGAAAAAGATAGAGGCAAGAGCAAAAGGGACTTTAAGTACTCAGGTCCTGCTAGAGGGTTTCAGAAGAGGCCCAGGAATGATGAGCCAGCTCGAGTTAGGGAACCAGCTACTACCAATCAGATACAGCCATGTGCTGACTGCGGAAAACGACACCTGGGTGAATGCTAGAAGAGAACCGGTGGTTGTTTCAAATGTGGTTCTAAGGATCATTAGCTTAAAAATTGTCCCCGACAGACTGCTCCGAATCAGGAAGCTCGTAACTATGATGCACAGCCAGCTAGAGGCGCTCAACAACCACCGAGAGGTCGTGGGCCAGGTCGAGGTGGTAATGGCATCGGACGAGGTCAAGGTGCACCGGGTTGAGGTGCTGGTTTCAAGGGTAACGCGGAGGCGAGGCAGCCAGGGCTGGTTTATGCGGTCAGACGCCGAGAGGATGGCGATGCACCTGATGTGATAATTGGTACGTTCTTCATATCTGATGTACCTGTTACTGCTTTGATAGATATCGGATCCACCCATTCGTATTTTACTAGTGCTGTATCTGGAAATCTGAACATTAGATTTGAGATTACTGCTAGGGAGATGACGGTAATTAGTCCTTTAGGACAATCTGTTATAGTAAATAAGTTGTTTAGAGATGTACCCTTAAAAGTTCAAGGAGAAGCATTTTTGGCGGATTTGATGGAACTGCCTTTCGGCGTGTTCGACCTTATTTTGGGTATGGACTGGTTGGTGAAACACCGTGCAAACTTGGATTGTGCTGCAAAGCGGATGACGATAAGAACTTTAGAAGATAAGGAAGTAGTGATGATAGGTGAAAGGAGAAATTATCTATCAAATGTGGTATCTGCTTTAAAGGCGGAAAAGTTGGTGCGAAAAGGGTGTGGAGCATTCCTAGCCTTCATTAGTGCGTTGGATGCCAAGGAATTGTCGGTGGAAGGTGTTAGAACGGTGAAGGAGTTTTCGGACGTCTTTCCCAAGGAACTTCTTAGATTGCCTCCGGATCGGGAGGTAGAGTTTGGCATTGAGTTATTGCCAGGAACGGCTTCGGTGTCCATTGCTCCATATAGAATGGCGCCGAAGGAGTTGGCGGAACTTAAAGCTCAAATTCAGGAGTTGTTGGATCGGGGATTCATTTGATCGAGTGTATCACCGTGGGGAGCATCGGTCTTGTTTGTCAAGAAGAAGGATGGGTCGATGCATATGTGCATCGATTATAGGCAGTTGAATAAATTGACGATCAAGAATAGGTATCCGTTGCCGAGAATCGATGATCTGTTTGACCAATTGCGAGGAGCTTCAGTTTTCTCCAAGATAGATTTGAGACCAGGTTATCATCAACTTAAGGTCAAGGAGGCGGATATTCATAAGATGGCATTTCGAACTCGTTATGGGCACTATGAGTTCTTGGTGACGCCATTTGGGTTGACCAATGCACCAGCTGCATTTATGGACATGATGAACCGGGTCTTCCAACCCTATTTGGACCGGTTTGTGGTGGTGTTCATAGATGACATCTTGGTATACTCGAAGAATGAAGAAGAGCATGATTCACATCTACGAGTAGTATTGCAAATATTGCGGGAAAAGTAACTTTATGCCAAATTCAGTAAGTGTGAATTTTGGCTAAAGGAAGTGACCTTCTTGGGGCATGTTGTGTTAGCCGAAGGAATTAGAGTTGATCCCCGGAAAGTAGAGGCTGTGTTGGATTGGAAACCACCGAAGTCAGTGGCCGAAATTCAGAGTTTCTTAGGGCTGGCTGGTTATTACAGGCGTTTTGTTGAGGGGTTTTCGTTGATTGCTGCACCCCTAACTAAACTGTTGCGCAAGGGAGGACCATTTGTGTGGTCAGATCAGCAGCAAGAAAGTTTTGAGAAATTGAAGAAGATTCTGACGGAAGCGCCAGTACTGATTCAACTTGAGACTGGAAAAGAGTTTATTGTTTACTGCGATGCGTCACACACGGGCTTGGGATGTGTATTGATGCAAGGTGGAAAAGTGGTGGCTTATGCATCTAGTCAGTTAAGGCCGCATGAAGTGAATTATCCCACTCATGATTTGGAGTTGGCTACAGTGGTGTTTGCTTTGAAGATTTGGAGACACTACCTATACGGTGAGAAGTCGATCATTTATACGGACCATAGGAGTCTAAAATACCTCCTTATCCAAAAGGAGTTGAACTTAAGACAGCGGAGGTGGATAGAACTATTGAAGAATTATGACTTCTCAATCGAGTATCATCCCGAAAAGGCTAACGTGGTGGCAGACGCGTTGAGTCGTAAGGTGATATCGGATTTGAGAGCGATGTTCGCTCATCTCAGCTTGTGTGAAGATGGTAGTCTGCTAGCTAAACTTCAGGTGAAGCCTGCGTGGGTAGGTCAGATTAAGGAAAAGCAGTTATCAGATGAAAAGTTGGGTTCATTAATTCAGCAAGTGGAAGGTGGTGTGATAGGGGAAGTTGGATTGAATAATGATAGGGTACTATGTTTCCGCGGAAGAATTTGTATGCCCAAAGATTCAGAATTGAGACAAATGATTTTGCGAGAGGCGCATAGTAGCTCGTATGCTATGCACCTCGGGGGAAATAAAATGTATCGAGACCTCCGTGAATAGTATCAGTGGCCAGGGTTGAAACGGGAGGTTACTGAATTTGTGAGTAGGTGCTTAACATGTCAGCAAGTGAAGGCGGAACATCAATTGCCGTCGGGATTGCTACAACTGGTGAAGATTCCATTATGGAAATGGGAACAGATAACGATGGACTTTGTTAGTAGGTTACCCTTAACGCCTACTAAGAAAGATTCCGTCTGGGTAATAGTGGATCGGTTGACGAAGACTGCCTATTTCCTACCTATTCGTACGGATTACTCATTGCAGAAGTTGGCCAAGTTGTACGTAGCAGAGATTGTGAGGTTCCATGGGGTTCCAGTGTCTATTATTTCAGACAGGGACCCTAGGTTTACATCACAGTTTTGGAAAGCCTTACATGAAGCTTTGGGAACCAAGTTGAATTTCAGTACGGCATTTCATCCTCAGACGGATGGTCAGTCGGAGAGAGTAATCCAGACTCTGGAAGACATGTTAAGGGGCTGTGTGATTGACTTCAGGGGTAGTTGGGAGGATTTCCTACTGTTGGCAGAGTTTGCTTATAACAATAGCTATCAATCCAATATCCAGATGGCACCCTACGAGGTGTTGTATGGTCGTAGGTGTCGTACTCCTACTTGTTGGACTGAATTGGGGAAGCGACAGTTATTGGGTCCTAAGCTAATATCAGAGACAGAGGAGAAAGTAAAGGTAATTCGGGCAAGGTTAAAGAAAGCTTCGGATAGACAAAAATCTTATGCGGATCTGAAATGTAAGGATATTGAATTTGCGGTGGGAGATCAAGTCTTTCTAAAGGTCTCACCTTGGAAGAAGATCTTCAGATTTGGAAGGAAGGGCAAGTTGAGCCCTAGGTTCACCGGACCATACCGTGTTTTGAAGCGTGTTGGGCCAGTGGCTTATCAGCTTGAGTTACCTCCGGAGTTGAGTCAGATACATAGTGTATTTCATGTCTCAATGTTAAGGCGTTACCGATCGGATCCGTCTCATATAGTACCGGTAGAGGAAATTGAGATAAGACTTGATTTGTCGTTCGAGGAGGAACTAGTGCAAATTTTAGATCAGGACGTTAAGGTACTAAGAAGGAAGACTGTGTCGTTAGTTAAAGTTCTATAGCGTAATCACGGAGCGGAGGAAGCTACGTGGGAGCCTGAGGACACGATTCAACAGCAAAATCCTCACCTCTTTTAAATCAGGTAAATTTCGAGGACGAAATTTTCTTTTAGGGGGTAGAATTGTAACATCCTAAAATTTGGAATTTTATGTGTTGCATTAATTGTAGTGCTAAGCTAGTTAAATTATTAATTGTGTATGTTTAGGAGGTCCTGAGAAGGCTCGGGGTTTATTTGGACCTAGTAAAATTTTTTGGCATTTAGCACTTTAAAGAGATGGAGTAAGTGACCTTAAAGCATATGGAAGCAAATGAGTAAATAGCTAGCATAATTGAGCAATTGGTAGGAAGGTTAAGGCACCACATGATGTACCTTGAGGGAAGAGGTTCGAATCCCATTGTGTGCAAATTTTTGACTTTTATTTTTGCATTCCTTCCTTAAGTGTCGGCCAAGGTGTATATATGGCAAGTTGGACTTCTTTATTTTTGGCAAGGTGGCTAAGAAATAAGGAAAGGTTGAGGTTGGGAAAAGGAATCAAAAGAATAAGGCAAGTAAGGGGAACAAATGGCTTATTTTGTGGAGATTGTTTTGGAAAGTGTGGTTGGCCAAATGTTGACCCATAATGTAATGCATGTGGACAGTTTTGGGGGTAGATAGGTAGCTGAATTTTTTTACTTTGACATTTGGTAAGGTCTTGGTATTGTTTTGGCCAAAAATCCCATTTGCAACTTTTGTGTCATCTTCTCCCAATTTGCTACTCTCTTTGCCGAAACCTACTAGCACAATAGTGCATTTTTCTTCTCTTTTGATTGGTCACATATTCAACTTTTGTCCATCTTCCTTGATAGCTGAATTAGTGCTTTGCCTTTTGATAAACCAAAGTGTTTGTTTTGGTCAAATTTTCTGTTTGTCAAATTGAATCATTTTCTCCAAATTCTTCCTCTTCATGCCGAAACTTCAAGTTGCTAATAAGCAAATTTTTCTTCTTTCTTCTTGATTGTCGGATGTACCTAAACCATTGAGACAAAATTGTTCACTCTTTATCCTTTGGAAGAACCGAAACCTCAAAAATATACCTTTTTCATCGTTCTATTCCTTTTTACAAAAATTTTAAAACCTTTCTTTTTCTTCTCAAAATCCATACCCTCCATAGCTGAATATCATTGTTCATTTTTCTCTATAACCGAAATCTTTTCATTGTTCTTTCTTTCTCATTCGAATTTTCACTCATTCCTTGATCAATCTGTAAGTGCTCTTTTCAACTTTTTATTTTCTTTCTCTTATGACCGAATCTATACTTTGGTTTTTGGATGGTCATTTTGACCGAGACCATCACCTTACTTCTCTTATTCGAAATCATTTTCTTCCTCGTAGAGATATAGTGGAAGGCTGAAACTTGGATTTTTCCGAAGTCATCGTATCATCGCTAGAAATTGGTCCTAAAATCTTTAAGGTAAGAGTTCTTCACGGATTCTATAATCACTCTTTATTCGTTAAGATGTTATTAGTATGGTGATGATTAACTGATTATAATTATAGGGATTAAATCATTAATCTATCCAATCGTTGATCACTTGGGATTATTGGTAAGCCGATCTCTACCCTTTTGACAGTCCATATTTTATAGTAATATCGATCCTTATAACATCTAATCGAATGGAGGCTTGTGGTATCGATTCGAAGGGAAAGTCAGGTAGAGATCTCAAAAGGTGCGGATTAACGATCCCTACTCCTAAATTCAAGCGAAGGGCCGTTTCGGCGATTCGAGACTTTCCTCCGGGTTGTGGACCCTTATCTGGTAAGAATCAACTATTCGAGGTCGTTCGCAATTTTGAGGCATCAGCGATTCGGGATTTTCCACCAAGTTGTGAACCGTTAACTGGGGAAAACCGACAAATCATAGTTTTTCACGATTCCGAGGGTAAATTTTAGATCGTTTGTTTTAAAGTAGATTTATTAAATCATGTATGTCGACTAATCAAGCGTTATAAAATTTTAGGTGACGACGATCGAGAAAGCGTAGTGCTTACTGTAATCAGGTGTGTAATCTCACACCGTATTCTGTGGGTTAAAGATTAATAACGTATTGGTAGTAAATCGCTTAATTAATCGTATCTTGGTGAAATCGGAAGAATTGGCTTAGATCTCATTATTTGATAAAATTGATAAAATCGGTATCAACACCGTGAAAGATTATGAAAATACCCTTAATGGGCCAAATCAAAATATTTTGCTAATTGGGCCAAATCGATATTTGACTATGTGGGCCATTTGATAATTTGCAATATGGGCCGATTGATATTTGACTATGTGGGCTGTCTGATAATTTGCTATATGGGCCAATTGATATTTAACTATGTCGGCCGTTTGATAATTTGCTATATGGGCCGATTTGAAAAAAAAATTGCGAAATGGGCCAAGATGATATTTTGCTTAATGGGCCAATCAATAAAAATTGTTATAATGGGCCATAATTGTTTTGTAATAAATATCCGAATAAATTACTGTTATTATATTGTGATTTGTAATGCATTATATACATGATTTGCATGGGATGGGATAATATTGAAGAGAAGTTCTGGTAGCTCTGCTACATAATTTTGGTGGCTCTGTCACAAATCTGAATAGTGGCAATGCCACATAAATTCTGTTATTCTGGTGCCTTGACCACAATTATATTTGTTATAAATGGCTTAATGCCTGTGATTGGTGTGTTGGCAGGGTGGGTTAACTTGATCCCCACAGGTGTGTTGGTTGGTACGGGTAGTGTGTAGCGGATGGAAAACTAGGCTTAGTTTGGGAATTGTATTTCATTTGCATATTATATTTGATACATTTTTATTATAGTAAATCGGATTAGGCCCAAATATTTGCTTAATGGGATTTTGGCCCAGTGGACAACGGTAAGTGGGTTACACACTAAGTTTTAGCAACTCACCCTGTTTTTTTTTTCCTTATCCCTTTCAAGTAATGATCAATGATGGAGACTTGGGCTGTGACGGTGGAGGACATACTTCAAAACGGTTAAACTTTGGAATTTGGATTTCTTTTAGTACTTTTAATTACTTTGCTATTTTGAATTAAGGTTGTAATAAGGCCTCTGAATTAATTTTTGTTTTGTTTATTGTTTGATGAATTTATAAACTGCTTTAAGTATTTCAAATTGTGATTTTATTTTTTTCTAAAAACTTAAACAATCATTTATTCTAAAATGAATATACAAAAAGAATTTCATAATAATTTTCATATTTTTAACTCGAAAATTTACTCTTATAAATTTTCATCAGTTCTTTTCGAAAAATATCTTAATTTCTTTAAAAATTTTCTTGAACTGTTAACGATAATTTCAAAGTTAGGATTTATAAGATCTTACATCTCAAATTGTCGATTTATCAATCAAATCTTTTACTAAATTAATACTTCGTCAAAAGTTTGAAATCTGTTTTATTTATAAATGACTCAAAGTATATTTATTTTGTGTGACATGTCAAATCTGGCCTTAACGCATAGGCCGGGTTTAGGGGTGTTACATTTGTGCCTCATTTCGTCTCCCATTAGAAGGCCAAGCCGTTTGTGCTCCAAAAACTGAAAGAAAAAAGAAAACCCCTCTTTTGCCCTCGATCTGGCTTTGATGACGGAGAGGAGACTCCGACGACAAGATCTCGGGGCTCAGGTATGTTCCTTTTCTCCTTTTTAATATTGTTTGTGAAGATTTGAAATGACCAAAATAAAATAATAAAAGAGCAAAAAAAAAGTAAATATTGATAGAAGATAAAAATAAAAGAAATCAACCTTGATTTTTTTTGTTTCTGATTGCTAATTGTTCGTTTTGTATTCTCTGTGTATCTCTATATAAAAACGAGGATCCCCTCTACAGTGATCCACTCTTGGCTTTTATAACCAATTTTAGGGATAAATAAAATAACGAAAAACAAAATCTCTATTTCTATTATCCTCGCTGGATTTCTTTGCTGTTTTTCCTTCTTTTTTTGTTGCAGGTACAGCTAGGAGGAGGTATTCATGGCAGTGACGAGGCTATGCTCGTACGAACAAGGATGCCAGAAGACTCTGGAATCCTCTAGAATTTCTGAAGCTCCCCATTGAGTTGGATCGTTTCTGTATTCGGGCCGCTGATTTGTTCCGATATTGGGCCACTCGGATCTTGTTAGGCTAGTTTAATAATTGGGTTATAATTTGGGCCATTTTGATTTGGGTTAAGACTGATGTAAATGGACTATTATTGGACTTATTATTTGGGTTGGTTTCTGTTTGGTTTTACTGTTTATTTTATTCTTGGTTAAAAATGGGCCCGGGTGAAAATGGGCTTTTACAACTTCCATGAATAGCCGAAGATGAAGATGTGGACCTTCAGTAAGAATCCCACTAAATTGACCCATATTTTGCAACATTTGGTACATGACCAGCTTCAGCTCAAATTGTTGTGCCTCGATTTCAGGTCTCCTAATACTCGAATCGAGCTTGTTGAATTGTTGAATGGCACAGTTTCTATCATCGGCAACAATGATCGGATTATGAGTACTACAAGTGAATGTTCCTCCTGGATTTTGGTTTGGATTTTCGAAATTCATATCTTCGGTCCTTCTTTGGTTTGCTTGTCTTCCCCTTTGTCAGAAAGTCCTTCCAATTTCAGGGTTTACGAGGAGTAAGTCAATGATTTGATAAATACTCATAAACACCTGAAACAAACACACACACAAAAAAATGGAATTAAAGTTTAACAAAAAAATATACAAAAATGCAAAATTCACAATTTCACAAATAATGTCTTTTAAAACAGTCCCCAACAACGGCACCAAAAACTTGGAACGACAGAAATGTGCAAGTGTACACAATCGCAACAAGTAATAAAATGATAAGTAAATGTCGAGTTATCTTACCCACATGGACTATGAAAAGAATTATTTATGAATGCAATTTAAAACAATTTGGTGAAGAAAAATATTTTGATTTGTGAAATGATTAAAAAATAGAAAAAAAGTAAAATAAAATAAAATAAAATAAAGTTCTAATGCACGATTCAAAAGCCGATTTTAATCAAAGTGACATAATTGTGTTAGACTAATTACATTTATTAACTTAGAATTATTAAACTCATGTTTATGTTGTTACGAAGACATTCACGGCAACTCGGTAATTTGCTAACTTATGAACATACTTACCTACAAAAATCCATTCATCTCTTGACTATATCTTTATGTCAATTCAACCGATTAAACAAACTTTAATAGGCAAATGTGTTAATGCACATACCTACTTATGAAATTAAAATAATCTCTTGTACATATCTATATGCCAATTCAAACAATTAATTTAATCACACAAGCACATAAAATATTATGTGAGGTAATAATGTATTTCTACCTTGAAACAATTTAATCACAATAATCTTGCAAGTTATGCAAGGCAATTGCATCTCTCAATACCGTTGCTAGTTTAACCCTCAGCTACCTTAGATGATTAAACATTCACTGATTAAGTATCGTGTCAATTAATTACAATTTCAATCCGTTTAAATAATTAATTCATTAGTTACCTTACAATTGTAATGCAAGAATAACTTAGTCATGGTTTTACTTAATCAAACATCTTACAGAGGCTTATAACAACACAAACACAATTTTAATAAATTAAGAATATGAAATGAAATCAACCTAACACAAATTAAATTTAAGCCATATTAATTAAATAAATCATATCTACATAAATATTCATAGACATGTTTATCATAACAACAACAGAATTTAAAAAGATAGGGAACAAGAAGCAAATCCAGTGTTTCTTTGTGGCTTGGCTGGGTTGCTCCACTCTTCCTTCTTCATTGTTCTTGTCGAACCAAGGCTTCTATAAACACTTGAATGCTACTCCAAATGATGGATGAATGACTCTTTTTCAAGAGGGAAATCAGAAAGAGGACAAAGGAAAACATATGGAAAAATAAAGAGAGAAAGTTCAGAAAGAAAAGAAAAGATGAGAAAGTTGTGGTGTGGTGAAATGAGCAGCCAATGGGGAATTTTTGTAGGGTGAGAGGGCTGCTAAATAGCCAAAATCAGCAGCCAAAGAGCCCTCCAATGGCTGGGCACACATGTGACAAGTTTGAAGTTTTCAAACTTGCTATACTAAGGCTGTGGCAAATCTAGAAAGGCACAAATAGTGGAGGGTTTATTTGCAGTTTGAACAAGTCTTCAAGGGCCATTTTTCAAGATAATTAATCAGCCAAGTAAGCTGAATGGGTAAGCATGTGGGATGGTTTTGGGCTGCCCAGTACTCAGTCGGTTTGATTTTTTCTCGGTTAAGCTCAACTGGGCCACTTTTCATAATTAATTAATAATAATTTATTTAACTCAAATTAAATTGGATATAAATTAAAATTAATTATATTATGAATTAATACACATAATTTGGACTGTCTTAGGCTAAAAAATTAATTCTCCTTGATGCTTTAAAATTGTTTTTCAGTTTTGCGCTTCTAGTAGTGTCTGCCGAGTTATTTTTCACCCTTTGTGCAAATCTGTCGTAAATAATCAAAATTAATTATAAAATTAATTAAAATTCATTATGGTAATAATTTAAGTCCGGAATAATTATTTTATAATAATTGTATATTTTTCGATAATAATTTTACTGAAACTGCATGAATTTGAGTTAAAAAGGGGATGAAAAAGTCTGTATATTTTCGTGTTTCCACCTATCGGTGGCTGAGTTATCCAGCATCTGTTGCGGATTCTCGTCATCTTGTGTGAGCAGACCCGTTGATAGCTCGAGATTGAGCATTATATGTGATATGAGATTGAGATAGCTTCGGCTATATATTTGGCACTTAAGGTGCGAGATTCTCGAGTATTTGATAGTATTCTGAATGGTTTAATGGGTATATCGAAGATATGTAATGGTGAGAAATATATATGTATCAGTACAGGTATGTACGGGAACTATATAAGCATTGAATCTATAGAAGTTGTGAATTCATGGTTAATTGTGTGATTGAATATATGTTAACATTGTGATTAAATGTGTTGTAGTATGTTATCTTCATATTCTTGAATGGTAATTGAATGGTGAGCTTTGCTTATTATTTCATATGAGACTAAGCTTTATAGCTTACATTTTTTATTTTTCCGTGCTTTATAGTGAAATCAAAGCTAGCTCAAATTTGGGAATCGTCGAAGACCTCATCACACTATCAAGCTATCACTTTGGTACTTTTGAGTCTATGTATTTTGGTTATATGGCATGTATAGGAATTTGGTCATTTTGGTATATTTTAGTAGTGAATTTAGCCATTTGAGTTGTCTTGTAAATGTTAAGTGGTTTGATATGTATATAGCCAAGTGATTTGGCTTATTTTGGTTGATTTGGTTGTGCATATATATATGTGTAAATGGCCTTTTTTATGCATATGGTAATTGCAATATAAATGCTTGTGGTGAATGGTAGTTTGTGAATTGGTAATTTGTGTATCATATGTTTGATAAATTGAGATTGGTATGCTTGTAGTTTTAGGTACAAATCCGAGGTCAAAATATTTATTTTATTATTATTTTAATGTCTTCAGCATGAAAATATGTTAGTGTGAAAATTTCGTTAAGAAATTTTACCGTTTGATTAGTCAATTTGCTAAAAAGGACTAAATCACGTAAGGTGCAAAAGTGCTGTTATATTAGTTAAAAGTGTCTAAAGCAATGGAATCTGAAAGTTAAGGTTCTTAAGTGGCAATTAGACCATTTTGATGGTAAGTGGACAATATTGGACATTAAATGGATGATTTAAATGATTTATATTAAAGGTTAATTTAGTAATTTGGTTAATTAAATAAATAAAATAACAAAACCACAAAGTGGTCATCTTTTTCCATGTTTTCATCCACTAAAAATTAAAAGAAGAAGAAGCTATGGAAGCGTTCTAGGGTTCAGTCACTTTAAAATCTAAATTGGTGAGCGAATTTCATCCCGTTTTTAATGATTTCTATGTTTTTTAGATCGTTGCAGCTAGGTCTAGTTAGCCCAGGGACTATTTTGCAAAACTGTTAAAGATTTTGAATGATGCCATTGATGAACAGATGTGTATTTTGAAGTTTCTTGATAGATTATGAGTGCTTATTGATAGATATACAAGTTTTGTTAAGTGATTTTTAGTGAAAATGCAAAATAGAGATTAATTAAGAAATGTTGAAACTTTGTGGTTAAAATGTGAAATAAATGGAAAATATGGGCTGCTAGGGATATAATGGTAATCTGGCTAGCATGGGTTAGTCTTGAATTTCATGAATTTGTGATTTTGTGTAGTAAGGACTAAATTGTAAAAATGTAAAAGTTTAGGGGCTTATGTGTAAAATAGCTCAAATGCAGATTTTAGATTGAATTGAATAATTAGAAGAATAAATAAGCTGATTTTGATTACTTATAGATCAATAAAAGAGGAATTCAAACTTAGATCAGGGAAAAAGAAAAGTAATTGAATAGTCGGTCCATTTCGTCATTTCCCTACACGAGGTAAGTTTGTATAATTGAACTTAAATGTGAATTTATTTAATTGTTGGATGTATTGTGATTGTATTTATTTTATTGGTAAAATTTGGAATATTTCAAATTGAAAATACGATTTAAGTAAGGCGAGTAGCCAAATAAGACCAAAGCTGGGCTATGGCAATCGGATAATAAGACCATAACCGGGTTATTGTAACGCCCCAAACCCGGTCAATACGTTACGACCAAATCTAGATTGTTACATGAAGGGTAGTTTTTGAAAATTTGAACGGAACATCGTAATCTGAGAAAATATTTTGTTTAGTGATTCCATGTTAAGGGCTATTCAAAATTAAGCTAAACTTACCAACTTCTTATTAAAGATAACTAGAAGTTAAAATTTGGTTTTTTTAAAAAAAAAACCGAACTCAGAAAACCTTATAAAGTGACATTTGAGAACCCCGTTGTAGTACATGATCTTTTGAAAATCGTATTTGCAATATTAAGAAAAATCCTCAATTTAATTATCTGTTGCTTGTGGTTCATTAGTTAATCTTTTTGGGAAAACTGGTTTTTTACGTTTTTAAGAAAACCCCATTTCTCGATAGTTCATAACATGTCTGAAATAAGCAGTAAAAATCAAAACCCCGAAATAAAGTTAAAGCGGCCTTATTACAAATTAAATTCCCAAAATGAAAATAAATTCAAAATAAAGTACGAATTTACTAAAGAAATCGCAATGCATGGCCACCTCGAGTCTGTCTCGGCTCCAGAACTAGCGGTCTACTGATTATCTACAAAATTTAGCAGAGGGGTGAGTCACCAAGACTCAGTGTGCAAATCCCCGTTTAACGCAAACTGGGCCTTAAACCTACACAGTATGGCATACATTACATGTATGCAATGCAGCCCAACCCAATCTAGGTTTCCATCCAAACGCCCATGGCACCAAGCCACTGTGGTTCATGACCACCGTGGTCCCAGACCACTCCTGACAAGGTCACTAAATCATATAATCGTGGGGCCAACCCACTGTGGTCTTAGACCACCGTGACGATCTCTGTTTAGTTTATGTATACATGGGGCCAACCCACTATGGTCCTTGACCACTGAGACAAGTCACTGAATTGTGCATTCGTGGTTTCAACCACAGTGGTACTTAGACCACTCGTGACAATAGTCACTGATTCTCCCTTCTCCTTTCGTTCATTCCTGAGCCCGTGCTCATTACATCATGCTAACAATGAATGCAACCATAATCACAATGCGTAACGGATAACCATTCCGTACATGTATAACGTCGAACGTACATACATGCATAATATCGAAACTATCATCATAGTAGAACTTACCCGGTATTTCAAATCTTACCCATAAGGGTATCTCGACTGTCCATACAGTCATTTCAGCTTTCAGCCAACGCAGTTAATAACGCAGACAGTAAAGAAATGTGTGGGTAATACACACTTGATAATGCGTAATACTAAGCTTTCTACGTCGATGCTTTCACTAGCAGGAACGACAGCTATTTGCTTATCCCAGGCAGACATCGGCTCTTTGCCACAGCCCGGTTGAAACACCCCAAACCCGGCCCACGAGTCTCGACCAGATCTGGTATGTTCCTCTAGTAAAAACAGTTCAAATTCATGGGTTCTTTTGAAAATCTTTAAGTGATTTCGGAAAAACTCGATTTGGGTTGGGCTCAAGTTGGAAAACCAATTTATTTTTTTGAAATATGAGTTTTATGAAATCTCATTGTCAAGTTTCAAAAACATTAAGTTAGAAGATTTGCCGAATTCCTTCTTTAATTAGAAATCATATGAATTTAAGTGTTAAATCATTTAGGGTTTAGTTTTAAATAAAACATTTAATCTTTAATTTGATAAATTTCATAACATATTGAAATAAATAAAATGCATGCATAAACAGTTTATCACTATGGCCTTATTACATCAAAACAATCCCAAATAAATTTAAAGTACTTAAAATAAAAATGTCCAAATCATAAAAATTTCCTTGCTGAGCATGGCCACCTTTAAGCTCCTGCCGACCCGGTCCATTACTGATCATCACCTGAAAAATGTTCCCCAACGGGGTGAGTCAAACAGACTCAATGTGTAACCAACACCAAAATTTAACAATTCAGGCATACATTATCATATCACATACACATTCATATAACAGATAGGGAATAATGATGCAACCCGAACCCAAACCTATATGCCATCCGCTACACATCACCCGTACCATCCTGCACACCGTGGGGACTACTAAGTCAACCCTCCATCCGCTACACACCATCGAAGGCAGTCGCTGCAGTCGACGTGCTCATCGCCCTTATAAAATTCGTGGCATAGCCACCAAATACATAGTTCGTGTCATGAGACACCATATTCAGATATCGTGGTCTTAGGTCACCACATTCACTTATCGTGGTCTTAGGTCACCACTTTCAGATATCGTGGTCTTAGGTCACCACTTTCACTTCCCCTTTCATAATATCCCATATGCCCTATGTCATATCATGCAAAATTATGTTTCATACTTTATTCATATCCTTATAACTGCACTTAGGTGCCATAACCATTATTTATCATACTCACAGTAGGAGTAGGAAACATACCTGAGTACTTTGTACCATAGCATGGTACTTAGCCACATTCACATTCTTATAAACATGCTCATGTTAAATATTGCCATAAATCGTATTAAAAGATAGTGTGGGGTACACACCTGATTCGCTCAATGCTTTCAATCCAAATCCCGAAAATTCAATCTACTGCTTTAGACCTTTGATGCCTATATTCGGCCAACCCCAATCACATTAGTACAAAGCCATTCGGCTAAAAACCAAATCCAAATAGGATTAGTACACTTAAAACCTACCTTGGTGCCGATTTTAATCAAATCCCGAAATCTATGTTATGCTCCTCCTTGTATTCGGCCAAGCACTAGATCTCTACATAGGTTAGTTTTTGGCTTTTAAAATAAATAAGAAACAGGTCTAAATACTAAAATAGACCCTTGGCCGAATGTGTGAGTACCCTTACCTTGAAATCCTCAAATCCTGAAAGTTGCTTCTTGGTTATGAAGTTGTCGAAACCTACAAGGTATATGTTAGATCCACTTCTAACATTAAAATACTAATGAATGGCCCTTGGCCAACTACATAACTTACCTTTGATCTTTGTAAATCCCGGAATATCCTTCCTAAAAGTCGACACTTGCTAGATCCCGAGAGATCCTTCATAGTTTCGGCAAAGCACACTAAGGAGATTAGTACATTATTTTCGGCAAGTCTAAATGAAAAGAATGGAAATCGAATGATACTAGCTCTTACCCTTAATACAGAAGTCGACAACACTTCTTCTTAATACCCCTTGAGATATTCGGCTATAGGCTAGAAAGAACTTGATTTCGGCTTCCTTGAATAATCGGCTATGGTCTTAAAAAGGCTTACTTTTGGCTTTTGAATGGTGTGAGGGAATCGGCTAAGGGTTGTCTTTGGGGTTTCGGCTTTTGATGAATTGAAACAAAGAAGAAGAATAGAGATGGAGGATTCGGCAATGGTGAGTCTTTGAGAGGAAGCTTGCGATTTTGTTAAAAAGAAAATAGAGAAGATGTCAAGAGAATTTCGGCAGAGGTTTCAAAAGAAGAGAAAAAGAATGAATGATGGCCTTAGTCTTCCCTTGGCCGAAAATACTAGCCTTAGACTCCCCCAATCGGCCAACTCTTCCTATGTGATAACTCTATCCTTTAATTATCACCTTATTCGAATTGATAAAAAGAATTATCCCCCCCTTTATCTCTTATTTAGCCGAATTTTAAAGAGAATAAAACTCCTAAAATATAGCCTTGTGCCGTCCACTACCTCCCTTTCCTTGCTGAAAATAAAACTCCAAAATGTTGCTTCCCTTGTGACTCAAACTCAAGTCCTTCCCCTAGCATGTGGCGTCATTTCCAGAGCCCTAAGTGGCACCTCCAAGCCACTTTTCCAAGCCCAACTGTGTGTCATATTTCACCCACATTTTCTCTTAAGGCCCTGTTAGGCTTAGTTCCCTTTTTAATCTTAAGATACGATATTTTCCTAAGGCATTTCTTACTACTCTAAAATTTCACAAGCATTCATAAATACACATTCATACATACAAAGTCATGCTTTCACATTCAATTAAGCAATTATGCATAGGCCATAATTCGGGATATTACTGTTCTCCCCCTTAGAATAATTTCGTCCTCGAAATTACCTGGCCGAAATAGGTGAGGGTATTGCTGTCGCATTGCTTCTTCCGGCTCCCACGAAGCTTCCTCTGATCCATGGTTTCTCCATAATACTTTGACTAGAGGAACTGACTTCCTCCTTAACACTTTCACATCACGTGCTAGAATCTGAATCGGCTCTTCCTCGTAGGATAAGTCTGGTCTGAGCTCCACCTCCTTGACTGGTACCACATGAGATGGATCCGATCGATAGCGACGTAGCATGGACACATGGAATACGTCGTGCATCTGCTTCAACTCCGGTGGCAACTCCAATTGATATGCCACTGGTCCAACTTGCTTCAATACTCAATAAGGTCCTATAAACCTTGGGCTTAACTTCCCTTTCCGACCGAATCTCATCACCTTATTCCAAGGCGAAACCTTAAGGAATACTTGGTCTCCCACATCAAATTCGATTTCTTTCCGTTTGAGATCTGCATACGACTTTTGTCTATCAGATGCTTCCTTCAACCGTGCCCGAATTATTTCGACCTTCTCTTCGGATTCTGCCACTAACTCTGGACCCAAAACTCGATGTTCTCCTAACTCTGTCCAACACGTAGGAGTTCGACACTTCCGACCATACAACGCTTCATATGGTGCCATCCGAATACTGGCCTGATAGCTGTTGTTGTAGGCGAATTCCGCTAGAGGTAAATATTCCTCCCAACTTCCTCTGAAATCCATCACACAACCCCTCAACATATCCTCTAAAACTTGGATTACCCGTTCAGACTGCCCGTCAGACTGTGGATGAAAAGCCGTAGAAAAATCCAACTTAGTGCCTAAAGCCTGATGTAACGCTTTCCAGAACCGAGAAGTAAACCTTGGGTCCCTATCTGAGATAATCGATATCGGAACTCCATGCAACCTTACAATCTCCGCCACATACAACTTTGCCAACCTCTGCAAAGAATAGTCAACTCTCACTGGAATAAAGTGCGCGGACTTGGTCAAACGGTCCACTATTACCCATACTGAGTCCTTCTTGGTAGGCGTAAGGGGAAGCCCACTAACGAAGTCCATGGTAATTCTCTCCCACTTCCACTGCGGAATCATGATTGGCTGAAGCAATCCTGACGGAACTTGGTGTTCAGCCTTAACTTGCTGACACGTTAGACACTTTCCCACGAATTCCGTAACTTCTTTCTTCAGACCAGGCCACCAAAACTGTTCTCTTAGGTCTCTGTACAACTTGCTTCCTCCAGGATGCATAGCATAGGGGCTACTATGCGATTCCTGAAGAATTTTCCGTCTAAGTTCCTTATCCTTAGGCATACAGACCTTTCTCTTGAAACACAACACTCCTTCGCCATTAATGCCATAATCTTCCAATTCCCCATTCTGTACTTGCTGTAGCTTAGCATTTAACTCATCATCAACCAATTGTCCCTCCTTTACTTCATTCAACCATGTCGGCTTAACTTGCAGCTCTGCCAACAGGCTTCCATCATCATACAAACTCAGATGTGCAAACATTGCCCTTAGATTCGACACAACCTTCCGACTTAGGGCATCTGCCACCACATTTGCCTTGCCCGGGTGATAATCTATCGAACAATCGTAATCCTTCAGTAATTCCACCCACCTTCGCTGTCTCAAGTTCAACTCCTTCTGAGTCAACAAGTACTTAAGACTCTTGTGGTCTGTGTAGATTACCGACTTTTCCCCATAAAGATAGTGTCTCCACACCTTAAGAGCAAAGACCACTGCCGCTAGTTCCAAATCATGAGTCGGGTAGTTAACCTCGTGTGGCCTTAACTGTCGAGACGCATAAGCGACTACCTTACCATCCTGCATCAGTACGCATCCTAATCCCGTGTGAGAATCATCACAATACACCATAAAATCCTTTCCTGCCTCCGGCTGAATCAAGACCAGAGCTTCAGTTAACACTTTCTTAAGCTTCTCAAAGCTCTCCTGCTGCTTATCCGTCCATACAAAGGGTACTTCCTTCCTTAACAACTTTGTCAAAGGCGCAGCTATTGACGAAAACCCTTCCACAACCCTTCTGTAGTAGCCTGCTAATCCCAAGAAACTACGAATCTCTGCCATCGACCTAGGTGGTTTCCAATCTAACACTGCTTCAATTTTCCTAGGATCCACCCTTATTCCTTCTGCAGACACCACATGTCCTAAGAACGCAACTTCCTTAAGCCAAAATTCACACTTGCTGAATTTGGCATATAGCTTCTTCTCCCTTAACACTTGTAGCACAACTCGGAGATGCTCATCATGCTCCTCTTCGGACTTAGAGTACACCAAGATGTCGTCGATGAACACCACGACGAACCTATCCAAGTAAGGTTGAAAAACCCGATTCATCATATCCATGAACGCAGCTGGGGCGTTCGTCAAACCAAACGGCATTACTACGAACTCAAAATGCCCATACCTTGTCCGAAAGGCTGTCTTATGGATATCCCCTTCCTTCACCTTAAGCTGATGATACCCAGACCTTAGATCGATCTTCGAGAAAACCGCTGCTCCTTTAAGTTGATCGAACAAGTCATCTATCCTTGGCAAGGGGTACTTGTTCTTGATGGTCAGCTTATTCAACTGACGATAGTTTATGCACATGCGCATAGTTCCGTCCTTCTTCTTCACAAACAAGACCGGTGCTCCCCATGGAGACACACTGGGTCGAATAAACCCACGATCCAGCAATTCTTGAATTTGAGCCTTGAGCTCAACCAACTCCTTTGGTGCCATTCTATACGGAGCGATTGACACAGGAGCTGTTCCCGGCAGCAGATCAATTCCAAACTCTACCTCCCTATTTGGGAGTATTCCTGGTAATTCCTCCGGAAACACATCTACAAAATCCCTTACCGTCCTAACTCCACCAACACCTTCTTCCTCCTTATCCAACGCACTAACAAAGGCCAAGAACGCCTTGCATCCTTTCCGAACCATCTTAACAACCTTTAAAGCAGAAACTACGTTAGACAAGTAGTTTCTTCTCACTCCGATCATAACAACTTCCTTATCCTCTGGAGTTCTCAACTCCATTCGCTTAGCCGCACAATCCAGTATGGCTCAATGCTCTACTAGCCAGTCCATTCCAAGAATAAGATCGAATTCTCCGAAGGGAAGTTCCATCAAGTCGGCAGTAAATACTACTCCTTGACTTTCTAGAGGCACTTTTCGAAAGATCTTATTCACCACTACAGTTTGACCTAGTGGGCTTACTACAGTCATCTCCCTATCAGAAAGTTCAGAGGCTATGTCTAGAGTTTCAACTACTCTACATGCAACATAGGAATGGGTCGAGCCCACATCAATCAAAGCAAAATAGGGCTTGCCAAAAATAAGGAACGTACCGGTTATGACGTCCGGCGCGTCTCCATCTTCCCTACAGCGAACTGCATATACCAAGCCCGGCTGCCTCGCCTCAGTATTATTATTAGCACCTCTGCCAGGTGTTCCACGTCCTCTTCCAGCGCCATTTCCTCGGCCATTCGGACCACGACCTCGCTGAGGCTGCTGACCACCTTTACCAGCCTGATTAACATTCTGAGCCACTGGTCGATTTCCATCTGGCCTCATAGGACAATCCTTAATCATGTGGTCCTTGGACCCACACCTAAAGCATCCTTTTCTGAACATTCCCAGATGATCCTGACGGCCCAAATCCTCTTTTCTGCTTGTTCCGATCAGAGTGCTGTCTCACAGAGTCCTTAATCCCTTCAGCTATCTTAGCTTTCTCCACTAACGCAGAAAATTCCCGTTCCTGATATGGAGCGACTAACAACCTCAGGTCATCCTTTAATCCGTCCTCAAACCGAACACAGCGCTCATGCTCAGTAGCTACTACTCCTCGAGCATACCGGCTTAACCTCAGAAATTCAGCTTCGTACTCAGCTACTGACTTGTTCCCTTGAACCAGCCCCAGAAAAGCTTTCCTCTGTGCATCAGTATATCTGGTTCCCACATACTTCTTCTGATACATCGTCTTAACATATTCCCAGGTCAGATCCTCAGCTGTGGCACCGTCCCGAACTGTGAGCCACCACTGATACGCTTCATCGCGTAGCAGCGCCACCATTCCTTTCAACTTCTCCTCAGGGGTCAGATCTAACTCATCCATAATCCGTTCTGTTGCTTCCAACCAATATTCAGCTGTACTGGGTGCCACACTAGATACTCCACGAAACATTTCAGCCCCATTCGCTCGGAGTCGCTCGGGTACAGATTTCCGAGCTCCCATATTCCCATCTGCTCCAGCCACCATTTCCAAAACTCGCAGCACAGCCTGCGACACAGCATCATCCCCCTTCTGAGCTTGCTGCTCGACACCAACAGCTGGGGGTGGTGGTGGCGGTGGTACCTCATTGTCAGACCCTTGACCCGATCTAACGGGTTCCGACACGCCATTCTGCCTTTACCGCGTCCTCACATGTTACGACCACGTCCTCTAGAACTCATTTCTACGATCGTGCTTTAATCTGATTAAGAAATTTTATGAATTAGCTTTTATTCCACTGATTATTCGCGAAGGAGTTTTATGTAAAGAGCTTAATAGAGATTCTTTCGATCATTCAAAGTCTCAAGTTTTCTATCCTAATTCACAGAAAAGCAC
The DNA here is from genome assembly GCA_005393395.2 of Gossypium australe. Lineage (NCBI taxonomy): Eukaryota > Viridiplantae > Streptophyta > Magnoliopsida > Malvales > Malvaceae > Gossypium > Gossypium australe. Next base: position 65,425,486 of record CM016614.1, on the reverse strand, counting down.
ATCCACTCCATAATATCTCCCATACACATTCACTCTTCGGACATTTCTGTCCGTTCCCAACCCAGGGGTATTTTCGTCATTTTTCCTACAGGGGTATTTTGGTAATTTTGGTAAACCAGGGGTAATTTTTTTTTCAAATCGGGATATTTTGGACTTTCCAAAAATAGGATTTTTAAATACTTTTACAAAATAAGGAAATTTTATTGAAATCGGGGGTGATATGGTAACTTTTAAAACCAAGGGCATTTTCGTAATTTTGCAAATAGGGGGTATTTTAGTAATTTTCATAAATCAATAATACTTCAGAAAAAATTTATGGAATAGCTTTTATAAATCAAAAGGGTAATTTAGTAATTTTTTTAAACTAGGGTTTCCATAAAAATACGGCTAGTCCCTTTCGGGTTTTAGTTAGGGGTTTAGCCTATGAATAAGTTCTCTTGGTTAGGGTGAACCGAAGCTACGCACCAGGTAGGATTCGAGTGGAGAGGAGGTGAGTCACGCGGACTGCTTAAATACCAAGCTCCCACCGAATACCAATCCTAGACATGCGCACAATGGTTGCCACACCCTAACTCGGCGACTTAGACACAGATGTGTTTAATGAGGCAATTAAGTCTTATGTAATGGTTGGGGTAACCTAGTCCTAGGGTTCAAGTACTTATCATGCTAATCTACGTTTCATTCCATTTCTACCCTTCTACAGATCACAATATAAATCACACAAAGGTTAGAGGTACTTACCTGGTGGACTTCGGGTCGGAGACTTAGGTGCCATGCCAGAAAAACCTGCTTCTCACAAAATTTTCTCAAAAATTTCTTTTGGGCTTAATTTTGAAAACATTTTGGGCTTTAAACCCAAGGCCGAGAGTTTAAAACTGGGCTCTGATACCAAGCTGAAACACCCCGAACCCGGCCCACGAGTCTCGACCAGGTCTGGTATGTTCCTCGAGTAAAAACAGTTCAAATTCATGGGTTCTTTTGAAAATCTTTAAGTGATTTCGGAAAAACTCGATTTGGGTTGGGCTCAAGTTGGAAAACCAATTTATTTTTTTGAAATATGAGTTTTATGAAATCTCATTGTCAAGTTTCAAAAACATTAAGTTAGAAGATTTGCCGAATTCCTTCTTTAATTAGAAATCGTATGAATTTAAGTGTTAAATCATTTAGGGTTTAGTTTTAAATAAAACATTTGATCTTTAATTTGATAAATTTCATAACATATTGAAATAAATAAAATGCATGCATAAACAGTTTATCACTATGGCCTTATTACATCAAAACAATCCCAAATAAATTTAAAGTACTTAAAATAAAAATGTCCAAATCATAAAAATTTCCTTACTGAGCATGGCCACCTTTAAGCTCCTGCTGACCCGGTCCATTACTGATCATCACCTGAAAAATGTTCCCCAACGGGGTGAGTCAAACAGACTCAATGTGTAACCAACACCAAAATTTAACAATTCAGGCATACATTATCATATCACATACACATTCATATAACAGATAGGGAATAATGATGCAACCCGAACCCAAACCTATATGCCATCCGCTACACATCACCCGTACCATCCTGCACACCGTGGGGACTACTAAGTCAACCCTCCATCCGCTACACACCATCGAAGGCAGTCGCTGCAGTCGACGTGCTCATCGCCCTTATAAAATTCGTGGCATAGCCACCAGATACATAGTTCGTGTCATGAGACACCATATTCAGATATCGTGGTCTTAGGTCACCACTTTCAGATATCGTGGTCTTAGGTCACCACTTTCACTTCCCCTTTCATAATATCCCATATGCCCCATGTCATATCATGCAAAATTATGTTTCATACTTTATTCATATTCTTATAACTGCACTTAGGTGCCATAACCATTATTTATCATACTCACAGTAGGAGTAGGAAACATACCTGAGTACTTTGTACCATAGCATGGTACTTAGCCGCATTCACATTCTTATAAACATGCTCATGTTAAATATTGCCATAAATCGTATTAAAAGATAGTGTGGGGTACACACCTGATTCGCTCAACGCTTTCAATCCAAATCCCGAAAATTCAATCTACTGCTTTAGGCCTTTGATGCCTATATTCGGCCAACCCCAATCACATTAGTACAAAGCCATTCGGCTAAAACCCAAATCCAAATAGGACTAGTACACTTAAAACCTACCTTGGTGCCGATTTTAATCAAATCCCGAAATCTATGCTATGCTCCTCCTTGTATTCGGCCAAGCACTAGATCTCTACATAGGTTAGTTTTTGGCTTTTAAAATAAATAAGAAACAGGTCTAAATACTAACATAGACCCTTGGCCGAATGTGTGAGTACCCTTACCTTGAAATCCTCAAATCCCGAAAGTTGCTTCTTGGTTATGAAGTTGTCGAAACCTACAGGGTATATGTTAGATCCACTTCTAACATTAAAATATTAATGAATGGCCCTTGGCCAACTACATAACTTACCTTTGATCTTTGTAAATCCCGGAATATCCTTCCTAAAAGTCGACACTTGCTAGATCCCGAGAAATCCTTCATAGTTTCGACAAAGCACACTAAGGAGATTAGTACATTGTTTTCGGCAAGTCTAAATGAAAAGAATGGAAATCGAATGATACTAGCTCTTACCCTTAATACAGAAGTCGACAACACTTCTTCTTGATACCCCTTGAGATATTCGGCTATAGGTTAGAAAGAACTTGATTTTGGCTTCCTTGAATAATCGGCTATGGTCTTAAAAAGGCTTACTTTCGGCTTTTGAATGGTGTGAGGGAATCGGCTAAGGGTTGTCTTTGGGGTTTCGACTTTTGATGAATTGAAACAAAGAAGAAGAATAGAGATGGAGGATTCGGCAATGGTGAGTCTTTGAGAGGAAGCTTGCGATTTTGTTAAAAAGAAAATAGAGAAGATGTCAAGAGAATTTCGGCAGAGGTTTCAAAAGAACAGAAAAAGAATGAATGATGGCCTTAGTCTTCCCTTGGCCGAAAATACTAGCCTTAGACTCCTCCAATCGGCCAACTCTTCCTATGTGATAACTCTATCCTTTAATTATCACCTTATTCGAATTGATAAAAAGAATTCTCCCCCCTTTATCTCTTATTTAGCCGAATTTTAAAGAGAATAAAACTCCTAAAATATAGCCTTGTGCCGTCCACTACCTCCCTTTCCTTGCTGAAAATAAAACTCCAAAATGTTGCTTCCCTTGTGACTCGAACTCAAGTCCTTCCCCTAGCATGTGGCGTCATTTCCAGAGCCCTAAGTGGCACCTCCAAGCCACTTTTCCAAGCCCAACTGTGTGTCATATTTCACCCACATTTTCTCTTAAAGCCCTGTTAGGCTTTGTTCCCTTTTTAATCTTAAGATACGATATTTTCCTAAGGCATTTCTTACTACTCTAAAATTTCACAAGCATTCATAAATACACATTCATACATACAAAGTTATGCTTTCACATTCAATTAAGCAATTATGCATAGGCCATAATTCGGGATATTACACTGGTGGAAAATCTCGAACCGCCGACACAGCACGCTTCTTAAACTTAGGAGTAGGGATTACGGATACACTCCCCTCCTTGGTTTGACTTACACTTGCATCCATGGAGAATATTTGATCAGTACACATGGAGAAGCGTAGATTGACTAAATAACGGAATTTGGTTAAGGCATATCACATTTGAAAGGAATGAATAACCGAGAAATCACAAGATGACCCATTACCTTAAGATCCCAAATGGAGTGATTCGATCCGACAAACAACAACCCTTCAGCTTTAGACTACAAACACTCAGCTAAAAGAGTTTCCCGGAGTAAGCGTCCCAAACGAGAAAAGAAGAAGAGTAAGAGGGGGGTTAACCGAAATATGAAAGCCAGGCCAACTAGCCGTTTGGCTTTGGCCAAATAAACCGAAAGAAAGAAAAGAAATAGGCAACAGAATCTCCCCTTACCTTAAACGACAGAATCGGTTGAGAAGATTTCCTGGAAACAGATTCTTAGCACCTTGCTTCGCGATGTTCGACTTGAGTAGAGATACCGATTGCCACACAAGATGGTTCGGCTATAGTGAAAGGTATAGAACGAATACGCAAAGAGAAAGGGATGAGAAGTAGATTACGACATGAAAGAGATGAAGTAGAGAAGAGAAAGGGTTTCGGCTTGACAAGAGAGGGGATGTGTAACACCCCAAACCCGGTCAACACACCACGACCGAATCTGGCATGTTACGGAGTGAAAACATTTTAAAAACACAAGTACCGGTTACATCTTTTTGGAAATAAAATTAATGTTCGGAAACCTAGTAATGGCTATTTGTTAAAATAAGTTTATAGTTGCTAAAAACCTTAGAATAAAAAATTTGTATGTTTGGAAATTATCTGTTCATACTAAATTGGAAAACATTTGATACTTAAACATTTTAGTAAACTTTGGAATATCGGGTTAAAACAACGTTTGCTGTTGAGGTTGGTTGGCATCTGGATTTTAAAACATCCAAGTTACCCTATAGTATGTGAACTTTGTTATCCGATGGTAACGTTTGAAAACCCGATATTAAGTAAATTTGAAATCTCTAAATAAAACCCGATTATTTGACAATATCAACTTATTAAGCACATGCATAATAAAATAAACATAACCAAATAAAACCAAAATAAAACCAGCGGCCTTATTACAAACCCAAAAACAACTTTTAAAGTAAGCAATAATAAAAAAAACGAAGTAGTATTATAAAATCAAAACCCGAAAATATGTGCATGGCCACCTCGAGTCCTCCCCGGCTCCGAATCTGCGAATCATGCCTCATCTGTAAAATATAAGGGAAAGGGGTGAGTCACCAAGACTCAGTGTATAAATCCCCAACCCGGTCACACAAGCACTTACACAAATCATCAGTAAAACATGCAGATTATGCAACCCATAACCTAGCCATCCAAACTCCTTTCGCTACCCCGTGTGGTCAAAACCACTGGTGGTCAAAACCACTGGTGACCGAAGTCACAATTTCAAGTGATGGGGCCAACCATCGTGTGGTCAAAACCACTGATGACAATCCCGTAATATATCATGTGGGGCCAACCCACTGTGGTACCAAACCACTGGGATGAGTCACAATAATCCATGTGTGGTCAAAACCACTGGTGACCGTAGTCACAAATATCAATTGTGTGGTCAAAACCACTGGTGGTCAAAACCACTGGGACTTAGTCACAAATCATATCAACAGTGTGGTCAAAACCACTGGTGACCGTAGTCACAAATCAATTGATGGGGCCAACCCATCTTGTGGTCAAAACCACTGGTGACAGTCCAAATAAATCATCCCCCCTCCTCTCATCAATCCCACCATCATCATGCTCACATGACAAGTATCATAATCCCATATATTATGCATTTATGTATAGCATAGCATTTAACAGCATACGATGGCATACACGAACATACATCGTAGATCACGTAATAGGGGACTTAACCGGAATCCAAGCTTATGCCCACAAGGCAAAGTTACTACACGAGAGGTTATACAGCAACATAATAAACAGTCTATACTAATAAAGTGTGTAAGAGTTTACACACCTGACTATACGTAGATCTAATGAGAAGTCCCGAAGCTACATGATACCACGAGATCCCGAAACGTGGTTTTCCTCCTTTCTATAATCGGCCACTACTTGTTAGTAATCAAAAACCTTATCCGACTAAACTAGAAATACCGAAAGATATGCCGCTCCAATATAGCACTTACCTAAGCCGATTTGGTTTCCAACCAAATCTCGAAGCCACACCAAGAGCTTCCTTGCAATCGGGGACACACTGCTGCACATATACAATTAGCTTTCGGCTTTTGGACGATGGAAAAACAGATCCGAAATACGTTATAATCCTTACCTAAATCGCTTTAGCCAAATCCCGAAGACCCACTGCAATCGGCTATGGTCCTCCCTGAAATCGGTTTTAACATTTCATTTAGAGACCAAAGGCCATTCGGCCCTAGCATGGACCCAAAACCAAAGAGTTAATCGCCCTTACCTTAATGAGAAGAGATTCCTTCGGCTTTTCCAATGATTCGACACTAGCACAATGGTGAGGGAATCGGCAAAGAGAAAAAGTGAGACCACCAAGGGTATTCGGCTACTCAAGAAATAAGGGAAAAAGAGATGTAGTCACAACTTACCACACTAAGATCTGAGATTCGGTCTTGAGAACCAACTAGAGGTGGGTTTCGGCACTAGAAGTGTTGATGAGAAATCGTAAGAGAAGAAAGAAAGTAAATAAGAGTATTCGGCCAAAGTGACAATCAAGGAGAAGGAATTAAAGAGTAAAGGGATTTCGACTATTGCTTATAAGTGTAAAAGGGAAGAAAGAAAAACAGTGAAAAAATGAGAAATGAGGATTCGGCAAAAGTACATGAAAGGAATTTCGACGCAAAGGGTTTTGAGAGAAGAAGAAAAAAGATTTTGGACTGAGAGGGGTGGGGTTCTTGGTTTCGGTTTGAGCAAAAAGAAAAAGAAAAGAAGGTGAACAAAGGTGGTTTCGGCTATGAGAGGCTAGCAAAGAATGAACTGAAAAGAGGAGAGGAGAAGGCTACTAAAGTTTCGGCTATCCCAGAAAAATGGTGCACAAGTGATTTGAAACGAGAGGGAATGCACTCTAATATTTCAGTTTGGCACGAAACGCAAAAGAGAAAGGTTCCCAAGCTTGCCGATTTTAGCCTCTACCTAGGCACATTCTGCCACCCACACTTGAACCCCTAAAACTGATTGCACCCCCCAAGTCCAAAAATTCGGCCAACACTCCTCAAATGAGTTTGAACTAATTCAAACTCCTACATTTGCTCCCCTCCACCAACTCAAATCAGTTTGAACAGGTCAAACTCCACAAATCTCTCCTCTCCATCCATTCGAAAGAGTCCCACCTGAGTACACCTCTCTAGCTTGTGGCGTGGAAAAGAAAGAGCAGAGAAGTGATTCCTGCAACTCGAAAACAAGCACTCCTTGCTCCCTGTGGCGTCACCTCCTTTGCTCCTGTGTAGCGCCTTCCTTGCCACTCCACCAAGGTAATTCTTTTGTCTAACTATTCTAATTAATTCTTTTAACCCCTATTTCCCTTAGCTCCCTTTCTCTAAGCACTAGAACCAAAATTTGTAGTTCTAACTCAGGCCTAACCTAGGTTATAACTAGGCCCCAAAACATGAAAAATGAACACAATAGACTACTCCACACATGCAACACAATTCAATTTAAAAAATAACCCCTATCTCAGGATATTCAGTTCTACCCTCCTTAAAAATAATTTCGGCCTCAAAATTACCTGGTCAAAAGAGTTGAGGGTATTGCTGTCTCATGACATCCTCTGGTTCCCACGTGGCCTCCTCCGTGTCATGATTCCGCCATAATACTTTTACCAAGGGAGCTGACTTCCATCGCAAAACCTTGACATCCCGATCCAGAATCCGTACTGGTTCCTCCTCGAAAGACATATCAGGACTCACCTCTATCTCCTCAACTGGCACAACATGTGACGGATCTGATCGATAACGCCTCAGCATTGAAACATGGAAGACGTCGTGAATCTGGCTCAATTCTACCGGCAACTCTAGCTGATACGCTACCGGTTCCACTCGTTTCAATACTGTATATGGCCCCATAAACCTAGGGCTTAGCTTGCCCTTCCTACCAAATCTCAACACTTTCTTCCAAGGCGATACTTTCAGAAAGACCTTATCGTCCACTTCATACTCAATATCCCTGCGCTTAAGATCGGCATAAGATTTCTGCCTGTCCGACGCTTCCTTAAGACGAGCCCGAATCACCTTAACTTTATCTTCTGTTTCTGCCACTAACTCTGGACCCAATATCTGTCGTTCACCCAGTTCTGTCCAACACGTAGGAGTACGACATTTCCGCCCATAAAGTGCCTCATATGGCGCCATCTGAATACTCGCTTGATAACTATTGTTATAAGCGAACTCTGCCAAAGGTAGGTACTCCTCCCAACTACCACTGAAATCCAGAACACAGCCCCTTAGCATATCTTCTAGAATCTGGATTACCCTCTCAGACTGTCCATCAGACTGCGGATGGAAAGCCGTGCTAAAATCCAACCTGGTACCCAAAGCCTGATGCAAATCTTTCCAAAACCTTGACGTGAACCTGGGATCCCTATCCGAGATAATGGACACCGGTACCCCATGCAACCGCACTATCTCTGCCACATACAACTTGGCTAATTTCTGAAGCGAATAATCCACCCTCACCGGTATGAAATGAGCCGACTTAGTCAATGGTGCTGCGATTAAAGAAAACCCCTCTACGAACCTCTTGTAGTAACCTGCCAAACCCAGAAAACTTCGAATTTCCGCAACCGAATTAGGTGGTTTCCAATCCAATACCGCCTCAATCTTACGAGGATCTACCCTAATTCCCTCAGCTGACACGACATGCCCCAAGAAAGTTACCTCCTTAAGCCAAAACTCGCACTTGCTAAACTTGGCGTACAACTGCTTCTCCCTTAGAACCTGTAGAACCACTCGAAGATGGGCGCCATGCTCCTCCTCAGATTTTGAGTACACCAAGATGTCGTCTATAAACACCACGACAAATTGATCCAGATACGGCTGAAGCACCCGATTCATCATGTCCATGAATACTGCTGGTGCATTGGTCAAACCGAAGGGCATTACCAGAAACTCATAGTGCCCATACCGAGTACAGAATGCCGTCTTATGAATATCAGCCTCCTTCACTTTAAGCTGATGATATCCCTACCTAAGATCAATCTTAGAGAAAACCGATGCACCCTTGAGTTGATCAAACAAGTCGTCAATCCTAGGCAACGGGTACTTGTTCTTGGTTGTCAACTTGCTCAGCTGGCGATAATCTATACACATCCACATCGTACCATCCTTCTTTTTGACAAAAGCACTGGAGCTCCCCAAGGTGATACACTCGGTCGGACGAAACCCCCATCCAACAATTCCTGAATTTGAGCCTTCAGCTCCACCAATTCTTTCGGCGCCATCCTATATGGAGCAATAGATACTGGCGCAGTTCCCGGTAACAAGTCTATACCAAACTCCACCTCGCGATCAGGAGGTATACCTGGAAGCTCCTCTGGAAAAACATCCGCGAATTCCCTTACAGTTCAGACATTCTTTACCGTTGTCTCCCTAACTTCCAAGGCAAAAACATGCACTATTAATGCCTCACAGCCCCTCCTAACCATTTTCTCAGCCTTCACTGCAGAAACCACATTGGATAAGTAATCTCTCCTATTACCTATCATCACCACCTCCACACCTTTCATGGCCTTCAACACCATGCGCTTAGCTGCGCAATCCAAACTAGCCTGATACTTTACTAGCCAATCCATCCCGAGAATCAGATCGAATTCCCCAAACTGTAACACCCCAAACCCGGCCCATTCGCTATGACCGAATTTGAAATGCCACTGCGGAAAATGTTTGAAAAACTTTTGACTTAGAGTTAAAAACATAAAATTTTGTTTTCTTTACTAAAACATTGTGTAATTAAAATTTCAAGTAAAATTAAGTTGTTTAAAATAAAACATTTTCAAAAAATAATATAGTCGACAATCCAACTTAAAACATAATAAAAGTCCTTAAATACTTTAAATGGCCCTTATTACAATAAATAACCTTTCATAAGAAAAATATGTAAAACAAATAAATATATCTTCTGCATGGGCCACCTCGTATCCACTCCCAACCCGGTCCAAGCTTTATGCATCACCTGAAAGGTTTGAGAAAAATAGGGTGAGTCAAACAGACTCAGTGCATAGTTATTTCACATGCCTCCACACATGGGCTTGGCCCACATCCACACATCAATCACATATCAGATGATAAGGCAATATATACACATAATTTCACATGTTGGGCTTGGCCCATATCCACATTGATCCACATAATTAGTCATGCAAAATGCATAAATATGCAACATGAAGCCCAACCCAACCTAGAGTCCATCCGTTACTCCTACCTTAGCAGATTCCCTGCCCAAGGCCGTGGCTAATCCACCGATCACATAGTGATCCACATATCTTACCTTGTCAGACTTGCTGCCCAAGGTTGTGGCTAAGCCACCGATCACATAGTGATCTACATATCTGTATCCACGAGGTGACTCGAGGTCATCCTCAATCTACGGTGATGCACACAGCTATCATCCGCCGAGATGGGCACCTAGCCAACACCTCCCTTGATGGAGCACATAGCCACCATCAAGCGCCAATGTAGCACAAGGCTAACATCAGACCACGTACATAATGTACACCATTTCCTTCGATAGTCACATCCCAAGTCCCATGCATATATGTGTATCATGGCAACATATCACTTGAACAATTATGCATCACATGCCATCACATTTCATATATTCATCAATGATCACATTTCATATATTCATCAATGATCATTTAATATCATAAATCACTGACCTGAGTATTCGATCACCCACCTCGGGTATTCACAATCTTAGCCCTTAATCCGGCTACCATTAATATCATATCACATATACATAAATATAACACATACACACAATCAAGAGACAGTGCGATAACTACGCACCTTTTTGGCACAGTCGGCTAAATCCCGAAGACCCGATCTACCACACTAGATTTCCTTGCCCTACATTCGGCCAATACTTAGATTAATACCATAGACCATTCGGCCAAACCACAATCCTTATTCACCATAGCCTTCGGCTTAACATCCATTTAAAGAATAAAGAACCAACAAAACCTTACCACTTGACTTACCGAAATTTGATTGCTTCCAAAATCCGAAGAGCCTAAAAGAAATAAGTCCCTATGGTTAGAATCTTACTATCACATACCCAAAATTTGGCTTTTGCCCTCATGAGAATCAATAGAGAAAATAGAAAAGAATTTCGGCCAAGACACTTACCTATCTTCCAAAACCGATTCAAGAAAACCAAATGAAGACCTACCCTTATTGATATTCGGCCAAGACAAAACAAAAAGAGTATGGGAAATTTCGGCAATATGGTTGATTTGTAACAACAAAAAGGATTCGGCTAGAGTGGAGAAAGAGAAAAGAAAAAGGAAGAGAAAGAAAGAAATTGCAATGGGAGAGGGATGTTTTTCGGTTTTGAGCAAAAGTGGAAGAATGAAAAAGAGAAATGTGGAGAAGGAAGTTTCGGCCAAGAGAAAGTAAAAGAAATGTGGGTTTTGAACAAATATGAAAAGAATGGAAAAGAAGTTGTGAATAAAAGAGATTCGGCCAAGCACTATGATGATTTCGGTTTTTGTTTCACTTTGATGCACTAGGGAGAAAAGAGTATGGGAAGTTTCGGCAATATGGTTGATTTGCAAAAACTAAAAAGGATTTTCGGCTATGACACCAAAACAAATATTGAAGGCCAAAACTAACACCAAAAACTCACCTTATGTCCAAGACACATTCGGCTATAGGGAGTGTTTGTGGAGAGAAAAGAAATTGATGTTCAAATGCTTAGGAAAAATGGCCAACTAGCTACTAACCTACCAAAGCTTCCATCAAAAACCGGTCAAGCCCTCCCCTAGACCAAAATGCCGTCCACATACATGAACTAAAGACCATAAAAGAGTTTCCAAAACACTCTCCAACATTCAAGGCTTTTGTCCCTCCATCCTTCCTTAATTCTTAAGATTCTTATCCCAAAATACAAGCTTTCCTAAACTATTATTCAACTTACCATAAAACTTAAAGTCCAACCTATCATAATTAGAGTTTGACCAACACTTAATGTAAGGTGCATAAAAATAAAGTCTTCAAAATGCTCATCATGCTACTCGAACCGCTTCCCTCAAGCAACTCTTCAAACACCATAACCATCTTGCCACTAACTCCACATGTGCTAAATTTAACACTTAAATTAACTTAAGTGTCAAGTTCACCTAATCCACTTCACTAATTTTTTTAATACTAAAAATTATTCTAGCCTCACTAATAAAATCAAGCATTCACAAGACTAAGCTAAACACACAAAATTCATACCCAAGCTAACACAAATAATAAAATAATACTCAAAATTTTCCTAAAGCCCAGGCCCAATCGGCCCAATCCTACTAGGCCCAATTTCGGGATATTACAATTCTACCCTCCTTAAAGAAATTTCGTCCTCGAAATTTCCAACTACTAACAATTGTACATCCTATCTCGCCACACTACGCTCTTGCTGCGCACTCTGATCTTAATAAAACTAACATACTTTCTACTAAATCTTGGAACCCTGACCAGACCCAACTGGCTCAAACACAGCCATTTAGCCTCTACCGCGTCCACGACGACCACGTCCCCTAGAACTCATATCTAGCGTCGCGATTTAATCTGACTTAAGAAATTTTATGCATTAGTACTTTTGTTCCACTTGTTTATGCGCGAACAATTTTATGAAAAGAATTTTCAGGAGTAGTTCTTTCGATCAATCCAAGTTTCTAGTTCCAGTTCACTATTCTAGCTCAGAGAATCACACATTCACATTCATTCACATCAATAGTAACACATTCACTTATCCACAACATTTACCATGCTACTATGGGCATCCTTGTCCATTCCCAACCCAGGGGTATTTTCGTCATTTTTCCTACAGGGGTATTTTGGTAATAAATCGGGGTCAACTTAAAAATAATCTTGACAAATCAAAGGCATTCTAGAATTTTCAAAACTCGAGGGTATTTT